>JAROYE020000008.1:32214723-33414723 GCA_029619315.2 Dynastes maya
ACAAGACAGGAAAAGTGTAAAGGTCCCTTCTCTTTATTGATTAAGTTTGCATTCTTATTTACGTAAATAGGCTCATAGGCGTCCAGTTCAAGCGGCGAAATCACGTTTTTAATCAATTTTAGGTTTTATAATTTAATATTATGCCCGGTACCGTTTATGCGTAGTGCTACACTTAACGTTTCTTTCTTCCCGTACCTGTAACACCTGATGTGTTCATCGAATCTAGTACCGCTTGTTTCGTTTGGCCAATATAACCTTTATCACAATCACCACCTGCAATTTTATAAATTCCCAATCTTTCTCTCATGTCTGATATATCTTTTGGATTGCCAATACGTTTATCCCTTGTCTTTTAAAAACTTTATTAATACCTTTTGATACTCTCTGGAAAGGAAGTTTCACAAATGTCTTATCGCGGGTTGCTGTTGGGATTAAGGTCGTGGAATTTCTGACATAAAGCCTATGTTGGACTTTCCTAAGCATGCGATCGACCTCTATAGACAAGTAACCGTTGTAAATAGCTACTTTTTTATGAATTTTAGCTCTTTATTGTACCTACTTTTACTCGAGGGGAACTTCACCAATCTATTAATTAAGAAGCTAATCGCGGCCATTTTGTGTTGTAAACAGTGGTTGGAGTTGGACATAATGTATCTATTAGTGTTTGTTTCCTTTCTATAGATGCCAATTTCCAGTTTTTTATTACTTCTAATTACTAAACTACCCAGGAACGGGAGTTGATTGTTCACTTCTTCTTCTACTGTGAATTTAATAGTTTCGAATTTTGAATTTAGTGTCGCGAGGAAATCCGGAATGGTACTTTTCTTCGTACCAAAACCCGCGAAAATATCGTCTACGTACCTAAGCCAAATTCTAGGGAAATACTCGTTGTCCTTTTTCAAACTAGTTCCAAATTTACTCATGAACAAGTTGGCTATGAAAGGGGACAGCGGATTGCCCGTCGCCGTTCCCTCTCGTTATTCATAATATTTGCCCGCAATTTGAAAACGGTTTAGGTTCATGTAGAGCAAAGTTAGTCTTTTGTGCCCCGCAATTCTGACATCATCAAAGCGAAAGCAGAAATTGCGAAAAAGCGGCCGCATTTGAAGAAAAAGAAAGTTTTGTTCTATCGAGACATTTCAGTGGTTGCCATGGCGACGAATGAGAAGGCCATCTATTTTGCAGAACAAAATGCCAACTACTATTTGAACGGATTCAAGAGATGGGAGCATTGCTGAGAAAAATGTATAGACTTACAAGGGAATTATCTTGAGAAATAAAACTGAATTCGACAAAAAATACTTATTTCTCTGTTAGGCTAGAATTTTTTCAGACTACCCGTATAGTTATGGTAATTAAATGGAATCGTAATACTGAATTCGATATTGTTTAGTGCCGAGGTATCTAATTTCATTTTATATTTAGATTATATTTGTAAAAGGAACATACCTCTAACAAAAGAAATTAAGTAATCCGCTCTTATATTTGTAGCCAAAGGAAAGCAGGTTGTCAACGACCGAGCTACGCCAGATCAATCGTTAGTGCGCTTTGAATAACGTGATTTAAATTTGCATTTTAAGGATTTCCAAAAGCCTTTTTCTCTTAAAATAGTCAAGTTTGAATGAACATTGTTAGAAAATCATCTATCTTTATTTCTAAATACCCTTTAACATATAACTTCTAAATCAAATAAAATTTCAGGCAACTTCCTTATTGAATGAACATGACCAACGAAGTAAGAAGCGCAGGTTCGCCGATTGTACAATAAATTAGGTGTTGCTAATCTCGGACAGTTCTAAATGATTTCAGTAAATTTTGATTTTTGACTGTTTTATTATTTAACGTTGGTGCTCCTGAAGATTGACAACTAAATATAACCTAATCCATTTCTGTAGTGCGTTAGTAGATTGTATTTATATTTTCTTTATTATTTCTTTGATAATTGTTACTATTATACGCAGTTTTTGCAGCGATTTCAAATGCTTCATTCCGATATTTTCCGACAATTTTCAAATTCAAAATTCAATGTGTCAACGTGACCAACCTTCGTATTATAAAACTCAAAAGTCTTAAATTTAAATTTGCTTGAATTTGTCGCGAAGAACACGAAGAAGTTATGCTATTTCATCATCCAAATTTTAATTTAGAAGGCGCACGAGATCCAGGCATGTATGTACCCGGATCAACTAAAGCGTTGTCATACATAAATTAATTAGCTGAGCATATACGATTGATTTCTGTGCTATTGCATTGATAAGCTCTTGTTGTCAAGACAGATTACGTATTCTTTTCTCGTTAATTGTATTAGTTTTTTTTCTGTTAATCCTGCTACTGTCTTGCCAACGATACGGGTTCAAAATTCCAATTTTAGCGTCAAATCGAAAATAGGTCACGACAAATATGCGTGATAACATTTCCGAAGTAACTGCTGTTTATTTACCGATTCAGTGTTTACGTGTCTAAAATAAGATATCTTTTTTTTCGTCTCAAAACGAAACGGTCTTGAGTCTGTAGTTTGAGATTTCTGCCATCAACATCATTTAAGAGGAATCCTGCTAGATGTCACGTTTGTTGGACCTGTCGATTGTTTTTTGAAATGATAGGATCGTCATAGCGAATTCGTTTTACTGCACTAGATCTGCACTGAAAACGTTTGAGTGCAATGTGTGCGTTTGATTTGCTGTTGTTGTTGTATTAATGGGGGAAGCGGTGGGTTATGAAATACATCTCGCACCTCTAGGCATCGATTACTACGAGGTAGGCGCCATAAATTCTCGGCCTGACAGGCTTACACAGGTTTGAACTTGTTCCGTTGCGTCATAGTTGCACATGTGCGAGGCCTACACTATATATATTACGGCTGGAAAAGTAGTAGTTTTTACTAGCCAGCCAAACAACGTGACTGGTGCATAAAAATGTCTTATGTAACGAAAAGTGAGTACCGCCCCATCATTAAATCTTTAACAATAGAAGAGCATACGCCTAATCACATTAAACAATGTTTAGACGGCGTTTATGGTGATTTATCTCCTTCATATTTTACTGTAAAATAGTGGACGTTTGGGACAAGAATCCTTAGAAGATGATGAGCGCCCCGGTTGGCCAATTGGACTAATAACGCCTCAAAACATTTCAATTATTGAAGAAATAATATTAACATCGCCGTTTGAAAGTGAAGAAATTAGTAGTGATGTCTAACATCTCTGAAACAAGTATTTGGCCTGTTCTCCAACGTGAACGTCGGATCGAGTGAGCGCGCTCGTTTTTAAACATGTGTGGAGACGACCTGAAACCGATTTTGGAGTCCATCGTCACAGGCGAATTATTATTTGATCGTTGTAATAAATGTATTGAAGTTAGGGGACTATATTGAAAAATAAAAATTTTATATTTTATCAGGTTGAGAATTTATGGCGCCTACTTCCTATGATCATTAGCTGATCCTATTAGAATTTTGTCAGAGATGTTCCAACCTTTGGTAGGGATTTTTGACGTGCCGAACATCGTATTGACACGGGACTTACGCCTTTGCTTCCTTATCCGAGAAGGAGGCATACTCTGATTTTTATCTATAATTAAAAACCTAGACGGGATGTGCGGTGTTTCGGTCGAAAGGCAAGTACGCTTAAACATTCGACCTCCGAGGCGGTCGTTCGATTTGTGATTATCGTCAAAGTGATTGATGCACTGGTGTACTTAATAGCGTTTTATTTACTGAACAACTTGCACGAAAAATTCACGTAGGGTAGATTTTTGGCACTATCACCGCATATTCAGTGAAAACCTTCATTTTCAGTGAAAAGATGGGGGAAAATAGGCCTGAAAGTGACGGAATCATCAAAACTGTCAAGACCGTCCGTTTTTGACCATTGCACAGAGTGCTGAGCTTGTGCAGAGTGTCATAATTAAATGCTTTTAACTAATGTTTGACAAATTAGAATGGTATTATCGGAAAAAGAACATGAATAGATAACAGAAAGAAACAATGTCAAATGGAATGAAAGCGGTGTCAATAAAAGGAAATATTAAAGCAAAATTAAATCGTAAAAATTGGAGTTCGGTAGTGTGCAGATCCTCCTTTAGGTCTTATTATTAGAGCTGTTCACTAGCGCCAACGGGCAGTAGCGGAGGTTCGATAGAACCCTCAGTATAACTGCGAGTCTCAACCAGATCTGTTGTGTATACATGTACGCTGCCGTAAATACTATTTCGTAGTTCTACGTTTTGCTTTTAAAATGTTGCCTACGTCGCGAAAATGACCAATGTTGGACAAAGTTACAGAATTTATAGCAGAAATGCCTGACCTAAACTATGATGGCGTTAAAATTCAATGTGTAATTTGTAATATCCCTTTAGTATGTTGGCCCAAAAGGGATTGTCTACGTCACGTAAATAGTAAACAGCATTCTTCAAAAAAAAATTGCACACGACACTATGACAAATTTAAATTTAATTTATGTGTTACCTTTATTGCATGTAATCTACCGCTTAATTTACTGGACAAGGAAGCATATGTCTTCTTTTGGAATAAATATTCGGACTGCAAATTACCAAGTCGGGCATCGTTACAAAGAATTGTCCCATCTGCTGTGAATAATTTACTGCATTATGTATGGATATGTCGTACTGTTTTAAACAAGGTAAGCGCAATTAGTAATGCGCATATAAACAATATGTATTTCAAGAATTCTATGTAAAAACGCTTTATTTTAAGAAAATTAAACTATTGATTTTTGAACAATACCTAAACGCTTTCTGGATTTACTATCAATCCTTAATTGTTTTGTGTTTTAATGTACTGCGCAAGCAAATTATTTTTTATTTTACCATAATCGCTCAAAGTATGAATTTTAAAAGTTTTATTGTTTGAAATTTTACCATTGCTAGTGAATCACAAGAATATCACGATATACTGAAACCCCTTTGTCCGGTGCGCGTCTGAGAACGATAAAGAATACTTGGTACGTGCAAAACAATCATAGAAACCAATAGTTAGTATTTTATTTTAGATAAAATTAATATAAAGAAAAATATCGTGGAATTTCGTGAGTTTCAACGCAAACGAAACAGTGAAAAGTGGACATTGAAGAAGATAGCCACTTTTACCAATGCTACTGTTCAAATTGGGCAACACAATGCTTTTTTTTATGCAAGTGTGACCATACGTTTAGGCGCTGCTGTATATTTTGCTGCCACATTATCTTTTCGACGAAGACTTTGAAACCTATAACGAAGAGCCGGCCATCCCAAATTCGGTTGTTCCTATTTTAACTCCACCAGTTCAAGATATAACGATCCGATTGAATACCGCAAATGAACGGGCTAATTTTATATTAGCCCTAAGAGGTTTTTTTTGCAGCACAAGTGAGAAAACGCCCAAATAGTTATTTTATTATAGTTTGTCACAAAATAACATTTGCGCTTAATAGCGATTAATACAGCATATATTTAAATAATTCAAATGCTGGCAACTTACATTATTGTGAAGTATGTACTATCAGTAATTTTTTTGTGGCGACGAAGATCGAGCACCAGGCAGTGATTCAGAAAGGTCGACTTTATCATGAATTAACGAAATAACATCTGTAAATATACAATAAAAATATTGAAAAAATAAAATCAATTGCATTAATTGACGAACGTTATCTGTTTGTTTTGTCTTTGGGGTTGTTGCATTATCAAACATATCTCAACAAATCGAAAAGAAATAAGTCTAATTTGTCTTATAAGGGCAATTGAAAACAAAAGACAAAATGATAAAAAACGTAACTGATTTTACTAATGATCTGCGGAGTAGTAGACCCTTTCAGGTACGCTCAGCTGGTTTCATTGCCTTTTATTACAAATAGTTTGTTTTCGATGAAAAAATAGGATAAAATCTCATAAAGTTTTATAATAAAAATATCAACATGCAATAAAAAACAAAAGACAAAATGATTTTGTTCTGGAAATTTTTATTATGACGGGTTTTTTATGTCTAGAATTTGTTTAACTATAGGTTAACTAAGGGCTTTCCTTTTTCTTTCCGAATGACGCGTTTCGAAAATTGTTGATGTTCCAAACATATTTTTTGTTGTCAAGAACTCCTTCAATTATCACTAATTTTAATAATCATTGATTTTATTGATTCCGTACCTAAAGATTAATTACGACACCTTTTAATAATTATTTAAAAAATGCAGTTCTAAGAGTAAGAAGTATAGCGTTGGACACTTCAAAATGCAAAACGTATTAATATCGGAAGGAGCTTTTGCTGATGATGTACTTACTGCAAAAAGTGAGAAGGAATTACAAGAAAACATAAATGTTTGGAACAGTGTATTGACGAAGAATGAAACGAAGATAAACACAGAAAAAACAAAAGTCATGATAATAGGCGAAAACCGAGAAATACTAAATATTACAGTGGAATAAACAAAAATACAAGTAGATGCATTCGAATACTTAGGAGTAATAATTGTAAGCAACGGGCAGCAAGAGGCAGAAATGAATAAGAGAATACAGAAAACACGGAACTTGTATTATGCTATGAACAAAAGATTCATAAACAAAAAGGAAATAACAAAAGTTACGAAAATGAAGGTGTTCAAAACAGTGTACAGGCCTATATTAACATAAGACTGAATCATGGGCTTTGGAAATTAAATATCTCAGAAGTGTAGGAGAAATACAGATAGAAGGCAGGAGTTAGAACTACAATCTATTCTAGAGTACATAGAGAAGAGACAGATAGGGTCATTTACAACGAATGACCGCAACAAGAGCGGTTAAGAAGATATGTGAAACTCGAATTATGAAAAATAAAAAAAGGGGAAGACCGAAACAAACGTGGAACAGAGTCATAGGAATTTATCAGAAAAGAAAAATGTAACCTGGGAAGAAGCAGAAAAACAAGCTAATGACAGAAAAATATGGAAGAAATTTCTAAATGAATACACGTAATACAAACTTAAAAAAACAGGGTAAAATCCTTAAAATTTTAACTTTTTTAATTAGGTTGTGAAAAACAGTGCAAAATCGTTAAAATTTTGACCAATCCTGAAAATTCATTTTTTTTTTTAATATTCCTTAAAAACAGGGCAAAATCGTTAACATTTTGATTTGTCCTGAAAATTTTAAATTTTTTTTTAAAACACCTTAAAACGGCTAAATGTCAGGTCCCGTTTGGAGTATGCGGCGTTAATTTGGAACCCGATTTATTTTGTTTATAAAACAGCTTAAAACGTCCAAAGAAGATTTTTAAAATATATCTATTTTCGTACACAGAAAGCTTATCCTGAACGTGGTTACCCGCAGGAGCAGTTACTAATTATGTTTAATATGAATTCCTGTATGATCTATGTGTAGCATTGTCCTTAATTTGGTTAATACTGTTGGACAATAAACCATTATTATTATTATTACTATTATTATTATTATTATTAAATCTTTAAAATTTTGGTCTGTCTTGAAAATTTTAATTTTTTTTAATATATTTTAAAAACAGAGCAAAATCGTAAAAATTATGATTTGTCCTGAACAGGTATATACTTCATTTGAAAACGATATTTATGCAATTCATTGCATACTTTAATTGAATTTCCGATACATTGGAAGTATATATGATTGTGGCTATCTCCTACTTCTTTCTTTTATTTTTTCATTTCATTAGCGCCTCCATCAGACATAACACGACACAATTTCCTAACAGTCTTTGAGATAAACCCGTGACAGAGAGGAACGTTTGACTCTAGACTTTAGACTGGGCATCGGCAAAGTCCAGGTCGGATATTCGAAAAATTCTAAAAACCATCTTAATGAGCCGTAAAAAATAACGCAATTTATATGGAAATGTTTATAACAATAACGATAATAATAATAATATTTTAGATAGAAAATTCAATATACTAATTAAGGCGTGCGAATTTTACGCATTTAAGATTTCAAATTTAACTAGATTGTAGATAAGGCGTTTGAAAAAAAAATAAATTGGTAAATACAAATAAATTAAGAATATTTTGTCTGGGATTTCGTAATCGATTCGTTTACCACAACAAAATAGTTCCAATACGAGAGGTATTTACGCCATTCATATACGTAAGCTGTCCCAAAAGTAACGGGTCTGAGGCACCTTATATTGTATTAAATAAATAAATTGATTTTAAAGACATATATGTATATTATATTAAACAATATTTCACATTATACATATGTAGAGTAACCTAAACTTGCGGACTCGCATAGGCGTCGGTATTACGGGTTAATATAAGAATACGAAAAATTCATAAATAAACTAAACCGGTAGAGAAGCAGGCATGAAGTGTCGACCTTGAATATAAATCATGTTAAACCGCGCTGAGAGAGATTTCGTTTTAGTACCGGTTGAGCTGTTGCAGAGATTAGTCGAACGGTCAAGGTTATGTACTTACGTGTCGCTTTTGAAAATATAGCTGGTGTTTTTTGTGTGCTGTAGTATTATACCAAGTACATAATTAGTGTATCGTTTCATATAGAACTAATATTTACATACCTAAGAAAACAATGCCTCGTAATAGATTTGCTACTAATGTACATAAGTATGTGTCACTTTTTCCCCATTTAAAATATGACGGTAGTGCAGTTTTTTGCTTAATATGCAATGTTCGTTTGGCTGCATCGGACAGAACTGATTGCCAGAGGCATGTCAATGGTATTAAGCATATGAGAAATGCAAGAACTGAAATACCTTATACACTATTCCTCATACATTTATTAATTATGTTTACCTCTTGTAATCTTCCGTTGTCGTTGGCAAGAAAAGCAGCTTTTAAAACGTGTTGGCGACAATACGTTCCAAAGTACCCATTACCCTCACAAACACAATTACAGAATCATTTGCCGCGAATGAAAGAGATGCTAGAAAATGTGTGTAAACGTGATTTGTGTTCCAAAAAAATATGGATTACCGTGGATGAGACGACCGATATAAAGAAAAACAGTATTGTGAATGTAATAGCTCGCGTTTTATCTAGCTAGAACACAGCATCTCGATATTTGTTAGCTTGCAAACGTGTTCAACAATGTCCCGCGGAAAATATTCAAAAAGTGATAATGAACGCTTTGAAAAAAATTAAAATTGCCCAAGATCAAGTTGTGATGATTGTGACAGATAGTGCAGCAACGATGTTAAGTGTTGGGCGAACCTTAAAACATATATTTCCTAACTTAATACATATAACTTGCGTGCTGCATGCTTTGCATTTGGTTGGTGAAGTTGATCGGATGATTGGAAGTACTAAAGCAGTGTTTCGTAAATCTCCTAAACGTTTAAAAGAATTTCGTAAATTTTGTCCAGGTATTCCAGAACCTCCTGAACCAATTTTAACGCGATGGGGTACTTGGCTAACAGCAGCTTCTTACTATTTGATCCATTTTCAACAAATTCAATCAGTTATAATGCGATTTAATCGGAATGAATCCAAAGCAATTAGAGAAAGTCAAAGAGAATTTCAAATTCCTCAACTTTTAGAAGATTTAACAACAATATGTACCAATTATACAGTATTACTAGATGCCATCAGAAAACTACAATGTACTGAATTGTCATTGCAGGAATCATTAGACATAGTGGAGAGTGTAAAAAATAAATTACACACATTAAATGATACGCCAGGGTTATGCGCTAGTCAAAAGTTGGCAGATGTTTTAAGGAAAAATCCCGATTTTAATACTTTAGAGGCAGTTTATAATAAGTGTAAGAATAGTGAACTTTTAGATGATTTTGAAAAACAGTTTCTACATGCAAATGTAACTTCCTTAGATGTGGAGAGATCGTTTTCTATGTATAAGAATATTTTTTCTTGTCGACGCACAAGGTTTAAAGAAGTAACTGTGGAAACATATGCAATGATGCAAGTTTCCAGTAGTTCACATCCTAATGCCTCTAATTTGTTGAATAATTAGCAAGTAAGTTTATTTATGAATTTTTCGTATTCTTATATTAACCCGTAATACCGACGCTTATGCGAGTCCGCAAGTTTTGGTTACTCTATACATATGTATGTACATAATAACAAGATTACACCCTTGTAGACGAGAAACCAACAACTTTGCTTCAGCCTTGCGCAAATCCATGTCCCTAACCAAATCATTTAATTCGGCTTGGATAATTGTATGTATGTGGTATTCTTGAAGCGTTGCAGTCAAAATGAGGGTCAGGTTCCTCTGCAGAAGTTGGGGAAACGCTTCCCACTTCCGAATCATCGTATTTTTCCAAATTGCAATTCTGTTGAGGTTTTGGAATGAGAAAATCTACTGAGGAACTGCCGAAGATGAAGTGGGATAGGAAACCGAGTTCCTCTTCTTTGATGTCATTCCTAACATCGGTGGTGTCAGACAGAAATAGCGGTCGGTTATTTGATCAGCAGCAAGAAGTTCTATTATGTAGATGTGTAGCTAATAGTTAAATATACACCCCTTGAATTGCGAGAGCAACACTATTCGCGGCCACAATCTAGCACTGTGGCGCTATTGGGAATAATTTGGACCACATTCTAAGTTCGTGTTCAGTTTTAACCCCAAAACATAATTAATGTGCCATATCTTCAATAATTAAGAAAACACGGAGGTTGTTATAAAATGGTTTTATTAACAAAATGTGGGCTTAGAGCTTACTGACGACTAGAACAACGCAACTGCCCTGAAAGCCAGTGGCTGACGCATAAAGGTTTACACAAAATAAATTAAATGTGATACGTGCTCAAACACTTACCGTTTTAAGAGTCCTCCGTGAAATCACAAACTGGGTAACATCTATTTAATATTTGTAACATTAGATATATTTCCAAAGTTGTTTCGGCAAAGTGAGTGATATTAGTAAAACTCATTTGCAAAGAATTTATCGAGAAAACAAAGTTCGGCCGTTTAAACCAAAGCTCCGACATACACTTGAAAATAGAGATGAAGAGAAGCGATTGGATTTTTGTTTATGGATTGGTGAGAATTACCTCGTAAATATACGTAAGCAACCTCTTGCACCAGCGGTCATGTTTCGTCACAAAACAGTCGCCATTGGGCTTTTCAAAATCCAAACTACGTCATTCAAAAACGAAGTCAACGTTATAAAAGAGTGAATGTTTGGTGCGGAATTTTTTACGATCGAATCGTTGGTCCATATTTTATTGACGAGAATTTGAATCAGCATGTTTATGTGCGTCTTTTGGAAACGCATGTATTACAGTTTCTAGATAATTTACTACTAGAAATGCGGCGTAACATTTTTTGGTAACAAGACGGGTGCCCTGCTCATTCAACGCTTTTTGTACAGCAGTGGTTGACAGATCAGTTCGGAGAAAGATAGATGGGAAGATTTGGACCAATAGATTTTCCTGCTAGATCGCCTGACTTTACACCTATCGATTTTTTTTTGTGGGGTACTTTAAAACAGAAATTTTACGCAGATGACATGCCGCGTGATCGAGAAATACTAAAAGCACGAATACGCGGTGAATGAAATAAATGAACCACACACCATACGTAAAGTCTATGGTGCATTCAGCAAAAGAATTGAGATATGTGTGGAAGCTGGAGGTGGTCATGTAGAATATTTTTTGTTGGCTTTCTTAATTGATTGAAATTTTGTATTTAAACTAAAAAAATGCAATAACTGATACTTTTCTCTAGAAGCATTTTCATGTTATCTTAATTTATATATACATAGTCGATTTATGAAATACATTGCATTGTACCACCTATCATTCTTTATTACTATAGCACAAAATGTATATGCAATACGACAATAAATAGTCGTCAGTAATCTCTAAACCCACATTTTGTTAATAAAATTATTCTATAACAGCCTCCGTTTAATTTTTATTATTTTTATAGGGAAAATATTTACGCCGTCGTTAAGAGCATGTAAAACAGATTAAATCTTGTCTTAACTTTTTTTTTATATCTCCTATAATTTTTGGGTTATTGAGCTAAACAGCGAAGGGTGGTGTTGAGCTTAAGGTGCTTTACACTCCGCCAACGGACGATTGGGCAACTAAGATAGTTACTGTTGTTCTTACACTACATCGGTCTATAAACCCACAAAGTTTCATTCAAATCGGTGAGATGCACTTACCTGTATTCCCTTGTAAGTTAGAAGATCCCTCGAGGTTTTGTCACACGAGGTAACAAACAGCAATTACCCCAGCAAAGCCAAAAGTAATGCGAGGGCCTCCCCCAAATCTTTTATTAAAGAAAGAAATACAATAAGAATATAAGAATAATTACTATTTTTGTTTATACGCTGTTTTGAAAGTCACGAAAAAGAAATACCTGTTCTAATGTTAGTTCTGGGACATTTTGTAAGTATTATAAATTATAACGTAATATTTATTTCGCGTGCTATATCCACAAATCTAGCGTCAAATTTGCCGTCATTTAATCCCGAAACCCGCGCGCAGAGAAAATTAAGCGATACCACATCGTGCTACCGTAAAACAAGCAAAAAAAAAATAATTTGAACTGCGATGTTTTGACACCCGTACCACTGTAAACATTTAGATGGCTCCGAGGGATTTAGACGTTAATTCTCAACTTACACGAAGCAGTCATTTTTGTGTTAATGATGCCATGATACCAGCGCTAACTTGATCCAATAACCTATATAACTATTTTACGGTTTCTCTTTTTTTATATCTGTAATAAGTAGGAAAATTAAATGATGTGCTCAATTTTCAACGTAGGCAATGATTGTATTTCTTTTCTTAAACATTAGAATTACAAAGTACCAATTAGTTTTGTCTTAAAAATTTCTTGAAATCGTTTTTTTTTTTTTTAAGAATTACAAAGGCAGTGACATTATTTAGTAAATATAGATATCTTACTACACGTTATTGGGATTTTGGCGAAATCTTTTGTAAAAATTTGATTTCATTTCAGAGAATTTGCAGACCAAGAGATGAGTGTTGTCTACAACACCATTTTAAGATCCTGCTATTCCCGCAAATAAGTATATCAATCAATAACGTTCTTTTAGTAAAAATTCTTTCAATAGTAAATTCGCCTTGAAATTTTGTCAAAATTTATATGAACCTCTCCAATCGAAAGCCAAAAATCTATTCACCACTCTATCATTCCTTTTTCTAAATTTTAAAGTCTCCTGCGCAGCTGTACACGGAGTGTCATCATCATTAAACATTGATAACCGTTTCTGTAAAATTCAGTTCCGTGGAGTCCAACCCGGATAGTTTTCGAGAGACACGCAAAGTTCACCGCCTGGTACGGAAAACAACCCCTTTTATCCAGCTCTCTGTCACTGTGTCTTGAGGGAACGAATGTAGACTGCGAACAACACCCGCTTAGGCTAGGAAATGTATCGGGAATTTCCTTACCTTTTCCGAGGGAGTCGTTCAGAAAGGAAAAAACAAAAGGTTAATGACCCTCTCAGAAAACTTTGAAAACTTTCAAAGGAAAGGGATCTTGTTTATGATTGCAGTTGTGTGGATTTTTTCTTTTTTAAAACTGAAACGTATAGTTGTATTGTATAAAATGTCTACAAGTTAATTTATTAGCATTTTTTCTCGTTGATTGCAGCCACCGCTTAAGAAGGCAGACCAGAAAATGAGTCTTCCAGAAAGAAGAAGACCCCCGATATATAGACCTAAATCAAGAACTGACGTAAGTATGGTTAAGTAAAATTTGCAATAAAAAAAGAAACATTTAGAAAGTCAAAATAACTTTTTTAGACGATTTGATTCAAATTTCAGACTTAAACCAAAGACAAGGCTTATTGTTTAGCAACATTAATTTACCTTCCACGATAAAAAAACCTTTCCAGACGATCTAAATGCTTTTTTCAGACCGGCAGAAGTAGTAGTAGAATGGACAGTCGTCTTCGAACGGATGCCCCTACAGGTAGCGAAGAAGATCTAGCCAGAATGAACACAGACCTTAGACAAAGGCTTCAAGACGAAGCTTCATTGTACAGACGCCGTCTGGAGACTTACAGGCAAGCCCAACAGAACCAGGCAGCCCTAGTAAGTAGGCTACAGGCTAAAGTCCTCCAGTACAAACAACGTTGCGCCGAATTGGAATCCCAAGTTGTCGATTCACATACACATATAGATCCACATATCCATCACGATCACCATATCCATCCTAGACCACCGCCTCATACACCTACGAGCACCACCAGTTCGGCATTGGAGCAGGCTCAACAACATCTCAGAGATATTCGGGAGGAGAGGATTACAGATTTGGACACAGCGCTTAATAAGTAAGACGGCCAGTACCAAAAGAGTCATTATTTTTTGATTTGGGGATTTGTCAAAATCGCTTTTGGAGAATGTTTTAAAGATTAGTTTTGGAATAATAATGATTTTTCTGTCAATATTCGAAACCTCTTGAAGATTTTGATTGGTAGACTTTAATTCTTTTAGCATAAGCCTTTTTTATTTCGCCAAAATAGACGCATTACTGTTCTTTACATATTTTTCGAAAGGAACTTGAGAGTTTGCCAAAATAACATTGCCCAAGGAAGCCGATGAAGAGCCATTTTGTCGAAGATTCTTCACAATTTGGAAACCCATTAGTTTATACTTTTGAATCGTAGGTTGGACGATGAAAAAAAGAAGTGCGAAAAACTAATGCAACTCAATAACACCCTGAGGGAACAACTCGAAGAATCCAGACAGACCAACGAATCCCTAACGTCAGATTTGCAAAAGCTAACCAACGATTGGGAGGAGCTCAGAGAAGAGATGATGGTCAAGGAAGATGAGTGGAAAGATGAAGAACAGGCCTTCAATGACTACTATAGCACCGAGCACAATCGACTATTGAACTTGTGGAGAGATGTAGTTGCCATAAAAAGACTCTTCATGGAGGTCCAGTCAACAACGGAGAAGGATCTTTACAAACTGAAGACCGAAATTGGAAATATGGGACGTGAGGCTGCTCTGGCGATCAGCAAGGTTGATAAAAATGCTTCTACTGAATCGTTGTTCGGAGTAAGTCAAAATGTTATTGGTTTCACGGTAACAACATAATACAACATCTGGTTGAAAACATTATTTTGCTTTCAGTAATATAAACTTGTTTTTCGTTTTTTATACTATTTCTAGTATTCTATAAATAAAATAAACAATTGTTCTTTCGCAATTTGAATTACGCAACATTTATTTTGAAGCCTATTAGTTTTTATCGAATCTATATATCTAACACACTCTTCAACATAAAAATATTATGAATGTTTATTTAACCTAGACACCTTGGAGTCACTATCAACATATCATAATAACAAACAAAGTTTGTAACACAGATTCACATGCATTAAAGTAAATTATAATTTGTGGGTATTCCAAATTTATCAGTATTACATTCTTAGAGCACTTTTAATACTTATATCAATAAATTTTAATATTTACATGGTATTTAATTCTTGTAATATCTTATTTTGCACACTCAAAAACAATTCCAATCCAGATATTTCGCCTTCCAACTCAATTTCTTCCATGTCCTTAGTTTTATACCCTTCATCATTCTCAAAGTCCTCAGTTTCGTTCTTGACGCTATTATTTTGTTTCAGAAACTCGTTAAAATTTTTCATAAATTCATTTATTTCCTTGAATAGTCTTTCACACTTCTCATTAAGTAGTGCATCACTGTTATCGCAGATATTTTGAAGGTCCTTTATCTTATTTTTAAGCATATTTTCTTTCTTTAGCGCCAAATCGTATTCTATTTGGAGATTGATACATTCCCCGATCAAATTGTCCATCTCTTTCTGGCCTTGCGTTAATCGGATGTCGGTTTTGTTGATGTCGATTTTAATTTCGCATGTATTTCTTGATACCTCGATTAGTTCTTGGCGCTTTCGTTTTTCTTCTTCGCTTTCGGCTTTGATTTCTGATATATCTAAAGATCTAATGTCCATTTTGTTGTAGCAGCTAAAAGAAATAAGTGATTTGTGTCTATTGAGGACAAGAAAACTCAAAAGGTTGTTTAATAATGCTTGTTAATATGTCAAATTAATTAACTGTCATTTATTTGCGTTACCAACTGTTAAGAAGCAAAGAAATTAAATATGCGTCATTTATTTACGCTACCAATAAAATTGTTAGAAACCAAAGAATTTTACTGTTTCTATTTGGGAGAATATTTAATTTTTATAAAAAAATCTTTGGCGTCCATTTTGTTTTGCATTTAAAAAGTACCTATTAAAACTATTTTTGTAGGAAAAACTTTTGTTTTAGATTACATTTTGGCTTTGTTTTGGGATGTAGCTTGAAAAATAAACGAAGTAGTATTTATCATATTGCTTGCAAAATTATTAAATAAAACTATGCAATAGCACTCTAGAATATTTAAAAAAGCATATATAAGGATATTTTTTGCCTAAATAAATATTTAATTTGATCAAAAACGTGACCAGAATTAGTATTTTCATCCTAATATTTTTCTAAATAATCATTTTCAGTCAATGACGCCATATAAAGATAAATCCTATGACCAAGAATCCGCAGATCTAAAATTCCAATTGGACCAACTAAAGAGTCAAAACGAAAACTGCCAAACTGAAGTTAAGATGAAAGAAGAACGCATCCAGCAGCTACTTAGAGAAATACAGAATTTGGTAAGCCGCTGGAGTAATGTCTGAGGTCTTTAATTGTGAGAACTTTCTTTAATGCAGGAAGAACGTTGTGCCGAAGCCGAACACAATGTTTCCCAAGCAATGAGGATGCAAGATGACGTCGATATACTGCAAGGAGCTCTTAGGGATATTGCCCACGCCCTTATACAGGATGCAGAAGCAAAAGAACCGGATCTAGGACAAGGTACCCACGTCCATCTAAGTGCATCAACTCCTATACCTCAAAAGTGAGTTGTTACTATATGTTTTTCTGACAAATTCAATTTTTACAAACAGGAAAATATTTGTTTATTTGATGTTTCTTTACGTCAATGCATGTATTACTTCTGTTTATTCTTCGATAATTTCATTTAAAAACATTTACTTTGTAATTATTTGCTTTAGACAAATACGTTATTTAATATTGAAAAAAAAGTAGGTGACATTCATTTGGGTAGATTTGAAAAGTTATACAGCAGTGGCGGTTGGTGATGACGTAAATGGGAGGTGCAGACAGCGATTCGATTCCCTCATGTATTATTAAATTGTTTTAAATAAAATTAAGCGAATTCCCTGTTAAATTGCGCTTTTTCGCAGATCTCCAAAACGAGGTGGTCTCAGGAGCATGGCAGCACCCGCAGCGTTCGCTGAAAGTACTATTTCAGCCGTCCAGGCTGCTTTACACAAATATCAGTCTCTAATACACGAACTACAGGTAAGCAGAAGGATGGCCTAAGATTCTCTATGTTCATATGCTCCAATGGAGGCTGTAGTAAGTCTTTTGTCTTCCTATTAATACGAATAATGTTTTTTGAATTTGAATATCTTTGCCTTCAAAGTCTTCAAAAACAGAAATCAAATAAAATTTACAATTTTTTTCCCAAATAGCATAATTTCTTTGGATGATATTCGATTAGGGTGGTATTTTTAAAGTCAGAAACAATTAAATGGTACAAAAACCTAAATTAAGCACTCGCCATTTAGGTAAAACTCCAGTCAAATCGGGAGCAACTGGGATTAGTTCGTAAACAATACGAAACATCTGAGGAAAACGCAATAGTCCTAGATAAGCGGGTCAAGGAACTGGTAGCCCAACTGGACGCCAATAAAACTCAATTCTCTCAACTTATACAGGAAAGGGATTCACTTCAACACGCTCTGGATTCTTGCAGAGCGGAGAATTTAGCTTTGGACAGGCATCGAATAGAAGTCAACCATATGGTGATTAAATTGAAGCGATTCGTTCTGAAATTTTAGTTTCAAATTGTTAATTCTAGGCTGAGAATTTAAATAGGGACTATGAAAAACTTCAAGGAATCAACCACAAGCTGCAGAAGGAACTAGACGTGCTTCATGAAGAAAAGATTTTCTTACAAAGTGAAGTAGATCGATTAAATCAAGATGCCGATCACAGGGAGATGAATTTAAGAGCCGAAGAAGATAGATGCAGTAGAATGAGGGAAGAATTGTTGGTGGTTCGTGAGGAGTTGAATAAACTTTATTTATCACACGATTTATTGGAGCAACAAAAATTAGAAGCCGATTCTCAAATTTCCTCATTGGAAAAGTCTAAAGGTAAAGAATATCTTCTTTCTGTCATATTTTTTTCCAAAATGTATTTGTTTGGTATGTAAAGCTGATTTGGAACACCAACTGGATAAAGTAATTGGAGAAAGGTCCAACGTGTCAGATTCACTTTCCAAAAAGGAAAACGTTGCTGCAACTTTGGAACAAGATAAGAAACGATTACAAGATGATATCAAGCGGGTAAGTAAGCTTTTATCGTCAGCAATATGAAAACTTGCTTCCAAATCTTCGTTCTAGTTGGAAGACGAGAAATTAGCCTTACAAACTCAATGTAACGACCTACAAAACGATATGCAATCTTTGAGAAAAGAACTACTGCAAGCAGAGCAACAAAAGTTGGATTTAGAATCTGATAAAGTTTCCCTAACTGAGAAGACTAAATTCTTGGAAATTGAAAAAGGAAAGGTGAGTTTTCGAGTGTTTAATATCAGCAAAATTTTGTTAACTAATTTTTAGATTGAAATGGAATTGGGACAAGTTATTCGTGAAAGAGGTGACTTAAGCAACCAATTAACAGTAATGGCAAGGAAAAAAGAAGCTTTGAACGAAGAACTCATGCGCACCAGACAGAAATTTGAACAATGCAATGAGACTAATTCTAGAATCAATAGAAATCTAGAAGAATTAGTCAAAGAATGTGAAGAAAAACAGGTACCTAATAATTGGAATACGTTTTGTCCGAAAACTACCTTTGTTAACCTCTTGTTGATTTTACTAGTGTTCCATAGACGGCATGGATAAAGAGATGCAACGGTTACAAGAACAATTAGCAGCAGTTCGTTGCGAAAAGGAAGCTTTAGAAGGCGTCTTATTCGATACCCAAACCAACCTTGAGACATCCGAAAACAAAAAACTCCAATTAGAGAAAGACCAGCAAGAATTGCTGGTTAAACAAGAAGGATTAAAAGGCCAGATTACTCGATTATCTAAAGACCTTGAGCGATCCGAAAAACGTTGCCTAGAAATCAAAAGCTCATTAACAAATCAAGCAGGTAACCAAGAAACTGAATTCCAGCAAGCCATGGGTAATTTGAAGAGACAGAATGAGGAAAATGTGAGAAAATTGACGGAAGAAAGAGAAAAAATCAGGATCAATTTGGAAAAGCGTCTTCAGCAGACCGTCCAGCAATTGACGCACGAGAAAGATGCTGAAATCGAGAAGTTGCTGGAGAGGATTGATTCCTTGCAAAATCATATCGAGAATGTATGCCAGCAACATGAGGAGTTAATGCTGCGAGCCGAGAATGACAAGCAACAAGCTTTATTATTGGGTAAGCTAAAATATTGATACGAATTAACTCTAAATTATTTCTCAAATCTTTATTTAAAGCCCATCACGACCACCAAGCTGTTCACGATCGTCTAGAAGCTACAAAAAGAGATCTAGAAGCAGAAAGGGATGCTTTGGAACGTGTTAAAAGAGAAGCTAATGGTAGATTTGAGGCAGATCGAAATACCATAAACCAACTCAAAGAAGAACTGAACAAACACAAAGCCCGTCTAGAAGAAATCAGGTATTTCTAATTAACTTAATTGTAATTAAAATAACTTAGAGTTACCAAATGAAAGCATGTTTAAAGTATCATTCTTTTTTTCGTAGAAGGTTTGGGACATCTTTTTCCCTGCACCAGTCTTAACTCTTGCAATTTTTTATAGCTACGTTAAACGCCCCATTCACCAGCTTCTGAAGCACACTTTTTTTGAGTGAGAAGTAGCTTTTAGGTAGTTTTATTCTTTGAATAAGTGAAAATCAATTTAATTTTTGGTAACCTTTAAATTTTAGGCAAAGATGCGAGGAGGAAAAGTGCAAATTGGAGCATAGAATCGAAGAAATTCACAGCGAAAGAGATGCTGCAAATGGAGAGGTTGAGAATCTGAAGGTTCAGCTGCATTTGACAGAGGATAAAATCGACGATTTACATAACCAATTGCACGATACTATTAGAAAGCTGAAAGAAAGTAATTTTGACAAAATAATCAATAACATTTTGATCAATCATTTCTATTGTAATTTTTTTTTTTTTCAGCTGAAAATAACTCCGAAAGTCTTCGCAAAGATCTAACAGACGTTAGAAGACAACTCACTGATTGCAATATCGAGAAGGAAAAGTATCACGCCACCAATAAGGAGTTGAGGGAACATGTTAAGAGGACAGAATCCGAGAAGCGAGAAACTGCAAGGCAGCTGGAAGATGCTTTTCAGAAAATAGCAAGTAAGTGAGATTTAGAAAACAGTCTTTATCACCATAAGTGACTTTCAATAAGAATTCTTATTAACCAAATTCTATTTTCCAACGCCAGGCAATAAAATTTAAAACATTAAATTAAGCACATTATTTCTAGCATGCAATTTTCTGTTGTACTTTGCCCCAATTCCATCATTGTATTATTTACACCCCCATGAAAAGTCGTCCAATCTCCAATTAAGATAATTGCAAGTTTATGTAATTGATTCTTGCCTAGCATGCACCCTCTTCAAACTGAACTTTAATCCTATTTTCTCACTAGAATCAAACTCCTCTTATCCAACCCTAATATCTATAATTGCTCGCGTAGCTAATGGAGAAAGTTTTATCGATACAACAATTCGTGGTTTTGCCAATTTAAGATTGATTCTGATCTCATTCGCTATTCAGACATGGAAGATATGAAAGGTGCTATGGAAGCTGAAAAAGCCCGACTACAAGATCAATTAAGAGATACCGAAAAGGACCAATTACAATCCCAGCACAAAATCGAATCTTTGCAGGAAGAAATGCAACGGCAACAAGCTTCGAGCAATCAGCAACAGGCAGAAGAAAAAGAACTACAGGCTCGGTTGCTAAATGAGGTTGAAGAAAGGGAAAGGGCTCATCAAGAAGTCCACCAGTTAAAGAAACAGGTTGAAAAATATAAATTGTCTTTGTCTAAGATCTGGAAGACGTTCCTTTTGGAAAAATTTTGATTCCAGATTGCAGAACTTGAACGAAATCTGGAACAAACTAGGCAGGAATTAGCAAGGACAAGGGCTCATAGCGCACATCACGAAGAGGAATTCCATGCTAGAGAACAAGATCTTTTAGCTCATTTAGAGGACAGTAGAATTCGTGAAAAGAAGCTAGAAGACCAGAGGCACAATTTAGAAGTGTGTCTAGTGGATGCTACGCAACAAATACAAGAATTAAAGGTATACGACTTGCTATTATTGGCCAAAAATTTCACCGTTATATTTTTAAATACTTAGGCAAAACTTAGCGGTTCAGAAGGTCGTGTCAAAGCTCTTGACGCCCAATTAGCTCAAACTGAAGCAAACAAAAGAGATATAGAGCAAAAATTACACAGTGTTGTGTCGACTCTGCGAAGAATTGCCGGCATTCAACTCGACGGATCAGTAACAACACCCTATAGGATTATGAGCCCTTCGCGAAGATGGAGCCCAGCCAGAAGTAATTTTAAAAACTTATATCTTTTTGCTTCCAATTGATATCTCTTTATCTCAGCTCAAGACCATGATGGCGTAGCCGATATAGATCCGGAGGTCATTCGCAAAGGTGTAAGGAATTTGATGCAGCAAGTGGCTCACGTTGAAAGGGAGAGGGTGAGTTCGTAATTGTAATAGCAGAAAATGCAAATTTTTGAATGCCAAAATATTTTTTTAAGGACGATATGAAGACGCAAATATCAACCATGAAGAAACAATTACAAGAAGCTCAAGACACCCAAAGTAAAGGGGATACCAAAGTAACGAAATTGATGTCAAATCTGAGAACTTTGCAGGATGAAAAAGGGAGTTTAGAAGCTAAGCTCGGGCAAAAAACTAAAGTGTTACAAGCTCAGGTTAGTTGAGTTAGCAACAAAAATTATTCTTAAAATTATTTCGCATCTTTCATAGGTGGAAGCTTTCCAAAAGAAATCTGAGGAAGCGCAGCAAATGCGAGACAAAATAGTATCCTTGGAATTGACTATAAGCTCTGCCAATGATGAAAAAATACAACTGGAGGTAAGTAATTGGTACTACTTTCCTCTAAGGATACTCTTAATTTCTCGTGGAAAAATATTGTTTGCAGGATAAAATTGAGAAATTGAAGAATTCCCTGGGAAAGCTCGAATCCGAAAAACGAAATCTTCAAGAAGAGCTAAGCAGGACAGAAAGCAGATCTACAAAGTTGGAACTCCAAAGAATGTCGGCTGAAGGAGATCTCCAAAGATTACAGATGATGTTGCAAGAGAAAGATGCCCATATACAAGTGACATCCAATCCCAATTATATAATTTTGGTAAATGCTTAACTGTTTTTCTTCTAGAAATTGCAAGAGAAATGTGACATGCAATCCAGAAGCGTTGCAAGCTTAGAAGAACGTTGCGTCTCCTTAAAATCTACAATAGATCAAATGAACATGTCTTTGGAAAGAGCTTCCGCTGGCGAATCTGAGCTCAAGGCTGAGATACAAGCGTTGCATAGGTCTTTAATGGAAGCTAGTTCATCATCACAAAGCGGCGCTGAGAAACTGAAGCATGTAGGTTGGAAATGTTTAATTTGCCTTATTAGTTTGATTAATTCCTTTGACGTAGCTTCAAAAATCTTTGGCTAATTGTGAAAACGAGCGAAGGGTACTATCAGAACGTATGGACACTTGCCAACAGACGGTAGCTGAACTTAGAAGGAATAATCAGATCTTACAGGATCAAGTGGCCCGTTTGAATAATGAAATAGCCAATAACGAAGTTCAAAAATCAGCTTTGGAATCCCAGCTAAGGATGACACAGTGGCCTACCGACAGTCCATCACCTCACCACGACGAGGAACTTCTTCGACAACTACAAGCTACTCAAAGAGAACGTAGCGAACTTAGAGGAAAAGTAGACTCGATGACTAGTAAAGTACGGGTCCCGCATCTTAAACAATTTCATCTTTCTATGTCATTATCATTTTCTTTTGTAGTTGCGACAAATGGAAACCGAAAAGCGGAACTTGGAACGCAGCGTTGCCAAGTCTCAATCCCAATCCCAAACCCAATCTGTAAGTCGTAGCAAAGCTTATGAAAGACCGGAGAAGTACGAGTTGGAGACCATGAGCAGTACAGATAGAGACACTTCGCGTCTGGAGCAGGAAAATAGGGACTTGAAAATGAAGATAGCTCGTTTGGAGAACGAATTAAGTGAGAAGGAGATGGAGTTCGCGAGATTGAAAGCGCAGAGATCATCTGCGAGTGTTTTGGACACCAAATTCGATAGGGCCGAAATTGAAAGGTACAGAGCAGCTCAATTACAAGCTGAAAGATTGTTAGAAGCCAGGGAGCAGAGCCATCGGCAGCAGGTTACGAGATTAGAGAATCAGGTACTTTTATAAAAATAGATAAAAGGATGGGTACTAATTTTCTTCTTAAAGGTGACCATGCTTCGAGAACAATTGAACCAAGAAATCAAACGCAGACAACAGTACGTCCTCAGAAGCACCAGAGCTGGCCGCGATGTCCAGCAACTTCGGCAAGCTCTCGGAGATTCCTTGCGCACCGTATCTCAAGATCCCTCATTGGATGCTTTGCTTCTTGAACATGAAGCTAGAAAACTCGACACAACCCTGTCTACCACTGCCAGTTTACCTCCAGGATTATCATCCAGTTACGACAGGCGTGCTACAACGCCGCAACCTCACAAATGAATATGAAATTGAAGGGAAATTACAACAAAATTGTTGATTAGTCAATGACCTGCTAGGTCTACAGAGTGTTTAAATTTGTTTCTAGATAGTCGGTATGACCAGTTAATAGTCAATAATAGTTGGAAATGAAAGAATAACGAATAGAATTAAACAAACATTATTTACAAAAAAGCAAGTGCCATTTCTGAAATAAAATGTGTTCAATTTTCGAGACAAAAACAAAAATTTTACAAAAAATATGTTACTTAAGAAAGTCCGCCCAACAAAAAGAAAACTGTTTTATAAAGCTTATTGAATCATAAATTGATATTTAAATAAGCATCACTTTAGTATGTCAGCCACAAACGAACTACATCTAAGTATATTCAATTTTCTCCCTCTTTTTGAAATTACACACAAAAGGACACTGCCATTTTTCTATTTTTTTTAATCACACAAAAGATGTACTCTTATAGTGAATATAGTACTTAGATTGCCGTATCTTGATTTGATCCGTAAATCTTAGAAAAAGAAGAAACAAAAGATATCAGGTTTTTCTTCTATATACATTACATAAAAAACTCAATAGCTTTTGTAATTGTGTTAAGTATCTATTATTACAGATCAGTATTAAGCGTTTAGGTTTTTTTCATTCTATGTGTTATGTAGGTAACTTTCTATTTATGCTCTAAATATGATCTTGTTATAATTACTTCAACTAAATATATGGATTATCCCTACAAATTTTTGTAGATAAACACTGTGCTTAAATAATGTAATATGCAAAACGAAAATAAAGATTTTAAATTCATTTTGTCATAGGCTTTTTTTGGTTATTGGTGTATGACGTTTATAGTAAAAATACAAATAACCCTCGTTAGATACTTATATGCCAATAAAATAAGTTTTCTTTGAAGAACTACTTATTTTATACATTTTTCGTTCACATGTAACATTTTAAACGTAAAATAGTAAATACCTATTACGAAAAGTCATCGAATTGAACTTAGCTCCATTGATCTCTTCTAACAGGTTAACTAATATGAAGGCAAGAAATCGGCTCTTATTGTGATGTAAAATAAAATGTAATACAGCATTTATAAAACGTTGAATTGCAGTAATTTTTTCTTTTTTTAATTAAATAAGGTATAAATAGATATGATTGTTTGTCTTCTTGAGTAAGAATAGGAAAAAGGTGCTTTAAATGGAGATAAGTAACCTAATAATTATTTTTAAATGGTTTATTTCACATATTACAGTGAAAATAGTTATTTTTGTATATAAATATCAAAAGTTACAAAAATACAAAAGTAAAAAATCGAGTACAAGTAAAACAAATAAATAACACTTTAAAAACTTCTAAATTAACCTTGCCTTTGTACTATGTAAATATAATTACACCTATAGAAAATTGGTTCTTCTAACGACAACCAATCCCTTAACGGCTTTAAAAAAGCAAACGGATTTTTTTCTACATCGAGTATTACATTTAATTCATAATTTAAATCTAATATTATTTTTCTATCCCTCATCAATTCAGTTTTGGTGAATGAAGTTAATAGCAATGGAACACATTGATGGTGCAATAGTTTTGGAATGCTTTTCAGCCAGGGATTCCCCGGTTCACGTTCGTATTCATGTAAGCCGCAATTAAATGCAGCAATTAGATCTGGTTTATCGATTTTATCGGAAACCTCATGATATAAATTTGAATGGAAATGGATTTCATATTTGCCAGAATTTTTAGTATTTAAACTGTAACTAACATCAGGTCCTACTAAATGATATGTCACATATGATACGTGCAACCAATTACCTAATATTTCAGTAATGACTGCCCAATTACTTTCTAATTCGAGATCAGAGGCTCCTACGATATGTATTATCAAAGATTGCTTTGTAAATTTAATGAGATTTAATGTGTGCAATAAATTTAAACCTAAAGTTAAACGTTCAACCTTCACAACATCTAATGCAAGTAGTTCTTGTTGTTCCGTTAAGTAATTGTGTCCCAAATTACAAACGGGAAGCTTTACATACTTCAAAATATCTTTTATACCCTTTAATGGCTTTTTATTGATAGAATGAAATTGCACATCCAGTAAACCCTTAAAATTTATGTACTGATCTGTTATCAAACCCAATTTAAAAGATGCGCAATGTTTTTTATGCTTTTCCATATCATCTAATTCATGTTCTTTAGAACAATATGCAACATTAAAACATAGCGAGCATGGAAACAGGTTTTCTCTAGAGAAACAAACTGCACAGACTGGAGAGAAGTGGTTCATCTGCAGTTCTAGCGGATTCAAACTTCTTTTCAGCATATTCTCTAAGATATACTGTCGTCCTATTCGGTAGTTGGTCCATTCCTCAAAATTTGTGATCTTTGGTGTGAAATTCTTGTTACAAGCGCTAATCGCCTTGCAAAAATTCTTGTGCGAGTATTCCCAGTCTGATATGTGATGGTTTTTCGAGCAATACGCCGCGATTTTGCAATTCGAGCATCTCTTTATGTTTGAAATGGATTTTAAGCAAACTGTACATCCAAATGGGTAATATATTCGTTGAACGTTCGTTATTAGCATAATGCAAACCCTATTTTGTTGAAATAGAGGTCGACATATAAATTTTAGTTAAAAATTCTTTAATTTAGCCATTATTGTTAGTCTTGTAATTTAATTTTTGTTTAGGCTAACACTACCATGCGGAATGTAATGGTGGAAATGGAAAGACATATTTTAAGGTACATTCTTGATTGCATAAACACACGAGTGTAGAGATTGGGTGTTTCATTCTTTATAATTTATTGATTGCATTTATTTATCCACCTAAATGAAATAAAACAAGTATTTAAAATAGATATTTTTCATATAGGTTATAGATCCACAAAATTAACAATACATAATATCAAGCACCTGTGTATATTAGCAATATTAAGAACGCACTTGAATTCTGATTGGTTGATTAGTTAAAAATCAAACCTGATTGGTACATTTATGGTGCGTTCAGAAAGAATATACATGGAAAATGCAATCACAGTATAGGGAAAAAACAGTAATGACATTTGACGTCAACCAATTTTGATGACCTTGAAAGGCAGTTACTACCGCGAGGCTCATTCTAAATTAATGGAGAACCGTTTTCTGGCGCCGCGTTCATCCCTAAATCTATGGAGGACCGTTGGCGCATACAATGTTTTGAAAAATTGGCTCACTGAAAACGACCGATTGTTATTCCTATACTGTGATGCAATTCATTTATAGTTCACCTAACCAAAATATATGGATAGTACATATGAATTACTTATAAAAGAAAATTATGTATACATGGAATTGTGTAAGGCCGCAATTTCTTCTTCTCGTTGTTTCGCCCTAATTTTTTCTCTTCTGTACTCCTCATACTCTTCATCATCTGTTGGAAGTTCGTGCCTGCATACAGGGCATGAATTTGTCTAAAATTAAATGGGTGAAACATTACTGCAAGTGCTTATATGCATAATACGGGTGTTGACCTACTTTTTCTAGCCAAGATGTTATGCAAGCACTGTGAAAGCGATGTGTGCAAGGTAATTTTTTAACTATTCCTCCAATTTCATGCATTTCTAAACAAACGGGACATTGTTTGCCTGAAATTTAGAAACGACATGATTATTACAATCATTAGAAAAATAATACAATACCTTCAACATCGATGGTTTCCTCTGGCAATTCATCAACCACTTTTCTTGAAGCTGGTGGTGCTGGTTTTTGGTTCTCTTGTGCTTCTGCGAAAGGGGTCTCTCCTCTTAAGAGACGAGCAATTTCTACAAAATGTATTTGCCAGCTCATTTCTTCGATATAATTAGCCATGTTTCATAAATGTCTCTCTACAAGAGTAGCAAGTCACCGTTCTATCTGATGACATTCAAATTATAACCCATATAACCTTTGTTGCGAACATCTGTCAAAAACAACTGTTATTTGACAGCAGAGTAGTTTGTAAACAAATTTTAAATTAATTAAAATTTAATATGAACGAGAGAAAAATATGTAGATTTTGCCTTAGTAATAATAGTACTACAGAATACCTCAATATATTTAACAATGTGCCTGCCGATTTTATTCATAAAATACAAAATTGCCTTTCAATGCAGGTATGTTTTGAGGTTAGAGTTGACTATAATCTACGATGCAAATCGTATTCCTTTGTAATTTGAAAATTATATAGGTAGTAGAAAATGATGGCCTTCCAAAATTTACTTGTTCGGATTGCCTTGAAAAAATTAATAATTTTGATACATTTAAAAAGGCTTGCTGTAAATCATACGAACTTTTAAGAGAATCGAAGCAAACCACATGTGGAAAGAGAGACTTTTATGTTAAAATGGAAATTTTCAAGGCTCATGAAGTAAATACAACACAAGTGAACGTAAATATAGATGAAGAAATTGATAACGGACATGACATTGATAATTCTGAATTACCAGATCTTTTAATGAATTTGAAAGGGTGGAAAAAACACCAAAAAGATCTTTGGGAACCTGCTTCTAAAGAGGTACTTGCCATAATTGGAGATAATATTTATCCTTGTGATATCTGTCAGAAACCGTTTATTGCATTTGTTGACTACCATGATCATCAGCTTGAGCATAACGGCGAATTAGTTTTTAAATGCGACAAATGTGAAATGGTAAGTCATAGTATTTTTTTGAGAGATTTGTGATTTTCATGTTCTAGGTGTTTCACCAACGTCAATTATTAGTACAGCATGATCGTAAGCATCGGGTGATTTGTGATATTTGTAAAATGCAGCTGTTACCAAGTAGTTTACGTGCACATCTTTTAATACATACTGATATCCATAAGTAAGTTATAGTAGATATTCATTTATAGCGAATGAAATGAAACTTAACCTTTAAAATTTGATGTATGACATTTGAAGTCTATAACAAATATAAACTTAGCCTTGTAGTTAGTAAATTACCAAATAATTTCTATTCTTTCAATTATTAGGTGCTCAATATGTGATACACGACATACCTCAAAAGCATCTCTTGAAAAACACATTCAAGCTCGTCATACAAACCAGAAAGGCTTCGTATGCCATGTTTGTGGTAAACAAAACAGTTGCCAATCGTCAATGAATCGTCACATGGCCTACCACAGAGATGAAAGACCATACAAATGCAAATATTGTGATTTCTCAGCTAAATCGCTCAATATAGTCCAGGTTCATACTTCCAGGAAGCATTTCGCTGAGAAATGTGTTTGTGAAATTTGTGCAAAGATATTCAAATCTCAACCAAGTCTATTACAGCATATGAAACGTATACATTCTAGTAGAAGACATTCCTGTACTATTTGTGGTAAACAATTTATCGAAAAGTACAATTTGAGCAAACACATGAACAAGCATGTTGGACAGAGATTGCATGAGTGTAAAATTTGCCAAAACGAATTTTTCACTGTTAGGAAATTGAAAGACCACATGCATTCTCATAAACAGGGTTGTGTTAGTTGCCCAAAGTGCGGGAAAGAGTTCTTCTACAAAAAATATTTTAATAAGCATGTTGTAAATTGTAATAAAGTATTGCAGACTGAATCTCAATTATTTTCATAAATAAATTATAAATAAACGAAATAAACAGTTATTTTATGTATTTGGTTTATTCCATTTAGCGCTATCTATAGAGTTTCTAAAATCTAATATGAATCTGATTGGGAACTGTTGCCATCTGTTGGAATTACCTATAATTAAATCTTTATCCACATAGAAAAACTGGTCAGATTCATAAAAAGCAACTCCTAATCAGATTATAAACGTGTTTTAGTAAAATAATCAATTTCAATATGTTCTTAAATAAGCCATTTGCATTCACACGCCTAAATCAAATATAAAAATAATTTATATGAGATGTTTCCCTAGAAATATCACTAATAAAACAAATTGAAAAGCAATAAATGTAAAATTTTATTTCTGGCTATGCAATATGTTCCAAATAATATTTTCATCATATATAAAATACGTAAGTGTGTGGTAACCAGTATAGAAGGAGGAAATAATTTTGAACTAAAGTAAATATATAAACCCAGTATTTCTTTTGTTACTGTTGTCGATTCTGGACCATTAGTGGGGTTCTTAATTTTTGAAATTTATAATTACAGGTAACTAAATTTTAAAAAATAAGTAGCACTTACAACTTAGCAACAAACATCTGTGAACCAATATCGTTAAGTGGTTGCTAAGTTTGTTTTGGTTATCAATCAGGATAATTGTATTTGAATAAGAAAAGATAGTACATAGGACTTGATAACATTTAATTTCAAGAAATCGCCCACAAATTTTCCATATCTAATGTAAATAATGTTTATGTTGAACACACCTCCTGCGATACCTGTATAATGTTGCATCTGCAGCGATTATTATTTATTTCTACTTATTTTCTTAAAGATTTTATATATCTACATGTGTGGATGAGAGTATCTGTTATTTTATATATCGTTTGATAAAAAAACAAATGGGGCTTGCCTGACGGCTATTTAGTTCTAACGGTAGTTCGATGCAGTTTTAACCAATAGCAGCGCATGATGTCATTGTAGACCCAAAATACTGTCAATAGCAACAATCCTATTCATAAATTACCTGTTGGTGTTTAGAATTGCAGATTGCTTTCAAAATCACATTCCATAAAGTACTCAGAACAAATGTGGTTCGTCAGATAAAGTTTTCTAGCTTCTTGATTACTGCTGTTACAACTAGTAACTGCACAACATTTACCTCGCATTGTTTTAAACGCAAACAACATTTATGCTGCCTATTTTAAAATTTCGCAGAGGTAAAAACCCTACAACGGTATAAATATCGGTGCAACGCTGTTGAACTGCAAATGTATGTACAGTGGAATAGTAAACTCTGGTCTGGGGGGTTATTCTGTAAGGATCGAGAGTGTCGTGTCGAAAAATAAAATTTTCACTAATTCTTTTCTGACTCTTTCGACACGACACTGTGAAAAGCAACACTCTCGATCCTTACAGAATAATCCCCCTGCTGTGGCGTTACCAACAAAACTAGAAGGCCTCAGCCGTTACCTACGATATTAAGAAGGCCTCAGTCGTTACCTACGATATTAAGAAGGCCCAACAGCTTTGACGTCAGCAGGCGCTGACGTATTTATATTTAGGCCATATAAACGCGTTTACACACTAAGAACATCTCTGCGTTTTGAATTGGTTTATCCAAATTATATATAATAAATAAATATATAATTATATATTTGCAGAGATTCCACTCACGACACCGAAGGATTTTGTAATTTTTCTATTGCCTCTACTAGTCCGAAGTAATTGTTCTGAATAGTTTTTAAATCCGTTTTAACCTGACTATCTTGAAATTTCGACTGGCTTTCCTTGATAGCCGCAGCTTCCTTTAAATCGAATTGTAAAACCACGTTCTTAATATTCGCAAAATATTTATGATAATAAAACGCGGCCTGTTCCCCAACGTGTGAGAATAGGTTCTGGTGGCTCAGGCATACGGGGGCACAGTCTATGAAATTTGCGAATACGTTTTGGAGATTTGACAAGCACTGCTTTTGTATGCGCTATTAAAGCATCTACCTCAGGATAACATTTTCTAAAACTATCTGCGACATGACTGAAAGCATGAATTTTACACGTAATATGTAACAAGTTAGCACAATGTTTCTTAAGAGACCGGCCTACAGAAAGCATGTTTGCGGCACCATCACTCATAAACATCAACAGTTGGTTTATTGAAAGTTCAAACTTGTCCAATGTATTTAACATTAACTTTGAAATTACTTCGGCAGTACATTGTTGTACTCGTCTGGAAGCTAATAGAATTGAAGATGACGATTGATGTAATTCCATTGTACGTACCATTACATTAACCACAGAATGTTTTTTACGATCTGTTGTTTCGTCCACACAACCACAGTTTTTTATTTTTCAACTTCAATTTAATTCTTTTTTCAACATGTTCACGAGCAGATGGCACAATTCTTTGTAACGATGCCCGACTTGGTAATTTGCAGTCCGAATATTTATTCCAAAAGAAGACATATGCTTTCTTGTCTAGTAAATTAAACGGTAGATTACATCCAATAAAGGTAACGCATTAATTAAATTTAAATTTGTCATAGTGTCGTGTGCAATTTTTGTTTGAAGAATGCTGTTTACTATTTACGTGACGTAGATAATCCCTTTTGGACCAACACATTAAAGGGATAGTACAAACTACACATTGAATTTTAACGCCATCATAATTTAGGTCAGGCATTTCTGCTATAAATTCTGTAACTTGGTCCAACATTGGTCGTTTTCGCGATGTAGGCAACATTTTTAAAACAAACGTAGAACTACGAAATAGTATTTACGGCAGCGTACATATATACACAACAGATCTGGTTGAGACTCGCAGTTGTACTGAGGGTTGTATCGAACCTCCGCCACTGCCCGTTGGCGCTAGTTTTCTTTCAAAGAAAGAGTACCCACCAATGAGAATGTAGCAACTTTGGAGACATCCAAGTTAGTTATGACTATTACGGAACAATCCAGCATGACAGTATATATAAATACATGAAATACTAAAAAAAGTGTATTTGAAATACAAAAAGCAGAATATTTAAAAAAATGATTAAAGTACAAATTTTATATTTTAGACACGTATTTCAAATATTTGCATTTTATAAATGCCTAGCCCTGGATCGTGGTAGTGTGTATAGTCTCGCACTACACAATTTCTTAATTCTGCGCTACACTGCTATGTGAATGGTTATATTAATTTGTATTGTGAATTAGTAATTATTTATAAATTTTCTTCCCTTACTAATTTAGCCAATTCCCACGATCTTTTTAACACCTTAACCATTTACCTACCTTTCGGTTAAATTTGTAGGTAATAAGAGAGGTATTAATAATATAATTAAAGATTGGAAAGGAAAGTGGGGCATGAGGCAGGAAATTCCTTTTGATGCTAAAGCGAATCGGAAAATATTCAGCGTCCTGGCGCTGGTATAGGGAGAATTTTCGATAATTAGACGTCGGGATGCGATTAAGTGAATTACATTTATTGGAAAACGCGTAATTGGGTCATCTCATATCTACCTCTCTCTTTTTAAAATGCGTCCTAATAGCTACTAGCCGCTTTAATTTTATACGCTTTTTGTACTTTTCAAGATCGAGTTTGGAATATTGAGAGCGCTTTAATCAATGAATATTTGAATTATGTGATTTAGAATTTGATTAATGGAAAAGATATAGTATAATTGCGGAATTACGGATTAAGTAAGTTGAAAATATAAAAATGAAATAAAAATGGGAATGTTTTATAACCTTAAGCTTGAAATAAATGTATTTTTTGAATTTAAATGTCACATCTCATTAAATTATGTCTGAACAACTTTGTCGACGACTTAGGTTTGCGTATCTATACTATTTACATTACTTTTAAACAAAGAAAGTTATTTTGATATTACATTAAATAATGTATTGAAAACAAAATAACATACTTGAAGAAATAAATGTATTGTATATGTGAACATGATTCCGGTCCTGGTTGGGAAGTGATAACTAACCTGGGCAACTATGCGGTAACAGCCAGAGGCGTGGCGAGCGCATAAAAGTTTACACATAAAATAGAAGGTAAGAAATAAATTATAAAACGTGCTGAAACACTTACCGTTTTAAAAGTCTTCCGTTAAATCACAGACTGGGTAACATCTGTTAAATATTTGAATCATTAGATATGTTTCCACAGCTGTTTCAGTCAAGTGAGTACGACGTGCGGAGTAAATGTTTTTTAATGCCGAAAACGACCGTTCGACAGCTAGCGATGTTATATTTGCATATTTAAAATAATCTTTGAAACAATTTAATGCATCTTCGCACGCACTACATTTCGTATCGATGTCCGACTAGGTAATTTACAGTCTGCATATTTATTCCAGAAGGAGACAATTCCTTCTTTTCTAGTAAACGCAACGATAGATTACATAAAATAAGAGTAACACATAAATCAAATGTAAATTTTTCTTGGTCTCGTATGCCACTTTTTGCAGAAGAATGCTGTTTGCTTTCGATGTGACGTTGACAATGGCTTCTGGACCAACACGTTAAAGGGATTTTACAAACTAGACATTGAATTTTAGCGCCATCAAAAATTAAGTCCGGCATGTCCACTATAAAGTTTTTAACTGTGTCTGCCATTGGTCGTTTTCGCGACGTACCTAACTGCGACATTTTTAAAGCAAACATAAGCGTACAATTACGAAATAAGTTACGACAGCCTACATATACACAGAACTACTCGCATACAGCATCGATTTAGTACTGACTCTGTAAACGCGTGAAATAAATAATCGCCGACTCCGCACCACATATCTACTACACTGACTGTTACTGCTGTTTGCCCAAACTAGTGATAACACTGATAACTGGTGTTACAACAATTAAAAATTTTTAGTGTTTGATGGATAGTGTGAACAGGATTGCACCGCATACTCAGGTAGGAGTAAACTTTAGGAAGTTATTATTATATTAAACAAAACAAGCTAAAACACTGATAAGCGGCTGACTTTCGACGGGTCGACCGGGGTCAATTGTTTTTCGCAATGTCCAAAGAAAGTAAAAAAAAGATGTAAGATAAGAAGATGCAGAAAACAAAGAACAGGTGCGTACTCATAAGAATTCGTGATAGAACATGGACAAAATAAATCAAATGTCTGAACAAATCAACGCTAAATTTAATACTCTCCATGACAAATTATGTAATAATAACAGATTATAAAAGACAAGAGAATCAAATATTAAGAGAAGCGATAAAAGATCAAGATAGGAGACTTGATGACGAAATGAGGAAAAATAATATAGTAGTCCATGGTATAGTGGATGAACAAAACGAAGAAAGAAAAGAAGTAAAAGAGTAAATCCAAACTATTTTTAATAAAATAGGGGTCCATATCCAAATAGGGACGGATAGTTTGGGAATAAGAAGACTAGGCATATTTAAACCTCGTCAGACAAGATCGGTGCTACTAAAACTAAATTCTTGGGATAAGGAATTGAAAATATACAAAGAAACAAAAAAACTGAAAGGCTCAAATGTTTGGATTGATGACGATTACATGTACAAAAGAAGTTCAACAAGAGAAGAAAGATTTAGTTCCACACCTGAAAGAACCAAGGCGTATAGGATACAAAGCCTATTTTAAGCGTAACAAGCTAACTGTTAATTGAATTGAATACAACATTAAAAAGGTAAGCGAGAAGAAACGCGCTGCAAGTGAAAGTCCGGTAGGAGATGATGTACGTCAGCAACAAGTAAAGATAACGAAACCAGGCCACAAAACTATTAGAAGAAAGGAAAGGGATGGATGAAAATGAAAACAACCAGGCTGTGAAAAGGAAATTGTGCGAAATATTAAAAAAAACAAAAAACAAATATTAATCCAAGCTGGAACGTGGAATATAAGAATGTTATTAAGGGAAGGAGAAATGAGTGAAATTGCAAGAGAAAAGATTAATTATAAGATGGATGTACTAGCATTGCAGGAAATAAGGTGGAATAGGGACAGTAGAATTAATAACCAGAATTTTTCATTGTTTTATTCAGGTGAAGAAAAACAAGGCAAAAACGGGTTAAGATTTGTGATAAGCAAGAACTTAAGGTTACGTGTAATGAATTTTGAACCCATATATGGCAGAATAGCATATATAAGATTAAGAAATAAACAAGTTAATTTAACAATACTTAACGTGTATGCACCAACGGAAGAAGCAAGCGAAGAGGATAAAACGGACTTTTACCGAAAACTGGAAGAAATATGCGATAAACTCCCAGGAAATGATATAGTAGTGTTAATCGGTTACCTTAATGCTAAAATCGAAACAGAGGCGCATGCAAGTAATGTGGCCGGCAAACATACAATTCACGTCAAATCAGGGAATTATTGGCTTTACCAATTTTAAAATGATTTTTCTCGATTTTGTTAAATGGAACACCCTAGTCCCACTTCTAATCCTAATATACAGGATGTTCTATTCAACAAAATTGAGAAAGATCATTTTGAAACTGGTGAAGTCAGTAATTTCTTGATGACCACTCTGTACGTCTGGTGATAAAAATAATTTACTCACATCGTCACCTAATCTCAACCAATCCACACAACAAATTTTATTGCTAAATTTGAAAGCGTTAGTTCGGGCGTGGGAATACTTTTTGTGGGATATGTGATTTTTCAGTTTTTTAACAGAAGCACTTTAAGTCGAGAACCACAAAACAGGTTACTTTCATAATATGGGGATGAATGGAGTGTAGTTAGGGAAAAGGTGAATTTCACCGTGTTACCTTTTTCATAAAACACCCAGTATATCGGAATATATTTACTAAAGATGCACAATTAATATTGTGTTACATCCCCAAAATATCAAATTACTACCTAGAATACAGTCCGGGTAATAAAATATTGACATACTATTGCTGCGCTCTCTATATATGTATGTTCCAGGATTATATCATTTTTAGTGATACTATTAATCACTCTACTGTAAATATTTTGTATGTCTAACCTTATAAGTTGGCAGCACTTTTGAAAGTCGTTAGGCATGTGAAGTTATAATTGCTATACTTGCTTGGAAATTATTTGTTACACGACATACCGCTCAGGAAACTAAATTTTTTTGGTGCCTAACGTAACGTATTAAACGTACACGGTTATCGGATTGTAACCGCCATGCTGCGCCCCTTCCATATTCGTCAATTCATTCAATCGCTATCGGCAGACAAGTCAATCGCGACTAGTAAGTGGTACCAAGTGTATCGCCATGCTTTATTTCAGTTCGAGATCCAAGAAAATATTTATTCTTATAATGCACATAATAGTGAACGCTTGAGTTTAATTAATAAAGGAATTAACTTTAGGATATCTACGACCCATTAACTAAAGGTAATGTATCACAGGATCATAAAAAACTTAAATGTAGAGTCTTGTATAGATAAGTGAGTATTTTCTAACTGCGAAATAGTTTGTGTCACTACAGAATAGTTTATGGAAATGTCATCTATTTCTTTTTGAACGTCCGAATCGGAAAAAAGTTGCTGACTCTCGCGGACTGCTTGAGAATGAGAAGAATTAAGTTTGAAAATGACATCCTTTACTTGGGAATAATATTTGCGTTAGTAAGATACATCAGTAGTGTCGTCCACAGTGAGCCAGATTTTTTGATTCTCAACTCGTCTTTTATAGTCTTTTACTGTACTTTGCACATGTGGTAAATTGTACCGCAATTGTCTTTTTGTTGGTAGCTTCCATGATGGAACATATTTATTCCAAAAAAAGACGAAAGTTTTCATTATCTACTAGGTGTTGTCGGATGTTTCACGTGCTCAACATGAAAAAAGTCATACAAAAATTGCCAGTACGGAATATTGCTTCTTAAATTCAATACATGACGTTTACTTTAATATGACTTCTACATTCAAATGCCGTGCGACTTAGCAACCCTATACCGCAAAATTTGCAACGAATGTGCGAACCTGTAAATTCCAAATTAGGGAAACGCCAAATATATTTCTTCACATGCGATGCAAGAGGTACACCAGGCTTACGTCCCATGTTTTCGAAAACACATAATAAGAATCCGATAAATAACCGAACGACCAAACTCCTCAATTTCTTCCGCATTATTAAACTCTGCATCCACATACGTACATACACCCCCTCTTTGCGGTTGCAACCGTTTGTCACGCTTTAATTATTATAAACAACCAATAAATAACAAAGAAAAATTTGCTTCGTATACAAAACTGGGATTTCTAACGAATGATTTATATTAATAAATTAAATCAAATGTTGAACAATTCCCACGTTTTTTGTTAACATTGCGTAAGCCACCAAAAAAATTTGGTTTCCTAGGCGGTATATGTACGTAGAGTTACAATTTTTTGACAGAAGTCTTAAATATTATTCAAAGAAAAGGACTTTGTTTTGGTTGCCTTAGCTAAATCAAGGTTAGGCCGTTAATATAACGAATAAGTATACTGTACCTGTACTCAGTATATAAATATTTAATCTATGTTAGCATTGTTGAACACAATAAATGCAGCTAAATCAATTTTGTTTATTTTATTTACAAATATAAAAGCTGTGTGTTTCAGACATTTTACGTTACGTGTAAGTTACATAGATAGGTATTATGTTATACGCCAAAATATCGCGAATTACATACAATATACATACATTTAATAAATAGCGGTTCACTGGGAATGTTCAGTTAGCAAATTTCTTTTTATTTTATATTTTACAACTCCGCTAGCGTGCACTAAATTTATATAAAGTGCTTTTATATTATCTAAGAGAACACTTTGTATGTCACCGCACGTATTCATTTCAGCAGTCAATGATGCTCATTAGTAAAATCAGTTTCTTTTTTTAGCCAAGTTCATATCCCCTATAAGGTGAAATTCTGCAGATTCCAAACAGCACAAATCACTCAGTCCGGCCGTCTACGTTTTACGATTGCGATTAGACTAAATTGGCGAAAAACACATGTTTTAAACGGGACACTTTAATCATCCGTCAGTGGTCAGTTAGCAGTGAAAATGTAACGTGGAAAGTAAGAAATATGTGCATTTTTAGTAAAAGAAAGGATTTCAAATAATATATTTGTTGGTGAAACATTGAACGCGTGATCTGTTTTAAATAATTGTGAAGTTAATGGCGATTATAGATTATAGAGTCCTGTATGGTCTTGTAAGTATAGAATGTAATGAATATGTTGTTTTCGTTTAATATTTAAAAAGTAAAAAAGTAATTAAATCATGCGTAATATTAAGATTTTTATGAAGTTATAATTAGAGTTGCCATTTTCGGCGGTGCGACAGGATCGGATCCGTTGTTGTGCACTTAGATGCGATAAAAAGTTTCCACCGAACAGTATGCCTTTGATTCGCGAAATGTGTAACATTTGATCGAATATATAGGATCAGCAACTTACTTCGTCGTAGTACCAGATAAGTAGCTTTCACATAGGGCATCGCGGAGGTAAGGTAGGAATTAAGAAAGTTCGCACAATGCAATTAAATACGACCGTTCACACAGCGGTGTCAGGCAGAATTATTATTTGGTGTACGGCGAAGCCATACACACGTTAAATTATGGCGCTACCGCGGCGTTGTATTAATACAACCGACCAAGTGCAGGTAGCGGCTCGTGTCAATTTGTATACATAATTTTGAGGTTATGATATTCTCTTGTACCTGTAATAAAACAGCGCCTAAATCAGATACAAGAAGATTTAAAAATATTAGACGTAATTATATATATTTATATAGCAATAATCCAGCTACAAGTGACATGGGATTGTAAATTAGCAAAACCTTGGGCTCAAATGTAGGAAATGTAAGCTCAAAATAGCTCTCGGAGCCGAGGCTTCAGAAGACTCCAACAAATGTTCCTGGTGATTTAAACATTTCATTCAACTATGTGATTTTATCTCCTGAATTAGTGAATCAGCATTCTTTGTAAAGTTTCACGCAGAACACAAAGATGCAAAGTTTGGTATTTGCCTTAAATCTGTATTTCTTGGGACCAAAGATATATGAATATGTAAGCAATATACTACATTTACCAAATATGAGATTCGGATGGCGTATACAACTTTAAATATTTATCTATATAAAGAGGAAGCTCGAGCATGTATATTGTGTGTAGTTGAAGTGAGACTAATTTGTTTTGCATCAGTAAAGATGGAATCGTAGTGTTTCATAAGATAGAAGTATACGATATTAACCTTAAAAATTTTCTGTGATGCTTTTCGTAAAAGAATCCGTATAAATTGGAAACAACCTGAATGGGATAAGTTTTTGAAACATAATGCTTGCTCTGGAAAAAGATTTAGAAGCATTATACAACATAATTAATGCATTACATGACATTAATGCTATACGTCAGAGCTTTGATAGTTTATAGAATTATTCCTTTTTCCGAACAATTACTATATATATTTGGTTATCTGATATAAAATAATTCCAAGAATATTTGTTCATGATAACAGCATCAGTATGTAAGTACATACATTGCATTAAGCATTTTACAAAGGAGCAAAGTATACAGAGATGTAAGGGTAAGGAATTGAATTTATAAGCAACGTAATAGGTGTGAGTCTATAGAAATTTTTGCTAATTATATGATTTAAGAAAGAATAAAATGTTATAATTCTTTATCTTCTTTATTTGATTTTCTAATTACGTACATTTCACAATTCTTTTTGGATAAACATTAGTGATTTCTATTGCAACTACCATTTATACTTTTACGATGAAGGCAAATAGAATAAAATTAAAATAAACTTTTGCTTTTATGTGTTTATTTCTATTCCTTTCTATGATAATCTGCTATAAAACAAAAATTGTACTTAAAATGTTTTTTTTAATATTGTTGTCATTTATGTAGTTTTTGCTACTATTCATTCCTCCATCACTTGAAGATTCATGGGCTCCTGTATCCACACATACAGGTTTATAATTTGCATCACATACAGCAAATAAAATTCTTTTCTTACAATTGTAATATAAAGAGCCAGAAATGTTAGGTTGTTTTATGTGAATGTGCATGCCTTTTAATGGACCTATACAATTAGGGGACTGCCTCTTGTTGGTTTGATTTGCTTCTACTATTTTCAATAAATTTTCAAATTCATTCCTGCATATAAGAAAAAGGAATCAGAATTATGATTTAAGATTTCCTGAATCGAATTTAAATAGTCCACTTGTTTCTTTTGAGTGTTGGTGGGAGGTACTCGCCAACCTCTTCCCTTTTTATATTTATTTTTAAAGATCTTTTTCATGATTATTGCAGAAACTGTTCATAAACACAGTATATAACGTTTCTGTGTCATTCCATCCATTACAAAAGACATCATTAATAGATAAATTAAGGTTATGATACGACAGAGTAAACCGCGATGTCAGTTGTCATTATCCCCCGAAATTATTCTGAGATTACCGCAGAATATTGCAAATAATTTTCCGCTAATCCTAACGATAATTTCACGATACCCTATGTGAACGTACCTTTATATACATTCACTTCCAGCACAACTGCTTTATTATGTATCTTATTCTTCTTCTGTTTTTCAAGATTGCGATAACAACTGCTTAAATGTAAAGTTTATTTGATAGGAACACTTTGTATTGTGTGTGTTTACATGGTTTTATGTTAAGCTTGTTAATGTTACGTAATTAAAACTCATAAAGCAAGTGATTGTCTATTATTTAATGTAATAAGACATACATAACGTGAATTCCTCACTGGCTTCTCACTAACCTTACTTACTACTACTAACTGACAGGTTTGCCAACCTCACAAATACAAAATTCTCTGACACCCTCCCTCAAACCTGACAATATATATATATAATTTTTTTTTTAAACAAGTAGCAACTACTCTAAATTAAACATCTTTACAAAAGTACAAAATTTTTCATAACCCAACGATTTTGTAAAAATGTCAGCCAATTGTTCAATGGTACTAACATAGCTTATCTTTATAGTTCCGTTACTTATTAAATCTAACACAAAATGTAATTTAACATCAAGATGTTTACATCTTTTATTATTTTCAAAATTTTTCAGTAACTTAATCGTACTTTGATTATCTTCATATATACAAAATGGTAGAGAATAATTTATTTTTAGATCACTTAACAAATTTTTAATATTTAGCAGCTCGCAAGATGCAGCACACACTGCAACGAACTCAGATTCTGTACTTGATAAAGTTACCATTGATTGTTTCTTTGAACTCCAAGAAATTAAATTGTCAAATAATTTAAAACAGTATCCACTTATAGATTTTCGATCTTTATCGTTAGCCCAATCTGCATCTGAATATCCTATTAATTCGTTACTAGAATTCCGAAAATATAGCTTATAATTAACGGTGGATTTCAGATATTTTAAGACTCTCAAAAGATGTGCAAAATGGTTATTTGTAGCACAATCTTGAAACCTACCAAAATAACTAACGCTATAACAAATATCTGGTCTCGAACCCATCATTATGTACATTAAACAACCTAAAAGTTCTTTGTAGGGTAGCTTAGTTTTAAGTTTATCATCACAATTTCTTTCTAAATTTAAGCTTTTTTCCATTGGGGTTCTAAAAGTTTTACAATCTTCTACATTAAATTTCTTAATTAAATTTTTAATAGCACTTACTTGATCTATACTTATTATTTGTTTTTCAAAATCTCTACATATTCTTATACCTAAGAAATTGTTTACATTATCTAAAACTTTAATTTTAAAATTTTCGCACATTTTTAATTTTAAATATTTTATAAATTCCGCATTATTAGAGGCTATTAGAATATCGTCTACATAGAGAAGTAAGTAACAACACACACTTTGATCTATAAACGTATAAAGACAATAATCTGACCTTGACCATGTAAAGTTTAAGGTAAACATAAAATCGTTAAAATTCTGGTTCCAAATTTTTGGTGCTTGTTTAAGGCCGTATATTGCCTTTTTCAGTGAACAAACTTTATTTGTGTCACCTCCTTGGACACTCAATCCTTCTGGCATGTTCATAAGAACCTTTTCTTGTAATGAACCATTTAAAAATGCGTTTTTAACGTCTAGTTGTTCAAGAAGTAAATTTCTGTTATTACAAACAGACAAAAGAATTCTTAAAGTGGACAGTTTTGCAACCGGAGCATGTATCATAGATAATTCAAAGTTGTTTTGTTCGAACCCTCTGGCAACTAGCCTGGCTTTATAAATCGAATTACCTTCGTTATCCGGTTTTACTCTGAATACCCATCTATTGCTTATTACTTCTTGGCCATCTGGTTTATCCACTAACTCCCATGTTCTATTATCTTCTAATGCAGCTAACTCATCTTCAATGGCTTTTTGCCAAAAATTCCATTCAGGGCTTTCTTTTGCTTCGATGTAAGACCCTGGTACATCTGAGAAGTCACTTAACAAGGCTAAACAACTTATATCAATCTCATAATCATCAAACTTTGTTGGCATTTTTCTGTTCCTTTGTGGTCTATTGCTAACCTCTTCACCTCTAGTTTCTATTCCAGTACTTTCCTCATTATTTTGAACATTGTGCTCATTTTCATTTTCTTCATTACATTCGTCATCCTCATTAATACGATTTTTTAACGTAAAATTCTCGACGGTTTCACCAAAGTTCCCTTCATCAAAAATTACATTTCTACAGTGAATTATTTTGTTTTCTTTTTCATTCCATAGTCGATAACCATTTTCTGCATATCCAACAAATCTACATTTGATTCCTTTATCATCCAACTTTGTCCTCAGCGAATCTGGTACCTTTGCATACGCTACGCAACCAAAAATGCGCATATTTGAAACATTCGGTTTCCTTTCTAGCCATAATTCGTACGGTGTTTTCTGTTTAACTAAACATGATTGCGTTCTATTTGTTAAATATGCGGCTGTTAATACAGCATCTTCCCAGAAACCTTTGTCCATGTTCGCTTCCATAATCATTGACCTTGCCTTATCCATTAGTGTTTGATTCATTCGTTCAGCGACTCCGTTCAATTGTGGAGTATACGGGGGTGTATATGAAATTTGAATGCCCTTCAGTCTGCACAAATCTAAGAAAGATTTTGAATTGTACTCACCACCGTTGTCACACCTAATTTTTGATATCCTTTTATTACAAAACAATGACGATACCCTTGCTTCATAATCCTTAAAACATTCATAAACCTCATTTTTATGTTTAATTGTATAAACCATAACAAATCTAGAGTAATCATCTACAAAGGTCACAAAATAACGATTTCCATTATATGATGTAGGAGTGATAGGACCACACACATCTGTATGAATTAATTCTAAGATTCTACTTGATCTTGTTTTCTTAGAAAAATATGGCATAGTTTTTTGTTTAGATCTAATGCAAATTTCACATATTTTATCGTCACCTTTACTAACAAAGTCTAAACCATTGACCAAATTTAAATCATTAATAGTTTTTAAAGAACGATAATTTAAATGCCCATACCTTTTATGCCAAATTTCTTCTGACTTTACCGCTAAACTAGCATATTTTAATTCATTTGGTTTATTTTCAATTAGAGTAAAAGCTAATTTATATAAATTTCCCACACGTTTACCTTCAGCGTAGACAACTTTACATTTTTCAATAAGAATTGTGCCATTAAAACAAGTTACTTTAAAACCAGCTTGTTCTACTTTTGATATAGATAATAAATTTACTCTAAGTTCTGGAACACACATAACATTTGTTAAAGTAATTTCAGTTTGCTTACTTCCTACAGTGCTTACAACTATCACATCTCCTATACAAATCGCTTTCATTGATTTTCCCTTTTCTGCCAGCTGTATATATTTTGGTTCTTCGAAACTTCTTTTGTTCACTAGCGCTGCGTCATCGTTTATATAGTGATGTGTTGCTCCTGAGTCAGCAAACCACTCGATTTGCTTTGCGCTCCCACTTGCAATCGTGGCACAAAAAGCAACACTGTCACCGTCTGACCTTGAACATTCACTGGTGCGATCGCCCTTATCCTTAGCATAATTCGCCTTTTCCTTGTCACTATTTGTTTTGTTTCTGCTGCACTGAGTAGATTTGTGACCAAACTTGTTACACACAAAACATTTTATTCCGCAGACCCTTTTTACATGTCCAAACTTGCCACATTTATAACATTTAATTGCAGAATTACTAGATGCTTGCGCTGCAAATGACGATGAGACGCCTTTCATTTGCTTACTGACAGAAATTTTGTTGATGTCAAATTCTAATAATCGACTTTTTACGAATTCAATTTTTAAATCATTTTCCGTTAACGTTCTTATGGCCGTTACTACATTTTCAAATTCTGGCGGCATCGACAACAAAATAAAACATGCTACGTCCGATTCATCAAAACTACTTCCTAGATCTTTTAATTCTCGAAATATTTTATCATATTTGACAAAATGTTGTTGAATGTCAGTATTGCATTTATATTTCAGTTGAGTAAGCTCTTGTAATAAATAAAATTTCGAACAGGTACCTTTTTTAGCGAATATTCCCTCTAGCTTGTTCATCATTTCTGCTGCATTTTCTACCCCTTTTACGTATTCTAAGTGCGAGTCAGCTATACTTTGTATTATCACCATTGCTGCTTTATTATTCTTCTTTTTCCATGCATCACTTCTGCTTGCAACAGGAACTTCTATCAAGACCTCATCAACTTCTAACGCCTTTAACACTGATTGTAACCGGAATCTCCAGTTGTCGAAACCAGTCCCGCAAAATGGAATTATTCCATGTTTGTTTTCTAGGCTTGATGCAGAAGACGCCATTTTATTCTAGTAGCTTCTTGTTTTTCCTTGTTAACCTATTGTAGTCACTACTTTTTATTTCCCAATCACTTGCCTATACCCTGGGCCCATAACCAATGTTAATGTTACGTAATTAAAACTCATAAAGCAAGTGATTGTCTATTATTTAATGTAATAAGACATACATAACGTGAATTCCTCACTGGCTTCTCACTAACCTTACTTACTACTACTAACTGACAGGTTTGCCAACCTCACAAATACAAAATTCTCTGACAAAGCTTCTGTTATATTTTTGCTGTTGTAAAGACTGTTGCGCTGTATTTTTGTTTCTGCCATGCCCCTAAACGCCAAAGACTTATGGAAAATGGTCGCTCTTTACGTTATGTTTTCCTTTGATAAATAAACTCCTGTATGTACAATGTATGGTTATTCAAAGAAACAGGTTGATGTTTAAGAAGTTTTTTAGTGGTAGAACGGCTTACAAAAAGGTTCACAAGTTACAGGACAACTTACAACGTATTATCGTGTCAACACGGTATATCACAGTATCATTAGTGACGCGTTCCGAAAACATCTCCCTTAGAGAGTGTGTTGACAAAGCATACGCAATTGTATGCAATATGAGAATTGCTTTTCAACGTTATTGCCAACATTGTACACCATCTGTCTTATTTTTTAATCATTGTGTGACTCGGAGGCTAAATTATTATTTATTTTAATTTAGAACATAACCTTCTCCTTTAATCTTTTAAAAAATATAATATAAATAGGTGGAAATTTTTTATTGCACCTGAGTTGTGATATTCGTTTACCTGGTTGTTGAAGTGTTGAAATGTGAACTTGAATTATTTTTGTTCCATATTTTTAACGAGGCGAAGCAGTGTTGTTGATCTCTTCCCTCAGAATTCCCCTAGTACGTTATCTTTTCTCTGTCTTACACATTAAGACATATGATATTTTCGTTAAAAAAGTCAAGTCAGTAACGTGTACAGTAATGCATTAATTTTACCAACGAAGAATTTAAATTAAAACAAATTATTTAAAATGTATTGAATATGTATAGGCAAATTGCTAAACACATACAATTAATGGATTTGAAATCATCGTTTACATGGTAACCACTTTTAAATGCACCGTACCTGGCAATACCGTACCTACCCAAGTTAAACTACCTAACCAAGCAAGCGGATGGTATTTCAAATGTACATTGAAAAGTTAAGTATTATTTAACAAAAAATAATTAACTGAGGCTCTAAAATAAACAATCAGAGAGACAATAAACATAGTTTCGACATACAGAAATTTTTCAAATTCTTCAATATTTTTATCAAAAAAACTCGAATAAACATGAAACTTTTCTAAAATATAACCGCAGTTCATCATCAAAAAAGCCCATTTCGACATATAATTTGAAATTACAATCAAAGGAGCAAGGCCCGAGGACCAAGCCACGTGGTTAACAACGAAGACTGGTTACGATTTCAAGAAAAGGACACCGAAGAGCTGCTACAGTGTGCAGGTACCGAAAATTAAAATATTTGGTCAAATAAATAAAAATTCAAAAGAAAAATCAAATCATTTAATTTCAAAACCCAAATTTCAAAATTTAAACTTCAATTTAATAATTTAATTTTAAACTAGCTATCGGATAGGGGTTGTTATAGGTTTTTGGCAATTTATTGTTCGCAAGAAATATAATTTAACTAAATTTATTAATTTAAAATTCCAAATAAACCTACACAATAAATAAAAAACGTTTCATTTCTTTTAACATTTGTCGTTTTGCAAAAAAAAAACATTAAGTGGGATTTCCCACGATCAACAATTAATGTCGTTAGCCCTGAGATTCATTAGTTTCATTTAATTCATTCAATTCATATTAAACTCTATTTACATACAAATATCATCACAACATATATACGTGGTATATACACATCCATCATGCATCTCCGCTTGGCGGTCGATGTTAATATTCGCTTCGTCCAATCGGATGTGGATACGTACATACTTACTATGATTCTGGCGCGCCGTCTGAAAGTTACAACACTAGTTTGTAATGTAAAAAAGGATGCGTGTAGTGTTGCGAAGTTTCATTCGCACTGCAGTGCAGGCTCGTGACTCATATCGTCTAACCGGTAAATCACTCTTATTCTAGATCTGCGATCGAGGTCAAGCAGAGTACAGTGTACGTTTTGATTCGTCCTACCTTTGGTACGTGGACGTAATTCGCAGCTCTAATAACCAGTGCTATAAGCATGCTATAAGATTTTGTCTGACAATCAAATTTCAAATTGACAGGTACCAACACAAACTTTCGAATGTACTATCAACCCAAAAAACAATCGTTTACAGTTACTTGGAATTTCTAGCGTCAACTGAATACAATCATACTGTACAGTTGCCTACCAAAAACTGTTAAACTTAATAGTTATTTATGTTACAATGAACGTAAATGCAGTTTTGCGGCCGAGGATGTGCAATACATCCGAGACCGCAAAACCACTTTCAACCCGAATGCCATATTATATTTTTCCTACCACCGGTCCTAGATCTCGAAAAAATCAACAATTTACGAAAACATTTGACATTTGCTTATATACATTACATAATTGTCAATGTTGCCAAATTCTGTTATGTATTGACACCTATTGCCGTTTTAGGTATTGTATTATTACTTTACTTCCCTAGGGACGTAAAGTTCCATTACATCCTGCTGTCAAGCACAACCAAGGTAAATAACTCGTAAATCGCTCCAATCAGGGCAATAATGATCGACTTACGTAGCCGGTAGTGTAAAACGAATTAATCTTAGTAACTAATTAATTGTAATAAAGTAAATAAACTAAGCAATAATAATTAAAACGTTAATACATCAGAGAAAATATTAAGGAGTAACAACAATAATAATTTACACTCCCACAATTTGGATTTGAATCCTATTGGTAAATGGATAATTGTTTCAATTACGAATTCTTTGGATGAATCTGATGTCACAGGAGATAATTTGGCGCTTTTTCTAAGCCAACGTAATATAAAACAAAATAATTACCAAAACATTTATTGCTGTATATATTTTTTAATTTCAAGTATAGCATATGGTATTGTTGGATTTAGCAGGCAAAAAATATCAATGGATAGCTTTTTTTGCTATTCACTATAAAAAAATACGTCATATTTGTTGATATCGTATTTTAGTTGAGAGAAGCCATGGTATCAAGAAACAATATTATTGGAAATTCACCTTCAGAAAGATATCTTCGAACGGAAGGCGAATGAAATATGTCGGATAACACAAGCATACCCTTCTCAAACGATGACAAGCTTTGGATAGACGTAAATGTTCCCTCAGTGCTAGAGGCAAACTTTAAAAATTGGTCAAGATGTAATTCAAACATAATACGTAATGTATTGTCAATATAGATCCTGCTAGAATGATGATTTAGTTATATAGGAGGTTCTTGGGATTTTTTTAAAAGTTAAAACGAAATAGTTTTTAACGTCCCTTTGTATTTTCTTTGTACGTGATATTTTGCTTGAAGTTTCTTTTTGCCATTTCCAAAGGTTATCTGTAAACTTAATCAGTGAAGTGGTTGTAGTAAATAAACAACAAGACAAAGAATTGAAACTTGTATTTTTTATAAAAAGGATATTGTGATAAAAAATTGCCGATTCAGTTGGTATACCCGCCATCTGCTAACATTATTTGCTTTGTAATGGTATTAAAAGAATATTTTTGCAGGATTTCAGCATATAATTTTGAAAATATCTCAAAAAAGTTATATTTTAATGAATTACTTACATATTAACATCTCAGTGGCCCAGTGGCAAGAGGGACTATTTTTTCTGGTGGGTCCGGTACAATCCCAAGTCACCATTCACATGTTGGAGAATAATTAACTGCGGTTCACTCTTTACGGGGTGGGGATGATAGTAACAAAGGCATTGAATACTTTATACACACCAATTACACAAGTTATGACAAGCTCTATATTCCGTTCGGCCGCTACCACACGTGAAAAAAGCAATAATCGGCTTTAAAAGGTATAGCGCAGAAAGAGTTTTTCCTTCTTTAGGTTGTTGTATAGGGTTAGTCTTAATCTCTTACGGAGCTTTTCATGGTAAGTAGCTCATGAAGAAGTAAATTGCATATAAATAAATCAGCCAACTTTTTCTATTCAATTTAGGCTGAAAAAATATTTTTTGTATGCAGCAATGTGCAACTGCTGATCTTGCAGCACGCTAAAATTTAAATTCAGAAGTTTTTTGTAATATAAATATTTTATTGCGTTTCTTTCCAGATAAATTATAAACTGGTTAATAGATTAAAATAAGTTAAGTGAGGAACTGTTCACTGTGGTACTATCAGATTCAATGCAATCATTGTTACAGCAGCGTTTAATTTCCACCATTTTGACTGATCCTACTGTTATTTTTCGTATATTTAATCGTAGTTAATCTTCGAAATTCGAGAACATCTATGTGCTTAAATGCTATATAATAAATATAACGGTTTTATTTTTAGTTTTTATAAGTAAATTTTTTATATAACATCGGTCTTTTATTTTACATTTGATAATTCCAATACGTACAATTATTTAGTAAATATGTCCATAATAAACGTCCGACTCGATGTCGACTACCGTCGTAATAACCGTTCGAGAGGATATTTATGTAGGTACGTGACACGTTATTTTTCTAGGGGAGTTGTACTATTATCTGTAATAAATAGCGGCTTCGATCAGACAGCCGTAGCGCCACGCAGTTGAGTACGCTGTAACGGCGGCCGATGATATGTTCACAACAGTCGGAAAGCAACCACAACATATCTGTTATTTTCCCAGCGAGATAACAGTTGCAACTATTATTGGATCCATAACAGTTATAAAATAACAGACAGTTAAATAACGACCCATCCCTAACTAATGGCCACCCGGTATAGTTTTTCTGAAGAGATTACTATTAACCTAGTATACCGTCCTTATCATTGTGTTAGAGTTCTGCCTATTTTAGTTAAGAAAGAGGAAAGTATGCGGCATAACGAGGAAGTACTAAAGGTATCGTTTCATCAAATTGCCATTTAAGCTTCACCGTCCAATTCTAAAGGAAATGGTATCAACTCATCCTCCTCGAGACCGTTGTACAATTTATTAAATTAGTCTTCCTTCACCTCCCTGCCTCTGCACCTTTTTGTAGTAATTTACTTCCAAAAATTAAAAGCAATCCATTACGAAAATTATCAATAAAATGAAATATTAAAACGTTTCAGTAAAATATTAAGTTTTAGCGATGCTCTTCTTCTTTCCCCTTTAACATCTGCACCTGCGATTTTCTTCTTCCCTCTCGTTGTCATCATCATCAGCATCATTCTTCTGCTGCTCTTTCGTTTATAACTGCTCGAGAATCTTAAATATCGATTCCCAAAACAGCGGTTGGAATGAAAGAGGAAACGCGATGTGTAGGTGGGGAGATTCCTGCTGTGAGCATTGCGAACGCATAACGAGAAAATATTCTACGGCAACCTTGAAGCCGGAGAAAACGAATTTATTGGAAAGAGGCAGCCGTTGAGTACCTCTAAGCGGGTGGAATTTACTGCCTTTGGCGTTTCAGGTGTTTCCACCTTCGTTCCTTGCGCTGCTTGTCATCCGCTGCCTAAATTATATCAGTCGTATTAAATAAATTTCCTCTTTTCTTCGTTATTATGGCTTTGGAGTGAAAGATGAGCAGTGGATATGCTAGTGGGTTAGGTTTGAAGAGAGAGAAAATACCGAAAATTCACATTTGCATTTGTTTACGTTATGTTACACTGGGTGTGGTCCAAGTTCAATCGAACTGATCACTATCCCTAACGAAAATAAAAGAAAAATTAGAAAAAAATTCCATGAATCAAAGCAGCAGTAATGTCAAAAGTAGTAGTTTTGGGACCAAATTAACGATTTTTTTTAATAACTTTATCAACGTTATGCTAAGTGCATTTCCATTTTCTACGAAGAATTTCCTAACCTGAACTTTTTCGAATCGCGTCAGACAGACGGAATTCGCCGACTACCAGGTACGTGCAATCGCTTTTAGTGGTTGTTGAACTTCGTTTTACAGAGTACGAGCCCCGATATATAAGAAGCGGCGAGCTTTTAGATGTGGAACGTTCTTATGCGCTAAGCATGTCACATTACGTTTATGACATCAATGAAGCGAATAAAACAACAAGCGAAAAGCTTTTACGATAAACGCCCCGATGTTTACCGGGAGCCTTCGGTAAATGCCCGCAAACTCGCAAACATGCACGGTTTGTACGAAACCAGCATCGTGTATGTAGGGCAAGCGGGGGAAGCGGAGCCAAAAGCTATTGGTCCGTATATAGCTATGTATGTAAGACGTTAACTTCACGCTGTTGTGTTGTCGAGTTAAGTTTTAAAACTCTAACAGTACAGGAAGGAAAAATCGTTTTACTGGAAAAGAGTTTGGCATCTTGTATTGGATGGAGTCACGCAAAACGAGTAATGTAGACGTACAGATATAAGGGCAATTTCCAACGAATTGGCGAAATAACGATAATAATATCAATAAATAGTAATAATCTCATTTAAACTGTGGTATATCCTTTAGCGTAGGAGTAGATCCTTTATCAAATTGTATTTTGACATCAAAGCTGGGCAAAGTAATTTAGTAAAGTGCTTCAAATACTGAGGACAGAGTGCTTTAAGATAACAAGTATCAAATACTTCCATCTACAAAAGTGGTTGAATTACCAAATACAGTATTTGAAAAACTAAAGCACCAAGTACCAACTACTGATAATAGAAATATCAATAATGATAGCAAGGACTGTGGGGTAGTATGGTAAATAATACAGAGTATCGACGTACTCACCACAAAATATTTATTAATTAATTCGGAACAGCCGTTTCGAGGGCTCCTGGACCATCTCGTTAGCAACCGAGAAATACAAAACAACTCTAAAGCTACATTCACAACTTCCAACTTATACTTACAATTAAGCAAGTTAATTAACGCAGTAATTTACGATTTTTGACCATTCATAATGCAGCACGCACTAATTTCAATTAACTTGTATTTTTCGTGGCGTCCTCTATTAAGTACATTGATCATTATAATTAATTCGATAATGCAGAGTGGCTATATTATTGACCGGATTAGGAGACACCAATGAAAACGATTGATATATTCAAACTGTTCAAATATAAACCTAACCTAATCCACCTAATCTCAATTGTTATCATTACGTAGTACGTTTTAACATTACCCTAAGATCATCTTACCGAACATAACCTTGTTGCTGAACCACATTCGTGCTATTCCAAAACAAGGCATGCGTCAACTCTACGTATACGCACTAATTGCACGTAGAAGTTTGAAGTTTACAAACTTCTCCGCTTCTGTTAAAATTAAGATTATTAATTTTAAACATTGTGAACAGACGTATTTAAACACATTTGTTATATTTCAAACACTAATTGTAACTCTTAATTATAGCTACCAATTTTGAGGTTGTGAATGCAGCTTTAGGGTGTATAGTCGATAAGAGCGATGCATTAGCAAAACGGACCAATCAGTGAGCGCTGTAACTTTGCGTAACCATGGTTACAAAACCGAGCTGTGATACTCGATTAAGAGCGGCGATAATAGCGAAGCGATGAGATGCATTGTTTGTATGCGTGTGTTTAAGTTAGAACTATGCGATATCTGTGGGCAGCGATGGTGAGCAAAGATAAGAGCATTTATAATCGAACTGTCAAATTTTATCTGTTTTCATCAATTCTAGTTTTAATGGATATCGAGAATTTAATAAGCGAAACATATCTTAGACCCCCAGTACGGCACCAAAAACACCTACATCAAACAAGAAAGGCGTTAATGAAAATATTTTGACAACTGTCAAACTGACGCGCTTGCCGCAGATTCATGAACGTCATCCGTGATGAATATTTTTCGACGCTTTTATCGCTGCTAGTATCGTCGCTCTTATCGACTATCACAGCTTCACTATAAATACACCCTAACACAACTCTAGTTTTACCATGCTAGTTTATCCCTACTCTCGGGAAAAGATATATATGTATTTACAAGTACCTACTGTTTTGCCGCTAAACACTAAAAACAGGATTATGCGGAACGAGAAGGTCTGCAAAAATATCCGTTCCACCCTCATAAAATAGAGCAAGACAACGATACGTTCCCTCAGGACACGACGAAAGAGTCTTTCGTCAATGTAGCACGATATTTAAAAAATAAAGTCGTTTTATCCTAATAAAGTAAAGTAACCTTAGTAATGAAGAGGTGTGTGGTCTCTGTTCAACAGATTTCGTTCCTTTTTTATCTAGATTGTTTCAAATGCGTCTAACTCACGAGGCGAGGTTACGTTCTCGATCAATTTCAAGTTTTCTAATTTAATATTATGCCCGGTTTCGTTTATGTGTTGTGCTACACTTGATGCTTCTGTTTTTCCGTACCTGTAGCATCTGATGTGTTCATTGAATTTAGTACCCATCGCTCGTTTTATTTGACCAATATAGGCTTTACCACAGTTATTATATGCATGTCCGGTTTATCTTTCGGATTTCCAAGAAGGTTTTTGAGTGTATTACGTGAACTGAAACATACGTTCATATCTTGTCCTCTAAAAACATTACTAATACCTTTCGATATCGTGTGGAAGGGAAGTTTCCCAAATAGATTGTCGCGGGTTTCTACTAGGATCAAGGTCGTGGAATTTCTTACATAATGCCTATGTTGGACTTTCTGAGGGAAGCGGTCGATATCTATAGAACCATTATAAATAGCTACATTTTTTATGAAATTAAGCTCTTTATTGTACCTACTTTTATTCAAGGGGGAATTTCACCAGTCTATTAATTAAGAAACTAATCGCTGCCATTTTGTGTTGTCTATAGTGGTTAGAATCGGTCATAATGTATCTATTAGTGTTTGTTTCCGTTCTATATCTATTTCCATTTTTTTTGTTCCAGGAACGGGAATTGATAGCTCACTTCTTCTTCTACTGTAAATTTAATAGTTTCGAATTTTGAATTAAGGATCGCGAGGAAATCCGGAATAGTGCTTTTCTTAGTGTCAAAAACCGCGAAACTATCGTCTATATACCTGAGCCAAATTCTAGGAAAATATACAGTGTCCTTTTTCAAAAACATGTTTCAAATTTACTAATTTATGAACAAGTGGGTTATGAAAGGGGACAGCGGATTGCCCATCGCCGTTTCTTCTAGTAGTTCATAATATTTGCCTCCTATTTGAAAACGATTTTGGTTCATGCAAAGTAAAGTTAGTCTTTTGTATTCCGCAATTTTGGCATCGTCAATTTTACTAATTTTTAAGACCTCGACGAAATATGCTATCGTTTCTGAAATTGGTGTTTTTTTTCATTCATACAGAAACGCTAACACACAAATGACGTTAAACAACTGAGTATCCAACATGGCTGAAATTTTCAAAAGTATCTTTCAACGCATGCGCAATTATCACCAGAATATTTTTGACGAGTAACGCCATCTTCATGTTGTGGCTTCAAACCTTTCAAATTACCGTCCTAACTACTTCGAGCATAGCTAAAGGTCCTTCAAGCTCTTCGCAAAGTGGTTCAAGCAAAATTAAGTGAAATACAATGAATAGAGCTTGAGTTATTTTACAAATATTTCAGTTACTTTGAATGCGGGAAGTTCTAGCTGCATCTAGCACTCAATCTTGTTTGGAAACTACATAATTTAGACGAAAAAAGTAAAACAAACTTTTACACCGACTGTGAGGTCGTAAAATATGTCACTTCAAAATTTCTATGCGGTCTTTAAAATTTTTCACTCGGTGCTATTTCTTAAGATTTTTTATCAACAGACATGAATAAGTATTGTGACTTATTAAAAAAAAAAACGTTAGGGTAACTCCTTTTCCTGTTAGATTCAACTCTTTTGATTGAAATGTAGTCAGGGTAAAATTTATTTCGTAATTTGTTTTCTGCAGAAATTATTGCTTACTAAAGGACAAAATGAGGTAGATATTCAACATTTAAATCTGTGGCTTGGTACAAACATAGTTTTAACAGTATGCCATTAACCCAAGTCATAGAAAATAAGAAATAAATCCTTTTATCACAAAAAAGTAAAAAAAGGGAAGTAACATAAACTCTTTCAGTTTTATATGCTATTAACCTTCCAAGATTCTTTCCCATTCCCTGCTCTTGTTTTTTGTTTTCTTTCGTGCGACCGGTTCGAGTTTAATGTTGTAGAACCGACTCCCCATAAAATATTCATTTCGTAATTGTGGAATTTACAGCCGACTCGGCTACTAATGATATCCGAAAATTTAAAGCTGGTTGCGGTCAGTCCACTGTAATCTGGAAGTCCGGTACGGCAAAGAAGAGAGGAGAAGGAAAGTCGAACCATTTTCGGTCCGTGAGTTGAATTCGGTGGCTGAAACGCAAACAAACAATAGTTCCGTCGGCCAAGAGATGGCCTTTTGTTCGCCGGCGCGGCACGGTAAGCTTCCTCTTTCCGGCGTACACAGGAAGTTAATTTTATGTTCAACCGCCGCCAGACGATTATTTAGTAAATAATATAATCTCTTACAGAGGATCCGGGGGAATCTGGATTCAATAAAGATGGTAGAGCGGATATTTAACGTTAGATATTTGAAATTATTTATTAACAGCTTGGTGGCTCAGTGGTAGCAGGGCCTGTTCTTGACAGTGGCAGAGTTGGACGTTGCGCGTTCTAGTCTTACTAGGGTCAAGTGGTCGATTTTTCTGGTGGGTTCGGTACAATCACCATTTGCACGCTGGGAAATAATTAACTGCCCTTCACCCTTTATGGCAACGGAGTGATAATAATCAAAGGAAGTTGTTGCTGTCAGAATGACGACCAAAGCTTTGTCATCCCGACAACAACAATCACGTGTTAGTTCCTAACGACCGTCATACTTCTTGGTGATAGTAATAGTACACTTTACACACACCATTTACACACTGAAAGACACCTGAGCTTATGATGAGCATCAAACTTATATACCCACACAAATAAAAAATGCTTTCTAATATCTTTCCTTTTGGATTTTCGGTTCTACGTCAAGTGTCGAGGTGTCCTTCCTTGCAAAATTTCTTGCACTCTTCACATTTGCTTGCCATTCTTGGGCTTCCTTCCATGTGGATTCCCTCACCTCTAGAAGCTTCGTCATAGCGTGAGTTCAAGTTCTTCTAGGTCTTCCTCGTTTCCTCTTCCTATCTCACACTGCAATCCATTCGTTGTTCTTCATCCGCATCAAATTACCGAATCAGATTAGTTGTCTTTCTTCGATTTTCTAGATTATTGAGTCCATCCCAAGTCTCTTTCAAATACTTTTGTTTTTTATTTTATAGTTTTGTAACGCATTCTATTCTTCTTAATACTCTCATTTTAGCTGATATTGTTTTGGATTTTAATTATTCCTTAATACCCATGATGTGCTCTCATAAATCAGCGGTGGAATGAAGACTTGTTTTATAAATATTGAGCTGGGTGATTTTGGTTACCTCTCCTTTACTTAAAAATGCTAATGTTAGTGAATGGTGTATATGGTCTATTTGTAATATACACTCCGCCGGTTTTGAAACACTAAATTGTGAACCTCATTATTAGAGTTTGTGAAAAAGGTGGTACCGGCAGTGGCGCACCGCATAAAAGTAGGTACGTAATATACAATATCAGTGAAATATAATATTGTTACCTTTTCCTGTCGTCTTGATGTCCATTGTGGAAATTGGCAACCGCCCTGGTAAGCTGCGTAGAATTGCAACATCAGCAACGCTTCCATTGTTGATTCATTCAGCCGTCGACGATGTTGTGAATACGTTGTCGTATACTTCAAAAATGATCGTTCGACATCCAGTGAAGTAAGATTTGCAAATGTCAGATATTCCTTTTTCTCATCTGGGCACCCTTGATTTTCAGTTATAGACCGAACCTTTTATAAATCGGGATTTTTCGTTAAAATTGCACCAAATTTTTGAGCGACATCCACTCCTATAGTGTTCGTCAAGTTTTCTAGAGCGGCTTGTAAATTCTTTATGCAATTTAATGCATCTCGTGCAGATAAATGACTGTTTTCTAATTGCTCAATAGTTTGTGCAACTTCAGAATAGTTCATGGAAATTTCATATTTGTTGTTGAAGGTCCGAATTGGAAAAAAGTTGCTGACTATCTCGAACTACTGCAGAAACATTTGAATCAAGTTTCAAGATGACATTTTTCACTTGTGAAAAATATTTCTGATAGTAAGATACTGCCTAGAGCCATGTTCCCCATCGCGTTATTACAGGCTGAGATGGTGGTGGTAATTTCGGACACAATTGTTTGAATATACGGATGTGTTTGGGAGATTTGATGAACACTTTTTTGGTAGATGCTATTAATTTATCCACTATCGGATAGTTCTTTCGAATGGTTTCTGCTACGAGGTGATATGCGTGTATGAGGCATGTTATGTGAAGAAGAGTCGGAAAACATATTTTCAATATCCTACCAACTCTCAGCATTGTTGCGGCTCTGTCAGTAACGAACATTGTGACTTGGGTTCCTGTGATACAAAATTCTCTCAACGAATCTTTTATTATCTTGACAACGGTTTCTGCATTAGTTTTCGGAATCCTTTTACTGGAAAACATCAATGACGCTGTGTTTCTGAGCATCAGTTTCTTTTTTTTCTTATTTCTCAAGTCGTCTTTTATACATTCCTTTACTGTACCTTGCACACGTGGCAAATTGTATCGTAATTGCATAGATGTTGGCAGCTTCCATGAGGGAACGTACTTAGCCCAAAAAAGACGAAAGTGTTCATTAGATACTAGATGTTGTGGGATGTTGCACACACTTAACATAAAAATAAAATCATATAAAAATTGCCAGTATGGAATACTGTTTCTTAAATTCAATACATGACGTTTGCTTTTACAATGTTTTCTACATTCAAACCTATCGCGAATTAGCAATTCGCTATTGCATATTGTGCAATAAGTATGCGGACTTCTATATTCTAATTCATAGAAATGCCTGAGATATTTATTCACATTCGAAGGGACCGTTACACCCTTTGGGCGTCCTATCTCCGCATACTTATTTGGCGTGCAGCGTGCAATGTACTGACCACGCCCTTGTTTCAAAATTCCGATATGTTCTGCCAACATAGTTACATTGGCAGGTATCGCATGTTAATTTATATATATTTATTTATATATATTTATTTATATATATGTATTTATATAAATTAACATGCGATACCTGCCAATGTAACTACATTGGCAGAACATATCGCAATTTTGAAACAAAGATCAAAGAACATTTACGATGCGTTCAACCTAATAGCACAGGTTTCTCTTATTTCGCGAACCATCTTGTCGCGAGTAACCACCAATTTAACGCAAATAATAATTTTGAAATATTACATGTTGCTAATAAGGGATATTATCTAAACAACTTGGAATCTTTAGAAATACTGCGTCAGCAGTCATCGAATAGAGCGCTTTTACTGATTGCACACCTTAACTTTGACTCAACGCCCACCTTCGAGATTTTATTTAACAGATGACGTCTCATGCAGTTTTCAGTGCCCTATATTTTTTCGATTTCCACAAATTCCCCCTTCAGTTCAGAGAGGACACTAAATTTAAATAATTCCTTTAAAAAAATAATCCTTATGATAATTTATTTCAATTTCACACAATAATGAAAAAAAAAGCACCCGTTTATTGTGTAGCATAAGTAGAGGGAGTTTAGGTAGAAATACTTTACGCTTATTCTTGCAGAATTTTATTGCCACATTTGACTTGTTTTTAACATGTTGCGTCTGTCCAGTTTACAAGATTTTAAATTTCCTGACTTCAATCATAATATAAGCAATCCAATAGTTAAAAATTATATAGACAGTGTTGGTAGTATTTATTTATTAGTTTGACAATACTTCCCTTTTAGATTAACTGTAAGTACAATAATTTTTTTATCAATTCACAAATACAACAAAAAAATAAAAGAAGAATTAATACAATTGGTCTCCCTAGACAACAGCAGATTACAGTCATTAGTTAGAATTTTAATGATATTGTTTATTTTTCCTGACTAGGTCCTAGAAGAGAGACCTATGTATTAGAATACATTCACCACACAGTTTAAAATTTGTAGAATTAAAAAACGTACAATTAATTATTTGACTAAAACTATAATGTATTTATTTTCTCAACTTAATATCCATCAACCTTATTTATACTACAACTGTGTATTTTGGATACTTCCAGCGAGCCTCAAGATGGGATAATTATCCCGAAACCGGTCGCTCATGATTTATTAAACGAGTTATTGTGAAAGAGTGGACTTTGTTTTCAATCACCACTGATATAAAATATTTTTGTTCCAGCTTAAAATTTTCTAAAAAAAAAATAGCACTTTACGAAAATGTTTGGAATTTATTTATACGTATACTTAACTAAAACACCGTCAAATTTCCCGCAAGGGATCTCCGGAACTTGATCGGATCATCCAAGCAACTAGTTTGAAATTTCAACTAGGTCTGCTAAAAGCGAAAACGACCCTAAGAAATCGATCCCTTTCTTAATTAAATGTTCGAAAAACGCAAACGCTGGCAATTCACTCGTTCTGCACACCTCTCCTAGGTAGTAAGATCTTTCCTTTCATTCGTTGTTTTTTTATTAGTTCGTGAGGAAAGAATCAGCCGAATATCCCAGCAGGAAACTCGATTATGAAAGTTTAACACAGGAAAAAGAGGCAGGTGAAGGTTCGCGTTGGTGGGGGAATTTAAATTAGGTATTTTAGACGCCTAGTTCTTTATTGGATTGTAATAATTGGCAATTAGGGTAGTAGAAATTATAGTTAAGTGTAAGTTGAAGAAATCCTTAATAGTATTAAAGAATTCTTAAAATCTAAACTGAATCAACACGATTTTATCAAGATATCTAGTGTGACATTACATTTTTCATAGCGTAAAAGAAGAAATTGGTGGTAGATTTTGTTGGTAATCTAATACTAGGAAGTTACTATACAGTGTGTCCAAAAAAAGTATTCAATAACATTTTGGATCTATTTTATTTCATCCGTGAAAGTTGTTTCGCTTTACCATAGCAACAATTTAATCAACAAATTGTATCTAATTAACGGAGAGAAAGCGAACGAGTCAGTGGTGGATCGTTATGGAGTAATCAACAAAAAATGATAAAATACGAGGCGTATTTTTGAAAAAAAGGTCCGTTCTTTAATAGGAAGAAAAATACTGTAAATATTATTAAACAAGTTCTTTAATTCCCCAATCCATGGCTGCAGTTTTCACATCTTCGTTGTCGTTGAACCGTTGACCACCAAGGAACTCCTTTAAGTACCGAAACAAGTGAAAATCACTGGGTGCAAGGTCTGGACTGTAAGGTGAATGATCCAGGGCCAGATGTTTCTGCGCAAACACAAGGTCTAATCAGGTCTTTTGGATGAGAACAACTGAATCATCCACCTTACAGTCTAGACCTTGCACCCAGCGTTCTTGTTCGAAATTCTATATTTTATTATACTTCTAAATTACAAACAAATCTTCCTAATAAAATTTCTGCGTTCTCAAAGAAACGCTGTTAGCGCTGTTATTATTAAGCTTAGAGTGGATCTGTTTTATTCACTGTAAGTTTGGGTACATTGACCAATTTCTATGAAGAATAACATTTTTTACGAAACCAATAATAAAAAAGTTTTCCATTTGTTGCATACTTTTTTGGATACACTGTGGATTTTCTGTTTTGCTATAGAACACCATAATTTCCTACCAAAACAATCTACTTAGAAAAGTTGTTATAGAAGTTGGTTTGTAAATTGACGATGACGTATTTACCCCACAAAATGTTCCACATTTACCGATCTACAGTACCAATACGTGGTAGGATATATGTATGTATTCCATAGCCTGCCTACCTAACCTACGCGTCATCAGGAAAGTTTTAAATTAATTACAAAGTACAGTGTCGGAGAAATGAAACTAATCATCCAACCATAGCACCTCCTGCTTCACCGGAGCTATGGCTATAGGGGGATCCGAAGGACTCGTCTTCAATTAGTCACTTGCGTACGCTAACTTACTTTCGTGGTAAGAAATCTTAATATTTATCGACTCCACTTATAACCGGATAGAACGAGCTAGGCGTAGGGTCAAAAAGTATTTTCCCCAGCTACTCGAAACCTTGGCAAGGTCAAATTTTGAGTCGCAAGGAAAGGTAGGAGGAAATATAGTTTATGGGAGGGTTGAAAGTCCTGGAAAGCGAGATGAAACTTCTCAAAAGGTATTGTACACATTTATAATGGAGAGATAGGGTGGTATCGAGTAAGAGTGGCTGTAGAAGGTAACTTGGAGTTAGCTGAAGTGTTTGACTACTTTTAAAATTGGCGTTGGTGTGTGTTTTTGAAATGGGTGAAGGGAGAAGAAGGTTTTTTTGTTGTAATCAGCCATAGCTTTGGCATTATTTAAATTATTTAATACCGAGAAATTTTTGTTTTGATCTAATGAAGAATACAGGGCGGGTCGGCGATTACAGTTAACATTTTACACGTACAGACGTACATACATAGTCGCCAGGAGCTTTTCTTAAAAAGAGTTCCCGGCGACTTTATTAATTTTTATTTTTAACGGACCTCGGCTTTCTCTTAGGAGAACATCTGCCATAGTTTTGGATATGTTTGCAATTCTTAAGGAAATGTTTTGGAGGTGACTAAAAGTTCTTTATATTTCATGACACCAAGGAGTATGGCGGTCGTTAGGAACTAAGACGTGGTTAAAATTGTCAGGATGACGACCATGGTGTAACTCTTTTAAATTTCACCAATACACAGAGAAAAGAGTTCTTGACTCAAACAAATATAAATTTAGTCAACCAAATCGTAATTTTAAATGGCGGCAAAGATATATTTTTTTAATTCAAAGAAATAATCTTTTTGACATCGTTATTTGATTCGAACATATGATCTCTTGAAACAAATAACCTCAAGTTTGATTTGAAAATATATCTGTTTGATTTAATATACGTAATATGTTTGATTCAATAAAACAGTCCTTTCTTTTAAAGAACTTCGTCAGATTGAAACAAATATATTTTTCTTTACCATTTATTTGACCTCACCTTTTAATGGGGAACTCCCAAAATAATAACATACTAAAGGATCTAATTTTTACTGATAATAATATTGTTTGCATAACATTTTATATGTTTTAAAATACACATAGATATAAACTTTTCTAATTGTTAAAAATTTTATGCAAATAATATGATCAATTTAATACAAATTAGATTTTTTGGTATGTTCCCAATTAGGAACGTTCGCCATTAAAAGGTTAGATAAATATGTATCTGTTTAACAAAATATTTCTGTGGTTTAAAGTAAACAACATACTTTAAAGTATGCTGTTACTTTGACAAATATATTATTCTGTCGATATTATTATTCCGCTAAAGTGATTTCTACTTTTTAGAGAAGAAAACATCCATTTATGAGCATATTGGGTAACAATGTGTTAAAAATATACAATCTTTTGAACAACCTTATTAACATTGTGGATAAACTAACAAAAGTACATAATGAATAAGTATAACGCCGAAAATTAATCTACATTTTGTACTGACGTGGTGCTCTTATTTTTGTAAATAAACCCTAGCTTCTTAAAATACCATTAACTTCCTTCATCTACGTTAAGGTGATATCAAGGCCTTCCTAAATATCTACGTGGTCGCAAACAAAAACGGTGAATCTTAAATCTTATAAGTTTCTTCGAGATTACTCACATTTCCCAGGAACCCGTAAAGTGAATCTGTTTAGGTTAGGTTAGGCCTCGATGTCTCGAAGTTTTAACCTAATTTTAACAATATTAATAACATCAAAGTTAGGTGTAGTGCGCCGTTAACTTTAAACAGACTGTAGTATGTCCAAATTGATTTTATATATTGCTACAAAAATACGTCCACAAAAAAATGTTCAAAGCTATGCACTTTTGTATAGGCATCTATAAAAATAATAATTATCCTAATTTTGTAATTGTATACTCACAAAATTATTTCGATGAAACTTGTGCGTTGTGTCTGCAGATACATGAAGATTATAGTGATACTTGTACTACTTTTGTTTGCAAAGAATATTACAAAACTTACTACCTCGGTAACCTTGTGGAAATCCTGATAATCGCGAACGAATGACAGGAATAATTATATGGTTAGGTCCTAGAAGGGTGCTAGGTATTATGACAAAAAGTGTACGAGGTGGAATAGCAGATACCTCAACGAACTTATGCATGCAAGCATGTCTTATCGCTTGTCTTTGCTGAAATACTTGTTATATCAAAAAAGTAGGAGATATACTAACAATTAGTTACAAAATCTGAGAACGGAAAGATCAAAGTATTGTTAAATGTGTGGTGAATTGAATCGCAGTTTATTTAAACTGCTAACATTGGTGTTACTCTCCTTCAAAACGATATCGGCGAGATTATCCAATGGTAAAAATATATAAATCCATTATCCTACTTACTTATTATTTTCTTCATTTACATCTCACCGCTTACGAACCACCATCTTACACAACCTAAACTAGTACTACGATTAGGATTGCCTACGTTCACGCAACGGAAATTGCCGACAACACGCGAAGTGCACGATTCTAACATATATTTGTTTGACTCAACAAAATTATGTCAAATAAAAACGTTTGTACATTCAAAGAAATTCAATCTGTTGTTTTTAAAAAATGTGCTTTCACCCAAATAAACCTTTGTTGAATTAAATAAATAATTTCAAAGATATATATATTTATTTGATTAAAGAACTTCTTCTCTGTGTATTTCGCTTTTATTTTCGCGATATATATACGCACTCGTATATATATCGCTTATCTTTTGTAACTACCATTATTTTTGTCTTCTCTTTGTTCATCTTCTTCCCATATTTCGTGACCGTTTCGTTCCATATTTCCAAATTTACTGTAGATCTTCTTGATTATTCGCGATTATCACTACATTATTTGCGAAATACATGCAGAGATGTCTATCCTTTCTAGATTCCGATATCCTATAGATGTCACCTTCGTTTTCTTCATTGTCTCCTGAATAATTTGATCCATAAAGGTTATAAACAAAAACGGGCTCAAACCACTTCTTTGTCTTATGTCTTGTGTGTCTTTGTGGTAAATATTTCCGATTTCGTATTTTTGCTTATCACTCAGCTGAAAGTTTCCGCACATTCCGAATTTTTAACGATCCTAAGTAATTTACTTTCGATATTCCTTTTCTTTAGGCATTCCGACTTTGTCGAAAGCTTTTTCCGTGTCCATAAAAGCAAAATGTATACTTTTCCTTTTGTTTATTGTCCTACTAATAAGTGAATATGTGACTCTGTGTATTCCTACCTCTTCGGAAGCCGCTCTGTTTGTCTGCTAAGGTTGGTTCAATCATACACCCCAATTTTCTCTCTAATACTTGTTCATATATTTTCGCCACTGTACTTATGTGGATCCCTCTATAATTACTGCGCTCCTTATTGTCTCCCTTTTTAAAAATTGAGACTATTTTGTCTATTTTCCAGTCATACGGTTTTTTCCTAACTCCAGGCTTGATTTCATATTTCTATTAGGAGCTGGGTGCCACTTTCCCCATGCTTTTGCGTTATTTTATCCTGCTCAGGTGCTTTCCTCTTGTTTAATTTTCTAATAGCCTCCTTTATTTCCTCGTTAGTTATTCCTCCGATTTCAGTTTCCATGTTGTCATTTTCATTTTCTTCTCCACTGGGTTCACGTCCATTTATACTTTTTGAATTCAAAAGCGTTTCAAAATATTCTTTCCAACGACCCATAATCTTTCTTTCTGCTGCGAGTGTTCGGCCACTGCTACTCTTGATTGTCATTGGTTTTGCATTTTGTTGATTGTTAGTATTTTTAAATACTTTATAAAGAAACTTTTAATTTCCTTTGGTATCTTGTTCTAATTTTTCTCCGAACCCCTTCCAAGATCTCTGTTTTGCTTCTATTGCTAATTACTTTATTCCCTTGTTTCTTGTACTTTTCATAGGTTACTAACTTTTTATTACTTAAGTATGCTTTTCAAGTGTCCTTCTTCCATTTAATTTGTTTCTTGATGGTTTCCGTCCACTATGAGGTTTGTTCTTTATATTTTGTTCTCTTATACATACCACATTATTTTTGGGCTGACACAATGATATGTTGTTTGAAGCTGTTCCATTTTTCTTCTATATCCATAGCCTTTACTTTTTCATCCATTTTTCCTATTTTCTCGGCTACTATATTTTCATATCTCTTAACTATTGTCCTGCTTCTTAACTTGTAGTATTTTGTTGTTACCTTGTGATCTTGTTTCTTATGCATTCTCAGGTGGGTCTTCCAATTTTTCAGTTCATCTTCTTTTATTTTTGTTGTTAATAAATAATGGTCCCTGTTTCTTCTCGACCTCTTTTAACTCTTACATCTAGGACTGATGATCCGTTCTCCTTCTCTATTAAAATATAATCTATTTTCGATTTTTCTCCTCTATGTAACTGTTCTCTTGTAAATTTATGTATTTCTTTGTGTTTGAAAAAAAGTATTTGTCACTATGAGATTGTTGTCCATGTAGAATTGTATTAATCTTCCTCCGCTATTATTTATTAGCTCTTCTCCATGTTCGCTAACTACTGCCGTTTGAGCCCTTCCTCTCTTCCCAACTCTGGTGTTGAAATAGCCACTCCTACCGCTAAACTTAATTCTTCCCAGAATGCTTCTTTTTGTTCCACTCTCGCATCTTCAGAAGGACGATAAGCAGCTACAATTATTGTCTTTACATGTTGGTTGGATTTCAATTCTACTATAAAAATCCTTTCATCTACTGCTTCCCATCTGTTCAGGTTATTTTTGATGTCTCTATGTAAAATGCATCCCTTGTGTGTGTTATACATGCAGTATGTTTCACTTTAGACAGCATTACCACAGCATTTTTTTATATATTATCGATTTAAAAAATTTCTTTTTTCTGACTATTCCCCTCACTAAATTGTTCTTTTAGGGTATGTCACTTTCCCTTCACGGTAAAATGCTAGTCTAGTACGCTTTAAAATAAACAGCAAAATTGAAGAAGTCGTATTAGGAATTTTTTTATCAAAAGATCTTGTTGATAAAAGTTGATTAGGTTCAAATAAGCTAAATCCTAAATTTCATTAAAAACAAATTCAAATAATATAAGTTTACTATGATCGTCAATTTTATTCTTTTGATTCAATACAATAACAAAAAACCATGCTTAACCACCATTAGCACGTATGCATTTTTCTATTGGTTTTTTATTGTTTTCGACAACCTTTCTCAGTGTTTCTCGACATATGTCTTGGCAGGCTTGAGTTATTCTGTAACAATGTTGTTGAATATTTATTGGTCTAGTCTTAGACACTATTTTTATTAGTCTCCCATAAACAAAAATCTGATGGTGCGATATTGGGGGTTCTAGGTGGCCATTCGATGAGGAGACTATTACGACCTATCCACCTTCCTTGGAAATTCTCATTTAGCCATTTCCTAACCACAACTGCATTGTGTATATGCGCCCCGTTTAACTGATAGTACATTTCTCGTCGTACTGCAATTGGTAGATCATGTAATGCATCCCATAAATCGTTATTTAAAAATTCTGAGAAGCGCGGAACATTTAAATTTTGTTTAAAAAAGAATGGTCCTATAATCCAATTGTTTATCTGCAGACCAATATCTATAATTTTGCGATGGAACTATTCCGTTGGGGGTAAATGTAGCCTCATCAGTGAACAAGATTTTCTTTACGAAGCTCTAATTATTTAAAAAACTACATTGACTCCACAAAAAATACTCCAAACGCTTTTCAAGATTTCCTTCTTCCAAAGTATGCAGAAATTTCGACTTGAAAGGAATTTTCTTATATCTACGAAGACATCTTCAAATTTTATCTCTTGAATAATTTAAAACTAAGAATATTTTTCTTAGACTGGATGTAGGATTCTCAGTAATGTAATTCAAAATAACGTCGTCTTTGGGATGATAGTTCCTTAAAATTGATTTTGCCACATTTCCACAAACTTCAGCCAAAATTAAATTTGTAGCCATATTATTTGGTTTTTAACGATTTTAATTAATTGCACACAATTTGATAATGACATGTGGTTAGATTAGCAATACATTGTTTCTGGTGTATTAATGAAAAGTCATGGCAAACTTGTGAGATTATTCACTATACTCTTGGTTTCCGGGTTGGAACAGCATCGTTGTTGTAGCTTCTGTCGATATTTCGTCCACACTCTTATGGGACACCTTCAGAGCTGTTACTGCAACCTATTGTCAGTGCGCAGAAACAGTGGACGAAACGTCGGCAGAAGCTAAGACAACGACTCGGTTCCAACCCGGAAACCAAGAGTATAGTGTTATTGACGAGCGAGGAAGCTTATGTAACCAGATTGTGAGAATATTATTCGAATTTTCTTTTCGGAGAGATTTTCAAAATTGTTTGTTTTTAATGAAATTTGAGATTTATCTTATTTGAATGATTCTGAACACCTTTAATAACAAGATTTTTTGATAAAAGAATCCCTAATACTACTTCTTCAATCTTGTTGTTTATTTTAAATCGTAGTAGACTAGCATTTTACGGTGAAGGGAAAGTAACATACCCTAAAAGTACAATTTAGTGAGGGGTGTAGTTAGAAAAAAGAATTTTTTTAAATCGATAATATATATAACAAATACAGAGGTGGTGCCGTCTAAAGTAAGACATACTAATACAAAAATTCATTGTTTATTTATCATGATCAATGTTGTCTCCGAATATTTTTTAATAGAGAACATTTCCTCTAAATTGCAAATTCAAGAAAGGGATTATCTTGTTCCCACGCAGTACCTGGATACGCTGTATACGTCAAATTTTAATTTCATCTTTGTTTGAAGTGTGCATAATTTGATTTTACATTTTATTCGGATCTCGTAACGAAACCGAACTTTATTTGTAAAAAAAATGTTCTCCCACAGATTTAATTATTTTAGTTAATCTAACACATATGTCGCATTCGTGCAAGCTTTTCTCCCAACTTGTAGGCGAATTTTGAATACGAAGAACCTCGTATACAGTCTCCATATTTAGCACAAAGTGGAGGACCTTCAATGCGAAGCGAAATCTGCGGTCGACTAAATAAAATTATCTACGGTTGAAAGATGTGAGAGGCGGAATATTTTACGCAAAATAAATAAAACGTACGCACACAGGAGAGGGACAACTATAGACTCAACGGTCACTTAGCCACCAAGCGAACCGCAAAAAATTGCCTTTTTTAACCCTTTGTCCCCCGTCGAGTTTTAGGACGGAGAACGCAGAGCTTAGAACCATCCACAAAAACGGATACATGAATAGCCAAACAAAAAAGCTTCCTTATTTTTAGTGTGGCCGCCGATAGGAAACTAGAGACCCTTTCCAACTTTTTTTCGATTCACCACCTCCGTATATCATTGGATAAACACGGTATCCGTTAAAGTTTTCACACCTGAACGGAGATTTCGCTTTATGCAAGCCTACTGGGATGTATATATAATATATACGGGGTTGGTCGATAAAACACAGATGACCAATCAAAGAGATAGCCCATTCGCAGGATAGAATAACGTCTAAGCTCCGTAAGACCCAATTAGGTAAGGACCGATGGATCGCTTTGGCAAAAAGATCAAAGCGATCGACGCGCCATCTACACGCCGACTAATAGAATTAGGATAATCAAGCGTAAAGCGTCGGTCAGAAAAATTTTAAAGGCGCGTATGTGGAGTTTAATATGGCGGAAGATGCGTCGCATCCATCGGGGCGATACAATTAGAACTCCAATAGGGACGGGATTAAAGGTGGCTGTGACTACACGAGCGCGCAAACTAAACTACGCATTATTTATGTCTCCTAGTTCGCGCTCCATCTACCGGAAATTTATCGCGTTTAACGCCGAGGTGACGTCGTAGACCATATTTCAATGGGTAAATGCGTCCCTCTCTATGACATCCCATGCGAGAGGGAGCTTTTTATCATCGCCGTGTGTTGCGGCTGATGTATATGAAAGCGTTGCCTTTTTTTCCAGGTGAAAATAACGCGTGTATTTATAAACAAAATGCTGTTTTGCGTGCCTAATCAATTTCGTTAATTTTAAAGTTCACCGGAGCTAACCCGTGTCGCTTGTGCAAAGTTCTCTTTTTTTGTAAATAACTAATCAAGCATGAAAGGTATATTTTCATATTTTTTTTTTATAGAGAAAGGTTAAAAAATTATTCATGCATGAGAGGAATTGCTGTAGAAAAATAACAAAGCAGTGGGATATATTATATTATTCTATAATCGGCATCATCATTTATGCCATACATTTATATCCTCTGCAAGGTTTTAAAGTAATATTGTTAATTTAATAAGTTCCAAAGAATAAATTTTGTTCATATGCTACACAAATTCCCTCTTGAAGACTACGGTTATCTCAATCTACATTTCATCCCTCTACCCACTAATTAGTTAATCCACTAGAACCAATATCATATGCAATATGATAATTGAAGATATGATAATTATTTGATGTGATTTTATTTATTTTATTTATTGATATGATAATTATTTACTCACATCCAAAGCCTTCAACAACTTTCATTTCTTAAAAGCATTTAGAATTCTTAGAACTTACATAGGATGTAAAATGTTTAATTGCTCTTAAAATAGGTTTCAAAATAAAATAAAAAACTGTGAAATAGCTTTACCAGGTGTATACCTATGAAATGCGGATTTTTTTAAAGGAAACACACATGTTAATGGTTAATGGTTAAGGCTATTTATTTGAAGTATGCACCATTTGATGCTACAACTTTTTCCCATCTTTCTGACAAAGATGGATTCCGGAACGATAGAAACTTTCATCTTTCGAAGCAAACCCTGAAACGACCTATTTTTTCACTTCTTTAAAATTAACGAAGTGCTGCTCAGTCAATCCGTGCGCCATCGACCGGAACAAGTGATAGTCCGAAGGAGCAATGTCCGGCGAATACGGCCCACGAGGTAGCACATCCCAATTCAATTCTTTAAAAGTTTTCTTGACAATTTTTGTGGTGTAGGTCGGCGCATTGTCATGTAGCAAAATCACTTTTCCATGTCTTTGGGCTTATTCCGGACGTTTTGTGGCCAATGCATGGCTCAAATTGATCATTTGCTGTCGATATCGAGCAGCATTAACCGTTTCACCAGATTTGAGAAGTTCATAATAAACAACACCTTGCTTGACACTTTGATTTGGTCTTGCAGTCGATGTTGGTAGTTGGCCACATCAAAATCACCAGTTTTGAAGCTAGTGTTATTCAAGCAAATCACTACAAGCAAACATGTATAATTCAGAATGACTTACTTATTTAAATAAAATACGCTCTTAACACGTAAGAGAAACAAACAACTATGAACAAAATGTTATCAAAAATTAATTACCTTTCTAAACTAACGTTGCAATGTAACCTGAAACAAAAAAGTTCAACGGGCTTAAATCAGGGCTTCTTGCCGGCCACTTCAGCGGCCTATGACTACCTATCCATTCATCTGGAAATTCATTATTCAAAAATTCCGTAATTTCCCTGGTGCTATGTGGTGGTGCCCCATCGTGTTGGTAAATGATCTTCCCGTTTATAGGAATACCGCCAATACCTTCTAAAATTGTGTCTCTCAGCAATTCCAAATATTTTTTGGCATTTAGTGAACCGTCGATAAAATACGGACCAACAATGTGATTAACTAGGATGCCGGCCCGCACGTTGACCCTCTGAGGAGTTTCAGTATGGATTTCTAGAGCAAAATATGGGTTTTCTCGTTTTTTTTTTTCTTTATTTTCAACGTTATTTTTTTGTTCTAAGGCAAATAATGTCATAAAATGTATCAAAATCTCGTAAAAATCATTCCAACTAGTAATGGACAAACATTCCCCGTTGGAAAACCATTAACATCACGTAAAAGTTTTACTATGTGTGGCCAGTGTTATCTGAAATGCACTGTATGTGTAAAAGGTCTGTATGTAATATTAAGGCCACACCAAACGCTATCGTAGCTCGAACATCTAGAGGCAGAGACAGTAGCAGATATAGCCGAAGACGGCTACCCAGACATTCACATTATAGTATTTGCTATACCACCTCTAATTTGCATTACTCCGTGCTACTGCCTCATATAATAGCGACAAAGATGAAAACCATACATCGTGCGGGTCTTACTGCTACATTACGTATAGACGAAGGGCCGCTGAATGGCAATTGTTGTATATCGTGACGCTTGTTCTCCATCGAAGTTTCGTGCACTCCTATAAAGACATGCGCATTTGCGTTATTCTATCTCTATCGGTGCAGCAGTGATTCTTTGTTTAATGCTCGATTGCGGTAGTTCACTGTTTAGCGACCGTCTCATCTTGGGATTTCCAATATGAGAGTTTGCGGAAACACTGTCGAAGTTGCGAATATTTAATTTAATAGATTTTTATTTTGTATGCGAACAATTCTGGTACACTTGTGTACATTATATGAATTTAAATATGTTTTTATGTGAAATACGAACAGATGCATTACTCTACTAAATGAATATAAATACAATATATTACAAGAAATAAATCAAATGGAATGAACATGAAAACAACCCTAACTAGTTAATACCACCTAAAACGTTGTATGAAACGAACTAATCCGAAAACCAGACTCATCAAATTAAATAAACTACATTTTCTCCTCCTAGGACGCCGTACGAGTTCCAAAAGGTTTCGCTAAACATATTGACGTGTCATTATCATTCCTGTCGCGTTATCCGCAGCCGATTCTGTTGTAACTTAGGTCGTAATCTAATCTCGTACTTCCACCGAGGACCATAACCGCTACCGATTCCGCCACGCTTATTGTATTATCGTTTCGTTAGTGAGACCCACACACTTGAACTCAACAGTTGAACAGGACAAAAAAAGAAACCGACAAGAATTCGATGAATACGGAGCAGGCATGTCTGACGGTGCTTTCCAGAGACGTGCATGGGGTGTTACTCCACGAGGAATTGGATCTTCAATGTTGAATAAGAACGTCGTTACCGGATATTGTTGCAAATCAACGTCTCAGGCTTAAGGTTTACCATCGAACGCTGCGAATTAACATTTGAAAAGGCTGTATAAATAAAGAACAGCGACTCGTTGAGGGGGTCAAATACCTTGAAATATTTTTGTATCTAAGGAATTGTATGTGTGTTGTGTACCGTCTTACCCCTGATCGTGTTGCTGCTTGAGTGTTTGCAAAGATTACATAAATCATATCAAATGGTTCCGATAGGAGCGAATGTTACTTCACCACGCATGCGCGTGTGCGATAAAATCAATGTTATAATAATAAAAATATGATTTATTTGTTCAATTGTTACCCAATTACAGGACAAAGTATAATACACCTACATACTTGCAAAACATAAATAAGATGTAACAAATACAAGAAGATTGCTATAAATTATTTATGGAATTGAAAAAAATATGATCATAGTGTAGATTTGCTGCTCGGTACATGGTTATTATTATATATAATTTGAGATGCTTGCAGGAGATTGCTTCTAGAGACAGGTGGTAAGAAGGTGGGAGAGGAGCGACAGGAAATCCTGGGAGTTGGAATTTTAGACAGGAAAGATGCAAGGGGAATCAATCCCTCCATTACAGCTTCAATGAATCTGGCACCCTGTATCTCACGACGGTGATTCAAAGACCGAACGTCATGCAGCTCCAAAAGTATATCAATTTTGTCACCAGCAAATTGGGATACGTTTCGCACGTCTGGTGTCCACACTATATTTATTTATAATTAAATCTTGTAACGCTAAGATTCTTTAAGTATCTTTCCTTTACCGGAGAAACTGGAATTTATCCTCAGCGTGGTGTGGATTATGGACACCATGCTGAGGGTAAATTCCAGCCTTTTCAGAAGTGAAAGGCTACTAAAGCACTTGCAGCAACGCATAACAAAGCCTCAAGTTTTTGAAGTTGAATTACAAACGTAGTTTACATGGTCGGAACCAAAGTATATTCGGGAACCAAAGTATATTCCAAGATCCTTAACATTTTCTTAAGATATCACGTCAGAAAGTCGTATGATGAAAAAAAGAAAAGAAAATTCCTTGAAAGGATATTAGAAGAAAATATCCCTCCTGCCAGTCCAGTTTTAGATAAAACTGGACTGGCAAGCGTGTGATAGTCCAGGAAGCTGTATCGGTACTTTGTCCCATTTCAAGATAAGCCATTCAGGGCAAAGTCATGCAGCGAAAGAATAGAGGAGAGCTTAAGAATGTGAAAAAAAGTGCAAGTGTTAAAAGAAAGTTACCCAATAGACTTAACAAAATAGTCAATGATATGCTCAAAGGACAATAAGTTACTCCTGAAGTAAAAAGACGCTTAGTGTTTGCTAAAGCTATTCAATGGCAGCTAAAAGTCAATTTTCAAGAAAAGCAAACTGTTTCGGAGAAAAGAACTTCTACACCAAATGTAGAAGGAATAATTATTAAAACATTTAAGTTTTTGTTGGGTCTAGCAACATCTAGGAGCCTAATTGGAATTGCAGTTTTGAAATGTCAGAAAAACGAAAAAGCACTATCAAAAGAATTAGAAGAATAGTAGAAGATTTTTTCTAAGAAGATGAAGTTAGTCGCCTATGTCCAGGGAAAAAAGATACAGTGACGTTTAGAAAAGTAAAAAAAAAAAAACAAAATAAACAGCTGAATGGATCTCTACTAAATATATACAGCCATTTCGAAAAAGTTCATCCAAAAATTAAAATCAGTTACCAAAGTTTTTGTACATTTAGACCATTTTGGGTTCTAAAACCCTGTGTTAGGCAGAGGTATACGTGTTTCTGTATAGTTCACGAGAATATGAGCCTTTTAATAACAAAAGCAAAAATACTTAATATTATTAAAGCAAAAGATCCTGATGATTTGTTAAAAGAATTACGCTGTGAAGTAAGAAACGACAAAGAGTTTTCGGAAAGAACATGCAAAATTTGCGTTAATAAATCGGTTCAAAATCTGGAATTTGAAAAAGAAGTAAATGTGAAATATTAAAAATGGTTCACCAAGAAAATTGAAGTCATTATCAAGGGAGAAAAAAGATGTGTCAGAAGACTGTAAAAGAAGAGGTACATTGTACAAAACAGGATATACTTGATAATATTTTAATGGTTTATGATCCACCCACATTCATAGTTCGGCTTATGAGGTAAAAGAAAGCTGTCAAAACATAGGTCTTATTTCTTGCTGCTAATTCTGATTTGGAATATACTATTAAGTTTTTACGTAAATATAATGATAAATTCACTTTTCCTGAAAGAGATGATATTTCTGTAATTATGGAAATTGAATTACTGTTTGTATTGTGAACTTCAACTGTCAAAAATCCACAGCAATATATTGTAATGTTCAATATTTATGACAACATCGGCCGACAATCTCAGAACGAGTAGGGTGTTCAGGTTAGCCACTCGTTGGTAATGAAAAGTCCCTCTTGCGGGTAAAAATGTAATTTTCCAAGTTACCATTTCCCCCGTGCTAACTGGCCTTGGGGCGAGGACATTATATTAAAAATATAAGTCCAGATAACGACTATCGTGGGGTAACACGGACAAATCCACTCTCCTGTCTATTCTCCTAATCTTGTAAATCGTCAAAATTAATATAAAAGTCATCTAAAACAGACAACAGGGCAAATTGGGATGTATTTCAAACATCACTTCATAAGTTAAATCTTTGCCTGAACATTATTAAGTAAATCGTTAGTGAATTTCGTCATATTTATGTTGTTAGTCAAAATTTAAGTCATAGCGTCCTCTAAATTCAATCAGCTGGTAGCGTCAATGCATTCATTCTCATATGCTACATTTATAAATAAGTTCCTTTCATCGGGATGCATTATGAAAAGTTTATATTTGGGTTTTATTTCATCAAAACTAGCTGTGGAAGTAGACAATTGCTATCTAGCGATAAAACAAAGGAAACAAAGGAAAATAGGGACGCCAGACATTTCATCAATTCTGATTAGACTTTCGATAAGTTAACTAGTGTTTCTGACTACGGAAAATTTCAAATTTTCCCCAAAATTCCTCTGAGAAACACATTTCAATATATTTAAAAGCTTACCACTTGTTATAAAGACGGTGTCATAATGCCTAATTTTTCCTGGTTTTTAGTTTTTTATTTGTGGTTAGACATATTTTTAGTTTGGTAACTTTCGACAGGTAATAATTATATACATTTTTTAAAGTATTTTTTATGTATTACTTATTAGTTCTCATTTCCGTTAATTATCTCTCACTACTGTTAATTCTTTGAATCTTCTTTGCTTTTTTTAGAAAATATTAATAATTACGCTCTGTTATCTAGCTTGTATCCTTAAGTGTGCGGTATTGAAATAATAAATAGCTAGCCACTTATCAAAATATGTTTGTTATTATTTTGTAGAAAATGCAGTTTCATCGGAATGACCCATATGTACCTTACGTATTAATTGTCCTCTCAATTAATTTTTTTTTCCTATATCGTTTTGCTAGTTTGGGGTTAACGACATCTTTTCTTTCACATGTGTTCCATTATTTTCTCAATAATTAGTTGGACATACTAGGGTAAGTAAGAATTCATTTATAGGCGCGAGTCCCATACATATAGCGAATAATGTTGTCGCTTGTGCTAGGGGCGTCCACGATTCGCTTCGAGTGGCTCCCCACCTTATACTTTCATAGCGGGCCAACGTTGCAACGCTGTCCATATATTTTAGCGGTTCACTTTACTACGGAACTTACTAACGCGGTAAGTGTGTTGCAGGTAGTAGTCAAGTTTATTTAAACTCCTACAAATAGATTGTGCAATACTCGTTTTGAGGATAAACTATTTATTTGATGAATTGTGAGTAAATACGAAATTAATTTCATTTTGCTATTTAAAAGTAATAAAAATTTAGCATAATTTCTTAATAAATTCGGGGAATTGTGGCATTAAGTTTTAAATGTCACTACTATTGCCAACTGTAAAATATAACAAATTTGTGATCTTATAGGAGATATTTTGCACGAATTACATCTACTCGATGTAGATAATTAGTGAACAGCGTTTTAATTTAATTTTGGCGACTGAGGTGCTTCTCTAAATTGCTCAATTGTAATTGTGATACATTTCCGTTTCCATGTGAAAAAACCGGTTTCATTACGTGTAAAAATCGCGAGCGCGCAACTCATTATTTTTCCAATTTATGAAATGCACGCGGACACCGAAAATGCAATTTTCCTCAATTATTTTATAACGCGAAGTGCTTCCGCCTCTGACCTCTTTCATCGACGATACGTTGATAGCATTCGGGACGGCTGCCAGCAGCCTGTTGCTGGCCGAATCGATAATAACCCGGACTGAAACGTTAAATAAATTTATTTACGCAAGGCTACATAGCATTAGCCATGTGTATTCGCGTGGAATCGGAAGTTGTAGGTTAGCAATGATGGTGTAGCTTTCCGGGATGTTGCAGTAGGTTGAGGTTATGCGAGAAGGGAAATATTGAATCTGCTACTGTGGTGTATATCCTGCGCTTGCCCTTGACAGAGTTAGGTGCTGTGCAATCAAGTCTTACCAGGATCTGTGACACAATTCCATAAAATTGGACTTTTTGATTGCCATCTGAAGGAAACATATCACTTCTTGTAGACCTTTTGGCGCTGATTCCAAATCCAGCCACAGAATTGGTCTGGCACGTCAGGATTTCGAGATATCCTAACCTCAAAGCGCCAAAAAGACGTTTTTCGGTGATAATTTGTCATAAGAACAGCGTTGTTTTTGTGTTTTTGCTCATTTCTGCTTATGATATTTAGTGTTGTTCTTCCCCTTTAAAATTAATTTTCGTTTGTTTCGATCCGACTTTTCTTTCTCGAGATACCAACATCAATGTATAGTACTTCGTAAGGTTTTAAGCATTTTTAGATAAACTTTTCCAACATTTTTTGATAATCTCGGAAATCGATTAAAAAAGTTACTCGGGGTTATTCTAGCGAATGCTGAAATAAATGAAGAAGCCCAAAACATACTGCTTACAAAATATAAAGGATAAACAGGGAAATATACTAACAGAGGAAGAGAAAGTAATAAGTCGCTTGAAGAAGACATAAGCGAACATCCCAAAGAAGAAGCCCAAACGCCACACATTAGCGAGAACTTACAAAAAGATGAAACATATATAACGGAAGAAGAGATAAACGACGCAATACAAGAAATGAAAATAGAAAAGGCGTCAAGAGAAGGTGAGATTTGAGCCGAAATGATAAAATACACAAGCGAACAGGAACTACTAACTTGACTAAACTTAATAGCGAGAAAAAAAAGAGACACCAAGACTCGAGAGTGGGAATAATAATACCAATAAACAAGAAAAGCCAGTTACACATAAATTAAAAATTGCAAAATCGATCTTCACCCCTTGTACGCGTTTTCTCTTAACAGAAGTGTACGTCATCTAAGTGGATTGCTATTTCAGCTGATATTCTCTGAAGAAGCGTAAATAAAGTATGTGAAAGCTTAGAATCTCATAAAAGGGAGTTTTTATTTTGTTTGTCTACTATCCCCAGGATTTTTCTTTCCATCTTCTAAAACCGTTGTCCTAACGTGTACAGCTAGTACTTCTTTTCTATTTACTCATTACAGATGGGGTTTTTTACAAGTACCTACTTTTACCCTTAACACTTTTAAGAACATAACATCGCCGCGGGAATTAGACGCGTGTGGAACTATTTAATAAAAAGGAACACAAATCTGTTGAACAGAGAGAATGCACCGTTATATTACTCTTACCTTTTTGATTTATTATAGTAAAATGGCCATATGGTTTAAGTAACGTGCTTCAATGACAAGAGACCCTTTCGTATTTTTCCGTATATTTCGCATGTTTTAGTTTTAGGGTGTAGGCGGCAGAAACACCAATAGAAGGAACGTACCGTTGTCTTGCTCTGTTTTTATGAGAGTGGGACGGCCAGCGTTTGGTGCCCAAAAGTAGGTACTTGTAAATATTTTTCTCGAGAGTAGGGATAAACGAGCATGGTAGAGTTAGAATTTTTTCTCACATCATTCGGTCACGCGGCTAAATATGGGATTCATGAATCCTTGGAATGGTTGTTACGAATTAATTAATAATTTGTGTGGTGCAGAGTGTGCCAATATTTAATGTTCTTTTCTAAAGCTTCATTTGCACTTCACCTATAACCTAAAATGATTTACTTTTCCTAACTTATACCCGTAAGTTCCGTAGTAAAGTGAACCGCTAAAATATATGGACAGTGTTACAACGTTTGCCCGCTATGAAAGTATAAGGTGGGGAGCGCGAAGCGAATCAAGGACGCTCCAGTACAAGTGACAACATTATTCGATATATGTATACGACTCGCGACTATAAATGAATCCTTACGTACCCTAGTATACATATCTACAGCTCGCAAACGCAATGTTTCTGTACCTTTAGACCATCCGGGTATTGTTCGACGGTTCTACACGGTCATAACCACGCATTCATTATGGGGTCATGCAAACATAGGCGACTCGATACCATCACACACATATACACACAAGCACACTACGCGGTGCTTCGCTCTTCGCAAATTGAAATTCAAGCCGACGGCGGTTGTCTGGGCGTGTCTGATATTAATTATTAGATGAAACTCGCCTTTTAAAGCCGTGCATACTATATTACACGACATTATTATTATTATTTGTACGCTGGGGGTCGCGCGAAAGAGGGGTAAACCGTGGCGTGGATATGGGAAGGGAGTGGCTTGGGAGTTAATATTTTAATGTTAAATTATTATATTTCCGTTTCCTTTTTCTATACAGGGTGGGGCACCACATTCGCGTCGGTTTACATACGAAAAACGGCGAAATATTTTTGGTAGGTGCTATGTAGGTTCATTGGGAGCAAGTTTTAAAATTGTTTTGAAATATACAGGCTGACTCAAAAGGAAGTTACACACCAAAGTTGTGAACATTTAAATGGAATACTCTGTATATTATTGCATATTTTGATAATGGTAAGTTACTGTTATGTTTCCTATACCTAACTCAAGTCGTTTTCGAGATAGTTAAGTATTCTTGAAAATGTACACCAATGTAGTGTATTGACATTAAGAAGACAGACGCTGACATTGCTTTTATTGCGAACGCATATCGTAGTAATGTCCGCTGATGTCTTACTAAGCACTAAAACTATAAAAAAAGGTGATGAAAGAAAATAAAGGTACATACATTATACATTATATTACGGAGTAGTCGATAAGCAGACATAAAAAGATAAACATGTAAACAATAGAGTATGTATTAATTAAATTTAATAAAGTTACTACTAGAATAAAAGTTCTCTCGCTTTTCATTACGTATGGCGTATTTCGGACCCAAAAAGTCTGTTCTTGCTCAAGAATGTGCAAAAGCTCGTATTATATGTTGGGTGTATGGAAATCTCAATTTGGCAAAAAGTGGACTTGGCTGGTTCTTGCACTGGGCCCTTCAATTGAATTGAATGAACCACAAAATATTCCAAGAGCTTCAAGTGAAGAACATAGTGAAGCAGATAAAAGTGTGGGACATGTGTGGATTGCAGGAACAACAGCAATAATGATGTGATGCTAGGATGGGAATTACAGGTTAGAAGAGCGGCTGGGTTGATTTTGGTTGTTACTAGTTTGTTTTTTATTTTGTATAATAAGAGTAAGTTATTTAGTGTTATCATTTGTTGTATGTTAGGTTCTTGTGTCTTGTTGTATACTTCATCGGTTGGGGTTTTTTTGTCTAGTGAATAGAGTATTTTTAGGATTTTGTTCTGCTGTCGTTGTATGGTATTTGTTTCTTTTAGTTGTGTTGCTCCGTATGTTTATTAGATAGTTGTTTCTCGATGTGAAAATTGCGTGGCATACTGGTTTTCTCATGTTTTTTAGGAGGATGTTCCGTAGTTTATTTAGTGCCGCTATGGTTTTTGTGTTGGTCTTTTAATTGGATTATGTGCTTGTCCCATTTTAGGTTGTTTTGTATTGTTATTCCCAGATATTTGATGTGTTGTACTTCATCTATTTCTTGGTCTTTGATTTTTATGTTGAATTTGTGTCTTTGTTTTGTTGGTGTGAAGATCATGTATTTAGCTTTGTCTTGGTTTATCGTTAGTAGGTTGTTGTAGCACCAGTCTTCTATTTTCTTGATGTCTTCGTTTATGTTGTTTTGTAGGGTCTTTTGTTTCATTCCTGTGTATATTAGGCATATGTCATCTGCATACGCGAAGATTTTTCCTTTGAGTGCTATTTCTAAGAGGTCGTTTGTGTATAGGATATATAATATTGGTGGGAGGTTTCCGCCTTGAGGTATTCCGTATTCAAAGTATTTAAAGTATTAAAAGTATTTTCTAGTTGCATTTTCACAATTTCTAATACTTTTAAGCCAACAGTTTCTAATACGTTTTAGTTTCTTGTTGAATTTCTAAATAAGTAATCTCAAGATATCTACTGTGAGAAAAAATTTAAATTGTGTCTCTACTCGTTGTCCCGGCATTGTCAATCCAACGACTTGACGCTTTAATATTTGGCGTAACGATGTTCATTTTCGACGCTATAGATGACGTTGTAAATTTTGATGACTGGATACCAAATATTGTGTGTTGTATGTGAGTTTTGGGTAATTTTTTACAAAAATATCTTCAAAATGTAAATTACTGAAAGTAACCCGGAACATTGATTATCCCTCACAAAGTAATATTAATTGGGTCTTTTTTTTATTAAAGAAATAATAATATAAATTATCAAAATGCCAGAATTCGAATAATAACTCTAATTAATTCGAATTCTGCAAATATTACATTAAATCCTAATATTTATGGAATATTGAAATTAATGAATTGATGTGTAAGTGCGCGCATTTCATCTCGATGTCCCACTACAGTATACTACGCTGAATTATGCAGTTTTGTTTTTGAAACCGTTTGAAAGCATAAAGTATGCTTACAAACAAAGTTTGCAACAGATGGTATTACGCGATTTTTGTCTTCAAGGATTCAACATTCCTCTTCGTTAGCAATAGCAAGAATAACGCCCTGCGCCAGTAAGCAATAACGATTTGAAAAAGCAAATCGTTCCAGTTGCCTTGTTCCACCTTGATTTTAGCATAAGAATGTTTCATATTCACAATATTACTATTGTATTTTGTATTATTACAAGAGACGTGGCATGTTGATTGCGAAAACCGTGTAAATCTGCATTAATTTTCTTACTTCACGATGGTTATTGTTTGTGAAGATTTAACTATATTTGCGGTAGAGACGAAAGCTGTTATATGTAGTTTTTCGCGTCTGTATACTATGAATGTGTTTTGACGTTTAAAGCAGTATTTGATTTTTCCTTGAAAATAATAACATTGGTTAACAAAATTTAAACTTTTTCTTGTCCCGCAAATTAGTATATGTGAACCTTGCAGCATTTTTTATGCCGAATTCAAATCTTTTTTCAGAAATATTCTATCAGGCAGGGTTTCTAAGTGACAGTGCAATAAATAGTAGAACAACGTGTATAATGTGTTTATTGATAAAGCTACTGAAAATGTTTCTAAATTGTACAAATGTATGACTTTCTGCTATATTTAGCGCCAGGAACGTCTCTCATCCGAGTCCAGCAATAGTCTGCCAGCATAGAGTGGCTCCATTTGCCTTGGTAGCGCTTTTCGATGTCCAAAATATCTTGGTGAAATCTTTCCCCATGTTCGTCACTAACGGCTCCAAGATTGTGCGGGAAAAAATTTAAATGTGAGTCTAAAAAATGAATTTTTAGACTCATATTGCACCTCAATGTTTCATACGAAGTCAAAAGGTCCTTTACAATGTTCTTGTAGTCTTAGGATTTGTGATTACCTAAAAAGTTGGATGGTGTGGTATGATATTCTTATATTTTCCTCGGATCATGATTACCAGGTCGTCAGCGTAACCTTGCACCTTATATCCGTTGGAAGTTAAGTTCTGTAGGATGTCATCTACAAGACACCAAAGTAGAGGTGACAGGACCCCTCCTTGGGGGCAGCCTCTGTTGGCTCTAATTGTTGTCATTTCAAATCCCAGCGTAACGCTTATTCGTTGACTTTGGAGCATGGGTTTAATCCAGTTTGTAGACGACGGGTGAAAACCTTTGGCAGAAGTTGCACTCTCGATGCGTTCGAAGGAGGTGTTAACAAAAGCATCCTCTATGTCGAATAATGCACAGAGAGCTATTTCTTTTGCCATAAGTGATGCTCCCAATTTGCTTATAATAAATTGGAGGGCCGTTATTGTTGATTTTGTCTTCTGATAGGCAGGCTGGTTAGGATGAAGTGGGTTCGTTGCAAGGACTTCATTCCTTAGGTATTGGTCTAATACTTTTTCCATTCCTTTGAGCAGGAAAGAGGAGAGACTGATGGGTCTATACGCTTTCAGGTCTGCGGATGATCGCCTTCCTTCTTTAGGTATAAATACCACATTTACGTTTCTCTGCAATAATGGTATATAGCCGAAGCTGTAACTGGTTTTGTATAAATTCACAAGTATTGGAAGGAGAGCATCTATACCCTTGTGCAATAGCATAGGGAAGACGGCATCTCCTCCATATGATTTATAGGGTTTAAATGTCATTAACGCCCATCTTAGACTTCGTGCCTCCTTTCATGGACGACTTGAGTCCATTTCGAGGTGGTAGTCTTTGCTAGTAGATGCAATACAGGCTGGAAAATGAGTATTTAGCACTAGCTTTAATGCCTCTTTGGAATCCGAGTTCATTAACATGTTCTCTGGCGAGGACTTTTTGTAGACGGGCTGCCATCGGCGTGTTATTTATGCCTTCGCAGAAGGTCCGCCAAGTTCTTCTCTTAGCTTTCCTTATTTCGGAATTATACTGCGTTAGGGCTTGTCTATGCATTGGCGTTCGAGCTTTGAGTTTTTGGCTTTGTTAAACAGCCTTCTAGTCTTAGCTCGCAGTAGTTCAAGTTCCTTGTTCCACTAAGGCACTTTATTCATGTGCCTTTTTTGTGTACTGGGACAGCCTGAGAAGAAGCTATTTCTAAGTCTTCTATACTCTCTATTTTGGCGCAGACTTCATCTGCTTCCTCTTTGATGTGTCTCATAAGAACACCAATCAGTTTTCCTTGGAATTTTGATAGTGGAAGTTGGTATGTTTCCGTTTCGATTTCAAATCTTATATACTTGTGATCTGACAGTGAGGCCTCTGAGGAGACATGCCAGTTTGTTATATGTGAGTTAGGATGAAGGGTAGCTAGTGTAATATCTAGCACCTCCCTTCTATTCTTAGTAACAAAAGTTGGTTCTTTACCTCTATTAATTATCTCCAAGTTTGTAAAAGACAAAAATTCATGAAGGTACTCACCTCTCCTGTATAGGGATAGGAAAGAACTTTATAAAAATGCGTTTTATCAGATTTTCGTAAAAACGTTGAGATATATTTAATACCTATGTAGAATTTATTTTATTTAATAATATATAATGAAGTTCTTTTGTTTTTCAATTAGCAATGTAACATTTAACCAGTTAAAATATTAATGAATTTACTGCGAAAGACGTCATCAGTTTCTTTGGAAATAACGCACTTTGTCCTTAATCTTTCTGAATCTAATCGACCCAGCATTAGCAGTAATCTCAGTATCCTGATTCTCTTCATTTACCTACGTAAACATAATTTACATATATCTACCTCGGATTACCTAATACACCTAAGGCGGCTAGATCAATGGGTCAGTAGGGTAATAAATTTTATAGGAGGAAAAGGGAGCAAGGTATTTTGTATAAAACGAACGGACATAAAAGGGTAATGCATCCGTGTTTTGTTTGTCGCGTCCGACGTAATAAAACTTCCTACCTTGCGTTGCTTCTGTCAGGCTGTGGCACTATTTTCCTTTGAAATATCACCCTCTACATAAGTCCGCGCGGAAGCAGACAAATTGAAGAAGCAGAATAAGAAGAGAGCAAGAGAGGAGGGCGGCGTATAGCGCAAGAATCTAACCTAGTTTCCTGCTGTCGAATAGCACCTCCGCTTCTTTTCCTCTAATCTTTGAAGCTATATTTCCCGAAGTGGTCTATATGGACACCAGGGGTCGATTTTGTCTCACTGGAGGTCCATGACCACGAGATTTAAATTGAGGTACATCAAGTCATGATCAACATTTAAGCGTTCCGTAAATGATAATATACCTAACACAGATTGTGTGTATATAATACTCATAATAGATATAGAAATTACTTAATTGATTTTTCATATTGTTTATGAAGTATCTGCTTTGTGGTGTCCTACAGAAGTTCAAGAACAAGTCTCTTCAAGTTTTCATACAAGCAGCAGCGCATCCCGCGCGGATATGCGTGCATAACAGACAACATGCCAGATTTATTGAGAAGCAATTACATATAAGAAACTGCCCTTTGTGAGAACTTTGACAGGTTTGACAGGTTTAAAGGCGAATCAAAATTGAATGTTTTGCAAGACTGTTTCATGGAAAGAATGAAAAAGAAGGCACCCGAGGTATTTGCAATTCACTGCATCGCTTACCGACAACATTTAGTAGCCACAAATCCCAGTACGAGATTGTATGAATCTTTTCAATTCGTCATAATGGCAGTAAACAAGAGTCCCGTAACCAAATAAGTTTCTTTAGATTTTGCAATTCTAGATTTAGTTCTGACGAGAAATTCTTCTCATCGAACTTATGAGTTGTTGGTACTTCTTTATGAACTGTTGTGAAAGAATAATTAAAGTACCATATGAAATAATTATAAAAATTATTAAATAATAAATCCACATCATGTTTTTCAGTTTGATCGGTATCAAAAGTTTTTAAACTCATCAATTGACTCATCATTTATTCTTCTGTAAGTAAAATTAAAAGCTTCGTTAACAGTATCATTGAAAAAATACGTAGAAAACTTTATAATTTGGCAAAAGTGGTCAGACAAGCCCGGATCAAAATTCTCGAACTGAAGACTTTATGGAACATTAGTTATAATTAGAGTAACCTAAACTTGCGGACTCGCATAGGCGTCGGTATTACGGGTTAATATAAGAATACGAAAAATTCATAAATAAACTAAACCGGTAGAGAAGCAGGCATGTAGTGTTGACCTTGAATATTAATCATGTTAAACCGCGCTGAGAGAGATTTCGTTTTAGTACCGGTTGAGCTGTTGCAGAGATTAGTCGAACGGTCAAGGTTATGTACTTACGTGTCACTTTTGAAAATATAGCTGGTGTTTTTTGTGTATTGTAGTATTATACCAAGTACATAATTAGTGTATCGTTTCATATAGAACTAATATTTACATACCTAAGAAAACAATGCCTCGTAGTAGATTTGCTACTAATGTACATAACTATGTGTCACTTTTTCCCCATTTAAAATATGACGGTAGTGCAGTTTTTTACTTAATATGCAATGTTCGTTTGGCTGCATTGGACAGAACTGATTGCCAGAGGCATGTCAATGGTATTAAGCATATGAGAAATGCAAGAACTGAAATACCTTATACACTATTCCTCATACATTTATTAATTATGTTTACCTCTTGTAATCTTCCGTTGTCGTTGGTGAGAAAAGCAGCTTTTAAAACGTTTTGGCGACAATACGTTCCAAAGTACCCATTACCCTCACAAACACAATTACAGAATCATTTGCCGCGAATGAAAGAGATGCTAGAAAATGTGTGTAAACGTGATTTGTGTTCCAAAAAAATATGGATTACCGTGGATGAGACGACTGATATAAAGAAAAACAGTATTGTGAATGTAATAGCTCGCGTTTTATCTAGCGAGAACACAGCATCTCGATATTTGTTAGCTTGCAAACGTGTTCAACAATGTACCGCGGAAAATATTCAAAAAGTGATAATGAACGCTTTGAAAAAATTTAAAATTGCCCGAGATCAAGTTGTGATGATTGTGATAGATAGTGCAGCAACGATGTTAAGTGCTGGGCGATCCTTAAAACATATATTTCCTAACTTAATACATATAACCTGCGTGCTGCATGCTTTGCATTTAGTTGGTGAAGTTGTTCGACAACATTACGGAAACGTTGATCGGATGATTGGAAGTACTAAAGCAGTGTTTCGTAAATCTCCTAAACGTTTAAAAGAATTTCGTAAATTTTGTCCAGGTATTCCAGAATCTCCTGAACAAATTTTAACGCGATGGGGTACTTGGCTAACAGCAGCTTCTTACTATTTGATCCATTTTCAATAAATTCAATCAGTTATAATGCGATTTAACCGGAATGAATCCAAAGCAATTAGAGAAAGTCAAAGAGAATTTCAAACTCCTCAACTTTTAGAAGATTTAACAACAATATGTACCAATTATACAGTATTACTAGATGCCATCAGAAAACTACAATGTACTGAATTGTCATTGCAGAAATCATTAGACATAGTGGAGAGTGTAAAAAATAAAAATTACACACATTAAATGATACGCCAGGATTGTGCGCTAGTCAAAAGTTGGCAGATGTTTTAAGGAAAAATCCCGATTTTAATACTTTAGAGGCCGTTTATAATAAGTGTAAGAATAGTGAACTTTTAAGTGATTTTGAAAAACAGTTTCTACATGCAAATGTAACTTCCTTAGATGCGGAGAGATCGTTTTCTATGTATAAGAATATTTTTTCTTGTCGACGCACAAGGTTTAAAGAAGTAACTGTAGAAACATATGCAATTATGCAAGTTTACAGTAGTTCACATCCTGATGCCTCTAATTTGTTGAATAATTAGCAAGTAAGTTTATTTATGAATTTTTCGTATTCTTATATTAACCCGTAATACCGACGCCTATGCGAGTCCGCAAGTTTTGGTTACTCTAGTTATAATACTCAATTGAACTATAGTTGGTATATCTAGAGTTAGTGAAAACACGAGTAACGTCAGATACTAGGCATGTCAAACCAAAGGAAAGCAATACATCATTTAAAACTTTATATTCCATATTATTGCTTAACCTTTATATTCAAGTCAGTGCATATAATAATATTCCTAAACTCTTTTAGTGCTATGGAAATTAATAACGACAATTGCTTGCAAAAGAACCTCAAAATCTTCTAGACCTTTTTTTAAGTTGTCTGTTGTAATCTTCACTTTTATGGAAATAAAGTGTTAAGCAACTTCAGCGCTACTAGGTGCATCAATGATGACTTCAATAACTCAAAAGTAATAATGGTATTTTGCCTTTTCAGTTGTACTTTTTGACGATAGTGTTTTTAATATCTTTAGAGAATTACGACGCTATATCCAAACTTTTGTATCCGGATTTGCCTTATTTTTAATGTATGTATGTATATCCGAATATTCCATCGTACGCCTCAGAGTCTCCATTTATTCCGAAAATAGAGTCTAGTTACTCACACCCTACATTCCAAATTTTGTCTAAGCGTTTACCCTGTCAAATATAAACTATCGCCATCACAATTTTCAGGCTAATAAAATGCTAATTAATGCAAATTTGTCAGTACGCCGTTCTACAGTCAAGCGTAAATTTAAATTAGTCTCTGACAAACTTAATTATAAATATGCACAATATATTTATATTACTATATTAGACGACACGGAAGGGTAAAACAACATTAACCAAATCGAACGATATTCCTCTAAAGGAAAACTAATCAGATAATGGAGCTAACTGTAGAGCGAGAATAAGTCTTGGGTTTTCGGATTTCCAGCAAATTACACACGAAATGGGTATTTTAATTATAACATAGGATTCCTTAAATGGTGATGGAAATTGAATGTTATATGCATCTATAATTGATTTAACGGTTAATATAGTAAATAGCGCGAATTTGGCAAACGCTAAAATATCGGCACACTCTGCGCCAGTGATTAATTTGGAACAATTGCTTTGACAATTCGTGAATTCCCATTGCACGGTCGAATGATATTAGAAAAAGATTTTAATTCTAACAAGCCTTGTTCTATCCTTACTCTAAGAGATATTTACACGTACCTACTTTTACCACCTATATACCCTAAAACTCGCAAAATACACGAAACTAAAAGAAAGAAGAAGTTATTGTCTGTATATAGCACAAAACGTGTTCGTTTTACACTAATAAATCTATCAAAGCTGACAAGAAAACACAGGGAGTGCATCTCACCACAATAACTATCTTAGCTGCCCAATCGCCCACTGGTGGGGTTTAAAGTACCCTAAGCTCAACACTACCCTTCGCTGTTTGACTCAAAAACTGCTAAGACAAGATCTGAAATGTTTTACATGCACTTAACGATGACGTAGCTATGACTCAGAATTTTTATATACTACAAAAATATATAAGCTACGTGGAATTTACATATATTTGTATATTGAAATATTTTTCTCAGGGGATTTTGGGAAAATCGTTAAATTTTCTAATTTTAAACTCAATTAACAATTCTTAGTGGGTTCGGGAGTATCCCTGGATGCCCTTTTGGCAATTTTATAACGAATTTCCAAATTAATAAAACGAATTTTAAATTATAAATATAACTAACCTTGAAATTTGAACGATGCCAATGTTATATAAACTCTCTGTTTATATAACCTCTACAGGAAACCGCCTGTACTGGAAATTTAACTCTTTTCTCTTCAAATAAAGATTTTGATTTCACAATCGAGCACTTTAAATTGGGATCGGAGTTAAGAAACACTTTGATTCAACGAACTGCTGAATAAAGATTGATGAAAAATTATGGCGTCGCTCATCTTTCTTTTATTTTAAATCGCGAAAGACCGGCGATTGTTTTATTCCACAGCCAATTTTGAGAATTTAACCCAAATAGAAACTTTTACGATGAATTTCGATCAAATGAAATTATTTCTGCAAATGCATACGAGAATGAATGCAGTGACGCAACTAGGAGGTTGTATTTCGAGGATTCTATGATAAAATATGTTACTGACAAGCTTTAAGCGTAAAAATTCTCCAACAATTTACTTAAACCTTTCAGAAAAAGATTTAATTGATGAAATATTATTTAAAATACCTTTCAATTTACGCTGTTGCTTATTTTAGACGATTTCTACAAGAATTACGTGAATGGGAAAATTAACTGACGAGTAGATTTGTCCATGCTTATATTTAATATTTAACATCAACACCCCAAGGCCAGTTGGTTGGGAGGAAATGGTAACGAGGAAATTTCCATTTTTCTCCGTAAGAGGAATATTTAGTTACCAACGAATGGCAAACCTGACATTTAGTCGTTCAGAAGTGACAGCCGAGGCTGTTGTTGTCGTACATACAACGTTGAACATAACAATATATATATTAAAATGCTTTATCTTAGGGAAATTGTTCGAAAATTGCAATTTTTGTTAATTGATTAACATTTTAAATGAACTGTGGGGTTCGGGAGTATTCTTTCACGCTCTTTCGGTACTTTTAAACGAAGTTTGATAACAGTAAATGGAGGTTCACGAAAGTTAAGATTAAAAAAAAAATCAAACTTACCTTGATTTTTCGATGTCATATAAACTCTATGTTCCTTATGGCATTTACAGGAAATCTGACTATTTTAACCTCCAGCGTTCTCTTCTACCTTGAATTCATTCTATGATTTTAATATCGGACATTTCAAACTGGGAGCGCAGCCAAAATATGAGTTAACTCGATGAAAGCTTAACCAATAGTAATGAATTTATTGGCATCTTTTTTCTTATCTATTTTAATCGCGATAGTGATTGTTTCTATCCACAGCAAATTTTGATGATTTCTTTCCAAACGTAATATCGTGATGAATTTTCACGAATAAAGTTATTTTTAGAAGTAGCATGAGAGAATGAATGTAGTCACGCTACTAAATGACTCAAACTAGACGACTCTGTGCTCCAAAACACAACTGGCAACATAATTATGACAAAATTCACTGACGTTCTACTTATTAACTTTATGATAGATATTTAATTTACGAAACACAGAAATACCTCTGCATTTACCCTGTCGTTTGTTGAAGGAGAGTTTTACATTAATTTTCAGGATCTACGAAATGAGGAGAATGAAAAGAAGAATAGTTTCGTTTTCGATTCATCAAGATAGTCGTTGGCAGGAGTTAAATAAATTATTTAGTACTCCCACTCTCAAGATCGGAGGCGTGGGGAGAAAAGGAGACTTCAGAAAAATAACATATCCGTCAGAGAGAATTTCATATCTATCGGGTGGCTATACTGAATACTCTATACGTTTTAGAGTGACAGCTGGGCTTGACGATGTAAATATTTAACATAATATATATTACATCTGCCACGAAATATTCTTATTTGTGGAAAAAAATCACAACTGATGTGTTGTATTCACAGTAATGAAGAAAACACGAATGATTTTATTAATAAAATGTGAGTATAGAGTTTACTGACAACTGTTCAAAAAGTAAGTTAAGAAATACATTTCAATACGTATTGTGTATATATAGTAAGAATTGTAGGTAATCCGTGTAGAAATGTTGAAAACGAAGGAATTGCTTACACCGTGGACAACGAATAAACGTAGGCTTGCCGCAAATACCTCGTTGTATATTTTGTGCATCATTCGGGAAGCAGAATCTTACAGGATCTTTAAAATGTGGTAGCCGTTCGAGGATGTATCCACTTTTATACCATGCGCGTTTAAATAGATTGAAGAACCTTGGTGATGACAATTAATTATGAGTTAAAGATTGTAACTGGATAATATTGTTTCTTTGGTGTAGAATTATGTCGTAATCTATAGTACTACTTCATCTGAAAATGTTCTCACAAAATTTTTCCATATGCTAAGACCGTGAACATCTAAAGATTGTACCATTGAAGTTGTTTTCTTTGGAATTGTAGACATATACTTTTTTGTTCGTTGGTACTAAATTTTACACATCACTCAGACAATGCCCACTCCAGGAATCCCAAATACCTTCAGTTCCAGTATTTAAGTATTTGGTAAGTACACATCTGTAAACCAATCTTTAAAATGCTGAGAAGTTAATTTTCCGGACATTGAAGGGGATTAAAATTTCTAACTTTAAAGAATTAAAAGATAAATCAAAATTTTGTCTGGTTTTATTATATATACATCTTATCCCACTAAGAGTAGACCGGAGATATCTTGGAAACTACAATAGCTATAGTGATGAGAAACGAACTTTTATACCTAAAGTAGTAAAGAGAAATTCAATTAAAATATTTTTAAATTCTAAACATCAACGCTGCGGGGGGCAGTTGTTAGGGTCAATAGTAAATTGTCATTTTGTCTTTGATTCTCTCTTCTCTTTTTTATTTATTTTTATTATGCATTTCGCTATCACTAGGATATGATTGGAGTCAATGTTTGCTCCTCGGTATGACCGCACATCATTTATAATTTGCCTATGTATTTTTTAATCAAGATGTGGTCAATTTGATTTTAGGCCTGTCGTACTTCCTGGTTTCAACCATGTTATTTTGTGTATCTCCTTATGCTTGTACTTTGTACTGCTTATCTCCATATTCAATGACGCCGCTAAATTGCATAACCTTCCTCCGTTGTTATTGGTTACGTTGTGTATTGCTTGTACTTCCGCTACCTCCTGGTAATATATTTCCTTCCCAATGGTTTTATTATATACTGAAAAAAAATATATCTATAGTGACAAATGCACATTTAACTTCAAATTCTGAAAAAGTATCTTGTGTAAGAATACTTCTACTATTAATATTATTAACGGAAATTATTACCTATTTTACTTTCCTAAATAACAAACCGAAACAATTATCCTTTTCAGAATTTTGAAAGATAATAAACATATAACTTAAAATTATACTAACCTTATTGTTTGGGATCTAGGTTTAGCACTTCTATATAAACTTTCCGGAAACTTCTTCAGTTACAATCTTCAAATCATAGTTAGTTGTCATCGCCAAGGTTCTTCAATCTATTTAACTACGCATGGTATAAAAGTGAATACATCGCCGAACGGCTACCACATTTTAAAGATCCTGTACGATTCTGCTTCCCGACGGATGCACGCAGGTGGTTGTCAAATGATTATATATACCATATAAATTCTACGTTGCTTAAGAGCATGTAAAATAGTGTAAATCTTGTCTTAACTTTTCTTTATATATCTCTCAGAGTTTGTGAGCTATTGAGTCAAACAGCGAAGGGTCGTGTTGGGCTTAGAGTGCTTTACACCCTACCAGTGGGCGATTGGGCAGCTAAGATAGTTACCGTTGTTCTTACACTAGATCGGTCTATAAACGCACAAAGTTTCATTTCAATTGGTGAGATGCACCCTCCCTTATCAATTAATTATTGAAATAACTGTAATACATGCCATTTATTACCGTAGCCAGATTTTTTTTGGAATATAGAGCTGTTTAATGATACCAAGATAGCAATTTTATGCATTAATATCAACCTTAAATAAAAATTAGTTTCCCTCAAACTTCAAAATCCAAATTCAAAGATGATATGACATATCATCTTTCTATCAACACTATAAATTGATAATTTATACTGTTCATAATGTAATATAAAACTATTATTCGTCAGCCAAATGTTTGATAACTCGCGTACTTTAAACCACCGATGATATGCAGTACATATCTCCGCCAACCTAAACCACATCAGCACTCACAAAACAATCCGAATAATTTAATGACCGTGCAACTGTTGGGACAAAACCGATGACAAAACATTAGTGGCGGTTATTGATTGCTAAATGGATCTCAATTGCGATTCAGTTATCGGACGCTAGCTTCCGAACTTTTCGTTAGAGATAATTGATTTTACATCCCGCGCATAGTTTGGGAAGGCACTGGTGATAAAACAAAACGTATCACATGCAAACTTTCTCAAAAACAGTTAGGGTTATCGACAAAATTAAAAGAATAATGACAAAATCTATCGGATCTATCATTTAGAAATGTTTTTATATTTTAAATTTACCACCAAGTACCTTTCACGGTAAATTTTTATCTCGGCTGTTTTTAATCGGGATCGCTAGGTACTCATATTAAAGATTTTAGTGAATATATGGAAGAAAATTTTATAAAGAATCAAATAATTGTAGAACAATTTACTACAATTTGTTTGAGAATATCCAACTGGCTGCAACTTGTGCAAGTCGCTATTACTCGGTTGTGGTTAACGGATTGTATTTCTATTAAATACATTATTGTTGTAAGATGCACGTATTGTAAAAAAAAGGCAACAATATTGTTCTAAAGATTGTATTGCATAATAATTAAAATGATTGAAAGGAACAAGTAAAATGCAGTTACAATAACTGTTCTTTTCGTTTTCGTATCTCCAACCAGCTTTCCAATTTACAGGTAGCATTGGTCAGGCACGAGAATGTTACCAACACATGTGCTGTTTCGCAAGAATGTGATACCATCCCTCCAAATATTCGATAAATTTGGAGTAAAAAGATAAACCACGGAAGACTCTTTTCCGAAAGAATTGTGAATCCGATGAAAATGATTTGACTATATAAAACCAGATGATTTATTAGAAAAAAATTAAGTTTACGTTGCGACATCTGTTGGTGAATAACTAATACTGTCTGGGTCAAATCCTAAGACAGGAAGCATTTGGTTCATGCATTTAGGTAGGATTCGATAATAAAATCGTCTGTACATTTAAGTGATGATTTTTTTATAAATTCACTCATTTTCTATTATTTATTTTGTAAAAATTAGGAAGTTTTATGTTAAAAATACAGCAAAAAATAGGTGAAAGTTTCCTACGAATACCGTATAATAAGGAAATGTAGTATATATTTATACATACAACTGAAGACAATATTAACAACGCATTTATTTTTTTTTTAATTTATTAGTTCTATATATTGCTATAAAAAATCCAATTTCCTACTTTTTAATTCTTCAAATACTGATACTATATTTTCTGTGTTTATACTATCTAACAATACGCTCTCTATCGATATAATTGCTAGATTACTTAATCGTTCTTGTGACATCGACGAACGAAGAAACAAGATATTTATTGAATATATTACTCGTACAAAAGTCGGAATAATAGTGACTAAAACTTAGGGCTAGAGTGTATATGTAACAGCGGTTAGTTTAAGTTCGTTTATTTCTAATAATAATGATCAACTGGCGAAGAAATGGAATAATATAAAATAATATACACCGAAAAGTAGTAAAATTCCTTACAAGCATTTTTTTTGTCGTAAGAGTCAATAATTTGTATCCTTCAGACTGTTTTGATTTCTCCTTACTCAGTTCGTGCCGTCTAACGGCTCGTTTTCCTTGTTGATTACTTGTCACCGATGCCGCCCTTTACATTAGCCGCCCGTGTGCAACGCACACTTCGCGCATTCATACGACACGGCCCTGGACTCGGCGTCACAAGAAACAATTTGACCCTATTTCCTAGCCAACTTTGCGTATGAACAAAAACAGATTACCAAAACATATATTGCTGCATATCGTCATATTTGTTAAGTTAAAGTATAAGATATGTTGCATCGTTGGATTCGCCTTTCGATTGCCTTTCCAAAAACGTAAACATTTATAGTGTTCTATTTAAAATAAGAAAGTTGACATCACTTCCGGTGAAACCGGAAATACAATTGAAATGCCTATAACGGCAAAAGTTAGTTCACAAAAAATAGAAATCGACCTATTTTTTTCTAAAGACGTCCAGCTTCTGTCGTTTAAAAGTTAGATTGGGGGGGGGGGGGCACTTTAGGACCGCACTGTATATACATATATTTTGTGTGCTCATTGTATATATGTATATATATTTTAATTTACAAACAAATATCTAAAAAAATAAAAGAAGACAAAAAGAATGGAACTGGAACGGGTCACGAAAGAAACTATGATGATATTAAATTCATGTCTATCTTAGAGTGTTCGTTTGAGTAATCCCTGTATTGCTTAAAAAGGATATCGGGTATCTACGCTACATATTGTAGATATGTCGCGTCGCTAGTATATAGTAGTCCCTAACCTAGCGTAGTGCAAACCGTGTGCCTATCGGGTCGTCCAACTTAGGCGTCGGCGCCTGTTCTAGAGAGAGAAACAGCGTCGCCATAGCGACCACCTTGAGTGGGGAAGGGTGGGCGCACTATTCCGTAGTGGGGGTAGGTATGTCAAGTGTGTTCACTTGTCACTCACTGTCAGTCTAGCACGTGCCGTCTCGTTCGTCATAAAGCAAGAGCATCTAAGCCGCAGTTTGAAACACGGAACTCTGTTATTCTTTGCAAAATAATACCTGCTCACTAAAAACATTTTTTTTAAGAAAAAAAGAAATCGCTTAAAGTAAAAAAAAAAGAATTTAATAATTAAATGGCTTAAATATTAAAATAATAACAAGAATAAGACGGTGAAAAAGTTTTTTTATTGTTAAACGGATTAGATTTTGTCGGTTTTGCTTCGGATTTTTGAATTAAAAAAGTTTTCACGTCCTCCCGCGTTTTCCAGCGGGTTAAAACAAATTATAATTGCGCTTTTGAACTTGTGTTATACGGTAACTAAGAAATCGCTCCATCAAATGAGAAGTTAACGACTGAGCTAACCGAGTAGCATCCTTCTGTAAGTTCGGTGTTGTTGTTCGAGTGTTTCTAAATGTTTGTGTTCTTTGTTTGTTCTTTTTTAGAGTATAAAGTATCAATTCTTTTATTTATATGTATATGTTCTTTTGTGTTCTACCTTTGTTTCTTTTTCTTCGAAACTTTTTGTTAAATATATTCTATTTTATTATGAAATGGTTTTGTTTTTTGATTCATGATTAAATATTTTTGACCTGTTTATGTGTTGAATGTTTTTCTATTCTGAATTTTGAGGGAACTTTTAGTATTAATATGTATTTTTATTCAAAATTATGAAGTTCTTTCGTAGGATTAGTTATATAAAACTGTTTCTTATTTTCAGATTTTTTGTTAATTTTATTTATAATCTAATGTCAATGGAAAAATGCTTTAGAATAAAAAAAATAATTTAATGTATAAATTCCAATTAAATTTAGTGAGTTTGCTACTCAAATTAATTAAAATGGGAGTGGTAGAAATTTACTGTGAATCTCGCAGATCTACAGCTAACGATGTGATGAATATCTTGCAGTATTAACTTTTCTTAAACGGTGATATACAAAATCTGGAGCAATTGACTTGTTCATTTATGGTAATTTATTTTATAGAATGAGATCAAGGTTATTTAAATTTATGGAAGCCTCAAAATGCGTAAATAAATAAATAAATTGTTGTGGGTTATACTCAATATATTAGCCACATATTTTCTTGAGTAATGATTTTTATGTTAAAATCTCAAATATTATCAATCCATCGATTTCACATTACGCACTTAAACTAAACCACAAGTGAGATTACCATCAGATTATCCTTCTGTGAAATTAATTCAGATGATAAGGAACGTTATCGCAGTATGATGTTGCTGCTATCTGTATTTGAATGTATACCTTCTATAAATTTTAAAATAAGGACATTTGAATTTAATACTCGGTTTAAAAATAGACATCAAAAAAATCTTTTGATTTGAAAAAAATATTAACACATTGACATGTTAGGATCTTGCCAAATGGAAATGATTTAAAATCAAAATCTGGCTTGAAATATTCTTTTATTCCTTTACTATGAAAACCTCAGGTAAGTGTCCGTCAACAACGCTGGATAATGCGTCGAAATATCCAGTACTTTTTATTTAATAAAATACTCCGTATATAAGTTCATTTTAAAGTTTAAATATTGTATACCTTTTAGTTTGAAAATATTATGTAAAGTAAGTAGGAGAGGGTACATTGAAGGATCAAATTGGTCACCAAATCAAGTTCCTTTAAATTATTTTCATCGTAGTCATTTAATATTAATTGTTTATACAGGGTGAGTCGGGAGGAACGGACCAAACTCCAGGAGTGTATTGTACACGTGAAAATAACATAAAAAAACTTATATGTTCTTATTCGATTTTCATTTGTTTCGAAGTTATAGCATAATTACATAAATAAAATTTTATACATTAACATGTATTTAATCATTGCGTTCTTTTAATAAATGTTAAAAAATACCGCCATTGACCTCTAAACATTTTATGCGTCGTTTACAAAGGGCGTCTGTTTCTCTCCTTATTGCTGCATATCTCTCTGTAATATCGGCTGCGGTAAATCTAATGCGTCAAATCAGTGCAACCCGAATGTCGACTTTTACTTTATAAAATTATTGAAATGATTTTGAAGATCGATTCAGATAGCCGGTACGTCACATGTGATAAGAAGCGAAAAAAACTTTTAATGTCGATTGTACCTGACTTCGTTTTACATGGTAGTCAATGCAAGGATATTTTTATTTTATTTAAGACGTATTAACTCGAAAACGAACGAAAATTTGAACCATTTACCTGAACGCCAGTTAAAACTTTTTTTAATTACGCTATAACTTGAAAACAAATTGAAATCAAATAAGAACATATGGGTTTTTTTACATAATTTGCACGTATACAACACACTTCTGGAGTTTGGCCCATTTCTTCTGACTTACCCTGTATAAAACGATTTTTGTTTAACATTTTTAGAAAAGTTTGGAAATGATTTTTCTTTGTTATCGCGTCAGAAACAAAAACATAACGATACTTGCCAAATTATATGTATTTTATTAAAACAATCTTACATATGATAAATTTCACATTGCGGATTATAAGCTGAGAGAATAGTTCAACAAAGTGAACTTAATGTAGAAATATACATGAAAAAGTGCATGAAGGCAATAACCAAGATAATGCTAATACATAGCTCCTGGTATTGATGGAATCATTACCGACAAAAATAAATATGGGAAGAAAAAAGCATTATAGCTTTTTGCTCCTGGCGACATTGCTCTTATATCTCTCAATTTATGCCACTAATCTTCAAAAACGGTAATTGAAATATTTCCTGGCGCCACCTACTTCCAGTAGTTATAACCATGCCGTCCTAGATAGTAGAAACCGGAATACAGATGCCACTTACCAATAATGGAACCTTTAATGTACAACACTTCATAAACATTTTTAAAAGATACCGATTAATGTGTTTTGTTTTCTTTTTATTACTATTTACCACGTGTGCTAATTTAACTATAGTTTTTTTAAATATATAATAAATAATAATGAAAAAAAGGATAAATAAACTAAAATATTAACTCATTAATTATTAAATTACATAAAAATAATACCTATTTAATTACATTACTAAAGAAATAATTTAATTATACTGTAACATACAATAAATAAACGTCTTTTTGTCTTGGATTTTCTTGATTTTCTAACCCTAAGAAAATATTTATTCAATCCAAATTAAATTTCAAGAGAATTATTTTCTTATATAATATATTTTTATAGTCTTGAAATAAAATATTTTGTTGGATAGAGACTGATTTTTGCAAGAAAATCTTATTTTATTGAAGCAAGAAACCATTTCTCTGCGTTTAACTGGGCCTGCTTTTGACTGTGGCAAAGCAAGGTGCTGTGAGTTCGAGTCCCACTAGGGACAACTTGTTGATTTTTCTGGTGGGTACGGTACAATCTCAAGTTATAATTCGCATAATGAGGAATAACTGGTTGGGTCTCACCCTTTATGAACAGGGGGTGATAGTAACAAAGCCATGGTATACTTTACACTCACTATTTATATTCTAAAAGGTTCCTGGGGTAATGACAAGCCGTAAAGCTTATATAGCCTGTAGGCCCGTTTTAAAAAAAATACTACGACTGCGACAAATTTATTTCACACGATAGTTTCGCTACACGCTCACTAGTTTAACACAAAATACATCTAAAAATGTATTCTTTCTATTATGTGTGTGCGAATAGCATAAAAAATCTTAATTCAATCGTTGGCCCAACCATGTACATAGATTGGAATATTTTCACTTTGTAATTTTTCAGAAGATCAGTAAAGAAATGATCTCTGTAATAGTTTAATGAAATATTCTTATATATTAAACAACATCCCATATTGCCGGGAAATATTTGTACTACATTTGTCAAAGTTTTACTTGAGATTTAATTGAATTTCAAATTTCCCATCTTTTAATTATTCTTTTAAGAACGGTATTTTTTATGACACTCCAAAAGCCACAACAGTCTATAAATAAGGAGATCCGAACAATCTGCACAACTATTACTCGATCCTGCCAGTTTTTTCGAAATTATACCAGTCAATTATAAATGAAATTTTTTTTCAAAAAATGCAATTAATTTTCAAGTTGCCAACATGGTTTTATTTATAGACGATGTGCAATCACAGCTTTATTTAGCTTGTTAACCAGATCACTTAATATTGATTCTAATTTATTTTCTTTAGTAACATCTATAGATTTGACAAAGGCATTCGACAGTGCTGAATACTACTGGCTAAATTGGAAAAATATGGTATAAGAGGTATTGCTTTGTCATGATTCCAAAATTATTTATCTAATCGAAAATAAAGAATAATTATAAACAATTATAATTCAAAGCTTTATTTTCAAATAATAAAGGTCTACCTCAGGGGTCTATTCTCGGTCCAATTTCATCTTTAGTTTTTAATATAACATTGAACCTTTCATATTCAATAGTGACAATAAACTTATGTAATTCGATCTGGGAAATAGATGCACTGACAACTATCTCTAACACATTTGTATATGAATCATAGCCTACTACAAATTAGAAAAATCTGGATGGGAAAAATGGATAGATAATATAATTGGATTAAAAGAATATTAAACCTTTAAAAGTTGCTTAAATAGCTCAACACTATATCTTTGAGAATAAATAGCAACGCGATTGTTTTAAAATGGAAATTGCTCTATATAGTTACAAAATATCGTCAGTAGTTCAAAATGTTAAAAATATACAGGCTGTTCTAACAAATAATAACGAAAACCTTACTCGAAAGATAAAATCTTTAATATTCGTTGTTGGAGATGGTCTATGATAAAGATATTTTTTTATTCTAAGTGAAAATATTCTAAATTTGTAGGTTAGCTAATATCAAAAGTGAAAAATAGAATATCAAATATTATGCAAATTATAATTATTTTTGCAGAGTACTGTAAAAAAACATTTTTCGTAAATATTTCGAAACCGCCTGATTGTAGGTATAGGTAACGCTATACAAAGTGATCTTAGATTCACCAGCGGAAACTAAATATGGATTAATGTATAGGCTGTTCCATTTAAAAGAACATGATTTTAATATGTAACATTTTTGGTTTACGCTGTATAATCAAAATAATTTTAGGTTGTGCTAAAAATGTACACTCGCCGACGAGTAGAATGACCGCCCATTCGAAGCTTTCATCACAGTCTACCCGCTGCGATATACCCATATGTTGGCACTGGGCGGCAAACTGTGATCAGGTGCACGAATGCACGGTTATTCTGATTGTCGGCGAGTGTTCGTATATCTATGATTTTTGTGTAGGAAATTATTTCGTATTATCAATAATAAAGGTGCTATCGAAGAATTTCCCACTACTGCCCCACATTGTACAACGTGTCCACCCAATGCGTGGACGAAAGGTAATTCTTTTCCTGAGCAATTTAGAGAAAAAGTTTTTAAATAAAAGATATTCGGAGACAAAAGCTGCAAAACATAAAATTATATTCAAGTATACAGGATGTTCAATTTCTGCTGCGCACAATACAAGTTTGTTTTTTTTAATGGAACAGCCTGTATATTATTACGATTTTAGACATCTCTCTTCAATTTATGACAACTTCATGAACATTCCCTAGACCAGCCTATCTTAGTTTTTGGGATAAAGTCGTTGTTTTTTTAACGGCCTATATCTTAAACGCCTTACACGCTAGGGTGGTGATTCAAATTTTATTCGATTGAGTATTTCTTGGAGTTTTTGGCAAGACAGAAATTTTTTTTATATTAACCGGATTCTGTAAGATAGCCATCGATATCGTTGCCAAGTTCGATTAATGTTATTTCAATTTCTTTATATTTAATGTTTATTAAAACAAATATGTAAACTTATTTTTTGTTGGTACAGTTTCATCATCTACTCGACATAACCATTTTCCTACATACATTGTCTAGTAAGTTAACTGGCATGCATAAAAAATAAATAGCGAAAGAAAGAAGAAAAATGTTAATTAGAGTTCAACATAAGCCCAATAGCTTCATTTAGCATCGTACCTAAGTTCTTTCAGCAGTAAGAAATATAATAACGTACTGAAAGTTGTACTATACTCTTGGTTTCCGGATTGGAACCGTATCATTGTCGTAGGTTTGGCCGACGTTTCGTCCACATTCGTATGGGACATCTTCAGGGCTGTTACTGCACATTGACTGAGGATTTATTCATTCCGGAGGGGTTTAGTGCTTGTTTTGGGTCAATGGAGCGGAAATGTTATACGTCGATGAAGCGGGAATGTGCGTCGATGAAGCAAAAATGTTATGCATCAAAGAAGCGGAAATGTTATGCATAGATGAAGCGTGGCTGTTGCTAGGGGGTATAATCAGTTGGGATTTCCGGTGTGATGTAAGGGATAGCCATCTTCGCGATTTAAATTGTTGGGATGTTTGAAAATCTCTAGTGATTCATGGATGTTTCTGCCATAATAGTGAGGATTGCGAAATAAGATGCGGGTAGAGTTAAATTGGATTTGGTGGCCAGTTTCCAGTCTATGCTCAGCCAGTGCAGACCCGGCTACACGCAACATTCGCGTACAATTCTCGTGTTCAGTAACACGAGTGCTGATTGATCGCTTTGTTTCACCGATGTACACGCTACCGCAAGAACATGGAATCTGGTAGACACAACGGGCTTCCAGATGATTACGGTCTTTGATGGGAAAGTAGTCTGAGAGTTTGAAATTGGGTTTGAAGATGGTTTTTATGTTGTTCCTGAAGAGAATCTTACTGATGCGATCGGTGACACTATGAATGTAAGGTAGATACGCTTGCTTACGGAAATTATGGTTCGATGAGGGGAGTTGCTGTGCAGGAAGGTTGGTGTAACGGTTAATTATTAAGTTTGAATATTTTTCCTGGAATAGTTATTGCGGATCAGAGATCAGTGATGTGGTTAAGTTCTTGAGGAAGCGATTTGGATTCAGATATGGAAATGGCCCTTTGGATAAGGGAATTGATAACACCGCGTTTTTGGGCTGGATGATGGTGTGAGAGGTTATTGAGATATCTATTCGTGTGCGTGGGTTTTCAGTAAACGGAATGTCCCAGTGCACCGTCAGGACGACGGTGTACGAGAACATCTAGGAAAGGAAGGCAACCGTCCGATTTGATCTCGATGTTGAGAATTCAAAAACGATAGGAAATTGTTTAAAGATTCGTGTCCATGGGGCCAGATAACAAAGGTGTCACCAACGTACTGTGTACCAACACTTAGGCTTAAGGTTGCAAGATAATAGGGCTTGTTATTCGAACGCTTCCATAAAGATGTTGGCGACGACAGGAGAAAAAATAAATAGAAATATTTCTGAAAAAACTTCGTGAATGAATTTCTTAAGGCAATGCATAACATGGCCATTACACAAAATACAAAGAATCGCATTACAGTTTGTATGAAGCGAAGTGGTGTTCACTTCTAATGGATGCTAAATTCTTTGCACAAATAAAATTTTTCAGTTTATGTTTAATTAATATCATTAGAAAAACAAAAGCATAGTATTTCGTCATAGCACTTATGAATTTTAGAAAAAAAAAATCCGCGTAGATTCATATTTAATTTACTGATGAACGACACATTTTAGGTATACAGAAATGTTAAATAAATTCTATTACAGTTTCTCTATTACATCGCGGAAAAATATACAGGGTGTTTTGTATTTGAATATAAATCCCGATTTTGAGCATTAACACATGATGTAAGAAGTTGCAATTATCTACTGTACCTACCGACACCCCATGAAACGATTCTATTTAAAAAAAACAGCTTTTTCAAGATGTAAATTATAAGCAATAAGTGTATAAGAGTAGGTTTCATGTGTATCATATTATTAAAATGTGACTATCAGTTTTTTTTCTAATTTTTTTTCCTTTTTAACATTGTTCAAGCATGTGCTGATAAATTTATTTTTGATTAATTCCAATATATCATTTGAAAATAACTTCATCTATTTTCAAAATTGTTTATTACACTAAATATGAAGCTTGAAATATGTAATTTATTGTTACATACAATCATTTACTTCTGTGAATTCTTTTTCAATGAAATCGCTTGCTTGTCATCGCAAAGATACAGCACGTTATTATGCTATAGGTAACCACTAACTACGTACTTGAAACGTTTCCGAATAAAGCTAAAAATATCTGCTTTTGAATATACTTAGACCTATATGCATATGTAAATATGGATCCTAGTTGTATGTATGTAAAGAAAAAAAGTCAGGTTATTTTTAATGTATACGCTTTTACTTATTGCTGGTTTATTTTAGTATGTCGTCTAGGGACGATGAAAAATAACTCATTTCACTCATTTGCTTTAGTTCTTGCGTTCGAATTGATTTTTTTTTACAACAACGTTAATAATACTGACGTTAATTTGCCCTTATCTACATGAATTGAAATGTAAATGATGTTCTTGAATAATCCTATTCATATACAAAGTAATAGTTAAAGTTTTTTATTGTTTCTGATGGCTGATTCATTTAGTGTTTGCATATATTAACATTTTTGATGTTAAATTATTATTCTTTGAATCGATGTTATAATGTAGGCGAAGTTTTACCTGAAAAAGTGTTTGGTTCTATCAATTATATTAACTTTTTTATAAAATTACGTAAAAAGATAAGCGTTATAGAAGGTGTAAAATAAGCTTCTGAGAATCATTAAAATTTTGATTAGGTGCTTCTAAAAGTAAACCTGGAGAAATATTAGTCCGAACGACAAAGCGAGAGAAACAATAGGTTCGTTCCAACTATCAATTTTTGTACGGTACGCGTACCAGTTCACAAATCGATTACGCTGGTTAACAAAATTTAAACCTTTTCTTGTCCCGCAAATTAGTATATGTGAACCTTTCAGCATTTTTTATGCTGAATTCAAATCTTTTTTCAGAAATATTCTCTCAAACAGGGTTTCTAAGTGACAGCGCAATAAATAGTAGAACAACGTGTATAATGTGTTTATTTATAAAACAACTGAAAATGTTTCTAAAATGTATAAATGTATGATTTTCTGCTTTATTTAGCGCCAGGAACGTCTCTCATCCGTGTCCAGCAATAGTCTGCCAGCATAGTGGGGTCCTCTTGCTTTGGTAGCGCTTTTCGACGTTCAAAATATCTTGGTGAAATCTTTCCCCATGTTTGTCACTGACGGCTCCAAGATTGTCCGGGAAAAAATTTAAATGTGAGTCTAAAAAATGATTTTTTAGACTCATATTGCAAAAGGTCTTTTACAATGTTCTTGTCGTCTTCGGATTTGTGATTGCATAAGAAGTTCTCACAAATATTCTTAAATGACAACCAGGCGGATTTTTCATTTTTGTTCAGCTCTATATCGAACTTTTCGTCTCGAAACAAATTCCTGATCTGGGGTCCTACAAATATACCCTTCTTTACTTTAGCATCACTGATTCTCTGAACTTATTCCTCAAATACGCGAATCCGCGACCGTTTTTGTCCATTGCTTCGACGAAATTTTTTATAGGTCCTAGTTTTATATATAAAGGGGATAAATTTTCTGAGGATCGACAAGAGGGGGGTTGATGACATTCTTAACTCCTGGAATCAATGATGTTCGTGTCGGCCACACTTTCTTTACATAATGGTTTTTCTTGTCTCGACTGTCCCACTCACACAGGAAACAGCAGTACTTCGTGTAGCCGAGTTGCAATCCGAGTAATAGCGCCACAATCTTTAAATCGCCGCAGATATTCCACTTAAATTCATCGTATTTGATTTTTTTCTAAAAGAATCTTTTTGTTGTCGTATGTTTCCTTCATATTGCCTGAGTGGGCCAGAGGAATTGAGGGTAATTTATTTCCATTGTGAAGTAAAACGGCTTTTAAGCTAACTTTGGATGAATCAATGAACAAACGCCATTCATCAACGTGATATTCATGGCCAAGTGCACTCATAACCGAGACAATATCATTGCAGAACACCAAGTCATCTTCAAGGGAGAAGTAATCATTGAATTTGGCATGACGACTACGATAAAACGAAATTTTTGTGTCACTGTGAAGTAGATTCCAGCCCTTCAATCTGGATCCCAAAAGTTCGGCCTGCTTCTTAGACGGGTTTAAATTGCGAACGAGGCCACTAAGATCTCATTGAGTCAGCAAATTTGGTTCATTTGGAAAACATCCTGATTCAAATGTGGGATCCAAATTCCATTTTTTCTTCTGCTACTTGATGTACTTTCTCATCACTAGACTCATCATCACTCAAAGTCATGTATTCTGCAGGTGCTGGTACAGGTAACTCCTCGTTATTAAGTACTGGTCTCAGTGCAGATGGTAGATTAGGATATACAACAGTGTGTTTAGATTTTGATGTAATACCAGTTATATTTGTCAGGCAGAAGTAGCAGTCCGAAACGTAGTGTTAAGGTTCTCTCCATACCATAGGAACTGCAAAAGGCATATGACGTGAATCTTTTGCCCATGCTGTGAGAAGCCGAACACATGTGACACAGCAAATATGGGGAGGCCCAACTTTTATCCTGGTCGCCTACTTTACAACCAAAATAAAGTTCATAACGTTTTCTAATTAACGGTGTAAACGAACGTTTCTGGGTTTTAGAAGTCAACTCGCCGCAGACGTAGCAGAACGAACTTGGATTATTTTTACAATTTCTCGCCATTTCAGTGGCACTTGGGATATCAACACAACACTTTAAACACAATACCACACTTTCTCAAGGCTTAGAGCAAGGCAAATGTGGAGCTGCAATGTTCTCTAGCCGGTCAATTGCTGCAACTGCGCTCCCGGCCAAAGATCTTATATTGCTCCCGGCCAGCTTGTTGAGACCTGTTCTGCCTGTTCCGAATGAAGCAAGATTACTTAGAATTACGCAATATCGTATAACATTTTATTTCAAATGCCTAAATATCACTGGCATATTTATCGGCATTTTAGTGTAATGCACACAGTATCATGCTACGTGGATACACTGGAACTCAAAAACTGTGGATGATGCAGTAATTTTGAAAGTGAATTTGAATTCAGCGTGCAAAAATACATAGGAAACAAGCATTTTTATACTTGGGGCAAAAACCTTGTTAACCAGTGTTATTGCGCATGCGTTAGATATACATCGTTTGTGAATTAATAAATGGTGTAGATGTTGGAACGCTTTTCGGAATCGATTGTGTATAGCTATTGAGAAAGAAAATGATAGGCAACGTTATAACATGCAATATGAATGTTTTCTGTTGATAAAAATACACATTGCGCATGTCAGTACAAACGGTTCTTGCTTGATACGATGTACCGATATAATCGTACAGTAACTGGTACTTGCATGATAATTTGAAACACTATTATTATCGTTCAAGGTACGGTACATAATGTAGTTGGAAGTAAATTTACGATTTTATAAGCGTATTGGAACGAACCTAATATTGATACGCATATCCCCGTTTTCAACGAACATTTCCGAAGTTTAAACCTTGAGAGATGCGCCCGCTGTTACTCTAACATTGCCATTCCATGCGTACACTACACATGTAGGAATGTAGCAGTTTTGTGTATGTAAAGGAATGATTTTCTCCAAATCTGTTAAAGGTTCGACAATAGACACAACTTGGTCTTTTATCCGACATTGGTATTCCTAGCGACTAGATATTTATGGAAATATTAAAAATTTCTAATTGTTTTTATAGTAGTTGGTAGATTATTGCGAAAGGTTAAATATTAACATCATATGGTTCCTTTTGAAGTGATTCTAATAATAGTATTGTTTTGAGACCTGTAGCGCAATTATTAGTTTGAAATAACAAAATATTGAAGATTTTCTTGTTGTTGTGTAGGTTGTATATTTATATTAACTGCATTTTACAGATGTAGTTTTTTGCCATGGCGTCACAAGAAACAATTTGGCGCTCTTTCCTATCCAAGTTTGCGTAACAACAAACACAGATTACCAAAACCTTTATTGCTGGATATCGTCATATTTCTTAAGTTAAAGTACAACATATGTGGTATCGTTGGATTCGCCTTTTGATTACCTTTCCAAAAACGTAAGAATATACGGAATGTTCTATTTAAAATAAGAAAGTTGACGTCACTTCCGGTGACATCGAAAATACAATTGAACTACCGGTAACGGCAAAAGTTAGCTCACAAAAAATAGAAAACTACCTATTTTTTTCTAATAATAATAATAATTCATGCCTTCACATCCCCCAACAGCTTTCGCCAATTACGGGGGGCATCGGCCAGCCATGAGATATTATTACGCCTGCGCCCGTAGAGCGTCTTAAGATGTTCACCCTCAGCATTCGCTAACTTTGGAGTAAGGAAAACTACGGAAAACCTTACTCTGAGAGTGACGGGCCCGGGGTTCGAACCCGGTACCCCGAGACTGCAGGGTAAAATGGTAGATTCTACTATATTAAATCCAAATATGAGCCTAGTATTTATAGCTTCCTTTATTATGGAAACACAAAAAAAACAATATAATGTTATTAAATTTCACATCTAATTACCCAGTCGCATGCGTCTAAGCAACAGTGATTAAAATGCAGCTAAAACCCTTCCTTAAATTAAATTGCCTTCGTTCGCTTATATGTAATACATAACTGTACTGATGCATGGAGCGTGCTCGCATCGGACGGCAATAGTAGAATAAGTGTAAAGAGCGTCTCCCAACAGGACTCGGACTATCGGAAATGTTCGGTTAAAGCGGGGTGTGCCTATGAATATCGCTTCTCTCGCTTAGCCGTTCGGATTAATATCTCTCCAAACGTACCAGCCAACGGTCGCAATCAGGCTGCTTTCTTTTTGCCACAAATATTAGATCATTATAGGGTATCTTTACATTAATTTTTCTCCTTCTTCTTTTAGTTGAAGCACTACTTGTTACTAAAATAAATTATTTCACTATTTCAGCTCCCTTTACTTACAATACTCGAAAGCACTTATTTTACTGATCGGCAATTTTAAAAAGGAATATACGCTATTGTTATGTATGTAACTGTCATATTATTGTGATTTAAGTTAATGATAGGGGAAGGTGGAGCAATAAGAAACAATTGGGGTAATAAGAAACATATAAAATTTATCTTCTTAGTTTATTAAGCGAAATCTTCATTTTCTTTTTTTATAATAGACCTATAACTTGTGGTTGCTTGGGGAGAGAAGATTTTTCTATATAGGTCAAAACGAATGAAGAAAAAAAAATCCTATTACGCGAGAACTTTGTATCTTGATACCCCATTGGGGGATATAAGAAACAGCCTCTGAAATTCCTAATAGCTATTAATGTGTTACATTGAACTGTTTTTTGAGAGCATTGTACTGTCCCTTAACTTTTTTTTTGCTTTTTAGTTTTCTTTTAATTCGTACAATTTCAGTCGTATCTTTCTTTTCAGTTTTTTTGCCCTTTTTTATTTTTTTACTTGAATTTCTCGTCTTCATTTTTTTTCGGGTTCATAGGTGATTCTAACTCCTTGTAATTTTGGGGCATGTTAGTACTGGTGATGGTCCGAAAAAAGTACGTTTCTTGTTTCCCCAAAATGGGGCAAGAAGACACGACACACACCTTTTGTTGTTTCCGAGATTGCAAGTACGAGGGTGTATCAAATATAAATGGGACTCGTTTTTTAAAAAATTCTAACTTTATTTAACTAAGCTTACAAATATATATTATTTTTCTACATACTCTCCCGCCCTAGAAATACATTTTTCCCATGGGATTGGGAGCTTTTTTATTCCATCATCGTAAAAACTCTTTGGACGTTCGTGTAGCCATTGAAACACAAATGCTTCCACCGCTTCGTTGTCTTCGAAACGCTGGCCTCCAGCGCTTCTTTGAGGGGTCCAAAAAGATGGAAGTCACAAGGGGACAAGTCTGGACTATAGGGTGGATGTTCCAGCGTTTCCCATCCTAATGCATACACTATTTGCATCGTGGCGTTAGCCACATGAAGCCTGGCGTTGTCATGCAGAGGAATGACACTTTTGGCCGATTACTTCTTCCTTTTCCTTCGAAATAACAATTTGGCGGTATCCAGTACACAAAAATATTACGCATTAATTGTGCGTCGATCGTGGAGAAAATCAATGTAAAAAGCACTTTGCCGATCAAAAAAAACCCTTTGTGCCATGCAAACACACGGATTCTTGACAGGGTGTTGTCCCCGAACTGTGTCTGTAATCGCCGCAAGATTTTGGTTGGGTTCACCCCCTCCTTGGCCAAAAACTTGATAATCCGCTGCTCCACGGAGACATGCACTTCTTTCTCGCTCATAGTTTCTTTTGATACTAAAGGGACCCAGGAGAGTTGCGGTCGGTTCTCTCCTCTCCCCAACGGTACAGGCTATCTGCGCATCAACCTCTTCCAGGTCTAGAAGCCCTCCGGAATTATTAAGAAAATTAGTCCCGTACTACTTTAGGTAGAAAAAATTTTTTTTTGGCATATTTGGGTTTTCATACACATCGTTGCCTTAGTAAGAAAAGCACGCAACTCCATTTTTTATCCAAAATGAGCTTTAAGTACCATCCAATAATAACTGAAAAACGGTTTTCCAAATTATTTTATTTCAAAAATCATTAAAATTGTTCTGCAATAGCCTCTAAAGGGAAGCAAGAGTTTACAGTGTGTTCATATTAAAACCAAACTGTTTTTTTGGTCTCCTGTAAATTTCCTTTTAATGGAGTTACGCGCTTTTCTCACTAAGGCAACGACATAACAATTTGCTAAAAAAAAAATGTATTTTATTACCTCTGTTTCTTACTCCATCACCTTCTCCTACTGTATATTCTTCGGTGTTTTGTTGTGTCATAATGGATTTATGCTTTGGTACGACATTTGCTTTTAATTTTGGGCTACACTCAACAAGTTCATATTGAATATGGCCATCCTTATTTTCGTTTAATTGTTAAACAAGGAAAGTTTAATACTTAACCCAAATCTGCCAGGATAAGACAACAAGAGGTATCGACACAACAGTGACGGCTGGTTTGACTAATCGAATAAGATTCTCCATTCATTAAATAATAACATAACTTTTTGATCTCGTCGTACTTTTTCATAGGAAAAAGAGTTTTATATGATATTGATGCAGTGGTATTGCTCGACATAGGAACACAACAACATTTACAATATTGCATCTTCCGTTCTTCCATCGTTAAATGGAAACAGTGAAAAATCTCTATTATCCAAAATTACTTACTTTTAGTAAGTAGATCATAAGCCGCAACTCATCTCAGCATTCGATTTCTTCATTTTGACAAATTAGCAATGATGAGAAATAATAATAACAAACAACAGTTAGCGAAATTAACAATTTTACCGAGGATACTTAGCAAATACGACTCTTGTCGTCTCACTTACGTCTCAGAATTTCCGTAGGTGACCTTCTGAACAACCGAACAATAATATATAGTTCGTATAAGACCCATCAAGCGGTGGTTGTAAAGTGCATAATGTATGAAACGGTTTCAAAAGAAAAGCGTGCATATCCTATGAGATTATGTTTTAAATGTTTGTTTTACGGCTTTGCGAGGTAATAAAGAAGGTTGATTATATTCCGTTTTTAAAATTTAAACTTCTAAGCGTTTCATTCGTTTTCGACGAATTGACTGCAGTAAAATAGACGCCGATCGTTAAAAGATATGGGAGCGTAATTTTTGTATTCATTAACTTGAGAGCGTTGAAAGCTATGACATCTCTGGAGTCTAGAGATGTTTTGGTGAAAAAGTTTGTTATATTGTATTTTTTAAGTGTATCTAAGGGTTAATAGAAATGCTACACGCAGAGGAACGCGTACTTGTACCGAAGTTGTCCGCCTTAACTCAAAACAATTACTGTTTCAATTATCCGCAATACAGCAACTGTTTTAAATCAAAAGAAATATTTTCTTACCGTTTCTTTCTCCACATGAAGCAATGCCTAGTAACAAAACCAAAAATAACGTTAGTATAGTTCATGGTATTGGTGGGATCATTCCCGGCAAGAACAATGCGAGCAGAGAAGGGAGAACGCTAACACACGGACATGTTTCTGCCTACCTGGCGTCATCAGCGTGGCTTCGAGAATTCACCTGTCTGCTGCAAGCACTGTGTCTATCTCTCGGTTTATGCCATCAATATATACATACACTTGCTCCTAACTTTAATTATTAACTTAAGGTTTTTCTTCCATTATTGTAATTTTTCCTTTATTGGATATCTTTGTAGCTGGCCTGATGAAGTGTTTTTTGAACGCGAAACTGGTTGCCTAATTTCTCAATAGAAGAAACATTTTTCTGTCTTTTCTTGATCTTCTAACCCTAAGAAAATATTTTCTTAATGCAAGAAACCATTTCTCTGCGTGTACAGATCTGTTTTAATTGGAAAGAGGTGAGGAAGGTGTTGTTTTATGGACATATTGAAATCGAGTAAGTAAGGAGTAGCAATGGTTTGTAGAACGTCTTCACCTCAAAAGAAAGAGCTGATGAAGGTGGAATTTTACTCAGAATAAATTATAGACTTTAGACCAAAGATATTAAATAGACGGAGAGGCTAACAAGAGCTTGCAAAAGATCTTTAGAGGTAAAGATGTTTGGTATAATTCTTCATGAACGAGGAAAATTTATTGTTTCATAGAGATGCTGAAGGAGTCTGGAGGACCAACTAGTGTTTATGATACGTTTTTACGCCTGAAGCAAATTATTGAGGCTGGATTCTATTATTTGCAAAATAGGTTAGGTGCTTTAGGCAAGGATTCAGGCATTTTGCTGCGAATTTTGATCGGCGGGAAACGTTGTTGTTTCATAGACATCCTGAAATAGGCTAAGCGAATAACTAAGGTCTGCAAAACACATTATTTTCAAAATGAAAGCGTTGCTGAGACTGGATTTCTTGTCAGAATGAATTACAAATTATACACAAAGACAAACTTTGATTGATAAGAAGACTAACTAGGCTGATCTCTGATATTTTAACGTAAGTTTTAGATATCTTTTGGGACACTTTGCTTTCAAGGAATCCTAGAATAAAACAGCTGGCAAAAGAAATGCTCAGTTAGCTTTTGCTAGGGAAGAAATTAGTGAAGATATTCTCGCAAACAAGTGTTTGCAAACCCCTTCCACATCAGAAAAACAACAAAGGATGTTAAGACCAGAACTTGCATGGCGACCCTCTTCCTTTTTAGTACAAATTCTGAATAGCCTATGAGATATTTTCACTTCTGCTGCTTCTTCTTCTCCTTCACATGAACATTATGGTGTTTTGTCTCTTTGAATGAAAAGACTTGCCAACCACCAGATGCAAAATCTTGTGAGAGCAGATCCAAACTTTTTTCTTACATTAACGAGTTTGGGTTTCTTGGTAACACTCATGAACATTTCTGTTACATGACCAATACTTAGGAGTCAAAGCGATTCTCTGAATAGTTTTGATATAATTTTCTGAGGATATCAGAGGCATGTAATGTATCGAGATTAACTTTAACTCATGATTCTCTTAACCGAAGAAAGCGATACAGGTCCGTAATTTTCTGCGTTTAACACCTCATCTCCGAGATCCCAACAAAAATTCCAAACAAGATTGAGGACGATTTCGAGAAATGAAATGCACCTCATCTAAGTATTTCGGTTTAATTACTTCGCTATGCTGTTTAAGTATCTTGCAACTACGGCGTCTAGAATTTCTAGAAACGTTCTATTGGCAAATATAAATCTCGTGATGATTCAAACGCGGGCATTATTAATCTTCAAGAAGCGGAGTGCCGCGATTCAGGCCTTTTGGTGTACCGGGACGTATTTTTAGAACTGCAACTGGGCTACGTGTTTTAACCGTCTTTCCGTACGTACGTCTGTTTAAAGCACGAAAACGATTTGATTATTAGTTCAATGCTTCTGCCGCTGCTATCTCTGGATGCCCTTTGTGTTGCGTTCCTCTTTTCTCGGTCGGTTTTAATAGTGTAAGCTTGCGAAATTTATAGGGAGAGCGAAATAATGGCAAAACTGCATTGTACGAGTGTTTTTTTTACGAATATTTGGAATGGTAGGGAATATAAAGGAAGTAATTGGACAAATATTTATGCGATTAATTTCTTATAGGAGAAATTGCTCAAAATATTTATTAAATAGCTAAAATTATGATCAGCAACAAGTTAATTTCCCGGAAAAAGGCTGTTTATTTTTAGCATTTCTCTTTATGATTTGATCAGAGGCTTTGTGGGCTATTGTTTCTTTAGATGTCACTTTAGACTTAACATCTCAAAGTTTGAATTATTAACTTTTGCAGCTATAAAACGTATTTGTTGAAATAAACACGACCTTTTAAAATCTGAGTGTGAGTTTTCGCGGCCGTTGTCTATTGTAATCGACTATTTCGAGTATTAACGTATCCGTTCTTTTAGAATTTGATGATGATAAGTAACCCTGGCACAGAGCGCTTCGGGCCAGGTTTGAAGTAAAGTTGCCCGGCTCTCGACGCGACATATGTATGAAGACAAATCGGCACGAGTTACCTCAGCGAATGAAATTATTGATTTATTGCAACAGTTTCTCATCAACCTTTCGCAGCGTTATACGTAATTATAAAGGTATTACAGTGGGACATTGAGGTGAAGTGAGTGCACTTACACCTTAATTCATTACATTTTATTATTTTTATTTAAATATTCGTTAATTATAAAAATTTAATGTAATTTTTGCAGAATTCGAATTATTTTTAAGTTATTATTCGAGTTTTGGCATTTGTATAATTTATATTATTATTTCTTTATTTAAAAAAAGACTTTATTAATATTACTCAATAACTGACATTTTGAAAATATTTTTTGTAACACACAAAAGTCATGCACAACACACATTATACAGTGCGGTCCTAAAGTGTCTTCCCCCCATGCTAACTTGTGAACGACAGAAGCTAGCGTTTTTGGAAAAAATAAATAGATTTCTATTTTTCGTGAACTAACTTTTGCCTTTATCCGCAGTTTCATTGCATTTCCGGTGTGACCGAAAGTGAAACAAATAAACACCCTGTATATTTTTACGGTTTCGGAAAGGTATATGTTATACTTTAACTTAAGCAATATGATGATATGCAGCAATAAAGGTTTTGGTAATCTGTTTTTGTTGTTACACAAAGTTGGCTAAGAAAGAGCGCCCAACAGTTTTTGTGACGCCAGACTGATCTAAAGAGCTCGTTGCTAAGGAAAGTAATCATAACAATTGCTAAAGTGTCAAATCTCAATTCCAAAAGCGTAAATTATTCTTGCTTTTTATTGTTATTATAATCTGTATCTGTCATACCTTCGTTCTTTGTGCTCGTTATTATTTTATGTCCTTTTTACTTGTTTTGTTAATTGTTGTTTCTCCTTTACTTTATCGCACTTTATTGTAATTAATTAATTGTGGTAGGTTTGTTTAAACTTGTTAGTTTTTGATAGGCAATGCGCTTAAGCTTCGGTTTTTTTGTGTTGTTGATTTTACAATGGCTTCCGCATGGGCCGCGTAATCAAGTACCTAATTTTAATATTCGGCGAATTTGGAAATAATTACCACGAACACGGTTCTTGTATAGCGGAAACTATTTGACTTTGCGGGAAGTAAGGATAAACAGTTTAAAATTTACAGGGCGAACTGCTTTAACAAAAGATAAGATAATTTAAATTATTGTACAATTTCTTGCGCAACCATGGCAAATAAGGTGATAATCGTTGCCAGATTTAAATAATATTAAAATTGACCCAGCAATTTTGCATGGTTCGTGCCGAAGCCTTCATAAAAATAACAAGATAAGAAACCTAGAAAACAGACATATTGTCTATTAAAAATAAATACATTTAAATAACCATATCATAATTAATTAATTGCAATAAGGTTCCATAAAGTAAGAAAATAACAATTAACAAAACAAGTTAAAATAACACAAAATAATAATGAGAACAAAGAAGGAATGTATAACAAATGCAGGATATAATAACAATAAACAACAAGAATAATTTACGCTTTTGGAATTGAGGTTTGACAGTTTGGCAATTGTTATGATTACTTTGCTTAGCAACAAGCTCTTTAGATCAGTCTGGCGTCACAAGAATCAATTTGACGCCATTTCCTAGCCAACTTTGCGTAACAACAAAAACAGATTACCAAAACTGCTATTGCTGCATTCTTAAGTTAAAGTATAACATACGTGGTATTGTTGAATTCGCCTCTTGATTGCCTTTTCGAAAACGTAAAAATATACAGGGTATTCTATTTAAAATATGAAAATTGACGTCACTTCCGGTGACACCGGAAACACAGTTGAACTGCCGATAACGGCAAAAGTTAGTACACAAAAAATAGAAATCGACTTATTTCTTCTAAAAACGCTAACTTCTATCGTTCAAAGTTAGGATGGGGAGGGACACTTTAGGACATCACTGTATGGAATCCAGTAGTCAATCATCGTTAAGCCAACCACAAAAGTATCAATTCGTTAGATTGACATTCTTGTGACAACGGGTAAAGAAGTGGACAGATAGAAGATATCATGAAGATATGTTTCTGACAACAGACGTTTTTTGACAATTCTCATCTAGAAATTTAATTTAAAACAATAGTAGAAGCATTATTTTTGGTTAGAAACTGTTAAAGATGACTACAAAACACTTTCAAGAAAGTAACAAAGAAAAATAATCAAGAAGAAAAATGATTGGAGGGAATTTATTACAAAAGGATTTGGCGCATTAACTCAAAAGGAAGAAAGAATTTAAAAGAAGAACGTCAAAGGAAACATAAACACACTGCACTTTGCTGTAAGCAAGTTAAAATTATTTTGTAAGTGGAGCATTTAAAATAATAAACAGGACTTATGGTTATCATTTCATTTGATATTTCATTTTATGAACCATCTTAGTATATTTACCTTTATAATTACGTGTATGTAGGTATGACGAGATTAAGACGAATTTGTGATGGTGCATCTGCAGATTCATAAATTAATTTCAAGGATTTTTTAAATTATGCCTGTGTTACTTCTGTAGATGTTGAACGGTCTTTCACAACATACAAGATCATTGTTTCATCACAGTGATATCCTTCACTGAAACAAATGTGGAAACATACCTGATGCTGAACATCTTTAATTTTTTATCCACAGTGTTAAGAAGCTACGTTTGTTTATTATATTATTTATTGAAGTGAAATTTCTTATGTGGCGCATTAAATTTAACATAATCTTAATTTTAAAAACCAACGATTCGATTTCGTCGTGGATTTCCGTTGCATAGTACAATATACACAATTTGCAAGGAAAATGCAGGAGGCAATCGAATCGCTGTCCGCGCCCTTCCGTTTACGTCATTATCCACCGCTACTGCATTGCATACATAACAAATGCCATTTTCAAACAAAAAAAAAAACGCTTCAATGTGTACATATATTTGCTTTATTTACCAAACATTTTTATTGCGTCAGTTTTAACTTTTTACCATAGAGTATTGATTTCGAAATTTACATACACTCTTGATTTATAATACGCGGCCCATGCGACTGATCCGATTCTGTCAGGAAGACCGATTACGCGAGGGTTAATGACAAGTCAACATTTTTCAATCAAAGGTCAAGTTAACAAATTCATCGTATGTTTAATAACTATTCCAAACAATTTCTTTGATTAATTATTGAAAAAAATTATATTACCCCATAATAAAAAAAGGAATACAGAATACTTATTGGCTATTATAACGTAATGAACCTAAATTACTTATTACCCAAGTTAAAAATATAGCATAAGAACAATCCCCGCTTGCCCAAGTCTGAATTGCTCATTTGAGGTTCGATCCTTTCGTTGAACGAAACAAGAAAAAAGTGACGATCGATAGGCACGCAATGACAATTATGTAAAATAACAGAAAGAACGAGACAAAGTATAACTTTTTTTCTCCGTCCATAAATAACACCTGTACACGAAAAAGGCGAAGTTGATGTTGCTTGTAAATTATTCGTTTTAACGAAAGAATGTTAGTCGATTAGCACCAGCTGCATAATAATATAAAATTTTCCCATTTTCCTAACTCCTATTATTGTGGTGGCAGTACTGAATTGAGCAGGTGTAATGGATTGCTTTTAATAAATCAGGTTTATTTACCTCTGTTGAAATTGATCGAGGTAGGTCCATTATTTTATCTTGTTACTCGATATACTGGTCTTTGTAATCACTGTGAAAGAGTGTTTTCTAAGTATATGTTACAGCGTTTTGTGTTGTACTCCTTATGTGGGTGTTTTATGGACGTACGTAATCTACGTAGCTACTATACATCCTGTTCACCTAGTGTGTGGGTGAAAAATAATTCTTATGCTGAGTAATTTAGAGAAAAGTTTTCAAATAAAAAAGTTTCGCCGCATAACACAAAATTACGGCGTATAAAATAAGTTTTTTTTAATGGAACATCCTGTGTATTATGACGTTCTTGAATGTCTCTCTTCAATTTGCATCAACTTTCATCAATAATACTTATCTTAGTTTTTCAGATAACTGATATAATTTAAGCTTTTTGCGAAATGTCGCTGCTTCTTTAATGGCTGATATCTTAAACGTCTTATACGCTGCGACGGTGATTCAAAACTTATTCTATTGAGTATTTCTTGGAGTTTCTGACAATACATCGAAATATTTTTTATATCATCTAACGCCTACAAGATGGCCGTCAAAATCGTTGCTATGCTATTCAATTTTTTTTAATAGAACAGCGTGTGTATTTTTTCAGAATCTGATAGGGAAACTGTTCTAGAATCTTTTTTCCCTATACTTAAAACTCGTCCTTCTTTTATAAATTAAATATGGAACTATGCATATAAATTACTATATTTTGGCTTTCGTCGGTGAATTATGAAAATCTGTAATTTCTTTGAAATTCCCGACCTAATCAAATACTTAAAAAATCTCACCGGCTAAGGAATCGAACCTAACACCTCCCGCTTGCCGGACGGGCGTGCAAACCAGACGGAAACCAGAATATATTAATTAATTAGTGTACTTGGCGTGTAAAAATTAAAATTTTATGACGAAATATTATATAGATATTAAAGGGTGAACGTTCCTGACATAAGGTCCTCGTGGTTAAGTGGCTAGCACGCCCGCCCGGCAAGCGAGAGGTGTCAGGCTCGATTCTTTACCGGGGCAAAGATTTCTACAAGTATTTAATTACGTCGCAGATTCCAAGGAAATTTACAGATTTTTATGCATATTGTGATGTTACAAATAACGATTAAAAAATTTGAATAGGGAGATAATCAGTTCTATGTTTATTTGAAAGTCTTTCACTTACAAAAATGAGATTTATTTGTTAAAATTACTTACAGTTAATGTTGTGATGGGTGTTTGGTGTGTATAAATCCTTATGGTTCCTTCTTTCCTCTTCTCAGCAATATTGATATACGAAATCCTCTTGTTTTAGACCCCTTTTGATCGTCTTCTTGAATAAAATTTCTTTGGATTACTTCTAAAAATTTCTTGATTGATGTAATACTCTTGATAATTGTTCGTGATTGTTTATACTTTACTTTAACAGCTTTTGAATACATTTGAATTAAATAATTTCGGCGAGATTTAATTTTTATAGTACAATATCTAAATACATCAGTCAAAAGATGTTTGTTTCTGTCAGAATCTTTACGTTGCTAACTTCTGTTTTTTTGGTCGTCCCTGGCATTGCCAATATAACCACTTGATATTTAATTTTGTTGTTTTGAAGATCGAACTCGGTGTCGCAGGTGAACGTAAGGGATTTTGACGGCTATTTCCAAATACAGTGTGTTTTTTGTGTGTGTACGTGTAATTTTTACAAATAGTGTAATGTTTTCAAAATGTAAATAACTTAAAATAACCTTGAATTTTGATTCTCCCCTGTAACATATCATTAACTAAGTTTTTCTTTTTAAGAATAAAAGATTAATAGTATAAATAATCAAAATGTCAGAACTCGAATATTAATCGAAAAAAAAGTTCCGTATAAAACTCTATTAAAATCTAATATCAGCGAATTTTGATATAATATTGATTAGAATGAATTTAGTAATATACAAACATACGCTTTTCACGTGGAATATCCCACTACAATATATATGTCTTTCTAAAATGCCTTGATTGCTGGGACGAAATACTACAAACTTTTGTTTTTCTAAAGATATTCGTTAAAAATTAATTTATGCAAACAATTTAAGAATGTGCAAAATTTTCCTTCACTGTAATGCGATTCCTTTTTTTTTTTGTTGTTGAACGTTTACTAGCATATAGTCGCGTTACGGGAAAATATCAAATTATCTCAATTTTTCTCAAAAGCTAAGATAGACGGGTATAGGGAACATTGAAGAAAGTTGATATGAATTGAAGAGAGGAATTCAAATAATAATAATGTACAGGATGTTCCGCTTGAAAAACTAAACTTACATCAATCCCTGTGGAAATTGTATACATCAATGTAACAGAATGTTGTGTAGAATTTGTCTTTCAATATTTTTTATTTCGAGCCTTCTTCTCTAAATTCCTGAGGAAAGTACACGCTGTATACATGTGTAAAAGTCATATACTTTGCAACAATAATAATTTATTTAATAGTAATAAATTCAATAATAGATTGCGCATCAAAATTTTAAATAGGTCCATCTGTTGCAACCTTACTATTATTATTATTCTCAGATGTCAAATGCTCTTGAATTAAAGTTTATAAACATTTCCATTCGGAGAGTACAAAGTAAATATTACAGTAAAACTTCCTCTTTTCTTTCATCCATGCTAAAATATGATTTTTTAAAAGTTACAAGTAGGCTGCAAACATTATAATCAATTATTGATTTCGAAGTCAAAGTTGATATATAACCACATCGAATTGGTTTCGCTGTTTTACGATTTCAATCAATTTTACCACCGTCGACCGCTTTTCAGCTGTAACGTGATTATCAATTTTTTTTTTAATACAAACTATTTTTTTCGCTAAAATCGAATAAATCTCTCTCTTTGCTGTACGCTGATGGTTTTTAAACTATGGCAGATAGTAGAATCAACACTAATACATCAGATTAACTAAAACAAAGTCGACACCCCCGTATAAATTATTCCTATCAGTATAATTACCGAAATAACTTGCCGAATTTTTCAAAATTAAAACGTAATTAGGCCAAAAAAAGACCAGCCGGCGACGTGCTTTATTGCTTCGACTCCCTAGACGAGATGTCGCTGAATTATTTTTAAGCGGGGATAGGAAGTTTTGGCCGTTTAAATTGGCTCGTCTCAGAAGAATTTTGTAGACTCTGGCGGAAATTATCTAACGGCTTTAAGTAAAAAAAATTATTGGGAAATCATTATTTTCTTTAAAACAAGAAGTCATCGTTTCTAAACGATTGAATTACTAGATTTTTATACAAAACCTACATATGTATGTTTAAATATGCATTTACTACAAGTATAGAGAACTTATCTAGTACAATACTTAGTCTAACACAGAAGAAATGATCTTTATTACATGTTAGATATAATTAGTAGAAGGAATTGTGTTACCATTGTTCAACATCACGGTAGGTGTGAGTTATAGCAACCCATTATGATCATTTGTCTTAGGAGTGGGGGTTGCAAATTTACCGACATTTTTCAATACCGGTAATTCGGTAAAAGTTTTTTTTTTACCAAAACATATACAGGGTATTAAAGAAAACGTTTAGGCATTCCATGGCCTGCTAGGTCTCTCGACCTAAATCCCGTAGATATTTGTATTTGGGGTTATTTGAAAAGTTTGATGTACGAAACACCAGTAAATAATCTTGCCGAGTTGCAACAGCGAATTGAACAATGTTGTCAAGCAATTCAAGCAAAACCGGGCTTTTTGGAAAGGGTGCAGAGTTCCTTCTTAAGAAGGTGTACATCCTGTGTTGAAATGGAAGGAGGACATCTCGAACATCTGTGATTATAGTGTTCTGTAACGCTAAACGCTAAAAAATACAAAAAAAAAAATAAAAAAAAAAACAATTGAAATTATCTCGAAAACGGTTGTTTTGCGGACCCATGTTCATTAGGGCTTTTTTAATTGTTTTTGATCGTGATATATGTCCCTTAAATATTTAAACGTTTTTTTTAACACCCTATATTATTTGATGTTATATATATATATATATATAAATAATGCTTTTATTCTGACTAAATAACAAATCTAAATAAATAACTGTTCCAAAGAAATTAAGTAACTAGTCTAATCAAATAACTATTCGGTACAAACTTTTTGTTTATTATTACATATTTTTTTAAAATACAAGTGCAAAAAGTATATACGTATATATAGTTTATTAAGACTAGAATCCCCTAATTGTGATCTAATCTCGCTACAAATTAAGTTGTTAGTTGTTTTCTTGAAATATGAAGTAATTTTTGATCGAGAATCCTCGTCAGTCTTGAGATTATTTTCATTCGGAGTGATACTATCATTAGCTTTTTCTTTTTCTTCTTTCAATAAATTAATGTTGTGCTTTAATTTTCTTTAAGCACAGTTTACATACAGCCACACCTTTTACTTGTGTACGGTTAAAATAGTACCACGGTGAAATGTTATCTATAACTACGAACAAGAGAAATATTTTAAATGACAATATAATTTTACTATTTTAATAAAAAAACCCGTACAGCATGAGTAATACTTGCATTATGTAATCAATTATTCAAATAAATTTATTATTACAATCTATTATAGTCCTTTATTATCGCAGCAACATTTATGCTCTATGTAATTATTCTTACAAATTGTTCAAAAAGCCTGCTCCAAAACCAACCGCAATATTGAGGCTGATTTGGTGGCAGCAGCGGCTTCGATACCTCTCGAAACAATGCGTGCGGCGATAGATGAGTGGCTGGATCGTTTGAAGAAGTGTGTGAAGGCAAGAGGTTGACATTTTGAATAGTTTTTATTTTTTTATACATTTATATTCATAGCTTAATTAAATACATTAATTTGTTCAATCTTTTCTTTCTTTTTCTGGCAAATTAACACCACTTTATGACAGGCATAAAATACTGCATGACTAGGTATAGGAGCACCTTAAATACGATAGATAGTTTTAAATATAACAGTATTAATAACGTTGCTTTTGAATTCAAACTCCTACAGTGGACGTTTACACGAATTTAAATACAGAGTCGGGTAGTGCGAAAGATCGATGAAGTTTTATCGCTTAAATCAATATGCAAGAAATTGACAGTCTCAAAACTGTTGGTTGAATACTGTTGGCTTTTCTGAGCGTGGTTGTTTTACATCAATTTCCTTAATCTAAACATAGCGTTCAACTAACCTAGTCAAATTTCATTTCTTCGTATTTTTTTCGCAATCTATGCGTAAAAGTTAAAACTCAGCTCGAACACGTAATAATCAATTTTTGTTTTCTATCTATTGCACTAGAAAGAATGTACATATATTCCGCCTGCTTCATTTAAGGAAAAACGTTAGGCGGTAAAGTCAATAGTTTGGTGCGACATTCGATGCTCCAGTGCTCCACTCGGGGAGTAAACTTAATTTCGCGTCAAAGTTGTTATCGATTGGGAAGACGAAGAGAGTCGGGAAAATCGAGTTAGGCACCCGATGCAGAAAACTAAACAAATTCCGTTTCCTTTGATAACCGACGAGATTCCCCGGAGGTGTTCGGCGAAAATACCAAGTTAGGGCGTACGGAATTTAAGAAGTTAGCGAGAAAGATGACAAAGCAACGTTAAAGTAAAAGTAGGACACTATTTAGAAGGTTAAAAGGAATTGATGGTCGTTTAGCGGGCGGACTTTAACATTAAGAACGATTTAGCTTTTTATTTTGCAAGAAATACAGATTTGGCGAATGTGGACTGCCTACTATCATGGATTAGCCAGGTGGAAAACTGTATGTCGGCATCTTTAATCTTCGTGATGATAAAAAAAATGATTCAATCTTCCAATCAAAAACCCCTAGAAACGTTGCATTTAATCGTCTCATTATGGTGGTAGGCTGCTGTGGCCACTTATGAAGCAGCAAGATTGGCCTACTCCATTATTTTTTATACTGTTGCTGTTTATGGGATTCAATTTTGAGGAATGTCCTCGAAAGCAAGTCGCAGTGCAGAAGCGAGCTATAAGAACTGTGTGTAACCTGAAAAGTAATATGTCATGCAAACAATCATTGCATACTTACATCATTGATTTCCGCATACTTACCATGATAAGCGTATATACAGGGGGAGACGGAAGGAATGGACCAAACTTCAGGAGTGTAAAGTGAAAGTAATAAATAAAATAAAAACTCATATTCTTATCCGACTTTCATTTGTTTTCAAGTTGTAGCGTAATTAAAAGTTTTACTTTGTGTTCTTGTAAATGGTCAAAATATCTTTGCATTGACTACGCATGTACAAGAAAAGGTCAGGTACGTTCGACATTAAAAGTTTTCTTCGTTTCTTATCACATAATCAGGTATCGGCTGAATTAATCCTTCCGAGGCTGAAAGTCATTTCAATAATTATGTTGTTCTGATATGTGTCGGTGTCAGTTTATTGCGACAGTGATTTAACCTTTATTTTCGAGTTTGTACATCATTTTGTTAGAATATGCCACACACTTGCTCAAATTTAGAATACGCAAATATGGTGTTTGTTTATGGTTTTTGTAATGGGAATGCTACAGCTGCTGTTTAAGAATATCCTTAATGGTTTAAACATCAGAGAGATGCTGGTAAAAACGTATTTATCAGAGTTTGTGCGCGACCGGAATGTTTCCCAGTGTTAACATAACATTTGAAGGGGCTATTCGACCAGGTTTAGAAGAAGTCGAAAATATTCTGGATTTAATAGAAGACGATGTAATGGTCAGTTCACGAAAAATTTGTACTCCATTGGGCATTCCACAAAAAGGAGTAATAAATATACTCCACGAGCAAAGCTTGTATCCATACCATATTCAGCGTATACAGCACCTACAACCGGAAGATTATGCTAACCGCATGGATAAATAATAATTGTCGTGTTGTATCGCGCGTAATTTTTACGGATGAAGCGACACTCACCCGTAACGGCATTAATAATACTCGGAACTATCATGTATGGTTGGACGAAAATCCCCACGCAACAATTGAAAGTAATTTTCAGCAAGTTTTCGGTAAACGTGTGGTGTGGTATGGCCCATAGTTATTTTATTGGTCCTTTCATTTTGGAGAATCCGCTCACAGGAGAGCAGTACTTAATTTTTTACGAAATTGATTATAAGGCCTGCTAGAGGATGTTCCTCTAAACATCAGAATGCAAAAGTGTTATTAGGATGATGGAGCTCCTGCACATTTCGCTTGTCATGTCAAGTGATATTTGGATGATAGGTTTCCGGGGCTTTGGATTGGTCGCAGTGGTCCTATTAGTTGGCTCCCAGGATCTGCAGACTTCACACCACCAGACTATTGTTTATGGGGCTGGTTCAAAAATGAAGTTCACGAGGTCGACACTCGGGATGCATTAATAAAAGACATGAAGCAATCAGGAGAGCAACAGGCGCCATTCGTAGACGAAATATAAAATGTTTAGAGGTCAATGGTGGTATTTTTGAACATTTTTTAAAAGAACGCAATGATTAAAAAAATCTAATTAATGTATGAAATTTTGTTTGTGTAATTACGCTATAACTTGAAAACACCCTGTATATTTATCGTCGCGAAATGGATCCATAAAAATTAAAATTACTTTTGTAAAAACAGTGACACACATATTTATAATACACGTCATAAAGAAGACATCAAGTTACCGTATCACAGAGTGGACGACACGAGGAGCAGTGTGGATCATTGGAGAATAAAAGTATGCAATAAACTATCTGATAATATTAAATGTCTCCCGCGTGATAAATTTACAAGAACATTGAAATATTATTTATTAGATAATGTCTTCTACACATTGGAAAACGTCTTAGTCTGTGATATGAACTGATTTTTTATTTGTTAGAGCATTTATGTATTTATAATATACAGTGTATTTGTCTTATCTCAAATCTATCAAGTTTTAACTGCTAATATCTGTTACCCCATACTTATACATATACTACTGTATTTTGAAATTTATTGACGTTTGATTGTAATTGTTATTACGATAAATACAGGGTGGGGCATTTTGACATATACAGGATGAACCAAAGAAAAGTTACATACCAAAGTTGTTTTTTTTTTAATGGAACAGCCTGTAGACATGTCGTTTAAACTCGAGAATCTAAGGTCATTTTGTGTAGAATTACCTATACCTAAACTCAATTGTTTTCGAAATATTTACGAATATTTACGGTATTTGCAATGCTCTGCAGAAAATGCTGTAGTTTGTATAATATTTGATATTTTGCTTTGCACATTGGTTATTAAGTAGCTTATAGAGCTAGGGATATTTCCAGTTAGAACAAGACAACTTCTTAATCATAGGCAATCTCTGACAACGCAGTGAAAATTTCGTTCTTCGAGTTAGGTTTTTGTCGTTATTTTAAATAGAATACCCTGTATATTTTTTAATTTTTGAATTGTTGATAATATTTTACGTTAATTATGTAAAGCTTTCCCTATACCTAAAGTTAGTCGTTTTTGAGATATTTTGCATCTTGGACTTACTGTCGCGATTCGGTGTAATAAAGTAGGTTATCAAAAATTTCAATTCTAACAGAATTGCGTTCCTGTTTATGTATTATCTCTTCAAATCTACAGTTTGTAGAAGTTTAGTATTCCTTTAGATCTATTAGCTATGGTTTTTCCGCCTCCAAATACCATTTTTAGAATATTTCAGATATTGTCTTAATTGGTAGTAGGCTAGGATTAAAAAAAAATGTTTTTTTTTATGTCAGACATAATTGTCAGTGTAAAAGCATACGTAGAAAGGTATGTGGTTTCAATATGATGGAGCGCTAGGACATCATACACTCGCCGCTGATAACTTTTTAAATGCACATTACCCCAATAAATGGGTGGAATGTACCGCACTACCTCTACAACAGTAGATAGTATGAAAGAACGTATAATAAGCGTCTTTTGGGGTATTACACCCTATATATTGACCAACGTGCAACGATCGTATAGGTAGAGACTACAACTATGTATCAGGCGGGGATATTTTTGAACAAATTTATAATTCATTTTAGTATTGTGTTTTATTATTGGGTTTTTGTCCCTAACCTAGTTTATTGATTTCATTCGCTTATTGATTGTTGTTTATATTTTGTATTTAATACTTTGTTTTTGTTTGTTTTTTGTTGTTCAATAAACACTTACCTGTTGAGAGTAATACAAACCAATAATTGGGTTTTTATATATTTTTAGATGTTATCAATAACGCTGGCCACGAGCGGTACCGCGCATCGGCGTAGAATCAGTTCGGATCGAGAGGAACGGTAGTATTACTTCGTCTGTGGAGCAGTACGGACATTTTCGCTGCTGGTCATTTGCGCAATTGTTTATCTGTCCTAGAAAAATTATGATTTCGTCAGCAAAACAACCGCGGTCGGACAAACTTCGAAAATTTATTGCAGAAATTCCAGACTTAATATATGAAGGTGCTAAAATTAAATGTGTAATCTGTAAAATCCCGTTAATGTGTTGGTCCAGACAACATTGTCTGCGACACGTAAATAGTGAAAAGCATGTCTCAAAAAGAAATTGCGCACGAGACAATGAAAAATTTATATTTAATTTAGGCGTTACGTTTATTGCTTGTAATATACCGTTTAATTTACTAGACAAGGAACCATTTATCTGCTTTTGGAATAACTATTCGGAGTGCAAATTACCAAGTCGAACAACAGATCGGAAGAAACATTCTGTTCTTAATGTAATGGCACGCAAATTGGAACCTCATCAATCGGCACCTTCACTTCTATTAGTCTCCAAACGAATACAACAGTGTACTGCCGAAGTAATTTCAAAGTTAGTGTTAAATACATTGGACAAGTTTGAACTTTCAACAAACTAACTCTTGATGTTAGTGAGTGATGGTGCTGCAAACATGCTTTCTGTAGGCCGGTCTCTTAAAAAGCATTCTGCTAATTTGTTACACATTACGTGTAAAATTCATGCTCTCAAACTTCAAATCACCGTATTCGCGAATTTCACAGACTGTGCCCCCGTATACCAGAGCCACCAGAACCTATTCTAACTTGTTGGGGAACATGGTTACAGGCCGCGTTTTATTATCATAAATATTTTGACAATATTAAGAACGTGTTTTTACAATTCGATACAAAGGAAGCTGCCGCTATCCAGAAAAGCCAGTCGAAATTTCAAGATAGTCAGGTTAAAATGGATTTAAAAATCATTCACGACAATTACTTCGGGCTAGCAGATGCAATAGAAAAATTACAAAATCCTGCGGTGCCGTTAGAAGAATCTCTACAAATAGTGCAACATATTCACGCACAGCTATGCGCGATTGAAGACGCAAAAAATGTTTCTGTTCTAGAAAAATTTGAAAGTGTTTTTGAGAAAAATTCTGATTTTGGCACATTAAGACACATTTGTGAAGGTGCGTCAACAGAATCGTTAAGTTATTTGAAAGATTATTTTACTTACGCAAATATTACGTCACTAGATGTAGAACGTTCGTTCTCTGCATATAAACGCATTTTTTCCTCGTGCCGTACTAGTTTTGCCGAAACAGCAGTTGAAACATATCTAATGTTGCAGATATTTAACAGACATTATTCACTTTGTGATTTCACGGAGGACTCTTAAAATGGTAAGTGTTTGAGCACGTGTTATTTAATTTTTATTTAAAAGATGAGCGAAATTATTTGCGGCAGCAAACATCTCTATTAGCAGAATAACTCTAGTGGAACGCGAGGCCTGGTCGACTCTACGCTACTGCGCGGTACCGCTCGTGGCCAGCTTTAGTTATCAATTTATTTTTAATACAATGACAGTTATACCTGTTTAATCCTAGCCTACTACAAATTAAAGTAATAGAAATATAAAAAAGATATTTCGAGGCGAAAAATCCATAGCTAATGGTATTACTAATAGATTACTAAACTTCTAGGAGCTGTCAAAACAGCTCAAAACTATATATTTGAGAGAGGTAATAGATAAATAGGAACGCAATTGTGTTAAAATTTAAATTTTTGTTATCTAATTACCCTGATTCGGGACAAATATAATCTATAAACAATAAAAAATCAGATTTGGCCAATAAGTATTATTATAACGTAATTGTGCATAAATAAAGCAAATATTGAGAAATGGCCAAAGTCAACCCTGGTGGCTAAAGCCACCCAACTTTACGGTACCTAAAACATTAAAAAATGTTAGTCGCTTTGACACATCCAGAATGTTAACATGATGCACCACCCCACAATGCAGGAATAGTAAGGGAATTCTTAGATGGCAAGTTTCCAACAATTACTCCACAAATGCTCAGAAGCCAACGAACGAGTTTTATCAGAAGAATTAGAAAATGTGTTGCTGAAGATGGCAGTACATTTGAACATTTGTTACACTAGTAATAATTATGCAATTTAAAAAAAAAGGGGGCGTGGCCACGTCGAAACAGTTAAGGCTCGGAAACGTCTGATCAAACAGATTTGTAGCTGTATAACTATCATTGAATTCTTTCAGAAATTTGACGCACTCTTTATTACTTATATTATTAGCATTATTATTTGTTTATTGGAGGTTTTATTGTTTAAAACAATATATAAAATGTTGAAAGTCTCAAAACTGTTAGGTGAATATTGCCTTCTTTCCTAGTATAGGTGTGGTAAAATACCGAAAAATGTCGAATAGCATATCCATCTATCAACATTATAAATTGACAACTTCCAGTGGGACCACTTGTCGCAATCACAATTTCTCCATTTTTCTCCATAATAGTAAATGTAAAGCAAATCTTTCCAAAAGTGAACGGATGGCATGATTTCTCCCTTAGGAGAACGCGAATATGTATCAAAACTTACGCCATGTAACGCCGTAGCCGAAATATAAATTTCCATTGGGAAATAACCGGCCGTAACCGTAAAGTAGAGTAAGGTCATATATTTTATTGCGGTCAAAAGATAGTTACACTTGTTGAGGGAAATCTAGAATTACCAAAACGGCGGTTTTCCCCCGTCGCCGAAGAGTATAGGGCGCAGCTCGTTGGACGTAGAAATTGATTTACTACAGTTGCCTTTAATGCATTGGCATTTTCCGAACGTATGGGATGATTTACGATGAGGTCAAGTAGTAATTCATGTTTAGAGGGCTCTTGGAAAAGGGAATTCTTACCTCAAATTATTCTATTTTGCAATTTTAGTGTTTTTGGTACCTATTTTTGGAATATTAATAATCGAATTCAAATTTTGGTCAACATTTACGGAAAAAAATCACTAGATAGAATGTACTACAATATTGTAACAGTCATTAATACAATTAATCCGATCGCAGATATTTATTAATTATTGTATGTTGTCACAGATAATACTTCAAAGTTATAATCTCTAAGTTGTGGTTTCTATTGCATTGTTTCAGATAAATGTATAATTTTTTCCAACAATCTTTGTGTCGGGACGTGTAGGACAAGATTGTAGCAACTTTTGACATAAAACTTCCTAATTTTTTTAAAACAAATAATAGAAAATGAGCATAAACAAATCATCATTTATCTGTACAGACGATTTTATTATCGAAGCCTACCGAAATGCATGAACCAAATGTTTCCTGCCTTAGGATTACACCCGGACGTACACACAGACGTAAAATTATTTGTTTTTCTATTAAATCATTTGGTTTTATATAGTCAAATCATTTTCATCGGGTTTACAATTCTTACTCCAAATTTGTCGAATGTTTGGAAGGATGGTAATCACATACCGGCGAATCAGCACAGGTGTTGGTAGTATTTTCATGGCTGACCAATGCTACCTGTAAATTGGGAAGCTGGTTGGAGATACGAAAACGTAAAAATAGTTGTGTTTTACTTGCGTTTTACTTGTTCCTTTTAACCATTTTAATTATAACACTGTATACATATTGTATTGTGTAATACAATCTTTAAAACAATATTGTTGCGTTTTTTACAGCTAAAACTTGCACATGTCATTGACTAAATTTTTACAACAACAATGTATTTAATAGAAACAAAATCCATTAACTACAATCGAGTAGTAGGGATTTGCGCAAGTTGTAGCTAGTCGCATATTCTCAAACAAATTGTAGTAAATTGTTCTAGAATTGTTTGATTCTTTATAACATTTTTTTTTCGTGTTAACACTTATATATGGACTATGCGGTGATAATCAAGCGTCAAAATATCTTTAATTGAGTTACATGTATTCCTATAATTTGCAATAGATACTCAAAGTGGTTGTACAATTGGACAATATTTTATTACTACTGTACACGACAAATATGTAATACAACGATTAGCCAGATGTTCTTGTGATAGTAAGTATTTGCTACATGTATCTTGTACGTAGTAGGCGCCATAAATTCTCGGCCCGACATGGAAAAAATAAACTTGGTAAAATATAACAATTTTTAGTTTACAATGTAATCTCCCCTAATTTCAATACATTTATTACAACGATCAATTAATAATTCTCTTGTAAAAATAATCTAAAGTTTTTCCCTCAAAATGTGGTGTTAAAGCTTTTTGGGACGAGGTCCATCGTGTCGCCGCAATTCCATGGATTCCTTTTTGGATACAGGATCATAAAATAGAACCATTGTTTCATCTCCTGTGATAATGGACTCCAAAATCGGTTTCGGGTAGTCTTCACACATATTTAAAAACGAGCGCGTACATCCGACCCGACGTTCACGTTGGAGAGCAGGGCGAATATTTGTTTCAGAAAGACATCACTACTAATTCCTTCACTTTCAAACGGCGATCTGCTAATACAATTTCTTTCTTTTTCTTTTGAGGCGTTATCAGTTCAATTGGCCGACCGGGACGCTCCTCATCTTCAAGGGATTCTTGCCCCAAACGAAAACATTCCCACTTTTTTACAGTGGCATGTGAAGGAGATAAATCACCATAAACGCCGTCTCAACGTTGTTTAATGTAATTGGGTGTACGCCCGTCTTTTGTTAAAAATTTAATGACCGCGCGGTACTCAATTTTCGTTACCTGAGACTTTTTCGTGCACTAGTCACGTTGTCTGGCTGACTACTAGAAACTACTACTCTTCGAGCCGTAATACATATAGTGTAGGCCCGTCAGGCCGAGAATTTATGGCGTCTACCTTGTATGTATGTTCCGTGCTACTGTTCTTATAGTATAAATGACGATGGCACGAACCAGGTATTGTGCGATGTATGGACTTTACATTGTTAACACGCAAAATGGTGCTGGAAGAAAATTCTGTCGTGTGTAATAAGCATTCATCTTGGCGCACAATCCATTCGAAATAATTAAGTGATCTTCAACGTAGTACTATCCCTAGCATAGGGTTATATTGTCCTTTTCTCCGAAGAACTATCGTATAGTTGCATTCTTCTTTTCTCCGATGCAATTACAAGTATGTAATATGGAGTAAAATATCCGAGATAAAGTGCAGCGGTAACTCCGATGAAGTTACAAATATGGAATAAAATCTTGCGTACTTTAAAATAATTTGCAATTAAATAAATAAAATCTTAAGAGTGATTAGCACCAGCGAATTTTCCAATAACGCGGCTTATTATTTCAGTGTTGGAGCATCTTACCGAAAAAAAAATTAACGAAAACCACTTCCGTGTCTCCTACCTTAATATAAAAAGGAAAAACCAACTTCCATACACAAATAAAATACGACTCCTAGTGTTAAAAAAGTGTACTACCCAAGTGAGATCTGATCAAATCGAGTCGAAAGACTTAACTTTTCACGCTTGTGATCAAGTCACTCATGATTTTACGCCACTGTCGCTTCGTTTCGCAGAAAATCGATTGATTTAAAGTTCTTTTTATCTACGACGCAACGGCTATAAAAAAACTTCGTTTTCTTTGGAAATTGATTCACTTAAGTAAACTCTATCTTTTTCAATAGGAAGAAAGAAAGGTGGCCGTTTGCTAGGTCTATCCTCGAAAGTACTGTTTTGACATTTTAGTAGTCATTTATGAATAACGCTGGCCACGAGCGGTACCGCGCATCGGCGTAGAATCAGTTCGGACCGAGAGGAACGGTAGTATTACTTCGTCTGCGGAGCAGTACGGACATTTTCGCTGCCGGTCATTTGCGCAATTGTTTATCTGTCCTAGAAAAATTATGATTTCGTCAGCAAAACGACCGCGGTCGGACAAACTTCGAAAATTTATTGCAGAAATTCCAGACTTAATATATGAAGGTGCTAAAATTAAATGTGTAATTTGTAAAATCCCGTTAATGTGTTGGTCCAGACAACATTGTCTACGACACGTAAATAGTGAAAAGCATGTCTCAAAAAGAAATTGCGCACGAGACAATGAAAAATTTATATTTAATTTATGCGTTACGTTTATCGCATGTAATATACCGTTTAATTTACTATACAAGAAACCATTTATCTGCTTTTGGAATAACTATTCGGAGTGCAAATTATCAAGTCGAACATCGTTACGAAGAATTGTGCCATCTGCGCGCGAACATATTGAACAAAAAATAAAATCGGAGTTGAAAGATCAAAATTTGTGGTTATGTGTCGACGAAACAACAGATCGGAAGAAACATTCTGTTCTTAATGTAATGGCACGCAAATTGGAACCTCATCAGTCGGCACCTTCAATCCTATTAGTCTCCAAACGAATACAACAGTGTACTGCCGAAGTAATTTCAAAGTTAGTGTTAAATACATTGGACAAGTTTGAACTTTCAACAAACCAACTCTTGATGTTAGTGAGTGATGGTGCTGCAAACATGATTTCTGTAGGCCGGTCTCTTAAAAAGCATTCTGCTAATTTGTTACACATTACGTGTAAAATTCATGCTCTCAATCTTGTGGCGGATAGTATCAGAAAATGTTATCCTGAGGTAGACGCTTTAATAGCGCATACCAAAGTAGTATTTGTCAAATCACCGAAACGTATTCGCGAATTTCACAGACTGTGCCCCCGTATACCAGAGCCACCAGAACCTATTCTAACTCGTTGGGGAACATGGTTGCAGGCCGCGTTTTATTATCATAAATATTTTGACAATATTAAGAACGTGGTTTTACAATTCGATACAAAGGAGCTGCCGCTATCCAGAAAAGCCAGTCGAAATTTCAAGATAGTCAGGTTAAAATGGATTTAAAAATCATTCACGACAATTACTTCGGGCTAGCAGATGCAATAGAAAAATTACAAAATCCTGCGGTGCCGTTAGAAGAATCTCTACAAATAGTGCAACATGTTCACGCACAGCTATGCGCGATTGAAGACGCAAAAAATGTTTCTGTTCTAGAAAAATTTGAAAGTGTTTTTGAGAAAAATTCTCATTTTGGCACATTAAGACACATTTGTGAAGGTGCGTCAACAGAATCGTTAAGTTATTTGAAAGATTATTTTACTTACGCAAATATTACGTCACTAGATGTAGAACGTTCGTTCTCTGCATATAAACGCATTTTTTCCTCATGCCGTACTAGTTTTGCCGAAACAACAGTTGAAACATATCTAATGTTGCAGATATTTAACAGACATTATTCACTTTGTGATTTCACGGAGGACTCTTAAAATGGTAAGTGTTTGAGCACGTGTTATTTAATTTTTATTTAAAAGATGAGCGAAATTATTTGCGGCAGCAAACATCTCTATTAGCAGAATAACTCTAGTGGAACGCGAGGCCTGGTCGACTCTACGCTACAGCGCGGTACCGCTCGTGGCCAGCTTTATTTATGAATCTCAAAATTGATTTATATAGTATACACTGCGCGGCAGGATTATGGAATAAATCCCTTAAATTTGAAGAAATGCTTGACAGGTCAATTTTGTTTTCTTTAAATAAACATTTCTACATCAATTTGAAGTTTTCCCCGCTTTTGGTGTTCAAGTAATGACGTAATCGACAATTTTTTAAATAACAACTTTCGTTTTTTTTATTTTGGCAGAACATTTAGTTGTCTAAATGCTACCATCAAAATGTTAATGCTTCACTTAACAACATTTTCGAATAAGTAATTTAAAGAGTGTAAAACGTAAATTTTATTAATAACAGAAAGCAAAGACAAATGATGTTATTCGAGAAATGAAATGTTTGTTTCCTTGACATCAAATGTTTGAAGTGCCTTCCAACGGCCTCTTGACAATAAGCAAATCTGTGGACGTATATTGCGAATTTCGTCACGACTAATTCAACTCATTTCGTAACTAATTCCAGTTTCCAAATCTTCTAGATTTTGTGGTGTACCAGCATAGATTTTAAATACCCCCAAAAGAAAACATCAAAGGGCGTAAGATCTGGAGACCTGACTTTTTGTTAGTAGCAAAATTTATGAAAAAATTGCTTCAATTTAATAAATACATTCAATAAATTTGCTGGGCACAACATAAATAATTTTTTAACGGTGAGAGTTCATAGACTGGTAGTATTTAGGAGATCTATACAAAGGATTAGATTAGAAAATAATAACGAGGATAAAGAACGAAAGTATGACAAATGCAGGTTATAATAGCAATAAATAATAAGAATAATTTATGCTTTTGGAATTGAGATTTAACAGTTTGGCAATTGTTATGATCACTTTGCTTAGTAACGAGCTCTTTAGATCAGTTAGGCGTCACAAGAAACAATTTGGCGTTCTTTCCTAGCCGATTTTGCGTAACAACAAAAACAGATTACCAAAACATTTATTGCTACATATCGTCATATTTCTTAAGTTAAAGTATAACGTATGTGGTATCGTTGGATTTGGCTTTCGGTCACCTTTTCAACTTTATTTACAATGTTATTTTATCTATATTTTTTATTTATGATTTTATCTATACAACTTGAATGTCTTGTTTGTCGTTAATGTTTTTTTTTCTGTTTGTTGTTTATTTATCACAATTATTTTCTTTATGAAATGTTTTAATATAGGCATACGTACCTACTGTATAGACACACTTATAGACACACACATACATTTATGTATATAATTATATTTTTTTGACAGACCATGTAAAATTGATGGCGCAATAAACTACTACTACTACTACTACTACTACTACTACTAAAAAGGTAAAAATATGTAGGGTGTTCTGTTTAAAAAAAGAAAATTGACGACACTACCGGTGAAACCGGAAATGCATTTGAATGTGGATAACGGCAAAAGTTAGCTCACAAAAAATAGAAATCGACCTATTTTTTCTAAAAACGCTAGCTTCTGTCGTTTGCTAAAACAACAGAGGTGGGGGGAGGGGCGCTTTGAGAGCACTGTATATTACGAACAAAGATAAACAAATAAAACAACGATAATGATTACTAACCCAATATACATAAAAAACAACCCTTTTTTGCTACGTACATCGACAAAGAAGGGATAGGCATTGTAAGAAACAAAAAAGAAGGGTAAATATTGAAACAGGAATCTCTTCGTCATTAGCGATGTATCATACAAAAGAAAATGAGGATTTTAAATGAGAATTGCGAGCAAAAGCGGGGAACGGAGCGACGTGGGGAAACAACTAAAGAAACTGACGGTTTCGTTTAGAATAGACTTGCTTCCTTCGTTGTACGCTTTCCAGAAACGATCTTCTTCCGAATTAATGTTACACCCGTTTAAATCCATGAGATAGTAAGCTTCTGGTAGCGCTGCGTTGAGACAATCTAAACGAGAAAATGAAAGAATGGAAAACAGATCGGTTTTGAAGGCAAATTGTTTTGAATTAAATATTCTGTTTATCAATGAGGCGAAAGCAGTGGTAGCTGTTTTTTTTTCCCTCTAAAAGACAAAGTATCTTATGAATTTCAATTACGTTTATTTCCTTGAAGATTACATTTCGCTGCAAATTTGTTCTAGTCAGCAGTAAAAAAATTGAAAGGAATTTGCTTATCAAATTTACTAGAATGATATGTGCATTTATTGTAAATATGTTGCTTTTACAAAAGAAAAAGAAAATGTTATTTATGTCAAATACACTGAAAGAAAAGACGTGAAACTACAAAACACTTCTATAAAAATACAATCTGGTAAATGGAATAACGTGAAGTACAGTAAATCCACTCTTTCGATGCATTTTAACAGTTGCAATTGTAAAATTAACGATTTAAATATAAAACCAAATTTGTAGATTATAATCTAAACATATTTCATTTTGAAAAATGGAGCTCATAGAACAAAGATTATTACGAAATGCTCAAAATTAAATCTCCAAAATCTAATATATCCATACTGGGAAAAGAAAACATCTCCTCCACTTACATCAGCCTTTATAAATACTGCCAAATTCGACCACAAGACAAAAGGAATAAATCGCGATACTTCATACGAATTTCCTTTCAACTACTTAGGACATGTACCTGTTATATTGTTCCCAGATTTTACAAAAGATGTCCATTTAAACAAGATAGTGTATAATCGTACAATCCTCTAATTTAAATACTCCATACAAATCTTTACGGATGGTGCTAAAAATGAGATGGGCACGGGTTGTGCAGTCCTTATACCACAATTGCAGTATAATAGGGGGTACTCATTACCCATAGCAGCCAGTATCTTTACTGCAGAAGCTACCGCTATAAAAAAGGCTCTTGAATATATACTTACGACCAAGCTAAATAACTTTTGCATTTTTAGTGATGCCAGGAGTGTACTCATGAGTCTCCAAAACCTCAATCATAAGTCGTCTGCAGTTATTGGCGAAGTAATCTACTTAGATTATTACTTAAGTAATTTGGGTTACCATATCAATTATGTATGGATAAAAGGCCATTCAGAAATGCAATTTAATGAAAAAGTAGATATTTTAGCTAAGAACGCATGTGGGAAAGATATTTCTGAAGAGTGCCTTATCCCACACACGGATATTTTTGCAATTTTGAAGCAGGAGATGCATAGAGATTGGCAGACACTAGATACCAACTCCTATATAAACAAAGCTACAAATTATCATCTGCTCTTTCCTAAAATCGGTGGACAGCGATGGTATAAAAAAATCCTTGTAGGTTTTGTCGGAAGGAGTGTGGAAACATCAACCATCTCTTTCTGGGATGCGAAGTGCAGATAAATGAAATTAATAAACTAATAGATGATCTAGTAAAATTGAACATGCAACTTCCACTGAATGTTAATTACCTAATTGCCTAGGAAAATATCGATGTATATTATAGAATTTATAAATATATGCTCGACACCAATATTACGTTTAAGAGATTGATCCTTTGTGTCTTTCCTGTGTGGGTTTTCCCTTTTTCCGTGGCCTACCTGTCTTTGTGTTTGACATGTTAGTCACCTGATCGGCCCCAGGTGTGAAGTGTGTGTTCTGTTTGTTCTGGTGTCCGTTCGGGTGGCTAGGAAACTATGTATGTGGCTAATGATTTCCAGTCGAAGCCAATAATAATAATAATAATAATCTAAACATATGTCTTACAAATTAATTAACAAATTAAATCTGTCCGCCTTAATCCAAGACAATTACTGTTTCAGTTGTCCGCAATACATTAACTGCTTTAAATCAAAAGAAGTATTTTCCTGGCGTTTCTATCTCCGTTTAAGAGAAGTATATACTTGTAATTACATAATTGTATTTCTTTGTTTAAGACATTTGTTAACTTGATTCAAGAAAATCTTCCTGAAAATTTTAAGAAAGCGTTTCTTAGTATAAGTAAATAGCTATTACAACACAAAACAATATTTTCCTAAGGATAGCAAATAGTTTTTTTAATTCCAGAAAGCGTTTAGGTATTGTTCATAAATCAATAGTTTTATTTTCTTAAAATAAAGCATTTTTTACTTAGAATTCTTGAAATGCATATTATTTATATGCACATTATTAATTGCGGTTACCTTGTTTAAAACAGTACGATATATCCGTACATAATGCGGTAAATTATTCACATTGCTTGTGATTTTAAAAAGACTAAAGTAGAGAGGTTATCTACAAAATAATGTTCAAACAAAAATGAATTTAATGTAGAAGTACATATGAAAAGAATGCATAGAAACAATAACCAAGATAATATGTTAATAAACAGCTCCAGGATATTGATGGAATCACTGCCGGGAAAAAATATGAGAAGAGAAAAGGATTAAAGCTTCTTGCTATCGGCCTCATTGCTCTTATATCTCTCAGTTTATGCCACTAATCTTCAAAAACAGCGACTGAAATATTTCCTGGAGTCACCTAGTTCCAGTAGTTATAGTCATGCCGTCCTAGATAGTAGAAACCGGAATACGGATGCCACTTACCAATGATAGAACCCTTAATGTACAACATTTCATAAACATTTTCAAAAGATACTGATTAATGTATTATTATTTATTTTTTATTTTTTAATTTAACTATAGTTTTTTTAAATATATAATAAATAATAATAATAAAAGGGATAAATAAACTTAAATATTAACTCATGAATTATTAAACTATATAAAAATATAATATAAATTTCTATTGAATTACATTATTAAAGAAATAATTTAATTACACTGTAAGTTATAAAAAAAAACTTTGGTCAGCCCATTCACTTGCTCCTAATTTTGGCTATTAACTTTTGGTTCTTTTCCATTATTGTAATTTTTCTTTTATTGGATATCCTTGTAACTGGCCTGATGATGTGTTTTTTGAACACGAAACTGGTCGCCTAATTTCTCAATAGAACTTTGTGAGATCTGGACCATTTTTTCATTCCTACCTTTAATATGAATACTTTCTTAACTTAAAACTAAATGTAAGAAACATTTTTCTGTCTTGGATTTTCTTGATTTTCTAACCCTAAGAAAATATTTATTTAATCCAAATAAAATTTCAGGAAAATTATTTTCTTATATTATACATTCTTCTGAAATAAAAATATTTTCTTGAATAGAGACCGATTCTTGCAAGAAAACCTATTTCCTTGATGCAAGAAACCATTTCTCTGCATGTAAGCACTAGGTGGACACGCTGCACATACTTTTTTTTAAATGGCATTTTCGGAAACTTAAATAATCTACGGTTGTAACTAAAGAAAACAACCTGATTCTCAGTAACCATTCATCTTTATATGTTTTGAATAGAAAATATTTTATTTACGCATACTTTCAAAATTTTACGACTTGAATTGCTTCCATCCTCCTACCAAAAGTATTTCCGAGAAGTACATTTCACTATCGACAAGTCAATTTTACTTTTGGCAAATGATAAAGCCATTAAAGCTTTTATTTTCATTAACAGTAGCGGTTTTGCGAAACAACTTCCTTGAAAGAACATAGATTGCTTGTTATTAATTTAATATATATGTGCGTAGGATAATGCATGATATGGAAGTAAAGCTCTTGGCCACAATTCATTTATTTATCGTGTAAATGGGTACAACACGTGGAAACTGGAAATATTTCTCATATGAGCAATTTTGTGTATATAAATTCACAGTTGTGTTTTCTTTAGTTCGGCAAGGCTGCCAACTGAACGAAACCAAATTATACATCATTAGAACAGCATGAAATTTATCATCATTAACAGTAGAAAGTTTCGCAGAACACTTTTTGGCAATCGATTTTTCGAATAATGAAGAAAAGGTTTATGGGGAAGCAGTGATTCAGAATTTTGAGAAACTGAGTCAATTCGTCTAAAATAGAAATACCACTTAGTTCACTAAGAAAAAGGATAATATTCAATAAAGTTTGGAGATTTTCAACTTTTAGAATATATTAGGGTTTATATAACAAATAACTTATGCGTGGTTGAGTAATTATACAAATAAGTCCAATATTATTTTGTTTTTCAATTTATCCACAGCTGTTTATATATTTATAAGTAATTGTAATTAATTTAATAAACCATTGGAATATTTGTTAAACTATTGCAGTGGGTATGACGTATGGTTAATAAAAGTTTTAACTATTAAGGCAACTATTACCAATCCGTAGAAATACACAGTGTCCCGTTTAAAATAAACAACTTATTATGTCACATACCCTACAGTACATCTTATACGACGGGGTAGGGATGGGACATCAGTGATCAATGATCACTGATCATTGATATCGATGACATCGATATCAATTATCGATGTAAATTTCCAACACTAATATCGTTATTTAGAAATTATCGACCAGAATTGTTTTCTAACATCGATATTTCTTGTGCAACTAAATATTTTTCAAATTTCCCAAAAGCAAAAAGAACTTATTTGTAACAATAAATATTGTTTCATTAATAGAAATAAACTACAGTAACAAATAACAACATAAATAAAAACAAATTCTATTAATAAATAAAAATAAACTAAAGGATTCGTCCCAAAAGACGACTCTGTGATGTGGCCCGCCCGTCCGGTATACGGAAGCTATAGTTTCGAATCCTACCGGCGTCTTACAATTTTTATTTCATTATTTGAATTTAATTACATTGATAAAATCAAGGAAGTATCGATTTTTCAGTGTCCGTTGATGGAAGCCCTAAATTCATCCACTAAAACATTTTGAAGTGATGGGTAAGCTTCCCTATTTGTCTTCCACCAATTCAAGAATTTTCTTCATGCGTGCGTTACAGGACTTCTAAGGTATAAACACAATTCCGAGAGTTGGTCACTTTTGCTTATTTGTTACAAGTTCTTTTCCACTAGCCGTTGGTGACTTGCCCACAAACTAAATGTATTGGGCTTGTTTCTGCAGAAATCGCAAACTAGTTGGAAGCAATTTGATTGGCTGAAATAAATCCTAAACTATTTTCGGATTAATTTCACAACAATTAATTAGCTCTGATTAGTCTGTGATTTCTACAGAAATAAGGCTATTATTATTATGTCTAGACAATCTAGACGCACGATCTGTGGTACGATACATCCTTCACACATTTTTTTTCTTTTTGTCAATAGATGGCATTAGACGTATGATTAAAATATAAACATCTAACTTGATGTTTGTCTTTTGATATCGACATTTTGCATCGTCGTTAATTGATAAAAATATCGATAAAAAGCCATCGATATTTATTAAAATATCGATGTTTCAAAAACAACGCCCATCCCTATTACAGGATGTTCCATTACAAAAAAAAAACTTAGTTGCGTCACACTATGGATAATCGTTCCCTGAAGTTATAAATATTTAAAATTTATGCATTGTTAATTGCTACCTACATTGGACTATAGAAGGGATACCTTTTAAGTTTTGACAAAAACAATGAAAGAAAAGAAATTTCGTACAAATCGTTTTATTGTTCTTGAAAATATTTACCATTCAAACCAATTCTCATCTTTTGTAGGTGGTATCTCCAAAACATGATTTTTGAACGCTTCAACAGCTTCTTGATGTGAAAAATCGCTGCCCACGCATTTTTTGTTTGACATTCGGTAACAAAAAGAAATTGTTAGGTGACAAGTCAGATGAATATGACATTAATTTGATGTTTTTTCCTTCAAATAATCAATTGTTTGACATGCTGTGTGAAAGGTTTCATTATCATGATGAAGGATAGTGCGACGATTGCTTTTCCTGATTTCATCGACGACATTCAGCATTAACTGTTCTTCGATCCTCCAAAACAATGCTTGCGACAGATCAAGTACAACGAAAGAAACAAGCAGTCATTTTCTTGGAAGTGCTTCATAAGCGAACAACTTCTCTTGGATTCGACTCATCTGGGAACAGTTGATTGTTGCTTAGTTTATATATCCAAGTTCCGTCACCTGTTACCTGTTATGTATGCGGATTTTGAAGTTCCTCTGTGGAGTTTCTTAAGTATTTCTTTACACTAATTGACACCAGCATTTTTTTGTGCTTGGGTGAAATTATGCGGAATCCATCCGGAATAAATCTTTTTCACACCTACATGTTCATGCAAAATCGAATGTACTGCAGTCTTTGATATGCCTATGGATGTCTCTATCTCAGGGTAAGTTACATGTCGATCCTCTTCAATCACGTTGCGTACAACATCGTTGTGTTTTGGATCAACAACCGATTTTAGTCGACCCCCACGAGATTCATCACTAACGGAAGCAGAACTACGACGAAATTCTGCCAATCAGTTCTAAACAGTCTTTTCTGATGATGCTTTATTACCAAAAGTTGAACGAAGCGATTCGAGGTATTGTTGCTGTGTTAGGCCTTCACTAAAATCCTAAAAAAACCTCTAACGAAAACCTTCACCTGAAATCTCAATTTTTTCACAAAATTACTTTCTTAAACGCTCACTGTAAGCAAACTATTCGGCCGATTTCTGTGCTGTCACTGCTTCAACAGAAACACATGTAATATTTTACGAAAATAGTAATGTCAAATCTCAATAGCGCCATCTAGTGGTGGTTTGTAAAAACTTAAAACGCTAGCCTCGTATACATCAAATTTTAATTTCATTTTTGGAGAATAAATGGACTTCACTATAGCGTTGACTCACTTTATATATACAAATTCCAATTTATTATGCGAACAAATGAAATTATTGCGATGATTACTCCAAACAGAATTAATCTGTTTATAAAAATGCGTAACGCAAAGTAAAATATTGAAACGTTTCAATATTCTAGATCAAACAATCATTAAGAAAGAAATAGAGCACAGTTCTTGGAATTACGGCCGCGAAATTAAAACAACAGGATCATTAATTTCGTCTTCTCCTTTTTTTTTACGTTCGACAAAGATAAATTCATCAATCTCTCGTTGACTGTTACGAATTGCCGCTGAATCATTGCTAATTACTCGGGGAAAATAGCAATATGGGCACGCGCGTACTATGTTCATCGAGACGTTATTTACAAACATCGTATGTTCACTATCCTCTGCGATTAAGCTCGTTTAAGTTGTCAACAGGTGTTAGTAATAGCGTAGTAACCTTTGAATCGTTTGCTCTTTAGCTCGCGCCTTGTTTTGCTACCGGTCCGCGGTATTCGATTTGAATTCGGGTATTTTTAATCACAACACAGACTTCAATCGGGTGATTTTCTTGGCATGTGTTCAGACGTGATTGGGATCGATCTGTTTTTTGAAAAATATGTTGTATACGCGTGTGTTAGTCATTGGAAAGCTGTAGGAGATCTGATAGAATTGGATAATTGTCAGCATCTACCGGTTTGGTTCATGTCTACTTTATGTAATCTTTACAAAGTCCTCCCATGCTGATGATGGCGCAGTAATTAAGATTAACAATCTGACAGTATTTGATAGCGCATAGAATAAGCAAATTGTGGTGCAACTCGAGATACCCGGAGCGATGAGTTACATGTGGTACTTGATACATCCTAAGGTATTATGAATGCATTTGCAAATTATTTTGATGGTGACGATAGTTATTACGGAGGATACTAAAGTTCCACAAATATAATCCTTTTCAAATTCAGTTGCTGCAAGCATTAAAGCCTGCAGATTTTGAACGGAGAGTAGGATTCATTGCTGTAATGCAAGTAATGTTAAACGACGATCCCACGATTACCAATAACATTTTGTGGACCGACGAGACATGATTTCATAACAATGGGGTGGTGAATCGCCATAACTGTCATTACTGGGCTCCAGAATATCTTCGTTCCATACGTGAGACTCATTTTCAGGTATGGAGTGTTAACGTTCGGTGTGGATTATTTAATGGGCCTATCATTGGTCCATACATTTTTTATGGAAGTTTGACAGGGTAACATTATTTCCATTTTTTAATAATGACTTTCCCGAGTTAATGGAAGATATTCCATTCGCAGAGCGCAATGATTTGTGGCAGCAACAGGATGGCGATCCGCCTCATAACTCGCGGTAATTTTATGAATTATTAATGTATTTAATGTTTCTTTTTGTAACAATTTTTCTATTTAGTATTGATACGGTCATTTTATATTAAATATTTCTTGAATGAAATTTTAGTTTATATCGTTGTATTCCAAACTCTTCGTAAAGTCAAAAAGATGAGGGGAGCAATTTAAAAAAAAAATTGTTTAGGGGCGGTTTCTTAGAGAATGGTTTACTAGGGGCAGTTTTAAAAAAGTATATCTTTTAGAATTGTGCAAACCATTTTTGACGACATCTTGCTCGATCTTATATTTCTACAAATAAGGAAGATATCGCCTGTAACATTGAATCTGGGACACCTGATATTAACTTTGAAGTTTGTTATAACCTCAGCAAGTTTTCTAGTGTGTGTTAAGTGTTCCATGGCTTTGTTACTATTACCCCAGCGCCCTAAAGTATGAAGCTTAGTTAATTATTTCCCAACATGCGAATGGCGACTCGGGATTGTACCGGATCTACCAGGAAAATCTGCTACTTGACGCTGGTGGGATACGAACGCATAACGCCTAACTCTGCCACAGTCAGGAGCCTCCTTAACATTGGGCTACTGAGCCATTAAAATCTAATATAATATGTATTTTTAGAAAATCAAAAAAAGAATTAGGGCACTTTGACTAAAACGTTTTTAAATGTTGAAAAAGGAAAGATTTGGAATAATACTGAAAATACATGTTACAAAATGCAATACCTATTAATATTTCACACAATTTAAATTTAATGAGGATAAACAATTAAAAATATTATTCAAACTAGTTTAATTCTGCCATGAATTATTCAAAATAGTGTGCTTATTTATGCAGACACAACTATTGTAAATTTAAACTTCCGCATATTAAGTAACTGTATTGATTATAAAATTGCAATAGCTACATTTAGAAGAGTAGCAACACATATACTTATGAAGAAATATGTTTCAAAGTTGTCAATTTGGTTTGACACATTTCTTTCCAAATTGTATAATTAAGAATATATATTGCTATGTTCAACGTTGTATCTACGACAACAACAACTTCTCTCAGTTGTCACCTCGGAACGACTAAATGTCAGGCTGGCCACTCGTTGGTAACTAAATATCCCTCTTGCGTGGAAAATTGGAAATTTCTTCGTTACCATCACCCCTTCAGCCAATTGTCCTTGGAGCGAGGACATTATATTTCAAATATAAGTCCAGATAACGACGAGTGTGGGGTAGCATGGACAAATCTACTCGTCAGTTAATTTTTCTATTCACTTATTTCGTCGAAATTAATGTAGAAATCGTCTGGAATAAGCAACAGCGTAAATTGAAAGGTACAACAAATAATATTTCATCAATTAAATCTTTATCTGAAAGGTTTCTGTAAATTAGCAGTGGATTTTCTCGTTTAAAGCTTGTTGGTGACATTTTGGATCGCAGAATCATCAGCATACAACCTCCTGGTTAAGTCACTGCATTCGTTCTCGTATGCTGTTTGCAGAAATAATATCATTCGATCGAAAGTCATTGTAAAAGTTTTTATTTGGGTTAAATTATCAAAATTGGCGGTGAAATAAAACAATCGCCGGTCTTTCGCGATTTAAAATAAAAGAAAGATGAACGACACCATAATTTTTCATGAATCTTTATTCGGCCTTGTTTGAATCAAAGTGTGTCTTAACTCCGGTCCCCATATAAGTGCTCGATTGTGAAATCAAAGTCTTTATTAGAAGAGAAGTGGGTTAAATATCCAGGCAGTTTCCTGTAGTGGTTATATAAACAGAGGGTTTATATAACATTGGCTTCGTTCAAAAGTTCAAGGTTAGTTACTTTTAAAATCTTAAAATTCGTTAATTTCATTTTACTGAGTTGGAAATTCATTCTAAAATTGCCGTAAGGGTATCCAGGGATACCCCCGAACCTACAAGAATCGTTTATTCAATTTAAAATTAGAAAATTTAACAATTTTCACAAAAAAAACTCCGAGAAAGATATTACAATAAATATTTTTAATGAACAAGGAAAAAATCTAAATGTGACAATTTTTTGAATAAAAGAATGCGATAAAAAGGCGTCAGATATATTTATATCAAATAATAGGTTGAACAATTTTATGTTTATCTTCCAAATTGATAGATATTTCTTTAAAACAAAATAAAAATCATGTTACAAAATCAACTTTGCTTTTAACTCCACATTTTCCTGTAGCAAATATTACGAACGATTGCAAACAATGCAAGATTCAGAAACAGTTGTACACAATGTCTATATGCAACTATACGTAATATAGGTGAAATTCTACCAGGAATGTAGTGGTAAAGGTAACACTCTCACTGCAAACAAAAGTATTGTACGATACATATGTATACATTATGTATCTACATACATACAATCCAATAGAGAGGAATCTATTGTCCTTATACTCGCTCCCCCTCAAAAAGTAAACAGAATTTCAATTTTCAATTTCCTCTCAAGTTAAATTTGTCCATGCCACACGTATATGTGTATGTACAACATATAGGTATAACATGTTGACTGCCATTTCGTATAGACTTCTCTTTCTATAGATATTTCTTTCACAAATATGCAGATTTGTGCGAATGTTCAATATCTCTAACGGCACGTCGATAAATCGGAATGCAAAATAAGAAACAGGTCGCTAATATTTCCATTCCAAATTAATTTAAAGCTCGTATGTGATGTCTGATGTGTGAAGAAACACTAGATTTATTTGTATTGGATTCTCTTTGAAGGTGGAACTGAATTGTGTGCAGAAAGAATTAATTAGCGGAAATTGCAAATTCAAACCCAAAGTTCGCTTAATGCGCTTATTTGCTGTAGTATATTAGGAAGCATGAGAAAGGCTATAATTATCCCATCTCCGTGTAAATATTTTGGCAAGATTCTCGTTTGGGGGATATTTAAATATAATTTTTGAGTTATATTGGTTCAAAAATTCTATACGAAAATTGAAATCTATATTGTCATATTTACACCTAAGTATTTATTGTTTATTGCGGAAGATTTTGATCAAATAACATTTACATTCGAATTTTTTTACGAAAACAGGGTAAATGTTTCGTAGCTGATTGATATGTGATGCACCTATACTTACAGTAAAACCAAGGATACTAAACAAGGATTGCTCAACGCGGTTAACTTATCTCCTCAAGGTCAAGTCGCTTGTGACGTCACCTGCGTTCCATTACCTTTCTCATTCATTTTAAGTATTAAAACACACTTTTTTTCAGAACTTTCGCAATTTAATTGATCTATAATGTATATTAAAATATACCCTTGAACTGTGAAAAAAACAAAAATTTGCAGTAAAATACTTGAATAATTCATTTTGTTCCATCAAGCTACTATAGTTTTAGAGTATTTTTATTTACGAAAAAGATGTATATTTAAAACATTTTGTAACAAAAACTCATTTAAATTGAAACTTTTATATAAAGAAATAATTCTATACAGATTTGGTTTCATTAGGTTCACGAAAAATGCACCTGTTTAAACTAATTAAAAAGAAATTAAAGCTGTCCCAAGGTGTTGAAAATAGGAAAAATTTAGGAAAAACCTAGAAAGGTGCACACAAAGAAACGTTTACTTGTATCAAGCGTTTCTTTCTCCGCTTAAAAGTATATCATACACTTGCAATTAAATAATTGTATTTCTTTGTTTAATGCATTAGTTAACTTAATTCAAGAAAATCTTGCGCAAAATTTGAAAAAAGCGATGCTTAGTATAAGTAAAACAATATTTTCTTAAGGACAGTAAATAATTTTCTTAGTTCCAGAAAGCGCTTAGGTATTGTTCATAAAGTTATAGTTTCATTTTTTTAAAATAAAGCATTGATTTACTTAGAATTCTTGAAATGCATATTATTTATATGCACATTATTAATTGCGCTTACCTTGTTTAAAACAGTACGACATATCTGTACATAATGCAGTAAATTATTCACATTGCTTGTGATTTTAAAACGACTAAAGTAGAGGTTATCTACAAAATAATATACAAACAAAAGAGTAGTTAATGTAGTAACGTACACATGAAAAAAGTGCCTAGAAACAATAACCAAGTTAGTGCTAATAAATAGCTCCTGGTATTGATGGAATCACCACCGACAAAAATAATATGAGAAGAGAAAAGCACTCACGCTTTTGCTTCTGCCCACATTGTTGTTCATCTCTCAGTTTATAACACTAATCTTCAAAAACAGCACTGAAATATTTCCTGGCGCCTCTTACTGTCAAGAGATATGGTCATGCCGTCACAGTACATAAAATAATCCCTATTTAATTACATTATTAAAGAAATAATTTAATTATACTGTAACACTAAAAAAAAAACTTTTGTTCATTGACTTGCTCCTGATTTTAATTATTAACCATAGTTTTTTTTCCTTTATTGTAATTTTTCTTTTATTGAATATCCTGATGATGTGTTTTTTGAACACGAAACTGGTTGCCTAACTTCTTAATAGAAGTTTGTGAAATCTGGACCATTTTTTCATTCCTTCCTTTAATATGAATATTTTCTTAACACAAAACTAAATGGTTTACTTGGACGAAACATTTTTCTGTCTTGGATTTTCTTGATTTTCTAACCCTTAGAAAATATTTATTTAATCAAAATAAAATTTCAAGAAAATTATTTTCTTATATCATACATATTTAGTCTTGAAATAAAAATATTTTCTTGAATAGAGACTGATTCTTGCAACAAAATCTATTTTGTTGACGCAAGAAACCATTTCTCAACGTGTGCAACTTTTTCTTTTGACGTTTTTACAAAAATTGAAAAATAGAGCGATATTTTGTAATTTTGAGAAGAAAATGTTAAATTTGGCGGTTAAAGTCACGTGATTGTGTGTGTATGTGTGTGTGATTTGATTTTTTAGACAAAAATAAATGACAAAGTCAAAATTTACCTACATTAACTAATAAAAAGTGTTGCCACATGATGCGAACTTTGTATGACACTGTGTGACGCTTCATTCGTTTATGGACTTTGTTATTATCAGGGTACCAAATAACGTGAACATTTCCTATTCTATAAATTTTATCATAATACTACCGATCTTGATGAGTAAACATTCCATAAAAGCTTCCATTTTGGATTACGGTTGCCTCAACAAATATGTAGCAGCAATATTTCCAAAGATACTTTGCTAGCCATTTCAAAGCAATTTCCACAAATAAAAGTGTATAAGTAAGCTTTATTAATAAAACATTGGATTAAGTATAAATGTACCCGTTGTATTTAGAACAGTTTTCATCGCTTCTTTCTCCCCAGTACGTATCCGAAAATAATATTTCGACAGCGTAGAATTTATCGACACTTTTCAACACATTCAACGATTGACTAACTGACCCATTTAACCCTATTCGACCCGGTTAAAAACCTATATGTGTAAATTCCAAATTTGTGAATGGAATTAGATGAGGACCGACGAAAAGCGTGTGGTAGAAAAATAGGGTTGGGGTGGAACAAGGGGCGAAGGAGAACAAAAGAGAATTAGTGAATGGGGTGATAGGGGCATCGAAACAAAAATTCATTCCATATAAATCAATTATTTTTGATTTGTGGACAGTTTTGAAATAAACCTAACGCTAGACAGCTGCGGTAATATTGCTGTCCTCTTCTCTTCGCAACCCACCATTTCCTCCACTCTCGATTCATCCAGATCTCGCTATAGCAATGCTGATTATTTCCTCGTTTTTCTTTTTTTTGCGAAAGAAAAACGCTTTTTTTCCATATCCAGTTTCAATCTCTATCATTTTATCAGCGCTTGTTGGACCTGGATGGTAATCGGTATGAAAGAGATTGGACGTTTTGAACTTGCGGCGGTTGTGTGTTAATTGAAATTCATACGACGACGTTGATCCAGCGTTAACAATTGTAAGAGCTTTTTAATCTCGCCGACGAGATATTTTCGATAATCCAAAGATAAATTGGATTATTTTATTTTGCGTTCGCTTTTTTATTCGGTTTGTGAATGATTTTAGAGGATATGTCTTTTTATTTTGGAGATTACTACGCTTAAAATAACTTGCAATGAATTTTTGAAAATCAAATAAATAATTACTTGGTGATATATTTGCTATACTATTTATAACTTTTTTTTATCTAGATCTAGTACAGAAATGTGTGGGGCATATTATGTATGTGAAAAAAATCATTTTGTTGTTAATATATTCGGGGTCAGTGACATTTGTTGTACCTACACACTACAAAATAATAACATACTTCGATTAGGGTTACTAGGATCATTTTAAGGTGCATCCGAGCACCGATGCCTTCAGGTTGTTGTAAGAATATGCCACTTTTGGAATTTGAGGGTTTGATACTGTTAGCAGAAGTATAGCGTATTCTTAAATCTTAAAACAAGAGAATAAAACCGAAAAAATATTAAAGTGTTGCGGAGGCTGCAAAAACTTCATTCACTATATATGTAGTGCTTATAAACCTACTGAGTTAAAACTCTTCGAAACTCATAATACAAATGTGAAATGGAGTTGTGACAGGTGCGGTATAGAAGGCAAAGAGACAAACAACAAGCATCTGTATTCTAAAATTATCGATAGGAACAAAAATATCGATAAATTGTTGAGTATTGTATATGAACAATCAATTTAAATTTAAAATTGCCTTTACAACAAACCAAAATTGAACAGGAGACGCGCGGTGCTATAACACGATCAAAAACGACATCGACAGATGTCGCCAAGGGTTCAGTGTCATATGCAAAGATCGCAGGTCAAAGCCAAGACAACAAAAACCAAAATATGCAAATCCAGGCAGAGGTGAATAACCTCACACAGACTGACAAAAAGAAACACAACAAAACACCAACGACACGAAAATGGAAAGTTTTCAACATAAACCTATAAATCGAAAATCCAACAGAGTTAAAACAGTTCGCGGGAACAGAAGCAATACAACGATTTCAGCTGCGGAAAACAGGCGGTGGATCTTTATTTCCCAATTGTTAAGGAATATGATGGAAGGTGATGTTAAAGAATACTTGTTGGAAAATAACATAAATGTTTTGCAATGCTCCCAATTAGATATAAGAAATAACGACATAGCGGTATTTAAGATTGCTGTAGGTGAGGATACCTATGGCCGGATGTTTGAACCTGAACTATGGCCTGCAAACGCTATAATTAGACCGCATAAATTTCGACATTTTCGAAACGAAAAGACATCGACTATAAAAACATAAAACTAGCAGAAGTAAAGGAAAACAAAAGGAAATTACTTCAGTACACTTTATTGCGTCAGGATATACAGAGCTTGCGTAATAAATGTAACGATTCACTGATTTTTATAGAAAACTTAGATTTATCGGTGAATGCTATTGCGTTAACTGAACACCACATGAAAATAGTGTGCCTGACGGGTTCCAAATGGCTTCTTGGTTCAGCAGAACATATAATCAGCATGGCGGGTCCTGTATACTTGTGCCGAATGGAGCTGAATATGTCTTAAGTAACTGAAAGAAAAAACAGGGAATTAGTTTTAGAATTCAGTGCTATTAAAAGTAAGAGTGCGAAAACAATTATTGTAAATATCTATCGACCGCCGGCGGGTGACCTGGATGAATTCTTATAGATATTGGATGTAATTTTAGAGGATATTGCTTCTGAGGTTCAATATACACTGTTAACAAGCGGCGACTTCAATATAGATTTAAGCAAAACTGACACAAACTCAGAACTATTCATAGATCTAATGAGGTCTTACAACCTATATCCAACAATAAATGCTCCAAAAAGAAGTACTGATCGGTCGGGGATAATTATTGATAACATCTTTACTAATTTGACAAATTATAAGAGTGACCTTCTTGTTTCGGCGTTGTCTGATCGTTATGCGATCCTCTGAGTTTCATAATGAATTCGTCGATGAAACTAGAAAGATACAAATAGAAGAATTTACAGATCATAAACTATCATTATTAAAACAAGAGCTACAGGACATTGATTGGGAGCCGATCATGTGCAGCACTGAAGCGAACGAGTGCTACAACAATTTTGTTGAAACACTCACATTGTTGATAAATAAACATATAAATAAAAGAGTTATTACTTTAACAAATAGATCTAACAAGAAATGGCTAACAGACAAAATCAAAAGTATGTGTGGTATTAAGAGACAATTGTATGAAGAATTAAAGAAAAATAAAATCAACAAGGAAGCGTACACAACATTTTGCGATCATCTCAAGCAGGGAATTGAAAATTCGCGAAGGAGCTCGTACGCGGAGTATATCAGTAATTCCAGGAATAAGTGCAGGGCAACATGGGATATTGTCAGACAGATTCAGTGTTCTGTCAATCAACATTTGTTTAATTTGAAAGACTTTGGTGGGAACAGCCAAGATTCTAAACATACTTTAGATAACAGTAATGACTATTTTACTGAGTTCTGTGAAGGTTTCGAAGACAACGAAGAAGCGCTAGTAAAACCAGAATTAGTTAAATACGTCCCGAAATGACTGGCATTATATCTGGCTGACAACCATGAGGTAGTAAGCATTATCAATAGCTTGAACAACACCAAAGCGACTGGAAAAGATGGAATTCCGGTTTCTCTGCTCAAGTCTTGTTCTCAGATTCTGGCACCCCCCTTGGCCCACATTATAAATACTATTTTCCAAACCGGCAAATTTCCTGAAAAACTAAAATATAGGATAGTTAGACCTACTCATAAAAAAGGAAACAAAGGAGATGTAAACAATTACTGTTGGCGCTTCTTTCTTCGAAATCGTGCATATATTTTGGTAGAAGTTTACTCCACACTCCATTTAAACACTTTGCTGATTCTTCGTTCCAAGCTGCCTTGATGTTGTAAATGCATTTCAAAATATTATAGTACCGCTAATAGTCTTTAATTGTTTTTTCTGTAGAGACTCTCACCATTTCCGTAAAGGTGGTGCGGAGGTAATAGGAATTAAAGGTTGCAATAACTCCCTGACCCATTGGTTGCAGAAGTGATGTTGTATTTGGGGACATGTAAACAACCTTAACATCCAATGGTGTTCTTTCTTCAGCAAGGTTTTGAGGATGTCCAGGCGCATTGTCCAAGAGAAGAATTGCCTTGGGTGGTAAATCATTTTCATTACAAAAGGGGGTTGGAAAAAAATAATCTGTGTACCGATCTTTAAAAACGTCTTGTGTGACCCAAGCTTTCTTGTTCCATTTCCAATAGATTGGCAACATTTCTTTGTTTAGACCCTTGAGAGCAGGTGGCGTTTATGAATGGTACACCAACATTGGTTTAAGTCTCAAAGTTCCGGAAGCATTAGCTCCCAATGAAAGAGTGATTCTATCTTTTGCAGCTTTGAAACCTGAAGTGGAACATTTTTCCTGGGAAATGAAGGTTCGTTATGGCAATTTTTTCCAATAAAAATCATCGACATTAAAAATGAGGTCAAAAGGATAATTGCCTTTTTCTACACAGTCTTGAAACTCTTTTGGAAAAGCAGCCGTTGCCGCAACATCTGCAATTGCCGCCTCACCATATAATTTGACGTTACGATACTTACTTCGAGATTTAAATCTCGTAAACCAACCTTTGCTTCCCAAAAATGTTTCTTCGCCTCCTTCTGTCTTCTTAAGATCTACAAAAATTGTTTTTGCTTTCTCAGTTATAACAGCTTGAGTCAGAGGAATGTTTTTCTGATTTAAATCATCTACCCATAACGATAATAATTTTTCAATTTTTTCAAAAATTTTACTTCTATAACTGACTTGTGTTGCATTTATCGCCGTAGATTATTGCTCCTTTATTCTATCTGCATTTTTCATGATGGTAGTAATTGTCGATGGAGCCTAAGTTCATACTTTTACAGACATTAGGACGTGTTTGTCCATCTTCCATTCTTTGAATCACTTCCATCTTTTTTTTAAGTATTATAGATTTGCGTGCCTTTTTAGCACTATGTTCAGATAACTTTTCTGCGCTTCTTTTATGAGACATGGTATTTTTACTTTTCAAATAATTTACGTAAAAATATTAAATAGAAAAAATAAATGGATTCAATTGTAATACTGCATTTAATAAATGTGCATACGTCGTAGCAGCTCGGTAAATACGTTATCACTGGAGCATCAAGCAGTCTAGTTGTTTTGGTACTTCTCTAGTCAGGCCGGGGAAGCCCAGTACGTGCTCAGTGGAACCGGGGAATTTCAAGACGCAGGCATGTGGCGTTATTGTGAATCGACGTAAACCGAGGGCTACCTGTAATATGAATACTTTAATTCTCCTACTGCACGAACTCTCCGTACTTTCCCTCACACTGAACTGTTTCCAAATGCTTAGCGGAAACTTTTTAATTTAGGCGAAATTTATTAATAAATCGATTAGCAACTGGGTATGAGTAAGTAACATCTCTCATTTATTGCTAAAAAGAGAAAGAATTATACAATTTCCAACTTGCTAGATATTAAAAATCCATTAACAAACATCCCTTTCAACGTTCAAGAACATAATCCCGATGGGTAACATAGTACGGTAACGGATTATACACTCACGCGTCGTTCAAAGCTTCTCCAATGATGAAAAGGACTACTAACTCAAGGCGCTGAATCGAGACATAGTGAGAAATTCCCATTTTTAAAAAATCCTCTGCCGTTTCTTTTCATTAAGGAACGATATTTTCTTAGCGTGACAAAAACCCGGGATTAGTACCTATGTCTAAATGTGAAAAGGACGTTGAGCAGGCAAGCATTCGCTGTCGGATATTTTCGTTAATGTTTCCTTTTCCGTTGTTTAAAAATAAAAGATTGAAACTTGAAACGCCTACTGCAACGTCGTACCCATATACAATGTTGTAGGGTAAAAAAAAATGGACGCTATTAAGAAAGAAATGTTGCTTGAAGTTACACGTTCCAAATTTTTACGTTAGGTGATTGTTTTATTGCAGATAACACAGTTCAATATGAATTTTGGAGTGGAAGACTATTCCTGGGTAGGGTAATACAAGCTTACATATTTTTCACTGTTTCACTCACGGGCGACATACGGCATTCTTCTGTGGGGGCGCAAACTTGAGGCGAGAGCAGTATTTCTAAAACCGAAATAAGCAGTTGGAGTGTTGTGTAATGTAGAGAACTATTTCTACAACAAAGATATTTTTTTATTTACCTTACCATCAGGATATGTTTCGATATACATGTTTTTTGTATTAATTTATTGGGCGCCGAAACTGTATAACCATTTGCCGAACAGTTTTAAAGCACTGTCAAAAGACCAATTTAAACAAAGGGTAAAAAGAATGCTGCTTGAACACACAATTTACAGCCTTGACGAATATTTTAATCTACTATTTTAAAATGTATATGCTCGGGACGCTCATCATCGTCAAGGGATTCTTGCTCTCTCAAATTAATCACCATAAACGCCGTCTAAACGTTGCTTAATGTAACCATGCGTATGCCCTTCTTTTGTTAAAAATTTAATGACCGCGTAGTACCCAATTTTCGTTACCTGAGACATTTTCATGCACTAGTCACGTTGTCTGACTGGCTATTAAAAACTACTACTCTTCGAGCCGTAATATACATAGTGTAGGTCTCGCACATGTACAACTATGACGCAAGGGAGTTTGAACAGGCTCGAACCTGTATAAGCTTATCAGGCCGAGCATTTATGGCGCCCACCTCGTACTTAAGAAAAATCTGAAAGCTTTAGCTATAAAACTTGGTATGCAAGACAACAATCCTAAACATACCGCACATATAATCAATCAGTGGTTGCCAAGGTTACTACACTAACATTCAAAGCAAATGATCATTTCAGTTGACAAATGTAATTCAATAAAAATATGAATTTTGCTTCGATCAAGTTTTCGGATAAAATGTAAATGTACTGATTTAAACTATAATTGTTTGAATGGATGCAATAAGTTCAAAATAATAATCTTTGTTCTGATAGCATTATAAATTTTCTCTGTGTAGTCTTAGACTGTTAGAACATCGTCCATAATTTTCATATTAAAATTTGAAGCTTCCTTTCTAGAAAGCGATAAATTATTACTAGTTGAAATAAATCGAAAGACCGACACCTTCACAAAATTAAATTGAAATGAAAGTTAAATATCTCGTGTTATCTTTCAATTATCTAATTAATTACCTTATGGAATTAGTTTTGTCTTCTCTGGAGTACCTGAAAAAGTTTAATAGATTAAAAGCAGCTAAATAAAACTCCATTTACCACGTCTAACTTTCGCCAATCAAGTATATAAAGTAATTCGTTTCGAGATAGGAGCTGCAGGTATGAGGGAAATAAAACGAAAGTTATATACTAAACTGTTGTCTCTGTTGAAGTTTTTATTCCTGTTTACAATCTAAATCTATAAATTGCAATTCCTTTAGTTCCATTTTATTTCATTTGTTGTTTTTGTTTATTACTTTAATGCTTTAATTAAAAATATGAGTAGCAATTTAATTAATTAATTATTAATTACTAATTAATTATAGAAGATTATAGGTTCACACACCAATCAATGCAATAGTTTCTTAATTTCTTTAACAGTTTTATTTCTATTTTTATTAACGTAAAAATACACAAAAATGAACCTAATTCAATATCACCATTGACAATGAAGGGACTCAAGGCAACATCGCAGGGTTTGGTAATATTTCCTCGAGAACCCTTCGTTCTTTTGTGTTGCAAAGCGAGTGCTCTGTATCGAGAGGATGGATGTTTTCTCCTTTTTGGAATATAAATAACCATTATTTACTTGAGAATCTTTATAGGCATGATATTTTTACATTTTCTTTTAACAAAAAGAGAAAAATGGGCTGCCAAGGAAGCTACTTTACTTTCAATGCATTTGATATGAATGAAAATCATATAAATGAAAGATAATTTTAAATACGGTAGTTCTAAACGTACTAGTGCGTATTAGAACTGATTCCAATATGCCTATACATGAATATAATTTCACAGAAAGAAAAGAAAAGCTATTAGCGCCCTTTATGTAATTGAGTAGCCTGAAACGAAATGAGATAAGCATAACTTGGTGATTGCAATACTTGTAGCAAATATTTCTTCTAGGTCCCAAAGTTGTTACAAAACCCAGCCGTAGGATAACCCTGGAACCTTCCATTCTTTCTTATTGGAAATCGCGGTGTTGATGTTCTCGCGAGTTGGTTGTTCTTCCCGTAGTCGGCTATTTTTCGCTTCCCGTGGGAAAAGCGCTTTTTGCATTTAAACTGTCCTATACGACATTCATTGGCTTCCTCACTCATACTCTCCTCTCTCGTGCTTCAGTTATTATAATTGGCAGCTCTCTGCCAGGTTACTCTGGCGATCGGGGCGACTAGGTCCTTCACACTCGGCAGATCTATGTTTCTTTTCAGCGTCAAATTGCGCACATAGATTAGATAAGTATTCGAGGTGGTTCTTGACCTATCCCACTGCGACCTTCTCAGATCTATTGCGATTCCTTTATCATTAGATCAATTACGTTCGCTTTGCTTTTTTCGCCAAACCTAGCAGCCTTGTAAGTGATCCCTCTACGCAGGTTTCGCCTTTTGGATATTCCACGCCCATTTCTGAGAGCCGTATACCTGTAAGTGCTGTACGATCGTATAGCACATGGACTGTAATCTCTTCTTCCGCCTGGCAGAATCTACATGCTGTTTCCTCTGCCAGGCCAAGGTTGCTCATGTGTTTCTTGAGCATACAATATCCTGTTAGCAGGCCTACTATTGTTTTAACGGACTTTCTGTACCTGGTTAGTAGGTCTGCTGTAAATTTAGGCATGTGTCCATTCAGAAATTGCTTGACCTGTCTCTGACCTGAGATACTTTTCCACCAGTCTTGGGATTGCGCACATAGGACGGTGCCCTACTTATCATTCTTAAGATCCTATTTTTGCTTTATTTCTAAGATGTCTAGATTAGTGGCCATCGCAGTGCTCCGTACTACTGCTCCGTATGTCGTCTTCGGAAGAAAAATAGATAGGTAAATGTCCCTTTTCTGCCTGGCATCTGGTTTACTGTTCCTGCACATGAACGAGTACAATAATCCAATAGTTCTCTGGACCTTTATGTGTCGGAAGTGATTGCGCCGTAAGAGTTGCTTATCGAGATTCAGTCCCAAGTAAGAGGTGCTTCCTTTTAGTGAAAAGAACAACATATGTACTTGTTCCAAGATTACTCGGTAGCATTATCAATACCTTTCTGGACGTTAATCATTGCCGTACCTTTTATTTTGATGTGTTGTCCGCGTGTGCTGCAAGTTTGACACCGCGAGTATATCCGACATATAGACATTAAATAAGATCGGAACTAATAGTGACCCTTAGCAAAAATTAGTTGAAGAGCCTCTTTCATAAGCAACAAATTGTTGTTTTTTCTGAGTAGTCAGAAAGGAAATATTCAGAACAATTGTAACCAAATGTGTGCGCAGTACATTTCCCATATTGAATTGGTCATGGCTAAGTTTAACCAATATGGCTGCGTCACTTACGGAACTTCAATCACAGACCAGAAAGGTTCTAACCCTTTAGTAAAAATTTGAAGCTTTTTGATAATGTTTCAATAAATTTCTTTGAGGCATTTTCTTATGGTGAATAAAGCTTGGTTATACACTGCTATGCTTCAATATCAAAACGGTCTTGAGAGTGGAAGCAACATGGTCGTCTTTAGTTTAGACCAAAAGGTCTAAACAGTTTTCATTGTCTGGGGAAGTGATGGTCGCAATATTTGGGGATGCTATATGGAGATTAGTTACTTTAGGAATACCGGAACACACAAAGTAAAGACAACAAATGCTTAAAAGTTCCCCGAACAGCATAGAAGAAATTTTTTTATGGGTAAATTTGCTACTCTCGTTTCTAGAAATTTCTTTCACCAAATTTTACCTTTATTTTCTTTTTTTCATTGAAAATCCTACTGTAGGATGATACTAAAAGCAGTAGAAAGGACGTTATTTAAATACATTAACCGTAAAAGGCAGATATCGGGACATTAAAAAGCACATTTAAATGATTTTTATGAATATAATTATGAATGTTGAGACCTCTAAAATATAAAGTATAGAATATTACAGTGTAGGAGTTACAGAGTTATATTAACGTCGTTTTTGTATCCCATTCGTGCAAAAAAGGTGTCGAGGGATAATGACGTACGGGAAAAGTATACCTATGTGACATGAAAAATATGTTAATAAAATGTTGGGTTTTGAAAGAGTATTGCTATTAATTCGAGTGTTTGATAAATGAGTATCCTATTTACCCTTCATAGCCAACTAATTCATTAGCAAATTTGAAACAGATATGAAAACTTCACTTTATTGAATTTTCTTATTCTAATAGTCGTTTCAAAAATTGTAAAGCTGTTTGCCCATTGTTCATTTTTAGTCATACAAGGTCTACTTTAACTTATCTCGAATAAGGCATGTTTAGTCTATGAAAGACCTCCTTGGTCTTTTCTTGTTTGTGTAGCTAAATGTACGAGATGCCGTTTCAGGCGTAACCTTCGCTAGCATGTTGTCCGTCTCCACCGTAAGCCGGTAAATATTTACTCGTTAAAATGGGGAATGAACGGTCCACAGAAATTCTAGACTGCAATAAGGCATCTATGCGTGTAGGACTCGAGAAGCAGTCGGTGCAACGTGACAGTTCGGATGCACTCAAAGGACGGCCTGATCATGAACTTTAGAACTTTCAGCAACTGTCTGGCATTGTTTAGATAACAGTCATCGTAAAATTTGCATACCGTTTAAGGTTACAGCGGTTTAAAGTGCAGAATTGTGTAGACTATAAGGAAGTTATTATTTTATCGACTTTACGTAAGTTGAATTTCCATAACTTTGAGTAATTGTATTTGGGTTATGTTGCTATTGTCTTAAAAATTTAGGTAATATTTAGTTATAAATCAAAACTACTTTGAAATTACAAGAACCTCTACATTTAGTAATTATTAAAATAGACTGTTATACTTGTGCGTGTACATTAGCTCACATTGTTAATGATTTATTGCATAGTATTGATGATAATCAAGTTAGTACTTTGAACTTATTATTATTCTAACTTTTAGTACTATTAATCATTCTTCTTTCAACATTACTCTTCTCTTCATATTTATTACATAGAATTCAGCAATGATTATTGCCTTTCCCATGTTCTATTGTATCTGGAATTCCTCAGGGCAATATCTTTGGTCCCTCGCTCCATATAATCTGTACATCTAATATTCTGAAATGCGTACATAACTGTGTGCCGATAACACGCACAATTTATTATTATTTTGATGCTGGAGATTCCTATGAGGCTATTTCTGAGACAAATAATGGTTTTCATATACTTACCATTAAAGCTGGCCACGAGCGATACCGCGCAGTAGCGTAGAGTCGACCAGATCTCGCGTTCCACTAGAGTTATTCTGCTAATAGAGATGTTTGCTCCCGCAAATAATTTCGCTCATCTTTTAAATAAAAATTAAATAACACGTGCTCAAACACTTACCATTTTAAGAGTCCTCCGTGAAATCACAAAGTGAATAATGTCTGTTAAATATCTGCAACATTAGATATGTTTCAACTGTTGTTTCGGCAAAACTAGTACGGCATGAGGAAAAAATGCGTTTATATGCAGAGAACGAACGTTCTACATCTAGTGACGTAATATTTGCGTAAGTAAAATAATCTTTCAAATAACTTAACGATTCTGTTGACGCACCTTCACAAATGTGTCTTAATGTGCCAAAATCAGAATTTTTCTCAAAAACACTTTCAAATTTTTCTAGAACAGAAACATTTTTTGCGTCTTCAATCGCGCATAGCTGTGCGTGAACATGTTGCACTTTTTCTAGTGATTCTTCTAACGGCACCGCAGGATTTTGTAATTTTTCCATTGCATCTGCTAGCCCGAAGTAATTGTCGTGAATGATTTTTAAATCCATTTGAACCTGACTATCTTGAAATTTCTACTGGCTTTTCTGGATAGCGGCAGCATCCTTTGTGTCGAATTGTAAAACCACGTTCTTAATATTGCCAAAATATTTATGATAATAAAACGCGGCCTGCAACCATGTTCCCAACGAGTTAGAATAGGTTCTGGTGGCTCTGGTATACGGGGGCACAGTCTGTGAAATTCGCGAATACGTTTCGGTGATTTGACAAATACTGCTTTGGTATGCGCTATTAAAGCGTCTACCTCAGGATAACATTTTCTGATACTATCCGCCACAAGATTGAGAGCATGAATTTTACACGTAATGTGTAACAAATTAGCAGAATGCTTTTTAAGAAACCGGCCTACAGAAAGCATGTTTGCAGCACCATCACTCACTAACATCAAGAGTTGGTTTGTTGAAAGTTCAAACTTGTCCAATGTATTTAACACTAACTTTGAAATTACTTCGGCAGTACACTGTTGTATTCGTTTGGAGACTAATAGAATTGAAGGTGCCGATTGATGAGGTTCCAATTTGCGTGCCATTACATCAAGAACAGAATGTTTCTTCCGATCTGTTGTTTCGTCGACACATAACCACAATTTTTGATCTTTCAACTCCGATTTTATTTTTTGTTCAATATGTTCGCGCGCAGATGGCACAATTCTTCGTAACGATGTTCGACTTGATAATTTGCACTCCGAATAGTTATTCCAAAAGCAGATAAATAGTTCCTTGTCTAGTAAATTAAACGGTATATTACATGCGATAAACGTAACGCATAAATTAAATATAAATTTTTCATTGTCTCGTGCGCAATTTCTTTTTGAGACGTGCTCTTCACTATTTACGTGTCGTAGACGATGTTGTCTGAACCAACACATTAACGGGATTTTACAGATTACACATTTAATTTTAGCACCTTCATATATTAAGTCTGGAATTTCTGCAATAAATTTTCGAAGTTTGTCCGACCGCGGTCGTTTTGCTGACGAAATCATAATTTGTCTAGGACAGATAAACAATTGCGCAAATGACCGGCAGCGAAAATGTCCGTACTGCTCCGCAGACGAAGTAATACTACCGTTCCTCTCGGTCCTAACTGATTCTACGCCGACGCGCGGTACCGCTCGTTGCCAGCGTTACTTATCATATTACTTGAAACGTGTCATAAATCAACCCTTTTACCTGGAAATTCACATCCTATTATAGTGATATTCTTTTGCTTAGAATCCGATCGTTTATAGGGGGACTAGATTATTGTATCAATAAATAAAAATACCAGAGAAATGATATTTAGAAGAGTAAAGTACGTATATATAAATATTTCAGTTATCAACTTACATTTAGCGAGTTCACAGTTTAGAGAATGCATCGATATTTTTTTAAATATTTCGTCATAACCGTATAAAAGTTAAGTTGTGATGTATCGTTAAGTGTTTTGTGTTGATATATCGTTATTGCAAAGGTGAAATTGTTATTCTATCTCGCTCTTAATAATTAATTATTTGGAATTTGAAAAAAATTGAATGTTTTGGGTTTTTTTGTAGAAAATGCCCGGGAAAGATTTAAGAAGTGAACAAAAAGCCGCTATACAAGCTCTTCTACAATCAAACAAACATTCACAACGAGAAATTGCAAAATTACAGAAAGTATCTCCTTCTTCTGTATCGCGTTTAGCTAGAAACTTAAACGAAGGAGCTAGCACATCGACACAAAGACGGGCAAAGTGCCGTCGGAAAAGAAAAACTTCGAAGAGACCTGACCGTGAAATTGTTCATCAGGCTTTGAGCAATAGATTTGCTACAATTAAAATGATTCAAAAAAATTAACCTAATGGGCCGAAGACCTGTAAAAAAGCCGCGTTTAACAGAAAAAATGAAATCTGCTCGTCTCAACTTTGCAAGAGAATATCGACATTTCACAGACAAGAATTGGAAAAAGGTGAATAACTTAACAACATGATTTTTACTGAATTAATGTTTGCATTATTTAATAGGTTTTCTTTAGTGACGAGTGCTCGCTCTGTGTGTAGTGCAGCGAGCACAATTTGTTCGTAGACGACCTGGCGAACGTCTCACAGAGTCCACGGTCCTTTGAACTGTAAAACACCCTCCGCAGGTAATGATTTGGGGAGTGATTAGTGGAAACGGACGCGGCCCTTTGTATTTTGTAGAAGATACAATGCGTCAAGAGCAGTACATAAATGTGTTAAAAAACACGTTATTACCGTATTTTAAGCCAGGACGTCGCATACCGACAGGGCGTATATTTATGCAAGATAATGCTCCTTGCCATGTGGCAAAAAAGGTTAAGAAATTCTTTGAAGACAATCACATACCTCTTTTACGTTGGCCCGGAAATTTACCGGACCTCAATCCCATCGAGAACGTTTGGAATCGACTAAAAAGTAAGGTATATGAAAGAGAAAACCCTACAAAGGAAATATTAATCAAGAATATAAAGGATGTATGGGAGAACGATGAAGATATAAAAGAGACAATCATATCTTGCATTGAAAGTATGCCCCGAAGAATTAAGGGTGTTATTAAAAATCATGGGTTATGGACTAAATATTAATTACTTATGTTACATATTTTTTTAAATATTTACATATGTTACATATGTTTACATTATATTTTATAAATAAAAAATATAATACATGTACAGTTTATATTTTATTATGAAGAAACTACAAAATATTGAGTGTTTCAAGTAATTTGGTCAGGGACTGTAATTTGAAAATTTTGTATGATAGCAAGGATTAATATGAGGAAAACACGGATCACAAGTTTGTCGAAGGCATTATGCGATTTTAGTTCTGAGAAGGGCTCGAATGTGTATATAGCAATTGGATGGATATTTTGAACAGTTAGTACAATAAAGCAACTTCTTGTTAACTGATTTTCGATGAGATTTTACCTAATATTTATTCAGATTTCAAATTACATTAGCTCGGTTACGATAGAGTTTTGGGCATATGTTCAATAAACATTTTTGACTTGAAATTGTTTGAGTAACACATCCTTAAGTTGTGGCGATCATGTCATGGGACAGCCTGTATATTCTATTACATCATCATTACTATTTGTTTTAAACCATTTTTTATATGTAATTAATAATGTTACCATCTTCATTCTACCGAAATGATTGAGATGAAATTTATCTAACGAAAAAGAAAGTTACCTCATACAGGAAGGGGTACACGTTTCCTTTCTACAATTTATAAATCTTTATTCCTTGTGACAGATATTTGTGCCTACAATACTTCGAATTTCTATCATTTCATACCCTCTTCTTGGTGCCCTAAATCTCTCGTACTCCTTCCCCCACACCACACATTTTTATTAGATTTTCGGGCACGATTGGCTGGCATCGTATCTGAAGTGTGTGCCAGTCTTCGTGTGTTCGTGTACTTTGAGGGAACGATGCTACACTGCTAGCATTACGCTTTGTTTGCTCGAACGCCTTCGTGAAAGAGAAGCAATAAAACTTAACTCCATTTCGAGGACTGAACCGACAAAGGCATATGTGTATACAACATACTCACAACTATGCGCGTAGTGTATACGGTGTTGGCCGGGGAAGTAAGACGGGCGTGAAGATAAAGTAGCTACTACATTTCTTATAATATTAATATTAAAGAATTTAAAGTAATAGGAGAATTTGTTTACATTCACAAGTGAAGCCAATATAAAACTAAAAAGGGTGGGGGCAAAACAGGATTAAGCCTTGTCGTATCTGATCGCAATTTGGCGTAATTTTAATCTTCGCCTGGTAATTATTGAGTATCTCCCGGTAAACTTGTACCTTTTAATGTATTAAGGTGCAATGTATGTAAAATAGAATAAAAGACATCGAATTGTATTCATTAAATCATTATCTTATGTGTAGTTTTTCTAACACCATTAGGTCGCTGATGAAATATCCCGTAATTTTCTAGCAAAGACCATACGCTGCTGAGTTGGGGGAAAATACCATATTTGTTACAGAATCGTTATATTGCCAACTTAATGTTTTGGCATTTTAAAAATTTTTTTGAAACAATTAATTTTTGGCATATCTTTGGGTATGTAAGACACGTAGCAACTGTCATCATTAACAAATTGACTGCGACTGGGGATTATGAAATTGTCATTTACTAGGGAATGCGGAACCATAAAGCCCAAAGCTTTTTTGTAGCTACTTCACCACCAATCTTTAAAATGTACTGTTATGTTATGTTCAACGTCGTGTTTACGACGACAACAATTTCTCTCGGTTGTCATTTCGATACTGAAGTAAATGTCAGGCTGGCCACTCGTTGGCAACCAAGTATCCCTCTTGCGGGGATAATTGGTAATTTTTGCGTTACTATTTCCCCCCTCAGCCAACCGTCCTTGGGGCGAGGAAGGTAGAAATTAATTATAAGTCCAGATAACGACGAGTGTGGGGTATCACGGACAATTCTACTCGTTTATCAATCTTCCTATTCAATTACTTCTTCTAAATTAATGTAAAAATCGTCTGGAATGAGCAACAACGTAAATTTCAAAGCACAACAGATAAGATTTCGTCAATTAAATCCTTATCTGAAAGGTTTCCATAAACTCGTAGCGGATTTTCTCTTTTAACGCTTGTTGGTGACAATTCGTATCACAGAATCATCAACAAACAACCTCCTGGTTAAGTCACAGCATTCGTTCTCGAGTACAAATATCATTTAGATTGAAAGTCATCAAGAGGTAGTTTCTATTTAGGCAAATTATCAAAATTGGCTGTGGAAGAAAACAATCGCCGGTCTTTCGCGATTTAAAATAAAAGAAAGAGAAAGGACGCCCTCAATTATCATCAATCTTTATTCGGCCTTGTTGAATCAAAGTTTGTCGTGAATAAAATCCAAAGATAAGTGTTCGTGGTGTATTGAAAGTCATTATTAGAAATTCAAATTGGGTTAAATATCCAGAACAGGCAGTTCCTGTGGTGTGTATTTAAACGGGGTGTTTATTTACATTGGCGTCGGTCGAAAGTTTAAAGGTTAGTTGATTTTAAAATCTTAAAAATTCGTTAATCTGATTTCACTAAGTTACAAATTCATTCAAAATTGCCACAAGGGTATCTAGGGTTACCCCCGAACCTACGAAAATCATTTAATAGAGTTAAATTTGAAAATTTAACAAAATTTAGAGTAGAAACCCTGAGAAAGATATTTCAGTACATGTCTCATTCATGGATAATTTATTTTTGCAAGCGTCAATTACATGCACGTATTCTTCTTGCAGATACACATACACATTCTGAAGGTGTTCTAGAAAGGTGTTTATCTTATTTGGTTCCTTGCGGGTTTGGATTTTATTGTATTTCGAGAAGTGATCTGTATTATCTTTAATACTATGGATCTCGAAACTCTATAGCCAGATAATGGATAAGTATAAAAAGTCTTCTGTACTAGTGTCTCTGTTATGCAATATTATATCTGTCTCTCGTTCCGCACACAGCCTCTAAAGTTGTTGATGTTTTAAGTTATATATCTTTAGTTTTTATAGAGGTGCCATCCATTCGGCAGCAGAAATCCTAGTCAGCGCTACCGTTTTTAGATTTTTATTTTTCAATCTTGCAGATAATACGCCCACCTGAGGTCCCCATTCTTAAAAATTTATTTCATAAAAAACACATGGTAAAATTTATATTTATCTCTTTATTTTAATCTTACATCCAAGTTACGTAGGTACTATTTTATATGTCCTGAAAGTAGGTGGCGCCAGGAAATATTTCAGCGCCTGTTTTTGAAGATTAGTGGCATAAACTGAGAGACGGAGAACAATGTCGGTAGGAGCAAAGAGCGTTACTGCTTTTCTCTTCTCACATTGTTTTTGCCGATAGTGATTCCATCAATACCATGAGCTATTTTTTATTTGTATAAAAGAAAGGTACATAGAATCCCTGCAATCTGTTTAAGAAACGAGCGATAAATACAACCAGGGACGAACTTAGCATCTATTGTAATGATAGAATTTAGAACTTCGAATGTAGTTGTCATTAGCGGCACGTATAGTGTGTTCAGTATGTCCACTTGTTCAATGTGAAAATCTCTCTGACGGCTATAAGCTCTTTTTTGGTAGCTCCTACTTCCTTTATGGTCCCCTGTCGTTGTAGCGGGGATGCTAGAGACTTAATATAAGTCCAGCCAATGACGAACTTGGGGGAACGGCTAAATAACTCCTCTTCTGTCCATTTTCTTCATATCGTAAATCTTCAAATTTAATGGAATATTTTCCTACAAGTGACAGCCTAAATTCATAGGTATTTTTAGCATAATTTGCAATATTAAATATCATTCGTCAAGTAATGATCTTGTACGCCAATAAATTTTAATATTTCATAGTTGTTAGTGATGTTATGTATCATAGAGTAGTAAGTTTCAGTCTTCTAGCTGCGTCACTGCATGTAATGCGTCATGCTACTTTAAAAAAACAAGCAAGATTCATTGGAAATTCATTTACAAATTATATTTCGAAAAGAATTATCCAAATTTGCCGTGTTTGAAACAATCGCTATCGCGATTAAAGTAAACGAGTAGAGGGACGCTAATTAATTTCTGACTTTTGTGAATCGCACATATTAATGTGTATTTTTAAAAGATAAAACTGACGCGTTTCAGCGTTTCTAAAAAGACCGATTGAGTTCGAGTTTTTTGAAATATTCCATACTTTAATCCCACACTGTATATATACTGAGTATTAAAATCTGCAGATCGCAGTTGTAAGGACAAAATTCTGAAAATGAAGAAATGCACTGAGACAATATTACGCCAAAGGACCATCAGGCTGTCGTAAAGACCTTTCAGCACTAAAAAAATAGCTCTTAATGTATACAACACAAAAACAATTGAACATTATGGAGGAAAAAAGAAACTGATTATTAGAATATTTACGTTGGCGGGCGTTCTTTACAGAACAGTGTATAAAACTGTGGACTTTGACGCTTTTAATAGAAAAGAAAGATGCGAGAAAAATAATCGTAGAAAATGAAACACCCGGTAGGCGTATACCATCAGGCGACAAATACACAGTATGTACGAAAGCAATTAAGTCCCAACTCTATAAAATCTGTGGAAATCTTTGTCGGAAAACAATCGAGTACAGCATGCTGTTACTACGACTAAGACTTACGATCAGTAACGTCACCAACTTACATATTATATAAACTGCTGTATTTAATATTGTTGGCTTTGTATTTACAGTCCCTGGCCATCGACTTAGGACCATTTAAAAATATTATGATTATGGGGTAAAATTAAAAAAAAAACAGTTGGTAATTTTGGCAATATTTAATTACATATAACATGCAAGTACATAAATATAATTTGAACGTATATTAACTAATATTTGCTTGTTCCTCCTCTGTGTTTTATTATTTCCTTAATCCTTTTTGGCATACTGCCAATGCAGCTTTTTATTGTTTTTTAAAAATTTAGTCGCTATTATGCCATACATCTTCAATATGTTGTTGCAATTTTTCCTTTGAAATTGAGTTTCGTGTACGATGTTTTTCACGACACTACATACATTTTCAATAGGGTTTATGTCTGGTGAATTGCCTGGCCAAGGTAGTACATGCAGATTTTTAGATTCAAGGTATCACATTGCACTTTTTGCCTTACGACACAATGCATTGTTTTGAATGAAAGTATACGAGTCGGATCCAATGAACTAATATAAGGCATTAAATAGTTTTGTAAAACTTTTTTATATTGTTTTTGTTCCATTGTTCCGTTAACGAAATATAGTGGTCCCGGTCTTTTTGTCGTAATACTCAACCAAACCATTAGAGATGGGGGGTGTTTAATAGATGAAGGACGTCGTCGAACAAATTGGGTTCTCTCCGTTGGCACTTCTTGCCATGATTCGTTGCTATAATTAATCTAGTGAACTATGAGGATGAATTTGACTAAATACAGATGATAAGTGAATCTTACCTTTCCCCAATCTTTAACTGTATATTTCTATATTCTTTAGCCCATTGAAGTCGTGTTACTCTCATTTTAGATGTTACTCTGGGCTTCTTTGCCGGACGTCTGCATTTCAAGCGTGCTTCATGAAGACGTTTACGGACTGTTCGGGCTGATATTTGTATACCTTCGCCACTAAGAATTTTATGAACATCTTTACTGAATAAAAAATGACGTTCTGTAGCCACTATTACTATACGACGATCATCTCTTGCAGTTTTGCGTTTGTCGGCACAGTATGTTCTGCCACTACTTGTACTAGGAATATTCTCCTTAATTAATTTCACGATTCTCAGAACAGTTTGATGTGATACACCCTCTTTGGTGTTGCAAAACGTCTTCTTTCCCATTTATGGAATAATACATTGACCCGCGGGGAAAAATACAGGGGGGCGGCATAACAATAATTTAAAAATAAAGAGAATTCTTTTGGAAAAATATACAAGTTCTTGAGGGGGAAAATTTCCGTAAAAATCCTGGTCTTAATAATATTGGCAACGGATACTAACGAAAAAAAAATAAATGGAAAAGGGGACCCCACCATTTCTTTCAAAAAAAAAAAAACAAAAACTAAAACATAGGGAGTAATTGTACGTCCGAATGGCAAAGAGGCGTGGGGAATTTTCATAGCAGGTGAAATAGTCGGTTTATTGCCACCCCTAAGCAATTTATTTTTTAAAACCAGGCAAAATTAGCTGTGGGAGTTGAATGTTATTAAGTTATGGGACTCAAAATAATAACAAGATTATGCTTTATAAGATTTCGAATAAAATTAAAAAAATTTACATAAATAAAATACGTTCTTTATAAATGAAACAATTAAATAATTCTCCAAAGGTTGGTTCCTGTATTTCCTAATGGCCAAGGACTAGATATTCTATTTATCATAGTCTTTACAGATGTACTAAGATCCGCTTGCTGTATATCCACATTTTTACATATCCTTCGTAAAAAAGTACTTAAAAGTAAAGACGTAATAGTTCTACATAACACCGTCGTGTAGATTAGGTGAGTATTATATAACATTGAATTCGGTCCTGGAAGATGAATCACTAAGAAATATTTGTTAAACAAGAGAATAAGGATTCATGTTTACTTATTTAGTAAATAGGTCATGAGATTGGTATAGACTGGATGTACAACATTAAATGGAGAAATCATTCAAATTTAATCCTTTTCAATTAATGATAGCAAGGGATAGGGGGGTAGTATGGTAAATACAATATCAGGCCCACACTATGCTACCACATAAATTATTAATTAACTCGGGAAGGCCTTTCGAAGACACGTAGGTCATCATCATCACTTCAATCGTATTGGCTTAATGATGATCGACCCACCTTCTTCTTTTCGAAAAGGCCTTCCGAGGTAATTAATAATTTGTGTGGTGCGGAGTGTGCGTGAATATTCGTGTTAACCCTTTTCCTAGAACTAGGATATGGCGGCATATATGGAAGTAGATTGTTTTATACTTTAGACCACCGCTGTACATATAACAAAATACGCAAAAATATAGCCCACAGCCACCCCCACAAACTGAACAAAGAGAACGCACACGGTGTGAAGTGCTGGAAGAGGTGTGGAGTACAATCACCTAACATCACGTACAGGCAATAATAACTTAATGTTATTAGAACTGTTTCAGAGTTCTCAATCCTTTTTAGTGTCCTCCTACATTTCCGAAAATCGCGGCGTAGTGTTTCGTTAAGTGCGTTACGTGGATGTTGCCTCTGAAGTTTTCATCTTATTCGCACTATCTTCAGCAAGGCTATTTTTTCTTTGTTAGAAGCGATGGTTTCCTATTGTCTCTTTTTTGTATGCTATTATTTCTTTTCTTTCTCCTTCTACACGACTCGAAAAGACTACTTATATCGAATTTTAGCAGGGATGAAAATAGTTTTCTGATAATAAGTTTTCACCTTGGCGGTGTTGGTGTGATCCTTCTTAGTAGTTCTAATCGTTTATATGGCGATAGAGTAATTTAGTTCGACGCAAGTAACTTCTTGATTGTGAATTGGTTGTATTAGTCGTAGGAATGTAGGGAACAAACAGATTTTTAAGTGTCTTTGAAAAATGTATACATAAATAAGTATTGCTATTATTCTGTTCTAAATTGTACAACAGCGCACAAAACACCTTAAAAATTAAACAAACACTTTGTCTTGTAGTAATAGAGGAGTCTTAATATGTATCAACTGGATAGAATACCGTTGCACATAGCTGGATGTTGTCAGATGACTTTCGAAGATTGACAGTGGATGGTATTTCTGCATCGCGAATTATCTTTTCCAAATAAAAAATTTTTTTTGTATATATTTTCTACGTAACCGTCTTTCAATCAGTTACACGATTTGTGAAGTTTGGAAAAAGTGATAGTATATTAACGACGTGCGTCCATCATGGGTAGAGTGAAATTATTCGTTAGGATTAGCAGCGAAATGTTCTAATTTGCAACATTCAGGCCGTTAATTCTTAAATAACTTTTCGCTCGACATAATACTACAACTGAACGTCTCGGTATATAACTTTGTCATATGCACACATAACCTTAATTTTATTGTGTTATAATTTCTTTTGTAATGGGAATGGATGGATACATAAATGATAATATCACTGTGTTGTTATTAGCAGTTTTTGCAAATAATCATGACCAACGAATTTAAAAGTAATATGGTAAAGAGTAGAGAGACGATTGGCCGATGTACGTCCCATCATACAAATCAATAAGATAACCAACAACAGAATGATTTTAGTTTAATTCTGGAAATCTTAAATCATGATCCCGATCCTTTATCTTACTCTATACACGATACAGGAATGAATGTGCACGATTTATTTTGTGTATACTTATTTGTAAACATATCAGCAAAGCTAAGCATACATACATACAAATGAGTACGACTATAATGGTAGTTTCTTAAAATAAACTGGCAGTCTCCTAATAGTATAGGCCGCCCGAATAGAAGGATACATATTCATGTATAAAAACAAACCTAATCATATATTCTGTGTCTCTTTTATATTAATATACAAGAAAAAACAGATAGTATTTTATTTAGTAGGTATGCAGATGCAAAGTATAAAATTTATATGTCTGGATACAGAGTCTTATGAAGAAGCCTATGTAGATGAGAAACGTACACCAAGCATCTGGACGTATAAATTAATGCTATTATAAAGCATTAATTGGAGGTTAGTCTGAACACCGCTTAAAATCTTTTTTCAGCGCAGCGTATGTTTCACGAAAAAAATATCCCATTTAGGTTGTTCCAGTTTATATGGATGCTTTTACACGAAAAGCACCACACGGTAAATTGTGCTAAGGTTAATATCGTATATACTTGTACTTATTATAAAAACAACTACGATTCCATCTTTACTGATGCAAAACATAACTTAACCTCACAGTAACCACGTAATTTAACGTCTGTGTATAGTTTTGGCCTATACACCAATTATTAATTTAGCATTTACACCAGCGCATTGTTGAACTTCGCTATTTATTGCATAAGTGCGAACACTTCTTTTCCTTACCCTTACCTACCATCTACCGCATACCACGCGATATTTACCCTATGTGAATGCTACTTGTAGGTTAACACACCACACCGTATTATATATACTCTATTAAACTTATTATACGTGTAAGTAATAAATAAAAGATACATTAACAGTTAGAATTTAAGTAGTCACGGCTTCATGTGATTGTCGGCTTTTGCTTTTGGTCCGCCTGTCAGCACGTCAATGTTTCACAACGTGTCAATCGCCATGTGGTAGCGGGGGGAGGCAACTCCTGTAGTATGTCTCACGGTCGTACTACCTCTTAGGTACCAGTTGCGATTGTCCGCTCATCTCCAGTTTTGTCAAGTGATCTGTTATATCAAGCATTTGCAATTAGTATTGTAAGAACGCACTCACACACATTCTTACGGCATCGCGAGATGGCAAATATATCGAAGACATCGTTCACAGTACTTGTTAGTGTCAAATAGTGACAACTGTCAGGTGAAGATCGCACCACTTATGCGTCAAGCGATGTTGCCGATCCCTTTTGGAGTTGAAGCTAAAGATCAGAGATCCCCCGCACGTCTTTAACCACGGCCCACACAAAAAAAGGTGCCAGTTAAACAAAATTGTCTAGGATTTTCGTCTATACATAGTATAAAAACACATAGAATTGGTTTTATTCAAACGAATAAACACAACTTACATTATACTAATCGCAAGAATTCACATTATATAAAAATAAAAAATAAAATTTCAAATAAAAAAATAATCAAAAAAAAATAAAGTAGTCAAAAAGAAATTAATTAAAATCTATCAACTTAAAATTCATTAAATAATACATCAATTTTTATAAGAAACTGTTGAACCAAATTTATAATAATTTATAGTATCACCGAAACTTTAATTTACCCCCCCCTTGCAATTCCTTTATTTTCAACTCGGTCTCTCCTTATGTATTACAAAATAAAAGTGAAAAACGTAGAACCTCGTATCAAATCACGATGCGGATTTTATCCTTGATCTACATCCTACAGTAAGCATTGATAATATGTAGGATGGTCTCACACGGAGAAACTGTCGGCTACATGAAAGAGTTACACATTGGAAAATTCTGGGAAGACTTGATAATAGCTTTGTTCAAACACAAATCACAAGTCAGAGCCAAGCATATATACGCACGAAATCAGTCAAGAAAACAGGTTTGGACTTTCTCAGCAATGCAAATGTGTCTGATTAGTTTTATGATTTATGTTGGAGCAAGCCCAAAGCATACATACACTATCGACTATTTTTAATTATCATAAAGATTCCGGTTATTACTAGAAGTGTTGTCAACCGTGTGTTGTGGTTAGCACCGCCTTGCCGGACAACGACGGAGGGTCAGGTTCAATCCTTATCGGAGTCAGAATTTTTCAATATGTAATTTAATTACGTCGAAAATATCAAGGGAAATCACGGATTAGCAAGATTGTTTAGACATAAGTTTGGAGGAAAGGCTTTATGCGACTCCTTAAGCTTTATTTAGGTTTAATTTAATGGCTGCAAATGTCTAGTAGAATTGTTTGGTCAACTGACAACGTTTTAAGCTACATTAACAACCTCAAAATTTAATAGTATAATAAGAGTTTACAACTAGTGGTTTTAAAGATATAACAATGATGTTTTAAATGCGTTCGTTCAAAATGTTCGAAATTAATAATCTTAATATGACAGAAGCGGGAAGAGAAGTTTGTAAACTCCACAACTTCTACGTTTACTAGTTACGTATGTATATATAAAGTGAGCATGCATTATATTTGAAAATTAAACGAAATTGTGGTCAGCAACAAGGTTATGTTGGTAAATATGATATTTGGGAAATGTTAAAACTAGTTAAAAATCATGTTGAAAGTTATACATACCATTGCTGTCATAAAAGTCGGAGTGAAACTCGTATGAGTTCATGTTAACGTTTTTTCCAATCTTGTGGAACAATGACGTAGATTAATTAGACATATTTTTCATATTTTACCAAAAGAATATTTTAAAAATGGGTAATGTCGTAATAGTACAGTTTTGTCCCAGATTTTTAGAAATTAATAGTACTACGTAATGATAATGATGAGATTAGGTGGATTAGGTTGTAGGTTTTATTATGTTATATGTACATTTGAAAAGTTTGAAATAATTAATCGCTCCATGTGTACCTCCCTAACTCAATCGATAATATAGCGACTCTATTGATTTAATATAATGATCAATGGTTAATGAGAGGGGCGCCACCAAAAATACAGACTAATGAAATTAGTGCCTGCCTGCATTACGAATGATGAACGACTGGACGTCCTACAGAATTCATGTGAGGTTTATTTACGATCGTACGCACGTCAAATGTTGTAGAATCATGCCGTACACTTGGATTGAGTTAACGAGGATTGATTCGTAACATAAGGTTTACCATATTTTCTCACATAGAACAGCATGTCTTAATTCCTCTAAAAATCTACACATCGTTTAAAGGTAAAAACTTAAGCTATTTTTGACATAATCGCACCATTTCTATCCAAAGTATTTACGCAGATGGTGCGCTCCAACTTCTGTATCCCCCATAGTCGTAAAATTCTGCCGCAAGTCAAAATCTTTTCAAATTGTAGGTGTTGGAAATCTCAAGAATCTGAAGAGCGATGTTGACTGGATGTGACCCCTCCGATCGTCAAAGCAGTATGCTCTCGACCTTTTCACAACGATTTCCTCGAAACTGATGGTCTTCGCTCCGCTCTTCAGTCGTGGATTTCCACTCCGCCCTCCAGTGAATTCCCTACACCATTTGCGGAGGGTGAACAGCTATTTACAACTTTTCTCAATAAATTCCGTGGTGGTTAATTGACGATGAATTCTATAGGTGAAACCCCTTTTGCGTTTTTAAAAAACATATTACAGCCGCGAATGTCGCACTGGCGGTAGGCGGCAATCGGGAGTTCATCTCGGACGGCTGTTTAGCCAACACGAGCAAACGTAGCGAGACGGAGTGGTAGTATAGAGAGTGGGAGAGCGCTGCGCACGCCAATGTTGTCGGATTTCGTCGTAACACGTCTTATGCGCTGTAGTGCGTTGGGAACCTTATTTTACGATCGTCTCACCTCGCGTATTTCTGCAGTTTGTATTAACAAAGTATCTTTCTTAGAAAAAATCTAGCTACCTGCTACTGCAAATTGGTTTTAGAACAGATGTTCACTAATTCAATTGGAGACTCAAAAGCCCTCTCTCAAAAAAATGTTCATAGATAGAGTTGTTAGGATTTCTAATAAACTATCTAAATTTTTAAAAACCTGGCAAATAAGAATTAAATTTTCGTAGGAATTTATATTTGGTAATTTTTTTTAAAGGTACAAACGTTGTGATTTTTACACCAGTTAATAGGAAAATAATTTTTGCTTTAGAAAGTGTAAAGGTTTTTCCTTATAAACTTGATATTTTTGAGATATGTAAAGAAAACAAAAACATTTTCCTTTAAAAATATGTGTATTACCTATACAGGAGAGAATGAAAATTCCTTTGTACACTTTTATTGTGGACATGTTCGTATATACAATACCCGAATTTTAACCATTTCATATTCGTCTTCTTGCTGCAAATATCCCTCGCAACTCCTTCTCCCACCGTTTTTATGAGATTTTCGGTCATGATGGATGGCTTGTATCTGAAGTGTGTGCCAGTCTATGTGTTCGTGCATTTGGGGGGAACGATGCCCCACCGTTAGAATTACGCTTTGTTTGCTCGACACCTTCGCAAAAAAAACACCTCAAATAAAAATATTCAGTGTAACATTATAGCCAACGAGATCTGTAATGCGTATACATCCAATCCAGATAAATTTTATAAATATTTAATTCCGTCGGAAATAAACCGAACGGAAATGCAAGTTTATTCCTGAGATTCCATTTATAACATCAACTTAAATTTATTCCGCTTGACCAAAAGTCTCAGTGATAGTTTTAGCATTTGTACCGGTTTTGCATTAAAATGCGCTTATTATTCTTTTCTGGAGATGGCACTTATAGCTCATGCCAAAGAACAGAAAGATGAAAAATGTCTTGATGGTTTCCAATAGAGTACAAAATGGGACACAAAATTAGCTTCTGAGCAAAAATACTTTTTTTAAGCATCTCTACCCGCAAGCATTACAATCTTTTAGAAGATCGATGAAAACACAAAAAATCGGGATCTTACGGAGTTAAGCTTCCCCGTTTAGGAAATATATTTTCCTTTTTGTTTGATGTGCTCATTCCACCGTAACACAGCTTTTGCAGTCATCTTTTAAGGAATTCAGCATTATGCTCAGATATGTAGTGGAAAACAAAGAATTTCACGAAGTTCACGTTGCTCGCTTCCTAATGTATACAAAAAGAAAATATTCTTTGACTTAACTACTCTCCGTTACTTGTCATAGGAGCAAACAAATCAGGAAACTTTATCGAATTGTTTTTGATTACATAAACGTGACAGTTCCTGGCAGATATAAAACGATGAAGTGGATTGAAAACTCTTCGGTAGTTGAAATGAGGATGAAGCGAGTTAAATATGTTTTTTTTATTTCAGGTTTGATAGATTTAGTAAGAGGATCATTTCTACCTTCGTTTGTCATCACATTCGTGTTGTAGTTGCAAGTTAGTTTTTGCGTGTTGCCCAAATCGAGTGTACGATTCAAATCATTTGTTTTTTAGACCCCATGTCGTCAGGTAAAATATCGTTAAAAAAATTATACTCAGATTGGAATAACGCGCATTTTTGGTTTTCGTACATACACGAACAGCCGATTTGAAGAAAACTAAACAAGATCTACGTATTGAATTAAAAATACGGAATACCTCTTAGCAAAATGAACATACGTGATTGCAGCTAACATTTTCCAAATATTGTCGAATTATTGGATAAATACTCTCAAAATTTTAGGACCGTTTAAAAGCAAAAACGGACTTGGGATAAATTTGAGTATAATAGCGTGGTAGATTAAGAGATCTAATCGATTTTATCAAATCCGGGGGTTAACTTATGACGGCAGCTCAAGCAGATTTTCTCTTGATATGATGCGACTAGAACTGCGATCTACGTCGGAAACAGCTGTCAGTGCTATTTGATTTACCACATCATACCAAAGATTACCAATACGCGGCCGGGTTGTTATTAAAACGCAGCACACACACTCTTTACATTCCAATTTATTTTTAATAATCAATACTGATAATTCCAATTACCCAATCTATACACTACACTGCGTATTAGATATTCGTGATCGTCAAAACTACGCGCCGAAGCAAAATGCTCTGTCAGATAAATTGGATCCGAACTAGAGGTGTAGATCAGGTTTCACGCTGTTTTTAACCACAATTCGTCCTCCTACTTTACGTTCGCTTCCTCTGTTCAGTCCCCACCCCGGAAGCGATTCACATCTGTTTGCCTTAAGCAAATAAGCGCTTGGTAACACTCGCACGGATTTCGAGGACAAAATCCAACGGCTTACATAAAACGGGATCTGGGCTTACAATTCAACCGATACTAGTCAATTGCGAAGCCGTTGTACAGCTGTATTATGGATGGTTTGTAGACACATTTGAACAAGTTTATATACGCGGTCCACTAATGTGTGGGTGGAAGATGAGGAAAATTGTTTTCATTCGAATTGTAGGTTATAAAATAACCTTGTACACATATATTTAATGAGATATCATTTAGAGAAATAGAAGTTTATAGTATTCGCTTGCACACAGAGAACAAAAATCTGCATTGTTAAAATAAAGAATGTGACAGCAATACTATCTTGTAATCAGTACAAGAAAATTATTGTTAAGTTTGTAGATTTAAAATTAATCTACCTTACCTTTAATTCTCTTGCAGACATAATATACATACTAAAATATACACTGTATGGTTTGGTATTGTATAACAACATTAAAAATCTTATAATTCATAACTTATTGTACGCAGCTAGAATGGTGTGCGTATTTTTAAAACGTAATAAAATTGATTGTACGGACACGTTAGAAAAACAAAACACGTACTTTTCTATGAACTTATTGTGTTGAAAGCAATAATGTATGTTATTTAAGCTTACATGCACAGTTACAAATAAATAGTAGGTATGTTCACATTGAAAAAGGTGGTATTTTACATCTAACAATCTTTACTAATTCAAAAACAACGGTACTTATGTTAGTGCGCTTATTATGGACCTATTTCCCCCCCCCCCCCCTGATTGCGAGGGGAAAACCACGCAATTTTTAATTTCCTTCAATACTATTGCAATGAGTTTCCTCTACTATAGAACTATCATGCTTAAAACAGAGTCTCCACATAGTATGAACAGTTCAGATGGAGGAAATATGACATTCTAGGATGCATATGTAATATCACTTATAAATGCTTTACAATAGAAATGTTTTTATTTTCATTAAGCTGAAATCAGTATGTTAATTTTGTAAACAAGAGTATTCTTGTCGAGTAAAGAATTTTCTTAACGAAACACGAATTGTACAACCATTTTTCTCCGCTGCCATAACCGCCTAGTATGTATTTTATAGAAAAAAATCTGTGTAGTTTCAATTTAAATTTACTAAAGAAGACTAATTTTAAGTATACTGAATGTTTACAAAACAATTCTAGAAAAAGTATCTATCAGATTTTTAAACAAAACACATACAAAGGTTCATAAAAAAAAGAATAGCATGAATCAAACTTGGCAACGATTTTGATAGCATTTCCGTAGAAACCGAATTGATAAATACAAACTTTAAACGTACTGCTGAAAAACATAAAAGAAATACCCACTCGAATAAGATTTAATTATCAGTATTATCACTTAGGATGTTGTAATAGCGTTTTAAGAAAACAACTTGATATATGAAGCCACCTTAGAAGTTCTTAATTATTGTATTTTTCCATTTGCTATAGAGAAGTAAGGTTTATATTGGCGCGTCTCGTTTGTGGTATATTGTAGGATTATATTGTCTATCCCGTGTTGTTGTGTTTTAAATAAACCCCAACACGGTTTGTAGTAGGACTTGAGGCTCAATGTTTTCCCGGTGATTCAGTACGTACGATTCTAACAAACAAATAACAGCTACCGGCCAAAATTTATTGCCCTTGCAAAAAACAAAAAACCGAAAGTATGTTACGCGAAAACGGATTTCAGCACAATCTGGTTTATGGATCGAAGAAAGGATTTCGTAAATACCCGAACGCCGGGCGGAATTGTTTGATTTATTTACGATAAGCTTAAACAAGCTGCTAAAATAATTTAAAAACTACCTGAAAAAAATGGTTGTAAACTGAAGATAGACCAAACGCGGATTTGAATTTTCAAATTTAGGTGGGAATATTTAGGCAAAAAATATGTCGATAGGCAATACTTTCATGCAATACTACTGCGAACAACGCACGAAAAACATCCCCAAAGAAAAATCGAAATACAGTAAAGGCAATGTATCAACTGACGATTAACACCACAGCCAATAGTACACTAGAAAAATAATTCCTCCCTCATTTAACGATGTTTTCTTAGTGATATATTTTTTTTTGCACACAGAAAGCTATCTAAATGCCAAGGAAATACATTTTTATTGGATCTATTTTTTTAATAGAAGTAAAGATGACTAGGATGTGGTAAGACCGGCTTAATTCCTGTGTGTGACAAAGTACGCGAAGGGATAATAGAACCAAAATCACGGACCACGTTTATTCAGCGTGTCATCTAGTGCGTGTGCGTCCCTCCGTGGAGGGATGATAATTTCCTTCCTGAGCAATTTAGAGAAAAAGTTTTCAATAAAAAATATTTATTTATTTACAATTATATATCAAAGTATACAGGGTGTTTAGTTTCCGCTGACACGAAGGCTTTTTAACTGTTATTTATTATTATATCCTAATATTGGCTATGATAAAAACTATCTTTGTTTGTTTTGTAAAGGGCGTTTACCGAGATTACGAATAGAGGACAGGCGGGTGCTACGGGAAAGTTATACATCCGCTAACCGCTATTCCTAGGCAGCAGAGGAGAGATGTGGGACGTTTGTCTAGGACCATAAGCTATAATCCTTGAAAGGTGTCCTAGCTGAACAAATTTCGAGTTAGGAGCGCCGAAAACGGTTTAGAGGTATCTGGACGAGCGTCCTCCGTCTATTATCCTCGCCCGGCTCTATGTGATTGCTGCCGATATCAAAAAAACACGGCGTTGCATCAGAAGTATGGCAAAAATATGCCTGTTATAAATCCACATTATTATGTTTTATATTGGATATTTCCTGTTTTTTTTTTTCTTTTATAACGCTATTCCCGTTTTTATTTTATATAAAAACATGCAAAAAATCACTTTTCGCATACTACAAGTATGTCTTAAAATAGTAGCAAACAAAAAATATCTTTCATCGTATCAAAAACTACTGCCACAGAGCGCAGAAACTAGAAAATTAATATTCAAAGCCAGAAAATTAGGACATTAGAAATACCATACATAGACACCCTCTATCAATACGAGCGTTTAACCCAATGATTTAGGTCGCCCGGTAGAGCGAAGCGTCGGGTTTGGAGTCAGTCCCAAGTACATCGTGTTCTCTTTTTCCTATTATTTTTATTATTACGAAGAGCAAAAGATTTAGGAATTTTCTATATGTATGATTATGAAAACCAATGTAAATAATACCATATTTTCCGCAACATTAAAGCATATCTTATAATATGATAATTCCGGTAATATGGTTTGTATTTTGCTATCTTATATATAATAATATATTGAAGTATATGTATAATCTTCTAACAAATAAAAATGCAATTAAAAAGAAAACGGTTTCTTCACTTTTTTATTATAACCAAACATGCAACATTTGTATGTCAGATAAAATGATTTTTAAGCATGCACAAATTACTGCGGGCGAATTTGGTAGCTTAAAGTTAATGTATTAACTTTACATTGCCCACACGAAATATACGCTAACTTCTAATAAAGTTCTGCTATGAAACCTGCATCTATTCTCACCATTGAAATATCAGTAAGATTGATGACATGATGTTGCTTTTGACTTGAATGATTTCTTTTCGGTGAGGTGAAGATGGACCATTCATTGTGACGAGTTGTGTTTAGTTTCGCGATAGTACCAATAAAATCAACTTTTATCACATGTCTGTGACGACCTTACAAAGCAAATCCTGATTTTCAGTTCGAAGCTAGTTCTTTCAATTATCTACAGACATCCATGCTACCATTGTTTCTGTTCGTCGCTTTGTAGCAGTCGCAGCGCCTATCCTACTGATGATCAATCTTTCGAGAAAAACGCTGACGTGCACCATAATCTAGAATTTACAGATGTCTTGGATGGTCTGACTATGATTATTCACAAAACAGCAACGACAATGTGTTCTGGTGAAATGAACAGTTGACGGTTTATCCGGCACGTTCATCGTCATCTTTTGATATTTGTGGCACTTTGAAATGTGTTGAACCAGTCATATGGTGTTTGGTGTTTGAACAAAGCCCCGTTGTTCTCAAATGCTTCCTTAAAATATTTTGTTGTGTTTCTGTGGCATCTATGGAGTTTAAAACAGAAATTGAGATGATTCGCTGTATAATCAAAGAAGCCAATTAAAAAATCGTAGAACAAGCATACGTAGCAATTGTAGAAATTTGTTTGAGCAACAGATGAGTTTCCGCTTAGATGACGCCGCCCTTAGAATAGCAGGTTTGATTGTAATGCGGGTTTTGTTTGATACAATTTTTGGAACGTTTGCGTGCGATCATCCATCGAATAAGAAAAATACTTCTTCCAAGAATTGTGCACTTCTAAGATATAATAAAACAGTCACATTGGTCAAGAAATGAAAGTATTAACTTTACACGCAGAGAAACGTTTATTTTTGTGATCACAGGGACTCTCCGCTTCAATTTACCGTTTCAATTATCCACATAGTGACAATCACTGTTTTAAATCAAAAGAATAATTTTCTTAGTGTTTTTTCTCGATTAAAAGAAGTATATACTTATAATGAAATAACCGTATTTCTAATTTAAGAAATTCGCCTAACTTGATTCACAAGAAAATCTTGTAGAATGGAGATTGAAGAGAAAGCGATTCTTAGTATAAAGTACAACGGCCGTTATAATACAAAAAACAATATCTCTTAAGGATAGTAAATAGTTTTCTTAATTCCAGAAACGTTTAGGTACTGTTCTAAAATCAATAGTTTAATTTTCTTTGAAATAAAGTAAGTTATTTCTTAGAATTCTTGAAAATGCATATTATTTATCTCTACATTATTAATTGCACTTACCTTGTTTAAAACAGTACGACATATCCGTACATAATGCGGCAAATTATTCCCATTGTTTTGTGATTTTAAAAAAAGGCTATCTACAAGAATAATGTTCAAACAACAATGAACTTAATGCTAGAAGTACACATGAGAAAAGTGTCTAGAAACAATAACCAAGCTAGTTGCTAGATAACATAGCTCGTGGTATTGAAGGAGTCTCTTAGTGAAGAACAATGTGAGAGAGAGAAAAAGCAATAAACGCTTTTAACTTCCGCACCACATTGCTGCTCGCGTCTCTCGTTTATTCCCATTAATCATTAAAAACAGCAACTGAAATATTTCTTGGCGCCATATAGTACCAGTAGGTAGTCATGCGTCTAGATAGTAGCGACGGAACCGGAATACAGATACCATATTTATTATACAATGAGTATAACCTTTTTAACGTACGTTGCATAAACATTTTCCAAAAAAGATATCCGGTTAACTTAATTTTTTTCTTTTTGTTACATATTACCGCGTTTGCACAATTTAAACAATAGTTTCTTAAAATACGTAATAAATAATAATATATTGAAAAAAAGGGACAAATAAACTTAATAGGAACTCATTAATAAAAACGTATAAAAAAAAAACGTTTCATTAGTTTATTCACTTGCTTCTATATTTTAATTTTTAATTTTAGTTTTTTTTTTTTTTTTTTTCCATTATTGTCATATTTTTATTTTATTGGATATGCTTGCAGTTAGCTGATGATGGGTTTTTTAATACGAACCGGTCGCCTAATTTCTCCAATAGAACATTGTGAGATCCTGACCATTTTTTCATTCCTTTAATTTCCTTTATGAAGATTTTCTTACTTAAAACTAAATGATTTGCTTGGAAGAAACATTTTTTCTGTCTGGGATTTTCTGATTTTCGGAAACCCTGAGAAAATATGTTATTCAGTACAAACAAAATTTTAAGAAAAACATATCTTATATTACATTTGTCTAGTCTCGGGAAATAAAGCCTATTTTCTTGAATAGAGACTGATTTTTATAAGAAAATCTACACTTTCTTGATGAAGAAAACCATTTCTCTGGTGTGGAAACAGTTTATTTTCTCGTTCATAGGTATATTGAGAATGGAGATCACGTAAATTTACTGAGCTTTATGTGTTGCCAGTAGAAAATACCTATTCTGTGTGTGCCTATAGTATTAGAGTTTCAAGAAAATTACTCTTGTGTATCTTACAGCAACCTTTAGATATCTCAAAACAAAACAGTAAGTACGGATAGCTTTTTCAAAGTAATCAGGCAAACTGAATATTGCAACAACTTTATATTACTCCGCTTGATAGCAGCTACATACATCTGTATGCATATATATATAGGTATGTATTGTATGAAGTTAATCGTTTATCTGTACAGTTTGGGAATTATGGAACAACGGCGACAACAGCGTCCCCTAAAAGGACGAAATGCACTACACCTAAAACGACAAGCAAGGTGTACACACATATATACCTATCCCAGTTAATAATTTTACCGTCCTGGAGGGGTTTGTTACCCCAAAAACGAGTTAAAAGCGTTGCCTGGATAATGTTGGAAATGCCCCCGAGATTTGCAACAGTAATTGAAATATACATTATGGATTCGGTTCGCGCGAGATCAAGTTCCTTTATTCCAGTTTTTTGAAGATTTGGCATCATTCAAAAACTAAAGTTGGAATTATATATTACTAAAAAAGAAGTTTAGATGTAAATAGGATGGTATTATAGGAAAATTATGTCGAGGTCTGCAATTATCGAAATTTTTCCCCTAATTAAAGTTCAAGTCCTAGATTAGTTGACATTAACTCCGAATAATATGAGGTAGAGCATAATCATCGGCCTGGTTAGCTTATACAGTCGAGCGTGTTTAAACTCCGTTGCGGCATTAGTCTGCACATGTGCGAGGGCCTTACACTATGTATATTACGGCTCGGAAAAGTAGTAGCTTTTAGTAGCCAGCCAAACAACGTGTGACTAGTGCATGAAAATGACTCAGGTAACAGCGAAAATGAGTACCGCGGGGTTATAAATTTTTAACAAAAAGATATAAAATTTGACGCGTGTATAGTTTCGCACCATTGCACTAATTTCGCACTACCCTATATAAAACGCCACTAATTTATTTAAGTATTGCGTTTTGAATTAATTGTTGTTGTTTTCGGAATACAAAATTGTCTCACTTAAAAATTTTTGTAAGATGTGATGGGGAATATGAAATAGTCGTTCTTATGACTGTGTCAAAGACTATACAAAAGTCACAAAGTTTATCATGTGACATTAATAATTCCCGTCTAATAATTATAGTACATGTTTTCTCCATAAAGTGAAGTTAAACTACTTTCAAAATATTTTAGTGCTGCGCACCACCTCGGTACATATGTAACTTTGTAATAACTACCGCATAAAAGCATACTGATCAGTACAATAAATTAGAATCTCTTAGTTCGTTATCAACTAAACTAGATATTGGTACTGGTGCTTAAATGAAAGTGTCCTACGAGCTAGCTATTTAAAGAAGGCAAGAACAAAAAATACTTCATGTACACATTAGTAGTAGTGTACAAGTTTAAGCATCAGCGTTGCCGTAAGCAATGTACTAGAGTAACCGTGTTTACTACGGCTTTGTACCTTAATGGTACCAATCTACCGTAGCGATGATGCAATTATGTTTCCCTTAGAAACAGGCATACTACTATATGTTACGTGCAATGGACGGTAGGCATAGGAATGTAAATAACTTGAATAAACAAAACGCTTTGTTAAAAACTAATTAGTGTAAGCCGGGTACATATGTATAAGGTTGATATTGTTTACCGATATACATTTATGTTGGTAACGCATGCTAAATGACTGCGTAGATTAATGGCTGCGAGAGTGAAGGTTATTGCTGTGGGAGTGTAGGAATGTGTTTTTGCGTGTTACAATAGTTATGGCGAGGTTTTGGAGCATATTTGCCATTTTTTTTATTGACTGAGTACTATGGAAAACAGCATGTAAGGGCGCTATAGTACCGCACTAACCATTTAGTGAGATAGCATGTTGTACTGAGTCTTCTAAATAGAATTGTGTAAAGTCAGCATTATTTTAAATGGAAACAGCCTCGTGCTTTGGATTTGGAATGAGTTTAGCCTAATATCTAAAAACTTTATATTTTACTATATGCTGTACCTATCCCCATCATAATAAAACGCCACTGTTACTGGCATTTCTCTCCTAGTCACGTAAAGCACCAAGTTTAAAAACATAAAAAAGCTTTCTGTTTTTCTGTTTGACATACATTGAATATATAATTATATTCGAAAATCAATGTTAAAAAGTCAACCGAATGCTAAAAAAAGAAAGGATTTAAACTTTATGTTTACCGAATATTTCAGCGACTGGCGCCACCCTGCTGCCATCATCACCAAGTAGCACGATTTTCTTCTTTGTTCTTCGCGTTTTACGGAAGTTTCCATACATATTCGTCTTTCCTTGCCAGGCAGAAGTGCCTAGATCGGACACGCGGAGCTTTTGGAAGTTCAGATAGGCTTTATATAAGCAGTTGAAGCGCGCGAGGCATCATTTCAACTTGTGTGCTGTGTTGTTTAGCTACTGAGTGCAATATCGGTTATTTTGTGTAAATATGGATAAATTTTTAAAAAGATCATTACAACCATCTACGTGTGGGAAGTTGCAAATATAAAAAGAGAAAATGAGATTGTACAACGATGAATAATCTTACGACGTATGGTTTGACCGTTATTTTCCAATAAACCAAGGGTGGTATGTGAGGAAGTCTTGACAAAACAAAGTATGAAGCCATCAAGCTATGTTGCGACTATTTAAACGGCAAGCATCCAGACAAAAAAGAGAAAGCCCGCTAGAATTTTTTGAAAGAAAGCTAAACTCCTTGCACAAAGAGCCAAACCACTTTTACATCAACACAACCACTCATAACGAAAAGCATTACTAGAGAAGTGATCGAGTTGCATTTCGCATTGCAAAAACCAGTAAGCCACTACAATTGCTGAAAGAATCTAATCTTACCAGCAGCTGTTGAAGTGGTGCAAATATGGTTTGTGAAAAAGATGGCGCAATTAAAAACCAATACCGCTGTCACAGTATTATCCAAAGCCGAATAAGTGACATGGCAGAAGAATATTCGAACACAAATTGTTGAAAATATTAAAGAAGTGCAGTACTTCTCCCTACAGATGGGCGGATCTACAAATATTTGTCTAACGTGCCCCAGTTGTAGTATCTCGTAAGATACCATACGAAAAATGGTATTACAGAAGATAGTTTTATTGTGTACGCACATTAGAGGGACCAATACGACCGGAAAATGGTTTATTTGACACTTTTATGCCAACAGTACTGATAAGTGCAATATTGATGGTCGAAATGCGTTGCTATAGCACGATGGCGCCAAGGTTAGGACACGAAACATCGATTTGGTGCTATTGTACAAAACTACAAGAGAGTAATTGGTCAAATGACTACATGGGTACACACTGTGTTTTTTACAGTCGAGAAGTACTTGACGTCAAAATCTGTACCTTCGAAATGGATTTGTATTATGAAAAGTGGAATTCCATCACACAAAGGAAAAGCGTTAAAGACTCGCATTTTTAAGAAAAATTTGTGAATGAATGCGGTTCTCAATGTCAAATCTTCTTCGAACAGCACAGAAGTAGATGGCTTTCGAAGGGGTAACATCTTCAAAATAATTTTCCAGTTAAAATAATGAACTTTTGAAGTACTTGCATGATGAACACATCGGAATATGAGAACACTATTTTCCAGTCCTCTTTGGCTTCTGAGAACTGGCTTGTCCTTGCTGATATTTTCGAACACTTAATATTTGAAGAATAGCTTGCAAGGCGCCGTGTTAATATAATAAACAGCCACTGATAAAATTAACGGATTTTATAAAAAAACTTGGATTTATTGTCGACTTCAATTGAGGAAAAAAGAAGTTTATTCATTCCAGTGCATCAGAACTCACGGAAGATTTAAGTAAAGCTATAGTTGACGATAAATCCTGCGCATGTTGTTTGCCAGACATGCAAATCAGATTGCACTACTTGAAGCAACAGCTCTGCGACTATTTCCCAAACGAAATTCACAACAGTCTATGATAATTACAGGATGGACTCCTGAACCGTTTTTAGACAATTCTTTTCAGCACGCTGGATTTGCAACAAACATGAAGGAACTTGTTGAAATATCTAAGTGATGGAATGTTAAACTAGAATTTTCGCAGCAGAACCCAGATTAGTTTTTTGGACCAAAGGAATGCAAGACTACCCCAGCTCGCAAGCGACTGTAAAGTGTTTGGTCATTTGCAACATCATATTTATGCGAGTTGAGACTCTCGTCTATGGACTGTCATCAAACAAAGTGAGAAATCGTTATCGAACTCTGAAATAATATCATGTGTGGTGTATCTATACAAAGCCCAGATTTGAGATGCTAATTTTAAAAAACAGGCAACAATACGTCGCATTAAGATTTTTTTACTTTTTGTAATTTTTTCGTTGTATAAAAGTCGTTAATGTTTTCGTTATGTCCAGAGGTGCCCGAGTAGTCCAACGTTTATGTTCTTGAATATACGATAAACTTAGGTTAGTTAAGTGTTTAAAGCATATTATTTTTGTTTTCATTTTCGTTTCGAAAGGTGGAAATAAATGTTGGGCGGTCGCGATCCTTCGGGGGTCGGACTCACACTTTGAGAACCAATGAGTTTACAGATAATTTTGTTGTTAGAATAATATACATTGACATTACATTGAAACAAAGAATTATGATTCAAACTTATTGTTAAAGTTTACATACACTGTGCAGACGATATAAGTAGTTATATTGCATGTCATAGGATTAATAAGAGTGATTTACATATTAAGGGAACTAAGATCCGGGAAACTTAAAGTATGTACATATTAAAATTCGGAGGAAAAAAACGTGCCAATACCATACCTTCAAATAGATGTACGAAGTTAAAGTCAGACGAACTGCAGATGCTAGGCTTACTCTAAAGTTACTTTTTTTTTTGAATTTGGATTGGATATAAGCTAAGAAATACTTGTGACACTCACTACATTAAGATTTCTGTAAGCTACGGATTATTGTGTTGGGGTTCAAACAAAAAAAATTAGAACAATTGTCACTAACAAATAGAAAGCATACGGTATAATTCAAGAGATTAATTGCCAAGAATAGCTGTACAGATTCATTCATTTGATACAAGTCCAACAGTCTGTAACCTTTTATATTAAAAGTTACCTATAATATAAAGTAAAAATGTCAGAAAGCACTACAAACAAACGTACAGATACACAGATTATTCTACCCAATATCTAGAGTATGCACGATGCGAGAGGAGAACAACTCAAACAAATATATTACAAACTCGTTACATTTGCGTGCGGCACTAACAGACACAAATTCTCTTCCCACCGGGTTGAGGCGGGGGGTTCAGGTCTTACTTAAAGAATTTTTAAGAGATACATGTTTTTATCGATCCAGGAGTTTTTTGCCCTACTCGCGGGTACCGTGCGTAATTGTGAGTGTATTTCCATTATATGTATTTGATGTGTATATAATATACGAGCGTGAGGCGCCCTAAATTCTCGGCCTGATATAAAAAATAAATTGGTAAAATATAAACCATTTTTATTTTTCAATATAATCTTCCACATTTATTACAACGATTCTTACCCTTTGTAAAAATAATGTTTTTCCCTCAGAATGTTGTATTAAGCCTGCTTGAATCACTATCGTCCTCAAACGATGTCCCCTTGGATAGAGGATCATAATACCGAAACACTGTTTCATTCCCTGTGATAATGGACTCCAAAATCGGTCTTCGGGTCATCTCTACACATGTTTAAAAACGACAGCGCGCACATTCGACCCAACGCTCATGTTGCGAGAGCAGAAAGAAGATGCGGTACCATCTTGTACTAATCTTATTCATGCCCAAATGGTTATGGAGAATTCCGCGAATACTTGTTTCAGAAATGTTAAACATCACTGCCAATTCCTTCACTTTCAAACGGCGATCTGCTAATTCCATTTCTTCAGTAATTGAAATGTTTTGAGATGTTATCGTTCAATTGGCCGACCGAGGCGCTCATCACCATCAAGGGATTCTTGCACGGAAACATTTTGCCCACTTTTTTACAATGGAATATGAAGGAGGTAAATTCTTTTGTTAAAAATGTTCATGCATTAGTCACGTTGTATGGCTGGCTACTAAAAACTACTACTATTCCACCCGTGATATGATACAGTGTAGGCCTCGCACATGTGCAACTATGATACGATGGCGTTTGAACACGCTAGAACCTGTAAAAGCCTGTCAGTCGAGAATTTGTGGCGTCTAGCTCGTATATGTTTAGATATAATTCTACACCACTGGTTAGCGCAATGTCTACATATCTAAAGCAACCATTGATATATTCAAACCATTATATTAAAAATAAGCAAGTTATTATCTATGGTAATTTGTTAACTTTGGTAATTTATTTAGCACTCCTGTATGACAGCAAGCCGTCTTTCTGAGGTCTCCAGTATCTCACTGGGGTAGACCAGTAGGTCTTTGATCCCTTTCTTCTTCTACGTTTTTGCTAAATCTCGCGGACTTCTTTTTCATTTTGGGTGTTTCATGTGTATTCAAAGCGTCTGAACTGCAGCCTTCTACTCTTCATCTTCTAATACGTCGTGGATTCTTCTAATCTTCACCATTGGTGGTGGACAGCTTTGTGGCTCGACTTTTTCTATCACAAGCGGGTTACTAGACTCTCTGGCCCTCCCCACGTACCCCGGGCCAGGTAAGATCCCTCTTCCTGTAATAACTGAGTTTAACAGCTTAGTAGCTGAACTACCGTTCGCGAAGAGCGGGAATATATTATTAACGACCCGTCATAACTTTTAAGATCCGTATGCTAAGCGACGCCTCCATTTTGTCGACAATAACCCCGATAAAATTATGCGCAATTATCTAATACGTTTCTCGACCGGCTCCCGTTAGAGAATGTTAGGGAAGTGTGCGTATAAATTGTTAGAGCATTATCTTTTATTAGGTTTTGACAAGGGTCAGGAGTTAACGATTGGCAGAGGAATAGATTACAAGTGAATTTTAATGTCGTCCTCTAACGTACGTATGTGAAATGGGGAGCTTAGTATGCGTGGGTGAAAAGGATGGAGTGCACAAGATAAGTAGGTTTAGAGAGGAAAGTATGTGTACTTGATAAGGTATGAGGGGCGATTAGTTACGGTAGCAGGTTCCCTAGAGTCAGAGTTGGAAGCGATATTTCAGGACAATATCATAGCAGTACCTCCTTCCTTAAAGAATACCCCAAGCAATTTTTCACCAAGATAAAGCTAGACCACAATGTGTAATGACATTATTCAATGCTTTACAACTGTTTTTTTTCTTTGCTCAACACATTTATTATTATTATTATTATTAATTATTGTAACGGTGCCCTTTTGGGTTTTGTAGTAGGTGGAGGGTTTTCATAAACCCTAATACTATTCTTGGATCGTTTTCCTTCAATTCAGTAGATGTGAGAAGGGACCTACTGAAGTATTGATGTTGAGTCTGCCGTCTTTGGATCTTCTTGGCATAGGACGACAGATTTGATCTTCAGCTTTTCCTAGTTTATGTAAGTGGTACTTTAGAGTTGCATGATTATCTAAAACCCTGCCAGTAACCTAAGGTCCCATTTGCTGACCGATAACACTATCTTTGCCGTCTTTGGCGAGCCCGATATAAGCGCCTTCGCTTGATTTTGTCCTGGCATCTTTTGCCGGTGAGAGGCCCTTTGATTATCCTCCCATTTCGTGGCAAGGCATGTTCGCTACTTCTTTGGCTAGCTTCTGTGCCTTTTCATTTCCGTCAATCCCTTGACGGCTTGGGATACGAATAATAACGTGGTTATTGCGTTACCTTAAATTTTGTACACATTCTTGTATTAGGTCAGATTCGTATGTGTAAACTTTAGCAGCCTTCAGCGCTGCCTGACTATCAGTAAATATATTTTTGGTTGAGCCACGTGTCCCTTTCTCGAGATTCTTTACGGCGCACATGTTTAAAGCAGAAATCTCTAGTATCTCTAGTATGGAGTCTCATAGACATTTTTAGGTGGTAGTTGGGATCGCTGATGCCTATGCCTGTCCTGACTCCTTTTATTCCCTAGCCGTCTGTATACCATGCCAAGGTTCCTCTTTTGCTTTAAAAGCTCGCCAGTACAGCTTTCAATGACCACCTTGTAGGGGATGAGCAAAATTGTATTACATACGGATAATATCCTTTGTAATGCGCAATCTACAATCTTCAAGGATTTTAAGATGCCCTCTAAGATCTCCAGGCTTTGATCCCTTCAGTGTGCTAAGAGTGAGGGCACCTGATATGGTCTGCTTTGGAATGTAGTGGCGTAATTCCCAATAGCGGTGCTGTGGGGCAGATACGCATCACTCCTGTAATGTTAAGACATGCAAGTCTCTGATTTGTTGAAGCTGTTGATGTATAGTCCGCTGTGTTGTTTTTGGCCACCAAAGAGCCACCAAAGAGACATAGGTGATCATGGGCTTAATAATTGCTGCTATATGACCATAAGACCATTTGAGGCTTGAGACCCCAGTTCTTACCGAGCAGCCTTCGGCAGACTAGCGATGCCGTAATGGCTTTTTTCTGTAAGTGGGTGTTGTGGGAGTTCAATGTCAGTTTTTTTTATCAAACGTAAAGTATTAGCTTCATCGCTGAAGGTAATGGGTTTTCCTTCTATAGAAGGAGATTTAAGATTTCGTTGTGAAAAGGGATGATTGTAACCTTTTGAGGGTTTTGCGCAAGACACCATCTATTCGTGTGGCCACGAGCTCTTTGCATAAGTTGCGATATGTTTTCCACGGATCGTCAGCGTACCCTTGCATCTCATATTCGTTCCCGAAGACATTTCCACAGAATAATAATACTGGAAGTACGGATAAAGCAGCGGAAACACATAAAAGAAATACCGGAAAAAATAATGGCAAAGTATGGAAACACGATGGAGGGTTACGATTTGGATATTGATTTAATCGTTTACAATTTAATAAACGGCGATTCGATAAAATTCACTGTTTGTATTATTGTGATATAAATTATGCATGGTGACCTGGTTCATATTTCGACCGTTTTTTTTTTTTGAGCGATGAGGTAGTTCGATGGGAGTTGTTTGATGGACGATATTTTATTCAGCACAAAATATATAACTCGACAGGGCGTTATATGATATACAAAAAAAAGAAAAACCTTTAACAAAAGTCACGGAACCAATTTATACGTTACCCCATGTTTATTGTCACGAGACATACAGGATTAATTGAAGTTCTCGTATTAATATGATTTCCTACACCTATATCCGCGAATACCATCCAATCCTGCCGTTAAGAGAGTTGCAAGTCCCATACATACACTCCTCTCAAGATAATCACGAATTCATATCCTTGTTCTATCTTCTACTTACAACTCCCTTGACTTTTGTCAGCGTTATGTAAACCCTCTTGAGGAAAATAGATAATCCAACGATCTAACCTTGTAACAAATTTGTCCTGCACCAAAAAAGAAATAAGTAAAACACGATCACATTAAAAACTACCATCGCAAATGTTTGAAAGTTTACTTTTACTGCAAAACCTTCGCTACGCTTTTGTTGCCATTGATTGTGTCGCGTGTGTCAGCGTTCCCGGTTGTGTTCTTTTGAGGGAGTGTTTATATAACGAGATGCTGCTGTTGCTAACAGAGATTTAAAGGATTATGGTCCTGAAACGGGGGCACCTTGTTGACGGTAAACGAAGTTTGTCGGCGGGAGCAGCAAATGAAAACTTTATCTTGAAAATTAAACGTTAATTGCATTACCTTTGTCTTTTGATGAAACATGTAAGGAGTGTTACGTCAAGAGAAATGAGTAGGAATGGGTTATTTTATGAGTTACTAATAATTGTAAAATTTGAATAATATTTATAGATGTATGTATCTTCTCCTCGAGAGTGGGAATAAACAAATATGGTAGAATTAGGAATATTAAAGAAAGAAAATTTAATGCTTACATACAAAGTGTAACTATACCAAGCATTGGAGCCTGGCGATTACAACCGCAATATTACAAGATAGCATTTTACAAAAAGTAATCGAAAAAAACGATTTTATAATGATTTTAAATTCCTTCAAATAAAAATTTCTTTAATAAAATTTGTATAGTGGTACCCCCATTTTATCGATATTAAAACGAGCTAAAAAGAACCGCTGCATATTGCGATCTGTAACTTTTTTTTGCGGCGAAGACAGTTTTTCTTCCTAAATTAACGTTGCTCTCTTAAGTTCCTCGCCTGCCTAATGAAACACATTTGGGTGGTGTGGCGCGTCTTTCGGGGAAACGTTCTTAATATAATCTACGGGCAGCATGGCAATTACGACGACACTCTTCAAATATTGAAAGCATATTTCTCTCTATTAGTAAGATCCTAGTAGTAAGAAACAGAAGTTATAAATAATCATAATTGAAACTGTCAAAAAGAAATTTGTTTTCTATAGCCTACTGTATAAGAAATCGATTTTCGTCGATATATACAGCGGTTGCTACATGAAAACCAAATTCTACTAAGACACAAATTTTCTAAAACTCCTTAAACTATTGAATTAATTTTTAAAGGGTACTATCGATGGGAATGCGTACATGTATGATATCATTGAAAAAAAAACAATTCTCTATCGGATAGGCAATAAAAGAGTATGACGTTCTATTTAAAACACGAAAATTGTTGCGATTTCCGGTAAAACCGGGAATGATACCCCCCTTTATAATATCAGAGTAATTTTAAATTGTAACTGTATAAGATGTGAAAAAAAAATGAAATGAATACCTTTTTAGCAACAAAGATATTGCGCTGGAATATGTACGCTGAATCACCAGGTATACCTCCTCACATCCGCAATAGTTTTCAGCAGTTCTTTTGTTGAGTCTACCACTATTAGGTTTGCGACTTACTAAACCCAGTTCCACAAAATTTTTAGCGGACAATTTTTTGATATAAATCGAGAAGTGCTGCGATCGTTACCCGGCGCCTCCACCAAATATGTCATGGGCTTAATAACTGGAAGTGCTCGGAGATCACTCGCTACTACCTATTTTAAATACATTAAAATAATAATGCCAGTTACTTGTGTGAATCATAAAACTATTCCTTATTACTAACTCTTCACAGGTTACTTATATACAACCTCCTAGCATTTACTTTCGTTACTTACTCACTTATCACTACTCCACTGTCCTGACTTCTACCAACCGTAGCCCTACCCAATGCCCTCCTTATTAATGCTTAGTTGGCATAAATCGGTCAGCGTCCTTTAATTTCACCCCGTCTGGTACTAGTCGCCCCTGTGCTTTCGTATAACATTCTAGTACCAAGCCGACGATATGCAGTTCTACATCTAGGGAAATAATAGGTTTCTAAGAGATATTACAACGTTTCATCCGCTACACTTTCCTTCTATGGAAACGAAGTTCCAACGCTGTTTATTTATAAACTCCCTCCCCCGCAGATTCGGCAATTTTAATACAATTCCCGCTACCAAATACCAATTTGTATATCCGTTGATTGTTACAACGACTACCCCAGTATGTTTCGCAAATTGGAATCTCTTAACCCCAATTAGTGGCGGCGTTTATATGTATATTTCCGGCGTATTTCACGAGAAAGGTTAGGTTCCTTTTCATTTGACGCAACGCTTATTGTTACGCACTTACGAAAGCGACCTCTAAGGGGATTTTACTCAAAAGTAGTCGCACATGTTGCGGCTGTTCGTTTGACACTTTAAACTGTTTATGTACGTATAACTTTACCGTTTTCGCGGATAAGTTTCGTCCTTCCCTAAAGATTCTCAGCGAGTATTAGGTCGGGTGAGCGAAAGCGTGCTGCGGGATACTAAGAGTGAATTTCACAGTTGTAGGAATTTGAATAAGTCGTAGGAAAGTCACGGGAAAACTTCAGCTTGTGCAGAAGGAATTACTGGTGTAGTAGGTTTTCGACATGTAATAGAAAAAGGTGGCACAGCCAAATATTGAATTTGTTTTTGGGTCTAATCTATTTTTTTGTGTAGGTTTTATTCTTTTCCCAAACTTTGGTACTAGTTCCTTTATAGGATATTCATTCATTTTTAACACACGTTCAAGGCCAATCTTGTTCTTCTAATATGAAGAAGTTGTATAAAAGAAATTATGACAATGTTTATCTACCTTCACTTTTCAAAACCTCATTTCGCTAACAAATTCTTTATGATCTCCATTTCATTGTCCGCACACACAAAATTTAGGAAATCTTGAAACCTAGTTGCTTGTTTATTATACGAAAAATTGTGGATACGTGATCAGCATAAACGCATTGTCTAGCTTGCATAGCGTCCAACTCGCTTTTGTGTGTCTATCCGCGATATCATTAGTGGGATGTAATTACGTTTATTACATATTTTATTTTACATTGAAATATAAATTCTTGGTGATATCGGCATTTTTATTTTTACATTTTTAAAGGATTAAGGTTGAAATGAATAAAATAAAACCATAGTCTTAACGTTTTGACAACATTCTTTTAATTGTCTTCCTCAGAAATATGTTTTTTCAATTAAAAAAAATTTGTTAAGTATGGTTTTATTTTATTCACGTTGACCTTAATCGTTTAAGAATGCAAACAGAAAAAACTTTAACTGCAATTTTATTTTTTTTTAGTATATTTTTAATATAATCGTTAGATTTACATAATACAACCAAATGTATGATTACATCAACAGTTTCAAAATTCTCTAGTTAAGACAATGTTTTACTTGAAGGGACAAAATATTCTGTTAGTTCTTCATTCAACCAAATGCTATTCTTGATTGCAATAAATATTTTAAATATGGAATTTGTTTCATTGAACACTAATCTTTTTATATAGATGAAGTTGGAACAACAAAACAAATTGTTGCTCCAAGAAAATTTATATCTAAATAAATAAATTTAATTCACCCAAACATATTGGCCTTTCAGTGTATCTAATGTAGCAAGTGCAGCCTTGACGAACATACCTAAAACACAAGAATTTCGTACTTCCTCAAAAACCATACTTGTATGTAACAACACTTTTTGTAAAATTAACAACACTTGCATCGTATCGTATGGAAACAAATTCTATAAAAAGTATCAAGTACTCAAACTTTGTGGCACTAGAATACTGAATACTGAATAGATTAAGAGTTAGAGACATAAGGATACTTGAACGTATTGGCGGAGGTAATAAGATATATGTTAAATTACCCTTTTATCCAAATTACACGAAAGGTTTTCAAAAAAATCTTTCTAAAATTGACCGCAATTTTGTTTTTTCTTCAAACAACAACCTCATAAACCTTGTAGGAAGTTCCAAAGACCCAGTAGATAACACGACTAAATCAGGAATTTACAAAATTTCATGTAAAGATTGTGATCAAGTGTATATTGGGCAGACAAAAAGATCAATCAGAGTTGAGTGCAAAAAACAGTTGGCTCATCTCAAATTCAGAATGTTTGATAAATCTAGTATCGCCCTACATATGCTGGAAAATAATCATAATGTTGATAATTAGAGACGGGATTTTAGGACGTAAAAAACAGCTTAAAAGGCCCTTTTTTAGGCCTTAAAAACTATGTATTTAGGACGAGAAACTGTGATTTAGGCATGTTAGGTAAATACTTAAAAAAAAACGGTAAACACAAAAATCATTTTATTAAAAAAAAAACATGAATAAGACGATATTTAATGTAATTTTAGGTACATTTCAGCCATAAAAAGAAATAAAACATACAAATTTTAACTAATAACTAAAATATGTAGATTCATTTGGTTTAAAATAATAAATAAATTAATTAATCGCCGTGTAACATGTCCTCAAATTTCGCGTTTGCGTAGCACACAAGATGTTTTTTCCAAGTTGTCGTTAGTAAAATTTGTTCTTCGGTCGGAAAACAGCAGTTTGTACGAAGAAAATGAACGTTCTACGTCACACGAGGTTGTAGGACAAAACTTAAATATGGACCAGTCAGCTGTGGTATGAGCGGTAGCTTCAACTGCTTCGCCACTGAGCAGCTCAGCAAACTCTTTAACCGTTTTGAAACCTGGATTTTTCGAAATCACTTTGACAAAATTATTTTGCCAACTTTTCCTGGGGCATTCTCGAGAGCTGCTTCGGCATTATTAATTACTGCAACAGAATCTGTAAGAGGAAGGCCGAATGTTTCTAATCTTTTGATGTTATTAATGAGAAATTTATAATGCGACTTGATGTATAAAAGATCGTTTTTGACATTTTGATTGGAAAAGTATTCTTGCGCTTGCTCAATACAGTTAGCTGAATCTTTGTCAAACGATATTACAACCTAAAACATAAAGCGTTAAATAAAAAACAATCTTATTTAAAAATTTTGCTAAAAAAGTACTTACTGATTTTATTGCTTCGAAATTATTAGCATAAAAAAACTACCGCCTCTAACCAAGTTCCCCAACGGGTTAAGACAGGTTCGGGAGGCAAAGGGAGATCTGGCAGATTTTCTTTATACACTGCCACACGCAGTGGAGCTTTTAAGAAGACTCTCTTGGTATTTGAAATTAAACCATTAACATTAGCATATTGATTTCTTAGACATTCACACACCAAATTGAGTCCATGTGCAAAACATGTTAAATGATTAAGATTTTTATAAAAAATCTTCAAATTTGTACCACATTTGAGCATATAAGAAGCACCATCCGTGACTAAAAGCTTGACTTTTTCGTACTTAATTCCATCTGCCACAAAATACCTAAAATACGAGAGTTGCCTTTAATTTAAATATCTAGCATTAAATTTACAATATTATTAAAGTAAGTTTTTTGCATAATATATCTTACTTAAAGCTTGGTTCACGAGTCTTGCCATTGTATTGCAATTTGTTCTTTCAAGTTGCTTTGTAGCCAGTAAATACGGTTTTCCTGGTGTATCAGAACAAAGCTTACCCACAATCATATTTGCCATAAAACGACCTTTAGAGTCAGTCGTCTCATCTATAGATATCCAAATATCGTTGTTACCAACTTCTTCGCGAATAGTATTAATAGTCTTAAAAAATTAATAAAAATATTATAGGTGTAAACAAAATCTTAATGACACTCAAGTATGAAAATACATTTTTAAATTATTATTTATTATATTAATTACCTCATTGTAACATTTTGTTACATATGTTGTTCTTAAGGCTTTCACGCTTGCCACATTCTTGCTGCAGTATTTAGTGAGAAAATTTCGCAGTTTTGAATAGTTTAATCTGTCCAGAGGAATATTTGCAGACATAAAAGCGTCGCATAAATCTCGATTAAAAACGTCGATTACTCTTGAATTTTTGGTGTCTATTAACATTTGATTCTTCAACGGTTTCCTAAGATTTGCCTGATGTCCAGGAGCAGTAGCATGTTGCTCTAAATGATTTTTCTTTCTGCAAGTTAACTACAATAATATTTTTGAAGCAAGTTAGGAAAGAAAAACAAAAACGTCCTTTATCATTTTTCCGCACGCTTTACAAAACAACTCTTCACTGTTGCTTGGATTCAGCTGAAAGACAGTAGTGCCTCCAATTGCCTTTACCATTTTTGAACTTTATCGCTATGTGATTCTTGGATTTTGGCATTGTTGTAGATGGAAATACACAATACACTGAGTAGATAAACAAGCACAAACCGACAGAAAACTACCGAAAAATATTCGTTGCAAGCTACGATATAAATGAAAATTCAAAGTATGTTTTTCACTATATACTGATTCGTCAATAGTCCACCTCGCTATAAGAACACACACATATACGCTCCAGAGAAACATTAAGAGAATAAATATAAAATCTAAACTGCAATATCAAGATGTCCATTGTATAAACTATGAATGGGCATCGTGTATTCATTGATCACGTTAACAGGGAGAAGAAATTTGCTTACATGGTTTAAATTACAAGGCGTAAACAAGCCGATAGGGATTCCCGTAAAATAAAAACGTGGGTGCAGGTAAATGAACCCGAGAGCGATAAGCCGATAATTGAGGATATATCTTCAATAGGGTAGTAATATAAATTTTACGGCAGGCAAATCCAAACTTTGCCCCTCACACAATAGACGGGGAAACCCATCGTTGTATTAGTTTATAGCATTTTAGCTGTAAAACTAAAATTTACATTTAAGAAAGATGCAGCTGTGTAAAAACCATATTTATTTAAAATTAAAAAAAAAAAACGTTTAGACCAAATAAATATGATTTTAGGACAAAATAGGCGAAAAACCACGATTTAGGCTGTTAAAAGTCCAAATAGGCAACTAGGCAAAATAAAACATAGCTAGATCGCTTTGATTTGTCGAGAAACATAGATTTTGTATTATTTTTAATTTGCCTTGAATCTAAACAAAGAGGCATTTTGCCTAAAATCCCGTCTCTATTGATAATATAAAGTTAGTTAAGAACGTAAACAGCATTGTTCAATTAAATTGTTATGAAGGCATGGAAATTTACAAAAATAAACTTAACAGTGTTTCACTATAAAAATATAAAAATTATAAAATCTTTTATTACACCTTAGGTAATCCTGTAACAACTGTACACACACTGTAGATATTGTAATTCTTGAATTACATTTGAAATGTAACCTAATGCAGCATTTTTCTTTAATCCTATGCCAATTCAATTATTTGATCTTCATAAACCTTTAATGTCGAAGGTTTAAACAAATTGATCAACCGCTGCCTTTCCCCATTTCGAAATATCCTTCTCAAAATTACGACGGACGCATCCCGTTTAATGAGACCCATTCAAATATTCCCTTTTTCCCTTATTGTCAATACCAATTAAATCAAGCGATTGTGCTAACCCCCACGCGGCCTGCAGTATCGACGGTCCTAATCCTTAAATATGGCTACCAATTTGACCTTTCAAATGGCCAGTCAATATTGAACTTTCAAAGGCCGGTCGAACGCAAGGCATTTGGCGTCCTATTTGATGGCAAATTTGCAAATATTATCGGTCGGTCACGCAGCCGACCAACTATGATTAACATGTCCACTTCGCAACGTGTGAAACCTAAATTGGGTAAATTCGATAGGTATTTTTGACGATGGCGTTTCTTTTTTGACGGAAATTGAAATTGGAATTGATAAATATGCGCTCACTTACTTACGGAAATGAATTGGACACGTTTTGTGGTTTCTGTGTACTCTAATATTAGCAATCATAAAGTTAGTTATTTACATTTGTCGATACTCCGACTATTAAACGCGTAGGTTATTAATGGCTGTCTAATTTACCAGAAAATTGTTAAATCGTTTCATTGGCAAAGCGGAAATTTTATTTAAAACGATTAGGCTGTTCTTTCTTAATATATAATAATTTCATTCTAATTTAATATACGATCAAAGACTTACAGGGTATATTCATAGCAACAAAACCATTGACAAATCGATAACAACCCTGAGTAAATGTAGAAGGTTGTGTGTGAAAATTTAGACCTTAAGTCCAAAGGTGATGCTATGGCTGTGTATGAGGATCTTACCCTTGTGATAACCTGTGGTTTGGTAGTATGGTGGACAGATGTACTGCAGGTAGAGGCTATAAGGCAACCTACTATAATAATATCGCATTGTGCAGATTACTATTTGTTGCTAAAGGGACTTAAAGCAGAGCCATTTACAAGCAAGCCTACTGGCGCCATCAATCCAAGAGACAATTAATCAACAGATTGCACAGCGTTAATACTGGATAGAGAGGAACGGGAACAAGGTCCCACTGTTAAAGTGGCTTCTATGTGGTACGCAAACGACTCCAAAACAGAGATTGTAGTTGGTGTCGGAATTAATGATCAATAATGGTTCAATCACAAAGTCTAACTTAAACGCTACGGTATTTTAATTCAAAGTAACGGCAGTGTCGCAGAAGTAAACAAGCAAGAGGCCATTGATGAGGGATTGCTTGTTTGCGCTAAATAAACTGAGTAACCAGGCTAAGGTGATCCCGGTCTGGGTACCAGGACATGGGAGCTACCGAGGAAACTTCGAAATAAACGAACCTGGCAAAGAGCCTAGGTCTCTTATAAGCATGGCGTACACGGTAGTTAAAGCAGCTACTAAACAACGTAAACAATGAATATACAGGCTGTCCATGGATGGGGTTACAAAGAGGATAAACTTTTTTAATATGCGTTTTACAGAAAAAAGTTGTTCTTTCTAAAAAATTCTGCTATCCTCAAAACGTCCAAAAACACAATCTAGATTTGACTGGAGACATATACTTACTTATAAATTGAATATTACTGTAGCTGATACTTTTATTTCTCAATTAAACAATAATCACTCTGAAATAAACAAGTAAATTTGGCCATTTTACGTTTATAGTTATAATAACACTTGTTTCATAAGTTTTAAACATTAGAACGCAATCAGGTACACAAGTGGGTACTGGGTTAAAATGTTTAGGTATACTAATAATTTATCTTATTAAAATAATGTAGTGGGCTTTGTATTGTTACTAAATTAGTTTTAGATTATAACAGATCCTTAAAATTTAACTCCCAAAATGCTCACTAAAGAAGAACGTATCTACCTGGTTAAACGCTATGGTATTGGACAAGTCTCACACAGATATGCCATTTATTTATTTAATTAAGTTTCCAATACTTCTGTATCACACAGCTTTACATAAACCTTGACGAAACTGGATCGGCAATAGATTTAAAAAAAGAACCTACGAAAAACGACGAGAATGACATTATGCGACATTATTAGCAATGAATTCGGTGGAGGAAAATTCGAGATTGTCTTTAAGGAAAGGCTCACTAGAGTTCAATGTTGCTAAAAGTTTGTTACAACAAATTTATAAAGATAATAAAATCTTGCCTAATAAACCCACAATAACCCATACGCTTGGAGATCGAGATGATGCAAAAAGGTTGGGCTTTTGTTTATGGGTTGGAGAGAAGTTGAAGATAGAACCTTTCATAAAAAAAATTTCCTCTACTGACGAAGCAACGTTTTCAATTAAAGGCCACGTTTCCTCTCAGAACACAAGACATTGGGCTGTGGTGAATTCACAATTTAAAATTCTATTAAGAAGCCAGCGTTGTAAGAACGTAAACGTATAGCGCGTTATCTTCTATAGTGGTATTATTGGTCCATGTCCTCTAGAACAAAATTTAACTTAATATTTTTATTTCGATTTGATGGAAATGTTTGTATTACCTCAGTTGCACAACATTAACCCTGACGAAGAAACATTTACTGGCAACAAGATGCATGTCCAGCTCATTCAACTCTTATAACAATTTTTTTAAACCGTCAATTTCCTAGTTAAATGGTCTGCTAGGTCAGCTGATATTACACCAATAGATTTCTTTCTGTGGGGGGCGTTAAAAGAAAAGGTATATGCTCGTGATGGAAATCATAATTCAGATCAGTTAAAACAAGCCATAAGGGATGCGGTGGATGAGATTAATGTGTCTGCTACGATACGCTAAGTTTACAATGAATTTATTAAGAATGAAAAAAAGTTGGAGGCAGATATATTAAATGGTGACGTAGTGTTGTTAGATCTGTTTTAAGTTGAGAATTGGTACTTATTTACTTATTTATTTCAAAGAGTGATTGTTGTTCAATGGAAAATAAAACCATCAACTGTAATAATATTAATTTACAAGTAAGTGTAGGTCTGTAGTCATATCTAAATATGTTTTTGGACATTTTGAGGAAAGCAGAATTTTTTATAAAGAACAACTTTTTTCAGTAAAATACATATTAAAAACGTAACCCCATCCCCTTCTTTGTAACCCCATCCACGCACAGCCTGTATATTGGCTTCCATCCGACGTAATTAAGTACTGGAACCTGACATCTCCCGTTTGCCGGACAGGGGTGCTAAGTACTGCACCACAGGGTCTTATGCCCAAAACGAATCACTTTTTAACACCTAGATTTCATTTATGCCTGTAGATTGATTATAATATATCAACAAGTTTATGATGTTACATGTCAAGTACACTAGCTAATTAATATATATATATATATATATATATATATATATATATATATATATATATATAGGTTTCCGTCAGAGGTGTCAAATTCGAGTCCTTACCGGTGTTGATATCTTTAAAAAATTTAATAATGTCGGAAAAACTAAGGAAATCATGGATTTTAATATTTCATCCACGGAAGCCAATATATATTAATTATTTAATGTAATTGGCACGTAATAACCATATGTCTGTCGAGATATTATATTGTATCTGCAGGCATAAGGCCCTGTGGTGTAGTGGTTAGCACGCCTGTCTGGCAAACAGGAGGTGTCAGGTTCGAGGCCTTACCGGAGTTGATATTTTTCAAAAATTTAATTATGTTGAAAAAATCAAGGACATCACGAACGTAAACAATTTATTGCATATTATGTATAGAAAAATGGGCAGCCAATTGTCGATCTGTTGCAATTTATTCAGATAATTAAGTAGAGGAAAAGGCATCGGACTTCACACAGGCAAAGTGATAATTAGTGCAGAAGTGGTTGAACGCTCTGAATAGACTGGCTAGTCGTGTCAAAGGTGACCCTGGTCTGGATGCAAGGATTGAAGACTGTTTAGAGAATATCGAAGCAGACGAATTAACCCGAATGGGTTTGAAGGAAAACCGAGATTCTTTGTAAGCGTCACGTACACAGCAAGCAATGAAAAGGCTGATGGTAAAACATTTTAGGTCAGAGCTAGGCCAAACAGTTCCTAAATAGATATAGACCTGTATTTACTAGACAAAGACAGGAAGTCTATCATTACATACTCAAGAAGTATACGAGTAAGATAGCCGAAAGCTATTGAGATGGATTGCTCCCAAGGTTATTAGGTCTGGTGAAATCGATAAAGTGAACAGTCCACTGAAGGAAGAATCAGAATAGATCTGAGGAGGTCTCAGCGGAAGAGGCGAAGCACCACCTGGAATTTGATCTGTAGGAATAGAAATAGTACAGGAATTGGGGTAATATGGTTTTATTCATTATTTCATGAAGGGTTCCCGGTCTGTTCATGTTATATTTTACTACAGCTTGCAGATCGATTTTGTCTAAACCTGTTTCAAATTGTCTTCACATTTTGTAATCTGGTTTAAATAAATTAAATTTACTTTCATTTGGAAGGATGATCTAATTCTTGAACCTACAACTGTAATATAGCTTTTTACTATCAGTACTTGCTTACAGACATTGCACATATTTCGAGAAATATTCTCAAACGACTTTAAACGCCCTCATTAAGTTTGAACCACTTGAAAATACATATTCACAAATCATTCACACGTCGTATATTTCACCCAAAAGTATTTGGTGTAGCTTAGATAAGCTAATGGAGGTTTGCTTTTTAGCACCTACTAAATTTGAACACCTTAATCCGTTCCGCACATAAAATTAATTTCTATCAAAAATTTTATTTGGCAAAAATAGATCAAGGCATTAATAAATTAAGATATTAAACAAATATATTAATTTTGATGTTAATCTTCATTATAAAAGAACTTGTAATGGCCTTACTCTAGGTTATCTTAAACTTGAAACGTCCAAAGGAAATCTTCAATATAACCATGGCCAAATTCGATAAATGAATAAGCCGTATTAACGTGATTTATATAAATGGTGTTCAAAGCGACTGACGCGGAGTAAGATAAATGACCTTGCTGTACAATCGTGGCAAATTCGAAGCCGACAATACACTAAAATTTACATTTTAGTTTTGCAAAATCAGCACTCTACGTTGGTTCCTACAATTTTTTGATACTATTAATGAAATTATTATTTATAGTCTTAGTAAATTGTAATAGATCTCTAGTATATTTCACATAAAAGGATATCAAGCTAACGTTGAATGTTGGCTTAGAATTTGCCGCGTATTTACATTAGGAGGGGGATTATATTAACAGGTGTTTATTTTATCGGTTTTCTCAAACGCAAGCGAATTATAGCAACCTGCCTTTTTCGGAATATAGGTTAATTCTTTAGCTGTCTCCAATAACGAAGAATAATGGTCCCTAAATCGTTTTCATTGATACACTATCTTATTCAGACGTTTCCTTTCATATGAATAGGTAAAATAAAGCTACACAAAAAAGCTAAATTAATTGATTACCTTTAAAAGTTATAGGTTGATTATTCTGATGTTGACAAATAGCGAAGGGTTATGGTGTTGGCGTGGGATTTTACAGTACAGTAATAATTAAAGCTGGCCACGAGCGGTTCCGCGTAGTAGCGTAGAGTCGACCAGGCCTCGCGTTCCACTAGAGTTATTCTGCTAATAGAGATGTTTGCTGCCGCAAATAATTTCGCTCATCTTTTAAATAAAAATTAAATAACACGTGCTCAAACACTTACCATTTTAAGAGTCCTCCGTGAAATCACAAAGTGAATAATGTCTGTTAAATATCTGCAATATTAGATATGTTTCAACTGTTGTTTCGGCAAAACTAGTACGGCATGAGGAAAAAATGCGTTTATATGCAGAGAAAGAACGTTCTACATCTAGTGACGTAATATTTGCGTAAGTAAAATAATCTTTCAAATAACTTAACGATTCTGTTAACGCACCTTCACAAATGTGTCTTAATGTGCCAAAATCAGAATTTTTCTCAAAAACACTTTCAAATTTTTCTAGAACAGAAACATTTTTTGCGTCTTCAATTGCGCATAGCTGTGCGTGAACATGTTGCACTATTTGTAGAAATCCTTCTAACGGCACCGCAGGATTTTGTAATTTTTCTATTGCATCTGCTAGTCCGAAGTAATTGTCGTGAATGATTTTTAAATCCATTTTAACGTGACTATCTTGAAATTTCGACTGGCTTTTCTGGATAGTGGCAGCTTCCTTTGTATCGAATTGTAAAACCGCGTTCTTAATATTGTCAAAATATTTATGATAATAAAACGCGGCCTGCAGCCATGTTCCCCAACGAGTTAGAATAGGTCTGGTGGCTCTGGTATACGGGGGCACAGTCTGTGAAATTCGCGAATACGTTTCGGTGATTTGACAAATACTGCTTTGGTATGCGCTATTAAAGCGTCTACCTCAGGATAACATTTTCTGATACTATCCGCCACAAGATTGAGAGCATGAATTTTACACGTAATGTGTAACAAATCAGCAGAATGCTTTTTAAGAGACCGGTCTACAGAAAGCATGTTTGCAGCACCATCAGTCACTAACATCAAGAGTTGGTTTGTTGAAAGTTCAAACTTGACCAATGTATTTAACACTAACTTTGAAATTACTTCGGCAGCACACTGTTGTATTCGTTTGGAGACTAATAGAATTGAAGGTGCCGATCGATGAGGTTCCAATTTGCGTGCCATTACATTAAGAACAGAATGTTTCTTCCGATCTGTTGTTTCGTCGACACATAACCACAATTTTTGATCTTTCAACTCCGATTTTATTTTTTGTTCAATATGTTCGCGCGCAGATGGTACAATTCTTCGTAACGATGTTCGACTTGGTAATTTACACTCCGAATAGTTATTCCAAAAGCAGATAAATGGTTCCTTGTCTAGTAAATTAAACGGTATATTAGATGCAATAAACGTAACGCATAAATTAAATATAAATTTTTCATTGTCTCGTGCGCAATTTCTTTTTGAGACATGCTTTTCACTATTTACGTGTCGTAGACGATGTTGTCTGAACCAACACATTAACAGGATTTTACAGATTACACATTTAATTTTAGCACCTTCATATATTAAGTCTGGAATTTCAGCAATAAATTTTCGAAGTTTGTCCGACCGCGGTCGTTTTTGCTGACGAAATCATATTTTTTCTAGCACAGATAAACAATTGCGCAAATGACCGGCAGCGAAAATGTCCGTACTGCTCCGCAGACGAAGTAATACTACCGTTCCTCTCGGTCCGAACTGATTCTACGCCGATGCGCGGTACCGCTCGTGGCCAGCGTTAGTAATAATAATAACCATTTATTGTCCTATATAACAAAATTGTACATCAGTAGAAGAGAATTACTGTACAGCCAGTATTTCTTCTACGTGCCGATTCATCTGCATACACACGTCGCGTTGTAGGCGTGGCAACCTCACTTTTAACCTGGCGCGAAGCTCTCTGTGTCCGGCCTAATTATAACTATGTCAACTACTGTTGTTCTTGTTTGTTGGATCACACCTCTTAATTGTTCTTCTCTGATGAAGCGTAAGTAAAGCATGCGAGCCTGGTATTGTTTTCCATCTTCCGCCGTTGTTAAAATGTACGTCTTAAAGTAAACAAATATTTATAAAATTAAGTAAAGATTTCCTGTCATCCAGGATAACAGGATGTAGATCACTTAAAACTAACTGTTCTACCCCTGGATCTATATACCAAGCATAGGACACAGGTATATACACAAATCTAAAACTAGTATAAAAGAAATGAATACATAAGCGCGAACTTCAGGATATGGTGCACTTTAATGCATTCAATTAGGCGTTCAAACACCGTGAATAATGCACACTGCTCCCCAAGAAAGATGGCTTTTTAAACTGGCTTTGAACGCCTGTATGGATTGTCCACTAACTTGATTAGGCAAAGTATTGTAAATTTTAACAATATTATATGAAAAGGACCTGGTGCATATAGCAGTGTGGTACACGCGGACAGAAAGTAATTAAATAAACCGAAAATTAAGGTTGTGCTTATCCATTCTGAATGAAATTTTGAAATAAAGTAATTACATGATGAGAAGCTACAGCGCTTTAAAGTGCCCTTTCATGTTTAACCAACTCGCATATTTTAAGGCTTGGGAAATGGGTCGTGCTCTTCTAGTGCCATATATAAATCGTATATAAATCGAAGACAAGCGTTGTACCTTCTTAATACGACAGTCGTCATTGTAATCTACACATGGATCCTACACAACATCGCAATAGTTGATATGGGAAAGAAGAAAGCATCACAGAACATTTTCTTAAATTTCTCATCGATGTATTCCGTACTGCCATACAAAATCTTCACTTTCACGTAAGCCAGTTCTAGTACTGAACTAATAATAAACTTTATAATAATGAACTTTATTCACCCAACAGGATACCCCAATTACAGGACGAAATAATAATACGAATACATGTGCACATAATACAAAGAGAAAAATAAAATATAATACTTAATAAAAGATAACTGAAAAATAATAGAAAAAAAAAATAATATATATATACTCCACCGATTAATGCATAGCGTCACCGACAAAAATATCTGCATAATATTTATTTGCATTCACACACATGTTTTGAACTGGCGATTTCAGCAGCACATTAGTTCTTGCAGTTAAAGGCTGAAACGATTGAACACTACGCGAAGACAAACGAGGAACGTTCAAATTAATTTTTGACAGCAGATATGCGCAATCGATTTGATTGTCAATAAGTTTGTAGAGAAACCGCGCACTGCAAATTTGCCTTCTTTCCGAAATACTCCGGACCGCATGTCGTTCCAATAATGTGGCATAGTCTATACCCCTCACTGGATATATACCGTCGATCCTAAAAGATAGGAATTTCAGGAACCTTCGCTGTACTCTCTCAATAGAATCCTCGTAGGATTGATAGTAAGGATACCATACAATGGAAGCATACTCTAGCCGGCTTAAGACAAATGCTCTATACAGCGTTTTCAGAAGATGTTGATTCGTGAAGTATTTCGAAGATCGTATGATGAATCCTAACATGGCTGCGGCGGAGGAACACGTCTGCGAAACATGCTGTTTAAAGGATAGTTGACTATCAAAGATAACTCCTAGGTCTTTTATGGTCTCGCTCCTCTGCGGCGGGTAACCACTTAAACTGTACGTAGTAGGCAAGCTTTTTACTTTGCGAGTATATGTTACATACGTGCATTTTGCTTCATTTAACATAAGACTATTTTCTTGGCACCAGTGGAATACGTAATCAATACTCATTTGCAGATTAACCATATCATTAATGGAATCAATTCTTGCGTACACCTTTACATCATCTGCATAAGCTAAGGTGTCACAGGTCAACGCTTCCAGCAGATCGTCGAGGAAAAGCACAAAGAGCAAAGGTCCTAAATTGGATCCTTGTGGAACACCTGACGTAATAGCATATTCACATGAGCTGAAGCCGTTATAGAAAACATAACATGACCGCTTTTTTAAGTAGGACTCCATCAGATCTCGAAGGCGAGGTGACATGCCAAAAGAACTTAATTTAAAGAGCATAATATCATGGTCAATTCTGTCAAAGGCCTTAGAAAAATCCGTGTATATAACATCGACTTGCCCTCCATCATCCAGTGTGTCACTTATAAACTGTGTAACTGTCGCTAAGTTAGTTGTTGTAGATCTTTTAGGTATAAAACCATGTTGCTTCGCAGATATATACGGCTGTACATTGTTGAATATAGAAAAATATAAAAGTTGTTCATATACCTTGGCGAAATTAGATAAAATAGATATAGGACGATAGTTAGTCACATCAGTGCTGCTTCCCTTCTTAAGAACTGGCGTAACTCTTGCTCGTTTCCAGCGCCTAGGAAAGGTAGAAGATCTCAAAGAAATGTTGACAAGAAGCAAGAGTGGTTTGACAAGTACTATGCGTGCTTCCTTCACTAAAAAACTAGGGATGAGGTCATCACCAGCTGTGTCCGTATTTGCTAGGTGACTCATTATAGTTAGCAGGTCAGTCTCACTCACAGGCTTGACGTCAAAAGATGGTATGTTGCTGAATACATTTTCGATTACTCTGCTGGGGTGTGGCAGATAAACAGAAGAAAATTTACTAGCAAAGGCGTCAACAATTTCCTGGGGATCCTGATATACCACATCCCCATCAGTGATTGTGTTTGGTATGCGTGAAACACCTTTTAGTCTATTACTATATCGCCACAGCTCTTTCGGATTTTGCTTAATTGTGTTTTGTATTCTTGACATGTAAGCGTTGTAGGCTTCTTGAATCTGTTGCTTAACTAATCTCCTGATATCTCTAAACCTCATGTAAAAAACTTACTTTTAGTTTGTATCCATTTTCTATGATAGAAGGTTTTAGTTTTTAGGTTTTGTCGAATTGTTGTAGTAAACCACGGAGGATGAGAAGAACTATTCTGACTGTATAGAGGAACTGAACGGTTAATTACCTTGTACAAAACATTATAAAATTCATCGACAGCTTGATCAATGGTTGATGCATCCTCAATGAATGACCAATCACATTGAGCTAGATCTTCAAATAATTGGGCAAAATTTGCTTTTCGAAAATTGTAGCGCATATTATTTCACTAATGTTTTCTAAACCTCAAGTCCCTATCAAATCTAACACACAGCACTTTCGTGGTTGATGACAAAGTTTTCGGGCGATTATCTAATAAAAACCTTCCTTGGGATTTAACCAAAGTCCGTGTTTTAGAGAAGAAGTTAGTTATTATCGGCGTATACGTGATACGTGGTACCCAAAAGTTCCTGAAATTTTAATTACTTGTATGAACGGACACAGTCACAGTCAAACGCCGCTACGTGGAGTTGTGTGCACTCTTTGTAAGCTAATATGCCAAGTGACGTAATTGTAAATGGAAACGTTCTTTGTGGGTGAACAGTTTTCAATTGTTGCGTCTGCTTGTGTTTGTCGATTCGAACGAACATAGTATTTGTATCGAGTTCTACTTTAAACTCGGCAAGACTGCTGTAAAGTCACAGAAAATGGTAAAGAATGCATTCGAATACAATCTTACGACCGGTTTAGAACGTTCCAAAAATGGCCAAAAGTCCTTACTGACCTATTTTTTCCATATTGATGAGATTATTCGCAAGGAGTTCGTACCTCTAGCTCAGACGATCAATTCAGAGTTCTATCGTGATATTTTAAGGTGCCTTAAGGAGGATATCCGAAGGAAACATCCAGTGAAGTGGTGCAGAAACCATTATGATAACGTGAGGTCACATGCCGCTTTCATCGCGCAGTAATTTTTGGCGAAATACAATATGGCCGTTGTTCTTCATCCAGCACACTTGCCTGACTTGGCTCCTTGTGATTTTTTCCTCTTTCCAGAGATGAAAATAAGTTGAAGGGGTTTAGATTTGGCATGGTAGAAGAGATTAAAGCTGAATCTCGGACGGTGGCAGGGGCGGTAGGATTAGTGCTAAACTTCTTGCTTAGAGTTGTATTACATTTTATGTATTGGTTATTTAATGGCCAATAAATCCGTTTATTATTATTTGGGTACCACATCGTATTTGCAATACGTCAAAAAGGAGAAGGTATAAATGGAATACAGCGATGGACAAAATATACTTCCATAAAAATAAACAATTCCTAAAAAGTGCAGCCGTAGTATTGTTAAAGGAAATATAAAATTAAAATACTTAGTAATAATTCGGTTCATAGTATCAAAAGCTTCAGAATAATCTAAATTTACGAGTTTATGAGTACAGTTACCTTATCCTATCAATACCAGAGACAGCGTTGCCCACAGTGCAAGTCAGAGCTGTTGCACAACTGTGACTAGAGCAGCAACCGACTGATAAAGTAATAGATTAGAGTGCATATCCAAAAATTCTTTTATTTGAGCAGCAGCAATTCTTTCCATGATTTTGGGCATAGTTGGAAGGATACCGATTGGCCTCAACTATTTGTGCTCACTGTTAGTTAGGAATAGGAACTATAATAGCCTCCTTAAAGCAAACCCAAAATATAGAATTAGATAGGCAAACATTCTCCAGTAGGTACTCTTAATATTAATTATAATGTACTAAAAGCAACCAGCAGCTAGATTATGTTCTTGCAAAGTCTACTTTAGTTTGTAAAATTAAGAACTGGGTGTTTGTGGCTTCATCACTTTGACAACCATCTTGTCGAGCAACTGCTCTAGCATGGCAACTAGATTAAGTTTTATTCGATAATACTTGACGCGTGAATACGTTATTTTAGCTTAGTTCCGCTATTATTCATCACGTTTATTAAAAACAACTGAAACGCCTTGAGGATTTAGAAGACTTAAGCTAATGCTAATCTAATCAATGAAAGAAAATATATTTTTTTATTTTTCTTTGTTCTTAGCACATGTGAAGGCCATAAATAGGCGGGCATGAATGGTATTCGTGTTAGTAGAAGAATCGTTTCCTACCCTCCCGAAAGACATAAACAGAAAACCTTTGGCGAAGCGGAAAGCGCTACACACTTGAAAAGACTTAGAGAAGAACACATTCGCGTAAACAAATCTAATGCAGTTCGCTTGTAGAATGTTCCAGTTTAATGGAAGCGTATTTGACTCGATACGAGGGGCTTAGCGTTCGGCTGATTTATTTACTCCATTTTAGCCAGTTTTATAGCGTTACATGGATCACCAGAGACAGCGAACTATTCCAAGTACCTCTTTTTTCCAGTCCATAGCGTAGTTCTCCGTTGTTATTGGCATATACGCTCAAACATATATATGTTATATCGTTTTTTTTTTCTCATAAGCATTTCGTTTTATACTTTTCACGTGAACAATACTAATGGAACTTTAATATTGCCAATCTCAATAAAAACAGTCTGGCGGAAAATATTCGATATCGTTCTGTGTCTCCAACGGCATCTTAAAGAGGACAATTCAACTCAAGAATAGTAAATATTATAAGAATTGCGCAATGTTTCAAATTCCTTCCTTCCGTCTCGATACATTTGCGCAATCGTTTGTAAAAGCGTGCTGTTCTGCACCTTTCTTAGCACACCAAATGTTGCCCTCCAGAATGACAGTATTATTCTTAACTTGATATATAAATCCTATGTATCAACTCTTTTTTTTACTCTTAAATTTTTGGAATCGACAGTTAAGAACAGTAATATCAGTATGTTTTGTTTACTGTTGTCATGGTAACCAAACAATACTAATACCAGAAACCATTTGGATGCAATATCCAAATGCAGGACCTGTGTTTGACTATAAGTATATCTTTTACTTTCAGAGTTAGACATATGCATCATTATACAAAAACGTTGAAGATATAAATTTCCTATACAGTGGATACAGAAAAATATGTGATACTACTCAAAAAAATGACGTTTATGGTGTTTGAATTTGGTAATGTTTGGTGTTCAATATGGAACACCTGTATATTTTGAGGGGGTTATAACGCCATGTCTAGATAGAAACTAGTATGTAATTTAATCCTTTAAAAATATACGTTAAAATGTGTTTGCATTTCGGATTTTTGGAAGAAAATAAATTTGTCTAAATTTAGACGATTGATTACAAAAATTATAAATATCTCGGAAGCTGTTTGAAATAGACATATGAAATCTATATTATGTTGGTTCATTTCTAGATGGAGAAGCTAGATGCGTAATAATATATAGGGTGTTCCATTTAAAATAATAAGTAAGTATCTGGTTCGCTACTTACCGATCATCCTGTATATACGGAAATATTTTTAAAAGAAACTATATGATGTCTATTATGTTCTCAGAAAATTTTGGATTTTTACTGTTTACACAATAGGCGCAATTTTACAATTCCGGAAGGTTGGGACACCTGTATATATGAAACCCAAATGAATAACCTTACCTGGTTTTCATTCCTCTGTTGATTTTCATTCTTCTGAACGAAAATTAAATCAACGTTGAAGAAGAAGAACTCCACTAACCGATAGTTTTGAAACTAGCGAATAAAGTTTCAAAACTATTTTAATAACTCGACCTAATAGCTTGCAGTTCCATCGAACTTAACCGATAATAACCGTAGGTACCCTAAAATGCGGATGATCCCATCGCTAGATGTATTGCTATCTTGCCTATTGTATTGTTTCAAGTACAACGAACGTTATTTTTTAGAATATAGATGCGAATATTCAGCTGGTAGGTATTCGCTGTTGTAAATTACAAAACCAGCGCTCCTATAATAAACTAGTCATCGCGTTGCAGTTAATCTTCGCTGTTGGATATTTCGGGTTTTATTTAGGCCGTTAAATTTCAGAGTATCTATATGTATAGGTTGCATGTGTATACATCGATATGTAGCGAGCGAAATGTACTGCGTTTCGCACAAAAACAAACGATAACATATCGTTTTATTGTTGTATAATAACGTTGGCGCAACAATACGACGCTCATATAATATTCTATTACCAGCGGTTTATGCAACGGTTTCAAATTCCTTTAATTAATTGTTATACCGACCGTTTAATTGGAGAATTCCATAGATATTTCGACATTTACACCTGCACTAATAAAAATAGTAACCCATCATGTCAAATAGTTGATTGTCAGCAGAGTTTGACATGGTGCAGCCCAAAAGAGGCTCCGTACGATAGGGACTGAAACGTTGGTAGACTGACGCGCCCTTGACGCGGTTTCAATCTGGAAACATTTCTGAAAGGAAGAATCAATTACTGTTTAATTTTTCCGCAAATATTGCTGTAATCGTTGGATATATGTGTACAGAGTGTTTCATTAATAACTGTCCATATAGTAACTGAAGAATCCTTGATCCAAAATATGACGATTTAACTTAAACCACTTAGATGAAATATTCTTCCTAACCCAAAATACAGACTGGTTTATTTAAGAATGATTATAGATCACTCTCATGATACCTTCTAATAGTTTTGGTCCAACCTTAGCAAAAAGTTTCTAGTAGAAGATAGTTCCTCCCTATTTACCAGAGATGTACGGTAGTGATAAAGACTTATTTTCCAACCTTTACGTTTTACTTATTATTATTACTATTATTATTTACGCCACTGTCGTAATCGTTATACTAGCATGTTTTTTTTTTAATTTCTCATTATTTTCTACGTAAACATTATCCTATTTTCCCTTAGTGGCGCGAAATTATTTAAGGAATGCTTTTCTTCATAGATGGATAGGGCGAGGAAGTGAATTTCCATGGCCTGCTCGGAGTCCCGATTTCAACCCCCTAGATTTTTATTTGTGGGGACATATGTACGCTTAGGAAATTAATACCCGACAAGAACTATGGCAACATATTCTACTTAATTTTTTTAAATAAAACACCCTGTATCGCGGTTAAGAGGAACATTCTAACTAACTGTTTTAGGTTAAATCGTCATATTTTGGGTCAAGGTTTCTCTAGTTACTACCTGGACAATTATTAATGAAACACCCAGTATATACCTATTATTTCTGATTGATTGACTTCATCCTAAATCGTTATTTTTAAATGGTCTCCCAACAGCTCTGATCCAATGACCTATCGACAGCCTGAACATCAATGAAGTTATAATTTTAATTATATTAAGATATAATAATTTGTTTTTCAGTTATCTTAAAAAAAACCTAATTTTTTGATCGACTTCATCCCGGTTGACAGTATTCATTTTCAAATCTTTGCGTACAACTTTAACATAGTCCTAAATAAAATAATTGCTGGTCATAAAATCATTAAATAATTTATTTACTACATTAAAAGACTCCGCACTTGATTTCAAATCCAACGTAATTTATATAATCCCTTGCAAATACTTCCACCAAATATATACTTCTCAAACACCGACTTGGTTAATGTCCAAAATTGTTAAAGACCGTAGTGATTCTAACCTAAACAAACAAACTAGTGCGTTGGCCATTCACACCAACAATACTTTGCACGAAATGAATTTCAATAATGTAAACGTTTTAACGACTGTGAACAACTGTAAGACTCGTTTGTTTCTAGAAATGGTTAATATCGATCATAACACTATGAATTTCAGATATGAGATCGAATTATTTTCAATGATTTACTATAATTTGAAAATTTTTCGGTTAGAATGCTTTTACGCAACCACTTGCTTCATTGAATTATAGAAAAAAACTACACTGTTCCCGGATTAATAAAGCTCTATGTTGCACTAGCATATAACGATTTCCACTGGTATCTAAAATATAGTCCATCACATTACAAACATCAACAAAAAAAAAAGGAAAAATGGAAATATAATCGAAATGGTTAATAAATACTCCATTGTTTTATTACCCTCTTATTTTCATGCCAAATCGTTACACTAATTCAGCTCTGAATGTTACGTATATACACAAGGGGTGGATAAAGCTTTTTGTGCTTTTTTTGCGGTTCCCTTTCAAAAGGTAATTGCGACTCAGAGGAATTCTAGAAATGTATTCGCTCTCTTTTTTTTTGTTACCTTTGGTGATATACAACTTTATTCAATTAAGCCTACCTTTATGTGACTAACAATTTTTTGAATTTTTGAAAGTTAGTTTGAGTGAATTTCAAATTGTTATTGTTTGTGGTTTTAAATCAATCATAACAGAGTCTGAATTTCTTTTTGTTATTACTGAAATATTACATTAAACAGTTGTTTATCCACTAACTTTGTTTTGAAGTCAAAACATGTCTTGGTGATCGAAATATTCTAGCAACAAAAAAGTTATAGAGAGAATATTTCAGAAACAACTGCCAACATGTACGAGGTAGGCGCCATAAAATCTCGGCCTGACAGGCCTGTTCAGGTTCTAGCGTGTTCAAACTCCGTTGCGTCATAGTTGCACATGTGCGAGGCCTACATTATATATATATATATATATATATATATATATATATATATATTACGGATTGAAGAGTAGAAGTCTTTAACAGTCAGCCAGACAACGCGATTAGTGCATGAAAGTGTCTCAGGTAACGAAAATTGAGTACCGCGTGGTCATTAAATTTTTAACAAAGACAAGAAGGGCCTGCTTACATTGAACAACATTTAGACTGCGTTTACGGTAATTTATCTCCTTCATATTCTACTGTAAAAAAGTGGGCAAAATGTTTCCGTTTGGGGCATAGAATCCCTTGAAGATCATGAGCGCTCGCCCAAAATTATGGGCCGTTTCAAGTTGTTCTAATGCCCAACCAGAAAAGTCATGGCGTCACAACGGCCTAATGGCTTCAGTTCTTTGGCCAACACAAACTCGTACGGGTGTAAACGCAAATCTTTTTGCAAGGTACGCTAAATTGTCGTTCTTCTAAGGCCTACACACTATCTCCGAAAGCAGCAATGTTCTCTGCATTTCTTACATGACGACGTCTTGTTGGTGTTGTCGCTTCGTGAAGAGCCAAATCCCTTTCAATTCGACGAGTAGCAAGCACAGAAGGGCGATTATGTGGACCATAGTTTCCGCGAAGTGCACGTTGAGTAGTTGCAAAAGAACGTCCATTTTCATAAAACTTTTGGATAATAATCAAACGCTTGAAACGTGTATTTAACCATGATGAATTGTGAGAGTGTACCAAACACAACTATTGACAGTTATAACATTTTAAACATGGTTGCCAACTCATATCAAAATCCGGAAATGACGCAAGTCTAAAAATATCTTAGATAGTAGAAGTAAGTACAAAATCAAATTTTTAAATTACTATAGTAAGTGGTACTCCATTTACATATAATTGACACGTTTCTCACAGCACACCCTGTATAGTGACGCATATTTACGATTGTTTTTCTCTTTATTGTAACATTCAGCGCCTGTAAAATCCTTTTGAACTATTCGCCAATTCCATAAAACTTATTTTGTTTGCAGAAAAAGTAAACTAACAATAATGACGATCACAAAAAAGAACGAATTAAATGGTTTTTCAAACAATAATGACACTTCTGCTTTATGTTTTCGTTTCTCACGCATTCTATTTCGATCACTATACCGTTCAGTAGGTGATAATTACCGCATTAGTTTAGCCAATTTTTCGGCGAATTCATTTTTATGAATCGCCGATTTAATACAATCGAAAACACATTTAGTCGTGTCGACGTATGGGGCCATCCGTTTGCGTACTAGTGATTTATATTTTTTCGACGAAATTTTTATTACGCCAGAGCAGAGCAACGATATCGGTCCAGCGATATGAATGAACAGATATTTGGAAGTGGGCCAAAAGCAGATGATCGAAGTGTGCACGTATAAATGGCACGTTTTGCTTTCAAAATATTTATGACCGCTCTTCCAATATGTTTACGGTGAGAGATATTGTATTTTGTTCGTGGATATATCATTTTTATTGTTTCTTTTTTCGATCTATCTTTTTTTCTATTTCGGGATTATTTGATTTACATCAAGCGTAAAGGACATGGTAGATATGACGCTGACTAGGAAGACAACATTTATGGTAGAAAACAGGATGGGTCTTCAATATCGCGGATAGGTGTTTCCGCTCAGTTGACATTGACCAGTGGCATCACGATACAAAGAGGTATCTAAATTTGTTAAAATACAGCGGTAAATCATTCAAGCATTAAAGTGTCTCTTAAATCAAAAAACATTAGAGCAAATATTTTATTTTATTGATCCTTGAATAAAATTAATTTCGTATACCAATGTCGAATACTATTGGCATTGTTCTTACAAATATAATGTATACGTACATTTATACAGTGAGGTACTACAGTCCCTGGCCATATTACTTGGAACATGTCATAAATCAACCCTTTTACCTGGAAATTCCCATCCTACTATAGTGATATTCTTTCGCTTTGAATCCGATCGTTTATAGGGGGACTAGATTATTGTATCAATAAATAAAAATACCAGAGAAATGATATTTAGAAGAGTAAAGTACGTATATATAAATATTTCAGTTATCAACTTACATTTAGCGAATTCACAGTTTAGAGAATGCATCGATATTTTTTAAAATATTTCGTCATAACCGTATAGAAGCTAAGTTGTGGAGTATCGTTAAGTGTTTTGTGTTGATATATCGTTATTGCAAAGGTAAAATTGTTATTCTATCTCTCTCTTAATAATTAATTATTTGGAATTTGAAAAAAATGGAAATATTTGGGGTTTTTTGTAGAAAATGCCCGAGAAAGATTTAACAAGTGAACAAAAAGCCACTATACAAGCTCTTCTACAATCAAACAAACATTCACAACGAGAATTTGCAAAATTACAGAAAGTATCTCCTTCTTCTGTATCGCGGTTAGCTAGAAACTTAAACGAAGGAGCTAGCACATCGACACAAAGACGGGCAAAGTGCGGTCGGAAAAGAAAAACTTCGAAGAGATCCGACCGTGAAATTGTCCATCAGGCTTTGAGCAATAGATTTGCTACAATTAAAATGATTCATAAAAATTTACAAGAGAGAGGAATAGAGATTTCGAACAGAACTGTCAGGCGCTGATTGCGCGAAAATCGCCTAATAGACCGAAGACCTGTAAAAAAGCCGCGTTTAACAGAAAAAATTAAATCTGCTCATCTCAACTTTGTAAGAGAATATCGACATTTCACAGACGAGAATTGAGAAAAAGGTGAATAACTTAACAACATGATTTTTACTGAATTAATGTTTGCATTATTTAATAGGTTTTCTTTAGTGACGATTGCTCGCTCTGTGTGTTAGTGCAGCGAGCACAATTTGTCCGTAGACGACCTGGGGAACGTCTCACAGAGTCCACGGTTCTTCGTACTGTAAAACACCCTCCGCAGGTAATGATTTGGGGAGTGATTAGTGGAGACGGACCCGGCCCTTTGTATAGAAGGTACAATGCGTCAAGAGCAGTACATAAATGTGTTAAAAAACACGTTATTACCGTATTTTAAGCCAGGACGTCGCATACCGACAGGGCGTATATTTATGCAAGATAATGCTCCTTGCCATGTGGCAAAAAAGGTTAAGAAATTCTTTGAAGACAATCACATACCTCTTTTACGTTGGCCCGGAAATTCACCGGACCTCAATCCCATCGAGAACGTATGGAATCGACTAAAAAGTAAGGTATATGAAAGAGAAAACCCTACAGAGGAAATATTAATGAAGAATATAAAGGATGTATGGGAGTACGATGAAGATATAAAAGAGACAATCATATCTTGCATTGAAAGTATGCCCCGAAGAATTAAGGGTGTTATTAAAAATCATGGGTTATGGACTAAATATTAATTACTTATTTCATATTTACATATGTTACATATTTTTACAATATATTTTATAAATAAAAAATATAATACATGTACAATTTATATTTTATTATGAAGAAATTACAAAATATTGAGCGTTTCAGGTAATTTGGCCAGGGACTGTAAAGTATCCCTCCCCCCATACTAATTTTTAAACGACAGAAGCTAGCGTTTTTAGAAAAATTGGGATGATTTATATACTTTTTGCCGCTATCGGTAAGTAAATTGCATTTCCGGTTTCATCGGAAGTGACGTCAACTTTCTTATTTTAAATAGAACAACCTGTATATTTTCACGTTTTTCGAGTGGTAATCGAAAGGTGAATCCAACAATATCACATATGTTAACTTAAGAAATATGACTATATGTAGCAATAAGAGTTTTGGTAATTTGTTTTTGTTGTCACGCAAAGTTGGCTGGGAAAAAGCGCCAAATTGTTTCTTGTGACGCCAGGCTGATCTAAAGAGCAAAATAATCAAGACAATTGCCAAACTGTCAAACTTAAATTCCGAAAGCATAAATTATTCTTGTTATTCTTTGTTATTATGACCTGTAAATTGTCACACTTTCGTTCTTTGTACTTGTTATTTTATCTCATTTTAACTTGTTTTGTTAATTGTTGTTTCTCCTTTACTTCGTCGAACTTTATTGTAGTTAATTAATTATGGTAAGTTTCTTTAAATTTGTTAGTTTTTGATAGGCAATGTGCATAAATATCAGTTTTCTATGTTGATTTTACAATGGCCTCTGCATGGACTACGACAAAGATAAACATCAGTACCTAATTTTAATATTCGGTAAATTTGGCAACAATTACCACGAAGGGGAACATAATGAACACTGCCCTTGTACGGTCGGAAATATTTAAACTTTGCGCTAAGTAAGGATGGATAGTATAAAATTTTCAGGATGAACTACTTTAACAGAAGATAATATGATTTACATTGTTCTACAAATTGTTGCACAACCATGGCAAATAAGGTTATAATTGTTGCTAGATTTACATTACATTGAAATCGCTTCGCTATTATCGCCGCTCTTATCGAGTATCACAGCTCACTTCTGTAACCAAGGTTACGCAAAGTTACAGCGCTCACTGATTGGCTCGTTTTGCTAACGCATCACTCTTCTCGGCTATCACAGCTTCATTATAAATACACCCTAATATTTGTATCTTTTTGTGTTATATGGCCAATCTCAATAGTTCATTCATAATTAACTAGTGTAAAATTTTGTTGGATATCTCGTATCTTCGATAGCTCGTTTAGTCACGCTCCCTTTCTGCCGAGCTTATCCAGTCGTACTGCACATCTGGTTGCATATATATGCATTCAAGTAAACGGTAATCCATCACTTGTCTGAATTCCCAAAGAGAGCTTGGCTCCAAGATCTGGGTGGCGTCTATCTTACCAACGTTGTCCTACCACTGGCTTTTCCCTCTATGTAAATTATACAAAAAACAGAAGTATGTCCATTGTGATATTGGCGGTTTGTATTGTTATGGGTTATAACATCTGTTGTAATACGAAGTTGGTTACACGAAATAGCTATTAATTGCAACATTGTAATTGTGTACCATCAACACCTATTTGACTTGACCTCTTGACATCAGTACCTGAATACGGCCATTGTCCCTTCAATAAATTACTAAACAATGAGGCGAGCTCTGACCGGGTATAATTGGATTAATAATAACCATAACCATGCTATAGATTTGTATATAGATAATACGCCTATCTGCCCCCGAAATTGTATTGTTGCATAAATAAATTATGCCCCGGAATATCGGGAAGCAAATGCAATCGCAGTAGGTCGCGATATTGAGTGAACGTGCAACTAACTAGACTTCCGCGAAATCGAACTGAACTGCAGTTGGAACGTCGTATCGTCAGTTATCTGTGGGTGAATTATTTCTCATTACCGTGGGAGAGGTGATTAAAGTTAGTGTGTGTGCTTTACGATCGGAAAGATAGGAAATACTGTTTAAATATTCAATGGAGTTGGTGTAATTTAACATTGTAATATGTATTATGTTTACGGGGAAATTACTATGAAATATTGAAAGGAAGGCGGTTAATACTGAGAATCATGAACAGACATTACGGCGAATGTTTGACCTAAATAAAGTATTGTAGTTATTAACGCCATTTGGAAAATGTAGAATAAGGATTGTTTAAAATGTTTTAATGCAAAAAAATTGAAGCATTAATGTAAAAAAATTGAAGCAATACAAGCATTTGTCTACGTACAAAGGTGAAACCACTATAAAACTAAAATAATAGCTATCGGTCACCGTGTTAGAGTTATTGTCGTTTTCTCCAAAAAGTCTACAGAGCATCCTGTCGAATAAAGAAGTGTGACACCTAAACTACAAATCGGAGAAACTTTTTATGCAAGCTGCAAAGAATACAGTTTATGTTTTCATTAATGAACTACAAAAAACTGGACGACATTGTAGAGGGTGTTTAGAACTTAATGTTGATTTGGCATGTATTCTATATTATGGCAGAAAAAGTTATTTTTTTAATGGAAGACTCTATTTCTATTGGTTTTCTTAGAAATAAAGATTTTCTGGAAAGGTTGTTCGAGATTCGCATTTATTAGTCAATTTGTAGGGAGTAGGCGGTGAAAATTGATAAAAACAACGTCAATCTCTAGACAAGTAATCTGTCGAATTCATAGGCAGAAATCATGCCAGATTATTTTCATTGAGTTATGATCTCGTGATAGAAAAATACGATGCCACCAAAAGGGATATAATATTCCGAGATTATTACATTGAACCTCAATTATAACCTTTCTGTCTTGCAAGATCATCGCATCTTCGGAAATCTTTCAAAACGTTTTCAAGGAGTTGAAATTAAGCTTTCCTTTTCTCTACTTGCTTTGCTAAACTAGAAAAAAATATAATATATTCAACCTTTATTTTCGCAAGCATATTCTTTGAACTTGGGCCTATCTAATTCCTGCGAGGTTGCTTCAATTAGGAATTGCTTGGGTACAATTAGAAAATTACATGGTTCCTTGAATTCTGTAAAAGGACATGCTATACTGGCGCGATGTTTAGAAGAAGCAAATATTCAGTCCGGCCACAAAAAATTATCTTTGCGCTATGGATTGAAAGATACCTTGTTTTTCTTGAGGTGTATGATGGCATCGGTTTGGCTTTAGATAGGATTTCTGAATGGCCAGATACAGATTCTATCAGTGTTGCAGGGCAGATTCTATAGTTACTTAACATGCTATAAATCAAATATTTCCTTGCGGCAGCATTTTATTATTATTTTCAACTACTTCCAAAAAGAAATAAAGATTTGAGATTGAGGACAATCAAAAGGCCTCGTGATGGGAAAGTGTTCCAGGACAAAGACAGGTGTAAGCACTTATTTGAGGCTCGCCAAAGACAGCAAAAATAGCGCTGTCGTTCAGCAAAGGGGATCTTAGATTACTGGCAGGATTTCTGACAGGCCATGCAGCCCTAAAATATCACTTATTTAAACTAGGAAAAGCTGAAGATCAAATCTGTCGTCTATGTCAAGAAGATCTGGAGACGGCAGAACACATCCTATGTAAATGTGTTGCCATTAGTAGCACACGACACTAATATTTCAGTAGGCCATTTCTTGCACTTACTGAACTGAAGGAAGCAGATCCTAGAGTAGTACTAAGGTTTATTAAAAGCCTCCAACTATTCTAGCACACATAAGGGCATTTTGTTGATATCTATTAAGGTCGCAGTGATTAAAGGCATATGTGCCATGGCCCGAATATATAATAATAATAATTACTTCCAAAAAGAAATAAAGATTTAGAAAGGGCATACGATCTCGCAGAAGGTACAGTGCTGGAAATGAAAAAAGTTAAGAGAAAATTGTAACTCAGACTTTACTAAATTATTTGTAAGCGTTAAAACGAAGGCTGAAGATTTTGATTTGCCCATGAATAAACTAAAAAGATCTAACAAACAAACATTGAGATGCAATGCGGACACTGCTTCTTCAGAGGATTATTGTCGAGATTCGGTATGGATTCCATTCTTAGGTGCCTTTTAAACAACTTGAAATAGAAATTTTTGAAACACCCCTCCATTTTGACTGGGTTTCAAACACCAGCAAATCCAATAGTACCCTTTGAAGAAACTTTGAACCCCTTCCTCCCAGCGAAAGAAACGATGATATTTTCAATTCGGTTTCGGTTTTATTCGACGGAAAATGTAATAACATTATAAGCAGTATTCATTGAGAGTTATCAACATTTGCTTCTACATAGCAGTAGACTGTTTGGCAAGACACAGTAGAGCTTCATACGTTTTAGAAATTGAAAGCATGGAAAACAAAATCTGTAACAGCGAAAGTAACGAAGTAATGCTGTTAGTTTATTTTTACATCACCCACGGGCTTCAATACAAATTGTGCCTCTGGAAGTGAAAGTATTATATTCGTGAAACATAAAATCTACGCATATGCTACATCCAGCAAGCGCTTCATCTAGGAATTGAAGATCGTCGTGTTGATTTCTGCAAGAGAATACACAAAGAAGGCATTTGGAGACGATGTTTGGTGTCAAACACAAATTAATGACTGGTATAAACGTTTCAAAAATGGTCGAACATCAGTTGATGGCGATTGACATTCCGGAGGACCATCAAGCGGTATTATACCAGAACACGTTGATCACGTTCGGAATGAGTTGTGAATTATCGTAGGCAGACCATCCAGGACATCTGCAGCGCACCGACTGACACGTGTCTTATGGCACATGTCTGTAACGTCTGTAACATTGTGGGATGTATTATGGCACATGTCAGCGGATTGTATGGGAAGGATTGAACATGGGAAGGATAGCAGCAAAGTTTGTGTCACGATTGCTAAGCCACGAACGGAAACAACCTCGTATCGATGTTTACTGAGAATGGAAAGAACATTTTCCTTGTAAAGTCGTCACAGGTGACGAAGGTTGGGTTTATGAGTATGATCCCGAACCTAAACAACAATCGTGACAATAGAATAGTCCGTCTTCACTGAATACAATAACTTGTCAATCGCTTCTGTTTACACCGATTATCTAAAGTGTCGAGGGCATTCTGTATTCTCGCTGGGAGTACCTCACTACAGCTGTAACCTTCTGATTCGTTTTGGTTCTTGTACTAACTTCTCGTCTTCTTCAGTTAACTTCAGTTGTTTGCCTATTCAAAACTTATTTGTGATTTATTCACATGTTTTTATATTTTTAAATAACTAATTTACACATTTTAACTAAAGAAAATTTAGCAAATTTTATAAGCATTCCCTTTTACTTTTAGAAGTAAACCTGTTTCCCCACCTCTAAAAATTGCACCATTTTTGGCTAGACATCTTAAACGGTTTAGTCTGTTTAAACGTCAAAAAATCTTAATTAATTAATTAGTTGCCGTTGCCGGCCGACGTTTCAGGTTGGGCCGGGCGAAGATTTCGTACTTCCTCTCATTTTTTACTCGAAAAAAAATGGAAAAAGGGTAGCAGGAGAAAGGAGATGAACGTCCAGAAAGCGCGCCCGCAACAACTTTGGTTAATTACGGACCAGATTTTACAGCGAAACGAAACTTTTTCACAAAGGATGATAATTTTAGAAAATTAAAAGCTCTCAGAACTTTACGAAACGCAATAAAAAAGTTTACGATTTTATAGAAGTGCGTTTTATTCTGTCGGTGATTCCGTTTTCCGCTACGCAAAGGATTTTAAACCTAGGGTATTTGTTTTGTATTTTACTTTTAGTGTTTTTTTTTCTATTTTAGTACTAGTTAAAGAACGACAAACATGTCGATTTCAAGTTCAACAGAAAAAATAATAATGATCGCATTTTTGGATTTTTATGGAATCTTAATCTACGAGAATAATTTTTATCTGACATTTCTTTGTCATATGTGTCGTTTTTGAGATGTACAGGGGCGAGTCACCGGTTTGATAAAGTTCATATGTTCTCTAAGCGAAGATAAAATTAAAACATCACATATTTTTAAATAAAACACCGTGTATATTATGCATTTTTTTATATCGTGCGTCACATTCCGATTTTTTTTTTATTTGAGGTATATTATACCTTAATACGTACCATTGCCTTAATGAAAATTCTGAACAGCTCATAAGAGCTCATTTTGACGTTTTTTGAATCTTGTGGCAATGACTAAAAATATGATAATGTTTTGTGTTTAACCTTGATATGTTTATTGAGCTTATAGGTTATATTCGTTTAAAAACTTAAAAAGATTATTTAAAGTATAACGATTTTTATTGAAAACGTTTTTATTGGAGCACTATCACCTAAAATCATGTTGTGCAGTCTTTTAGGCATTGATAATTGTGAGGAATAAAATTCCTGGCATGAGTTATTTCCCGCCACACATTTTCAGCGGCATACCATAATTCTTTAGATGTTCGAAAACAAAAGTTTTTCTTATAACGTTTTAAAAGATTAGTCCTCAAATATTTTCCAATGAATTCAAATCTGGATTAAAGGCAGGTTATATCAGCACTTCAATATTTTAGTTTTGAAACTATTCTGCAACTACATATATTGGTTCTGTGCTCTGGATGGTTATTTTGTTGATATATAAAGTTATCAGAGTATAGATGTATTCCAAAAGGAAGCATTGTATTTTCGAAAATATTAATGTAATTCTGTGAATTAAGTTTGCCCTCTATTCTCTGACAAACGCCAATGCCTCAATAACTAATCCAACCCCATACATTCACTGAGAAACGGTCAGAAGTTTTTAAATTATTTCGAGAATTTCACTTTTAGTTAATGAATGTTATTAAACAATAACAGCAACAAACGATATAATTGACAACAATATTAAAGCAGTACGTAATAACTAATAATGAACATATAAAAATTATAACAAACACTAAACGCGATGATACCATAGAGAAACTACGAAAGATAGCTTTATGTTGAAATTTTAGACAGAGACTTGACGTTTCCTTGGATAACAGCTTTCATTTGAAAATCATGGCCATCTAGCTGTATTAAATGTCCCGCATATTGAATATTACAAACATATTTCCTGCAAAAGTATAATATCTGGAAATAAATATTACGATATTGGTACCAATTTGTCAAGGGAATTGCTAGCAATATCAATCAAAAAACATTAGAGCAAATATTTTATTTTATTGATCCTTGAATAAAATTAATTTCGTATACCAATGTCGAATACTATTGGCATTAACAATGTTCTTTCAAATATAATGTATGCGTACATTTATACAGTGAGGTACTACATGCTGGCCATATTACTTGGAACATGTCATAAATCAACCCTTTTACCTGGAAATTCCCATCCTATTATAGTGACATTCTTTCGCTTTGAATCCGATCGTTTATAGGGGGACTAGATTATTGTATCAATAAATAAAAATACCAGAGAAATGATATTTAGAAGAGTAAAGTACGTATATATAAATATTTCAGTTATCAACTTACATTTAGCGAGTTCACAGTTTAGAGAATGCATCGATATTTTTTAAAATATTTCGTCATAACCGTATAGAAGCTAAGTTGTGGAGTATCGTTAAGAGTTTTGTGTTGATATATCGTTATTGCAAAAGTAAAACTGTTATTCTATCTCTCTCTTAATAATTAATTATTTGGAATTTGAAAAAAATTGAAATATTTGGGGTTTTTTGTAGAAAATGCCCGGGAACGATTTAACAAGTGAACAAAAAGCCGCTATACAAGATCTTCTACAATCGAACAAACATTCACAACGAGAAATTGCAAAATTACAGAAAGTATCTCCTTCTTCTGTATCGTCTTTAGCTAGAAACTTAAACGAAGGACCTAGCACATCGACACAAAGACGGGCAAAGTGCGGTCGGAAAAGAAAAACTTCGAAGAGATCTGACCATGAAATTGTTCATCAGGCTTTGAGCAATAGATTTGCTATAATTAGAATGATTCAAAAAAATTTACAAGAGAGAGGAATAGAGATTTCGAGCAGAACTCTCAGGCGCCGATTGCGCGAAAATCGCTTAGTGGACCGAAGACCTGTAAAAAAGCCGCGTTTAACAGAAAAAATGAAATCTGTTCATCTCAACTTTGCAAGAGAATATCGACATTTTACAGACGAGGATTCGAAAAAGGTGAATAACTTAACAACATGATTTTTACTGAATTAATGTTTGCATTATTTAATAAGTTTTCATTAGTGACAACTGCTCGCTCTGTGTGTTAGTGCAGCGAGCACAATTTGTCCGTAGACGACCTGGCGAACGTCTCACAGAGTCCACGGTTCTTCGTACTGTAAAACACCCTCCGCAGGTAATGATTTGGGGAGTGATTAGTGGAGACGGACTCGGCCCTTTGTATTTTGTAGAAGGTACAATGCGTCAAGAGCAGTACATAAATGTGTTAAAAAACACGTTATTACCGTATTTTAAGCCAGGACGTCGCATACCGACAGGGCGTATATTAATGCAAGATAATGCTCCTTGCCATGTGGCAAAAAAGGTTAAGAAATTCTTTGAAGACAATCACATACCACTTTTACGTTGGCCCGGAAATTCACCGGACCTCAATCCCATCGAGAACGTATGGAATCGACTAAAAAGTAAGGTATATGAAAGAGAAAACCCTACAAAGGAAATATTAATGAAGAATATAAAGGATGTATGGGAGAACGATGAAGATATAAAAGAGACAATCATATCTTGCATTGAAAGTATGCCCCGAAGAATTAAGGGTGTTATTAAAAATCATGGGTTATGGACTAAATATTAACTACTTATTTAATATTTACATATGTTACATATTTTTACAATATATGTATAGTTTATATTTTATTATGAGGAAACTACAAAATATTGAGTGTTTCAATTTGGCCAGAGACTGTATACGTTCTATTAAAAAAAATCGAAAAGAAACCTTTTGAATTTCGATGAATGTTGCACGACATATTTAACACTCTACGTAAAACATATAAAGTGTCAGCCCCTAAATTGATAGCAAAAGAGTAACTCAAAACACTATATCTGTTTTCGGGCTAGGACTTAAAACGTCGGTCTGCAACTGTCAAAATTTTAACAAAATTTGCAATATAGCCAAAAGCAATTATTAAAAGTGCACATGACTATATATCATTGCAAAGATAATTTAAGTGACTATCAAGGTCATTAATACAAATATAGCTTTCTATTTCAAATAAATAAATTGAAAGCGGTTACGAAAATTTGGAACAGCCTGTATATTTGTAAATAATTTTGCAAAATATGCTATGGTATACTGGATACGTTCAGAAAATTTCATTTCTCTATCTTTAGTAGTTTTCACGCTAAACTCCGTCAACACACTAATGGTACACCCGGTATGCATCAAATTTTACTTTCATATTTGAAGTATGCCAAACCGTTAACTCATCCTGTGCAGTTGTCTCTAATTAAAGGCCTCATTTTGTTTTTTTTTTGTTAAATATTGATGTCCTGAATGTCGAAATTAAAATCAAATATTGATTCTAACGACAATTTTCGTGGTTTTCCCTTTACTTTATACTTTCTCCGTTCAACGTTCTCATCGTAAAATCGCCCCAAAAAAGGGTGACTCTCGATTTAGCTATTACGTTCTTGCCCTGTTTCCCGAAACGCTTAAAAAAAATTCAATTACTTCTGCTCCAAAATAAAATTAATTAAATATGAAATTAATAGAAGATGAACTCGTGCACACGTAACTACTATCTCCATCCTTCTCTTGTATTCCCCTAAAGTATCTCGAGCAATTCATTTCTTGCGTTTTCAATGTAGAAAAATCGATTTCGTCCCCTCAATTAACCGTAACGGCTATTAATTATTCAAAGTAGCTTTAAAGACAAAATATCAACATTTCCCCTGGGATACGTTCCGAAGCGCGACGGTGGCATATCTGTCTGTATGTATATATAGATATTCGACTCCTTCTTTTTCTAGTGTAAATTGAACTGTATAATGTTAGCGGCCAGTAGAGTATTCATTTTGTTAATTAGCGTTTCCATAATGGACCTAACGTCCACGAAATAAATAGATCTAAGGGAAATGGTGGTAAAGTATGCGTAGGGACAGAAAAATTACCTTTTTTTAATTTTTTGTTGGTTCTAATATTTCGTTTTAATTATTACTCAGAGGTAAAATGCGAACAAAAAGAAGAATTTGGAAGGATTTTTAATTTGAAGTGAAATAAACCCTTGTTTTGTAGAACAATAAACATATTTGTAAAATAAATGTAGTGAAATGACTATATATCACTGCGCACACACGTCCATTAAAGACAGCTATGATGATTAACGTGGGCAAATATGCGGAAACAGCCAGAGTTTACACATAAAATAGAAGGTAAGAAATAAATTATAAAACGTGCTGAAACACTTACCGTTTTAAAAGTCTTCCGTGAAATCACAAACTGGGTAATATCTGTTAAATATTTGAATCATTAGATATGTTTCCACAGCTGTTTCAGTCAAGTGAGTACGACGTGCGGAATAAATGTTTTTTAATCCCGAAAAAGACCGTTCGACATCTAGCGATGTTATATTTGCATATTTAAAATAATCTTTGAAACTCAATGCATCTTTACAAGCACCTTCACAAATTTGTCTTAATATAAGAAAATCGGAGTCCTTCTCTAAAACACTTTCAAATTTTCGTATTACACACCAATTTGTTTCGCCTTCTACAGCGCATAACTGTGCGTGAACATCATTCACAATTTGAACAGAACCCATTAGCGACATCGAAACATTTTGTAATTTTTCTATTCCCTCCGCTAGTCCGAAGTAATTGTTGTGAATAATTTGTAAATCTCTTTTAACCTGACTATCTTGAAATATTTCCTGGCTTTTCTTGATTGGTGCAGCTTCTGTTGGATTGAATGTTAAAACTATCTTCTTCACTTGATCAAAATATTTGTTGTAGTAAAACACAGCCTGCAACCATGTTCCCCAACATGTAACAATCGGCTGTGGTGGTTCAGGTAAATCAGCACACAGTTTGTAAAATGGTCGGGTACGTTTCGGGGACTTTAGAAACACTGCCTTTGTACTAGCAATCAATGCATTTAGTAGTGGATAACATGTAGGAATTGTTTGTGCCGCAAGATTTAGAGTATGGATTTTACACGTTACATGTAAGAAGTTACCACTGTGTTCTTTAAGAGATCAGCCCAAAGAACGCGTGTTTGCGGGACCATCACTCATAAACAGTAAAAGTTGCTTAGTTGAAACTTCAAATTTGTTGAATGAGTTCAACACCACCTTTAAAATCTCATCGGCAATACAATTTATAACTCTTTCGGAAGCAAGTAAGAAGGAGGATGACGGTCAATGTTGTTCTATTGTACGTACCATTACATTAACCACAGAATGTTTTTGATGATCTGTTGTTTTGTCCACTCACAACCACAGTTTTTTATCTTTCAATTCCGTTTTCATTCTTTTTTCTATATGTTCACGAGCAAATGGCACTACATTTCGTATCGATGTCCGACTAGGTAATTTACAGTCCGCATATTTATTTCAGAAGGAGACAAATGCTTCTTTGTCTAGTAAACGAAACGATAGATTACATAAAATAAGAGTAACACATAAATCAAATACAAATTTTTCTTGGTCTTGTATGCCACTTTTTGCAGAAGAATGCTGTTTGCTTTCGATGTGACGTTGACAATGGCTTCTGGACCAACACATTAAAGCGATTTTACAAACTAGACATTGAATTTTAGCGCCATCAAGGATTAAGTCCGGCATGTCCACCATCAAGTTTTTAACTGTATCTGCCATTGGTCGTTTTCGCAACGTACCTAACTGCGACATTTTTAAAGCAAACTTAAGCGTACAATTACGAAATAAGTTACGACAGCCTACATATACACAGAACTACTCGCATACAGCATCGATTTAGTACTGACTCTGTAAACGCGTGAAATAAATAATCGCCGACTCCGCACCACATATCTACTTCACTGACTGTTACCGCTGTTTGCCCATACTACTGATCACTACTATATTGTAGACGTGTTGAGTATAAAACGTTTTAATTTAATACTGTTGACTTAAATTTTAAGAAAGAAATATCATGATTTTCTGCAGTATAAAAGGTTTTGATCGGTTGGTATTTAAAAACAAACATAGTGCTTCTTACGTTTAAATCTGAAAGCACGTAACGAAAAACTTCTTTCGTGTCACAGAGTTATAAAAATTCCATCGTAGCTCTAGCTCTAGCACGCAAAACTTGGCTACATCCGTACATTCCCTTCTAAATATCTATCATATAACTCTTTTCTCTCTTACGTACGACATCATTTTTGTTTTATTCAACGTGCTTTAACACGTTTTCCAGATGACGTATCCGATTCTTCGATTTCGCCTCGACAATTTCGTCGAGGAAGACGTTTTTCGATTTTGGCGGAAGAAGCGCTGTCTCCTTCAACGTTGTTTTTTTTATTTTTATCGCCTAAGGTGTGAGATTACTACCATCAAGGTGGCGCTGCTGTTAGTGGAAGTGGATATTGCGCGCCTTCTAACAACAACCTAATGGTTGTATGTTGTTGTTTTATAGCGAAACGTTTTCCGTGCGCTATAAAGAACGATAAAAACGAGCCATACTTACACCGTGGTGAATAGAGAGAAGACGAAGTTGAATTAAAGCCTTGACGAGTTACCCTAACATTTTCATAAAGCCTTCACCGGAGGAAGCTTTTAGACCGAATTACATTATTAATGTTCAATCTTTTGTTGGTTCTGAGGTGTACTGTTAAGGTTTCCGCTGTAACTGGATTGTCCTTTTCGTTTAGTTGCAAACAGAATAATCAGCTTCTTCGCAAGGCGAAACGGGAAATATGACATTGTTTCTTTTCTGTAGCTAATTGTATCATTTTAGGTTCTAATTATTTTTTGTAATCAAAATAAAAACTATAAGATTAAGCAATTTTAAAATGTTTGACCTGCTAAAACTAAAATAGCGATTGCAGTTTCTATTGTAGAAGAGAAAGCAATTTTATTTGTAAAATGAACTTGAAAATATGGTTAAGGTCAGCTTATTTTTTATAATGCGAGAGTGCATAGGGTATTTTCAAAGTTCCAGCATTTATATTAAGAGGTTGTAGAACCCACAAAAAAAAATCATTTTACCAAGAATCGCCTACATAAAAGTTGCAAAATAACGAAGATATGTTAAACTTAAACTAGATGCGATATCGTTTGCAAATCTACGGAATTTTCGATTCGACCAAGGGTTGGTATACCTTTATGAAAACAATGAACTTGCGGACGTGATTTCAATGTATGGGGAGTGCCAATAAAATGCAGCCGTGACATCTCGATTATAGTGGAAAAGTTTAACGCGAAATGGCAGACACTTACGATGACATTTTAGAAATGCTAGAAAACAATCCAACAGCGGCCATCATAGCAACTCGAGTTAGAGTGGCCAGCAGTAAAGTTTGGAAGACTATGCAGCAAGAAGAATTTTATCCATATCATTATCAAAGGATACAAGCACTACAGCCATAAGATCATTCCATAAGAGTTCATTTTTGTTAGTGGCGTTTCCATTAATACCACAGAAATGAAAATTTTATTAACTTTATTTTGGTTGCCGAGGAAGCCACATTTACAAGAAATTGGGTGATCAATTTCCATAACAACCATGTTTTGGCAGTAGAAAATCTACACGCTGTGAGAAGAACCGATTTTCAAGACAGATTTGGAGTCCATGTTTGAGTTGATCTACTAAATGGCATGCCTACTGGGTCACACCTTCTTCCAACTCGAAATTCAGTGACGGGTGAAAATTATTTAAGGTTTTCTTATAAATCTTGTCAATTATTTATTAGAAGATGTTCCTTTAGATGTGAGACAAATGTTGTTTCTACATAACGGAGCTCCGATACATTTTATGCGAGAAGTTCACGGTGAGATGTAATGAGCTAGTTTCTTAGTCTGCATCTTCCTTGGATCTAACACCCTACGATTTAACAGAGTTTACTCTGTGACAAAGACACCATCACATAAGTCTATAGTTGATCAGAGATCTACAGTTGTTAATTGATATACAGACTGTATGAAGTTACTGGCCTAATGATAATGTCAAATTAAGTTGCATGTCATAAATAAGAACTAGTTCCTTGGAAACAACACGAGCTATAGGCACACTCCTCACCACACAAAATATTAATTCATTAATTCGGAACAGCTGGTTCGAGGGCTCCTGGGTAACCTCATTATCAACCGAATGACCGAATAAATCTGAGCGAGAAACACAAAACAAATCTAATTCTATCATGCTTGTTTATCCCTACTCTCGGGAAAAGATATATATATATATATATATATATATATATTTACAAGTACCTGCTATTTTGCCGTTTAACACTAAACACATGCGAAGTATATACGGAACGAAGAAGGTCTGACCCCGTGTTCGTTCCACCCTTATAAATAGAGCAAGACACTGATACGTTCTCTCTTGTCAAATGTGTTTTTCTTCCGTCTATACATTTTTAATTCTACACCATACAAGATGTAGCACGCTATTTAAAACATTTGGTCGTTTTACCCTAATAAATCAAAAGACAGGAGTAATGAATGATTTTCTAATTTAATATTACAGTTTCGTTAATGTCTTGTGCTACACTTGACGCTTGTTTTGCCGTACATGTAGCACATGTTGTGTTCATTGGATCCAGTACCTATCGCTCGTTTTGTTTGACCAATATAGACTTTATCACAGTCATTATATGCAATTTTATAAATTCCTGACCTTTCTTTCGTGTCCGATTTATTTTTCGGATTGTCAAGAAGGGTTTTGAGTGTATTACGTAAACTGAAACATACGTTCATATCTTGTCCTCTAAAAAGTTTACTAATATCTTTCGATATTCTGTGGAAGGAAAGTTTCACAAATTTCTTGTCGCGGGTTTCTACCGACATCAAGATCGTGGAATTTCTTACGTAATGCCTATGCTGGACTTTCTTAAGAATACGGTCGACATCTATAGAAGAGTAACCATTCTAAATAGCTATACTTTTTATGAATTTAAGCTCTTTATTGTACCTACTTTTATTCAAAGCGAATTTCACCAGTCTATTTATTAAGAAACTAATCGCGGCTATTTTGTGTTGTCCACAATGGTCAGAATCGGTCATAATGTATTTATTAGTGTTTGGTTCCTTTCTATAGACGTCTATTTCAAGTTCTTTGTTGTTTCTACTTACTAATCTATTCAGGAACGGGAGTTGATTGCTCATTTCTTCTTCTACTGTGAATCCAACATTTTCGAATTTTGAATAAAGAGTCGCGAGGAAATCTGGGATAGTGCTTTTCTTAGTTATTATTCTTACTATTATTATTATTATTAAGCTATTGAGAATAACAAAGACTTATGATTCTTGGTAAAATGATTTATTTTCACTGTAAACTTTGGAGAACACGTTATGTATCGTTAGAAGTATAACGACGTAATACAATGCTTTAACAATTGCAAAATAATTATATAGTACCCTTTCCAATAACGTAACGTAATGTGGTTTCTACCTATTCGATCTTATCTTTCACATCTCAACAAATAAGCTAAACGGTTTCGACGTATTACAGAACATCTGCCAGAAATAGCGGCTCCAATTCTACGGATACGGTGCAAAATGAACCATTCCCCCTATTAACTTCATCTTTGTTACTTTTTCTCCGATTTCTACCCTTAAAAGCAACGCAATTCTTGCGACGTTTCTCAGTAAAAGTTTCGCTGTGTTGGTTAGTTACAGGAATCACCTCGCCAACTGTCTAGTGGTTTTATCCTTTCCTCCTTTCTTCTTTTTCTCTTTCTAGGTTTACCCTTGCGTGGAAAGGAGAACGTTACAACTAATTAAAAGTTTTGTTTTCGCTGCTTTTTTCCAGTTTCACGTCGTTTTCTTTATCTCGTCTTCTTGCTTTCTTCTTTTTATGGTGCGGTTTGTGTGTTATATTCTTCCGAATCTTATGCGCGTCTGGAAAGATTCGTTAGACTATGAAGGCTCCTCATTTACAAATACATTTGGATTATGCATCAAAGTCTGTGTACTGGAGTGCTTAATACAGTTTTTGATCATTTCCCCGGTACCTAATGTGCGTCCTTCCTTAGTGAATTAAATATGAAGCTATGTAAACAAGGTCATAGATTGCTGCGACAAAATGCTATAAACTTTTGTTTGCCTAAGTAAATTCATTAGAAATAACGTTATTTTACGCTTACAATTCTAGTTTCTACTGGAAATAATAATGATCCAATTCCTGTATACAAATTACAAGGTGATTCCTTCTATTTTGTTGAACACACATCATCACCTCAGTTTTTCTAGTATTTACGAAAATTTATTCATTTCTAGCCACTTTCCCAACCCCTCGATCATCATTGACCACCTTTAAAATATCATCGGCCCTCAAGAGGTCGATACCGACTCCGTTGGGGACCAGTGTTCTAAATCCTGGCCATATGTACCTCTATCTATTGCTTCAAATGCTCCTTAAAAAACAAATACCACCACCTATATTTCCACCTGTATTTCCATTGTCCATAACTTCCTTCCACTTTATTAGAGCCATTTGTGGAACCGATTTACACGAATGTTTTCCTTTCCATTCGAATTGATTCTCGATTAAGATCTTATTGATCTTCAGATGTTTAAATAAATGCTGTTTCAAATGCACTTCTATAATATTTTCACTTGACGGCAACATGTTTATGGGATGACAGTCATCCACTTTACACACACATAATAATAATACTAATAGTTTATTCATCCTTACATCGTACATACAGCGACAACAAACGAAGAGCCACCACGACAATTTGCCCTTCAGTTTGAGAAGCGGTTAATTTTCAAAGCAGATTCAAGTGTTGTAGTGTTAGAAGTAGCACGTTAGTTTTAGCTTCGCCATTCGAAGGAACTCGGGGTTTTATTACATGACGCGCTAGCATAGAGAGGGCGCGTAAACGTCAATTTTTAAGGTTTTCTTCCATCAATTTATCATTTATAAAAGGTTATGCTTTGCGCTTTACATTTTTAAACTGTCGAAATGGTATATAGGTGAAATTCCCTACTGAAGATGATCTTCTAATGAGAAAACAATTTTATAGCATTACGATATATGTGACTGAATAGTTAGAACTAAGTACATAGTAATTTTTCTAATATAATAACGAATAGTTCCTTTATTGCTATTAAAAAGCTCTATAAATCATACAAAGACATGGTAGAATTGTTTTCCCCGCTCATAAAATCTAGGTCGGCAGAATCGTAAATTTGAATATGAAATTTGATTTTGACATTGGTAGGTCGGCTGACCAATGCTCAACGCTCAATACATGCACAGCTTAATAGTTAAACTTGGCGGATTACGTCCCGCGACATGCTCCGACGACTACACGTTCAACGTTTTCGACGTTTATTGGCAATTTTATTAGCCGTTACTACCTTTATTGATCGCTTTTACGAGCAATTATCTATGTGGGACAAACAAAAACCGTCGTGCCATTACGTATTAACGTATTACCAACGTGGCATATGTATATCAGTACACAAGCGTATGCGTATGCTGCTCGAGTATCTCGGGTATCTTGAAAACGCATTAACTGGCGATATGTGTATGTATGTTTATTATGTGGAAGTTGATATTGAGATAAAAGCATTTGGTTCCAGCGCATCGTTTATCTGTTGAAAAGATACAAGGATATTAAAAAGATTGGGTCATTAATAGTGGTTTGCTAAAGTATTACTTTAAGATTAAAATAGTTGCCCAAAAAATAAAATAGCAACGACTTTTTAAGTTCAAATATAACCAATTTTAAATTGGATGATATTGCGCTTGAAATGTGATCTGCCTTCGTAGGCAATAACCTGCAAGCATTCTTGCACAATAGTGTTTTTGGTGTCTCACCCCAATTGCAAAAATGTTTCAGTGAAAAAGTTGTCCCAAGTGGAACTTAGATTGTCAGGAAATCGCAGTCCAGAAAATCAATTCTGAGAAACATATTGTATTCCACTTTCTTGAATGACAGCTGTTCGGATACTTTCATTGTTCATTGTTACGTTCCTTTTGATGTATGCTGTACAGTAACATATTATTGAGCATGCGCATTTTATGTAATATTGTACGTGCATACCATCTGCGTCAAATTTATTACCGACTGTTACGTCATTGAAACATCGTTAAGCGGCCCGGACAGTACAGTTTGTAGTACAATAAATTGCACAATCAGTTGCACTGTAGATCGAAGAGACCCATCGAAAAGACTTTTGTCCACAGACGTGTAAACATTTCCAAGCGATCAGTTTAGTATACTGTTCACGATGGCACTATCCATTTCAAGGAAGAAAATATCTGCTCTGGTAGTCGTTTTGTATTCACTAGATGATAGTAATAATAATGCGAAAAAGAAGAAGAAAAAACAGTATATCTATACGCTTTAGGGTGGTTTAGGTGCTATCAAGTGAACAAGAGTGGCAACAAGTTTCAGTTGATATGGCAATTCGACAACTGTTTGGGAGCAATGGAAGGAAAACATACATATTCTTATTAAAAAAACCACTGAAAAGTAGCTCATTTCGTAGTACCAAATCGTCGGTCCATATAAATCATCTGTTCCCTTGCTTGTTATTTTTGGAATTTTGTACCTTGAAAAAAATCATAAAAATATTTTCTAAACTCCATTTAAAATGCTCTCTTATTTCAAGTCTATTAACTCTTTTTTCAATTCTTTTCAGAATGAAGTTATCATATTATTGATTTTCTCTTTCAAAAGCTCCAATTTTGCCTCAGGGTTAATTTCTTTCAATTTTTTAAAAAGAATTTCATAGCTTGTGTTACGTTTGTGTTTGTTGGAATACTCATTACTTTTCAGATTCCGTAAACAAGAATGTTCGCCATACATTTCTATAAATTTTGTCCAACATTTTCTGTTGCCTTCCATTGTTTAATAGAAGACAGGAAAACTCACCACCATGCACTAATAAAATCTTGGTTTGGATAAGTTCAGAAATTGTGTCAAGTCTAAAAACAGATACACACCTTCAAACTTGTATATCCAACCGAGTTGCACTACAGATTCTTAAGCATGCTATACTTCCGTACGATCCAATCACTTCGAACGATTGATTGAACAACAACCCCACACACGTTGCAATTATTGTTCCAACGGTTGCATCAACCACAATTTTACAACTTATTGTACTACAAGCTGTATCGTCTATGGGCCGTTTTAAGTAAATAATTTTTGGTTAAATGGCAAGTTTTTTTATTTTCGGATAAGAATAGAGCAGGGATCTCCCAGACAACAGCAATAATTTGACCACAATAAAAATTAATTTAGTTCAATACATCACGTATTCTCTTATCATTCTCTGTATTGCGAATAACCAAACAAGGCAAAATGTAATTTCACTCCATACACATACACAGTAAAAAATATTACCGTGTAATCTTCATCTAGTGCATGGGTAAAATATTTAGTATAGAATAGTGCAAAATCAAGTGCACTTTGTGTATAATCTATAATTGTTGTGAATAGTTTGTAAATCTCTTTTAACCTGACTATCTTGAACTATTTCCTGGCTTTTCTTGATTGCTGCAGCTTCTGTCGGATTGAATTTTAAAACTACCTTCTTTACTTGATCAAAATATTTGTTGTAGTAAAACGCAGCCTGCAACCATGTTCCCCAACGTGTAACAAACGGCTGTGGTGGTTCAGGTAAATCAGGACGCAGTTTGTGAAATAGTCGGGTACGTCTCGGGGATTTTAGAAACACTGCCTTTGTACCAGCAATCAATGCATTTATTAGTGGAAAACATGTAGGAATCGTTTGTGCCGTAAGATTTAGAGTATGGATTTTACACGTTACATGTAAGAAGTTACCACTGTGTTCTTTAAGAGATCGGCCCAAAGAACGCATGTTTGCGGCACCATCACTCATAAACATTAAAAGTTGCTTAGTTGAAACTTGGAATTTGTTCAATGAGTTCAGCACCACCTTTCAAACCTCATCGGCAATACAATTTATAACTCTTTTGGAAGCAAGTAAGAAGGAGGATGACGGTCGATGTGGCTCCATTGTACGTACCATTACATTAACCACAGAATGTTTTTGATGATCTGCTGTTCCGTTTACACACAACCACAGTTTTTTATCTTTAAATGCCGTTTTCATTCTTTTTTCTATATGTTCATGAGCAAATGGCATTACATTTCGTATCGATGTCCGACTAGGTAATTTACAGATCGCATATTTATTCCAGAAGGAGACAAATGCTTCTTTGTCTAGTAAACGAAACGATAGATTACATAAAATAAGAGTAACACATAAATCAAATGTAAATTTTTCTTGGTCTTCTCGTATGCCACTTTTTGCAGAAGAATGCTGTTTGCTTTCGATGTGACGTTGACAATGGCTTCTCGACCAACACATTAAAAGGATTTTACAAACTAGACATTGAATTTTAGCGCCATCAAAAATTAAGTCCGGCATGTCCACTATAATACCCTTTAAATCAGCACTGAATCGTCCAATATTGGCGTCTTTGCTAGCAACAGACACCCAAAATTTGGGTCAAAGTGAGAAAATACCAGAAATGTCGGTTGGGATATCAGCTTTTGGTATGTTTGTAAACCATTGGGTATTATTAAAAAAAAAGCAAAAGATTCTGTAATCTATTAACTTTTTTAATGTTTCTTCGTTTTGCCTTTTGGAAAGTTTTACTAAAAGCTATTTTCAATCTATTGTGAAACTTATTCACAATATGTGTAGGTAGTAAAGTTTTAATATCTAACTGAAGTTGGGTAATATTATGATTTAAATTTTTAATACTGTTACAAGTGATTTTAACTCCCAAAGATAAGATTTTACTTCCCAACTTGTTAATGAAATTGTCAATCCTGTCAATCTTGCTTCCCAGTCCTGAATCCCCAACTGCTAGTAAATTTTGAATACGCTTTCTTCCCTTCTGTACATGTCTTGGCAAAACTTTACATCTTCTACAGTGTAGCAAGAAATTTCTTCTATTTATCAAATTCGCTAGTTTGATGTTCATATTAGACCATCTTATCAGTATTCTGGTTGGATGTCTACCATATACGTTACTTAAATCTTGACAAAAACCCATCTGTAATAAGAAGTGTAAAAAAAAAGTACTACGACCCTACAACGTCAGGAAGCAATTAAGTAATTAAACAGATAACCACAGACCGATTACCTCTTTAATTACTTAATTGCTTCCTGACGTTGTACGGTCGTAGTACTTCTTTTACAACTAATAATAATAATAATAATGTTTATTTCCTAGTATACAAAGGTAGGTACACAAGAAAAGTCAACAAAACTAATTAATTGTAAGTATTCAAGTGTTTGTTGGACGAATACGGTACTAGATTAACTAAGGATTCAAACAATCTGCCTTTTAATACGTTTAAATTGGTAGTAGTTTTGATGAACAGTGGTAGTTTATTATATAGACGTAGACTAGAGCAATACACATTCCTTTCTGTTAATGTTAACCTATGTATTGGGTACTGATAAAAGTCATTTCTTAAACGAGAATTATCATATTTAGAATTAGTTTTAATCACTTTATTTTTAAACAGAAAAATTATGCAATTGTAGATGTATACTCCATAAAAAATTAGTAAATTATGCTGTTTAATAACGGTTTTTAGACTGTCTCTACTTGATAACCCGAAAATAATTCTAAGGACTTTCTTCTGAGCTAGAATAACCCAATATAGATCTGGGCATTGACGACCACAGAAAGTGATACCATATCTCAGCCGTGAATAAAAGTTATTGAATTAAGTTGTTTATTAATGTTATCCGTATGCGTTGACCACTTCAAGTACTTGTCAATATAAAGACCTAAGAATTTGATTGAATTAGTTATAGCAATTTTCCACCAAGTTTAATATAGGAAGGCCTAGATATTGCTGCAGATGTTGGAAGAAGCATGCAAAATGGTTTGGTTAGATTTAGAGCTAAGTTATTAAGAAACCAACTATCAAGTGCACAAAAGTAACTATTACAGTTTCTGTTCAAATCAGTATAGTCATTTCCTCGAACCAATAAGTTGGTATCACCTGCATAGTTTACAATATGTTCAGATTGTTGCGTATCATTTGCATACATATTAAATAATATAGAACCAAGAACACTTCCTCGTGGTAAACCTTTCTTAAGAGGAGGAATCTGTGATCGTGAAGATGTACCATTTTTTGTTTAGTTCAACGTTTGGAGGGTAACTTTATTTTGTATTATTCAAATTTTATTGAGACGTAAGATTTGTTTTATTCGTATACGCTTCGAAAATTAAATTTGACCTAAAATTCATTATTTAAGTATTCACTAAAAATGCTCCCGAAAAAACCACTTTACATTCGCTTGAGTTCACCACCTACAACAGGTTATCGAGGTTACGTGTTTGGTTACGTATGCAATGCATTTTTCATGACTTCCCCGTACAAAAAGCTCCGCTTACGAGTACTCGGTTATTCCACAATGTCCCCAGCGTAGGTGTTATGCGTTTGGGATCTAAAATTCATCATTAAACACCACGGTATTCCATAATTATTCGTGGTCGTATCGATTGGCTCCAGACAGATATAGAAAACGGGCCGAATGGAAGGAGGGAATAGAATGGAGAGGCAACTACGATTGCTCCAGTTTTAATGTTTGACTTCTAATGCTGTTTCGTGTGAATGGGCACCATATATATGTGTACGATACAAATATCGAGTCTGTAATCCTGTCGCGTTCGCGAAAGGCGAGATGTGCAAGCGATTATATCGATCAAACATTGTCAATATCTCGGCAACCCTTTTCAGTTCGCAAGGGTTTAATATCACCGACTACTTGTCTGCGTACATTATCTCCAATATATCGACAAGCGTGTTTAAATGGCGAAGCCAGAGACTGCAAGTATAAAAAAAAACGACTGGAAAATTTCAGATTTGATCAAGCTACCGCTGTTAGTCGTTACGTTAAAAAGATATCGTTGTTTTGAGCTTTAATACGGGTTGATTACGCCGACGTAAAAAGGTGTATCTTTAAACAAAGAGTATCGTTATTTTACGTTGGGATGAAATTGCTTTTTTGGTGGAGGTGCCAGTATAACGATTCAATATAGGACGGAAATTTACTAAAATTGAATCTGTTTTACTCCCTGAGGAGAATTGTAGTATGGAATTTTTTCACTGTATTTTCAAAGGCAAAAGAGTGATTCAATACACTATTGCAGATTAAGAGAAAGTAATAATGAAATAAGCTATCATGGACTTGTAATCTACTTCAACATCTGTTTTTAACACTTCTAGTTAAGAAAAATGATTAATTCGGAAGAGCGTCTATTCATTTAGATTCTCACACTCGCAAATTTAAGCAAAAGTTTGACATAGGAAATAAATTTGGCCTTACAAACTTCTACTCTTCTTTTAAGGCAAATATATCTACTAATTTCAACATGAAACAGACAATACGATGTTATTTCTCGCTCTTGCAATTACCTGAAAAGTTAGATATTTTCTTAAAATGATATAATAGGTAATAAAAATCCTTTTTCGGAGGACCCAACAATGCAATCTTAATTGCGAATATTTTGAATGATTTTTGTTATTGTTATATTCTTTTTATGTAAAAGGGAAGAGTACTTTGTTTAATTATCTAATTACTTATGGATACAAATTCGTTGAATACAATGCATCATTTTATAAGTAACACCTTATCTCCTTTGCAAACGTTTCACTACTTACAAGGATCTTTATATTGTGGGGAATGTTGTTATATGACTTAATACCCATGTAATACCGTGATTTATCGCATATAAGGAGACAATGTTTAGTAACACATAAGAAACTTTACTTTAGAATGGTGACACCAAGTGTAATGTGAAAAAGACATATCTAAATTTAAATGCAGTTCATTTCTATTGTATTAATATAACTTGAAAATTTGGAAATAATCAACTATCGATATCTTAAAAATTATTAATTGCAGAAATTTTAAAATTGAATCGATTACTAATACCATTGTATTCAGCCAAAATATTCTAACATTCCTATCTTTCTTGGTCGCACCAGAAATCGGTACCAAATTGCTCATTTTAATTTGAACATCTTGTATACTTCAACATGTCTGAAAAGATTTTAAAACATATTTGTGTAAGATTACTTATACACAACTGTTTTTTAAATTGTTTGAAATGTTAAAAAAGATTTATCGTGTATGTTCGCCCATTTTTATAATGTGTTCTTGAAATTTATCAATGTTTTGTGATACAAAACATGTTCGTAAGACGTAATTAAATTAATTTCAAATACGCTCTAGAGTGTAAAATTTCTAATAGAATTTTATGCTAAAAATTGACTAATTTTCTATAAAGCTTCTATATATCTAAGCGTGAAAATTATGAATTTTTTCCTACGTTAACTTAATTACAATCTGCAATAATCTAAATTCTTCATTCTGCGTTTTGTAGTACTGATGACATGTAACTATCGTCACGTATCCTTCGAGGGAGTATTTTGATATTTGAAGATATCGCAGATGTATTTCTCCATAACATTGTTACAAAGCATGCTTCACTACTATGAATTATAACTAATGATTGGATTTAATGCGATTTTAGTTAGTTTAAAATAATTAGATTGGTAGAAAAGAATCAATTTTTCGAAATACGAAATAAATTCGTTAAATTGGAAGCAATTTCTTCGAAGAAATTCTGGGGTGGGCCAACTTTATTTTTTCTAAATAAGCATTTTTGCGTCAATTTTAAGTTTTCCCCACTTTTAGTTTTCAAGTAATGATATCATCGACAGTTTTTTAAATGATAACTCTTGATTTTTTTAAATTCTGGTAGATCTTGTCTAAATGATACCATCAAAATGTTAATACCTCACATAACAGAATTTTCTCGTATGCTTTCATTTGGCTGTCACTCTTTACATAGCATGGATTTTCTCAATCATTTCTGGAGTAGTTAGTGTTGAAGGCTCTGAACGTTCGGCATCATCCGTGGTCATCTGAACACTTTTGAAGGCAGTAAATCACTTGAACATCATGCCATGCGAAAGAGCAGATTCACCATAGGATTTATATAACTTCTATTCAGTTTCTTTAATGTAATTTCTTTATAAAAAGTAATATTTAATCAACACACGGAACTTATTTTTCCATTTTTACTCAAGGACGACAGGCTGTTTACTTTAAACGACTCTACAACGTAAACTAGCTGACAGAATTGCGCCTAGTTTTCACAGTAGGCTCCTAAAAGATGCTTGGAATCAGAAATATACTCTCGACGGCGAAAGTGGTGCCAACTTTTGGAAAGCCACTCTCTCATCACACTCCCCTCGTACAAACTTTAAAACTTGTCCTAGTCTCAGGGATCCTTTAGTGTATAACCCTTGGAAGACACGAGCCTATAAAATGGTCCCATTGTAACGTTCGTCATATCCTGCGTTGTAGCTTCATAAAGCTTATTACTGAGTACGTCCACTTGCAACGTGTACAGCGTGTGCATCCAGTGTGTAATAAGCTTTATGAAGCTACGACGCACGTTATAATAACTAATGCATTCTATACGCTCGTGTGTCCCAGGTGTAAATGATATGTCTATCGGATCCACCATAAAATCTGCCATTGATTGGTAGGGCACGTGTGCACAGCAGCTAACCGCTGCTGTCAGCAGCGGCCCCGCTCATATTTGGCTAAAAACCTTATATAGCGAATATAGAACTATGAAATTATTAACATTATACCGTACGAGTGAGTGTACTATGATTACCCGATTTTACACGAACTCAGCACAACTAAACGTGTGCTGTATTGAATGTAACTGTGGAATGTCATTTGTTTGGCAAAATTGCGTAAATGCAAATTCATTTGTGCACCTTACTCACGTTATAAACGGCGTATTTGTTCACGTACACGTGTAAGATACGACTTTGCTATCGCATTTCCGAAAAATGCCGATTATGCTGGCTGATTATACGCTCGCTCTTACGGTATATAATTGCCGAGTGAAATATTGACAGTCAAATAAAATATGCAACTAATGAATCTAATAGTTTTTCGCAGTCTGTAATTTTCCTTGTATTCGTTATTGATTCAGTTTTTGTTCATATGTGAATTTACATGTACATAATAGGTGCCATAAATTCTCGGCCTGATATAGAAAAAATAAACTTGGTAAAATATAACAACTTTTATTTTTCAATATAATCTCCCCTAACCTCAACACATTTATTACAATGATCAATTAATAGTTCTATACCCTTGTAAAAATAATCTAAAGCTTTTCCCTCAATATGTTGTATTACCGTTTTTTGGGATGAGGTTCATCGGGTCGCCGCCATTCCATCGATTCTTTTTTGGAGAGGGGATCATAATACAGAACCATTGTCTCATCTCCAGTGACAATGTGCTCCAAAATCGATTTCGGGTCGTCTCTGCACATGTTTAAAACCGAGCGCACACATTTTACCTGACATTCACGTTGGAGAACACGGCGAATATTTGTTTCGGAAATGTTAGACGTCACTGCTAATCGCTTCACTTTCAAACTGCGATCTGCTAATACCATTTCTTCAATAATTGAAATCTTTTGAGGCATTATCAATTCAATTGTCCGACCGATAACGATTTTTTTGTGTAGCTTCAATTGCATATAATTTGAGAATAGTTAAATTTTCCTTCAGTGAGTTACTTAGCAAAACTCCCACGATACCAAATATGCATTCGAACTTGCTGACTAGATAAAAATCCCCAGTTCCAGTTATTACTATTCAAAGCTATACAACGTTGTAAAATCTTATATATCTCCATATCAACACGGCTTTATTTCTGGTAGGTCAACTGTGACAAATCTGGTAGAAATTACTCAGTACATCAGCCAATCCCTTGATAGTAGACAGCAAGTCGATGTTATTTACACAGATTTTGCCAAGGCATTCGGCACTATTGACCACTGCATACTTGCCTCCAAAATTTCTTCATTTGGTTTTACATCTGAAATTACAAATTTCATTGCTTCCTATTTGGAAAATAGATCCGCATACGTCTGCTATAACGGCTTTACCTCTAATGTATACACTGCTTCTTCGGGAATTCCATAGGGTTCCAATTTGGGTCCCCTTTTATTTAATATATATATTAACGATCTCCTATCCTGTCTTGATTGTGGTGTTCTCGCATACGCAGATGACTTAAAACTATTTTCTGAGATATCGTCTACCGCTGACTCAGTAAAATTACAAACAAACCTGAACAGAATCCATTCTTGGTGTATTAATAATAAGGTTCGTCTCAATGTTAGTAAATGTGCTGTTGTTACATACTTCAAAACCAAAAATCCTATGCTTTTTGGCTACACGGTGGACAACGTCGCCATATCAAGATCAACGCAGTTTAAAGACTTGGGCGTTCTATTTGATTCACAACTTCAATTTTCTGAGCACATAATTACTATTTGCAATTCTGCCTCTCGATCGCTAGGTTTTCTTATAAGAACATGTCGAGGATTTTTGAATCCTCAAACTCTTAAAACCTTGTTTTTTGGAATATGCTTCTGTTGTTTGGTACCCAATATACCTTTACCAACAACTTGCAATTGAGAGGACACAAAAGAGGTTCCTAAAATACTTAACCTTTAAAATCACTGGTACGTATCCACCACGCGGAACAGATTATGACAGCCTATTGGAACAACATAATATGCAAACTATAACTACTCGTCGGGAGATAGCCAGCGCTAAATTTCTGGCTAAAATAATTACTAATAAAATTGATGCCCCGAACATACTTGCAGCAGTTGGGTTTCTTGTACCTCAGTACAAAACTAGACAAACGGAAACGTTCTTTGTTCCCACAGCGAAGACTAATATTTTACTAAAGCCCCAATAACGCACATGTCGAAGAATGCTAATAAACTTTATGGTGATCTTTTTCTCTAATTAAGTACTGGAACTCTGTGGCACTGAATTGGTTCAGTATCTTTTTTTCTTAATCAATGTTCTTAAATTTTTTTTTTTTTTGCTATTAGAGTTGTTTGTTTTATAATAACTGGCGTTTGTATATGTGTACCCTGTATATTATGTCCAGAAGTGCTGTGCACCTTTTTCTTTTTTTTCTTTATTATTATTATCCTGTAATTAGGCTTTGTTTTCTGTTGGATAATAAAGACCATTATTATTATTATTATTATTATTACTAATTTCTCGATTACAGTCTTCATAAAATTAAATTAAAAAATCCTAAGCAAGGATGTCTAAACGTTCAACAACAGCAAGATAACCCATGTATTAGATGGAATTTCCGCAGCTAATATGTGGAAACCATCACCTTAAAAGCGAGGCTAATTAACTCGCTTGAGACGTTTCATTGTAGATTGTATAACATCTATCAACTGCTACTATACTCCAATAAGCGATATTTAGTTTATTAAACAGACCATTAAGCAAGCCGCCCCCTTTTAACGACTACAAACTCACGCCGTATACACACACAGGCATGTATGCATGTGTTTCGAAGTAATTATTCACCCCCTCTACTACGGTCCTTAATTCCTAAGAATACGAGCGTTTAACGACGCATGTAATCGTCTTAAGGGTTGTTCATGGGGTTACGTCATAAAACCGGCTACACTGTTCTTACAACTTCATATATTCACCTCTAAAGCACCCAGATACATACGTACGTAGATGTAACAACGTATTATGTGTATGTATACGCGTATAAAAGGGATCTAGGTAGCTATAGTTGGGTAGCCAGAGTAATTGGAACAATATTCAAAGTTTCGCGTAACATCTTCATGTCATCGGCATGATTCGGATGGGGCCTATTCATAACGTCAATCGCAAATTACGTAACAATGCTCGGCATCGATTGATTGAGGTTAATTTGATTTCAGGTGCCGTTCGAGTGTTGATGACATATGCCCGATGTAACTTGGCAATGCCGATAAAAGGGAGGACGTCCTATCGGTGGGATTGAATTCAAGTGAAAAAGGTGAGTTTAATAGATGGTAAATAATGAAAAATAAAATTGATTCAGTAAATTTACTATTTGAAAATTAAAAAATTAGATAAATCACCAGCATGCGAGACAAACACAATCCACTATTTAATAGAGAAATATATGTACCATTATTTAACACTGTATTTTCAATTTTTTCATACAAGTGAGTTAAGGGTGTTAAGGTTTTTATCTACGAAATCACTTAGTAAAGTTGAACCGAAAACATCTTTATTTTTAATTAAACCTATTATTAAACGCAAACAAATGTGCTGTTGTATCGTATTCTAAGGTACGGAATCCTATACACAAAAATTACTACATAGGCAACAATCTGGTCTCACGCAAATTAACAATGAAGGACCTAGGGGTAATATTTGATGATCAACTTCTCTTTTCGGAGCACATTTTCGCAGTATGCAACGCAGCGTCTAAAACCCTAGGGTTTTTGTTGAGATCTTGTCGTTCGTTTACTACCACAGCTCCGCTAAAAACATTGTTCAATGCATTAATAAGAAGTAAACTGGAATATGCATCGGTTGTCTGGTATCCGATTTTCACGTACTTAAACCTAACATTAGAAAAGATACAGAAACGTTTTCTAAAATATCTGACGTATAAATTAGATGGCACTTACCCTGCATGAAACTCAGATTACAACCAGCTATTACAAAGGCATCACTTCACATCGCTTTCTAGTCGTAGAGAACGTTATAGTGCACGATTTCTTTATAATCTATTAAATAACCAAATGGATTCACCGCATCTATTGGCGCTTATAGCAATAACAGTATCTGAGCATAACACCCGCTTAACTGATCTTCTACGTGTTCCTAGTTATAGAACGAACGCGCTACTTAAGGCTCCTCTAACGCACATGACACGTAACCTTCATAAATACTATCCTGATCCTTTCCATTAATACTTTTTTCCAGTCTTCCCTTCACTCACTCTTTTCTTTTTCTTGTACCTATTCACACTTTCTTGTTACCCTTGTATATGTATATTCAATAGTAGCTCTGTACTTTTGAAATTCAATGTATCTATTATATTTGTCCTGTAATTGGTTTTTGACTGTTGGACAATAAAGATGTATTATTATTATTATTATTATTATTATTATTATTATTAAACCTATGGTCTTTGTCTCTAAGTTCTCGAGACAATTCAAATGAAATAAGTATTTTTTGTCAAATTCAATTTTATTTCTCAACATAGTCTCCTTATAGTTTATGTCATATGTTAACAGTAACTTAAAAAGGTTTACACCATGTATGTATTAAACTATACAATCGTCTTCTAAATCATTTAAGAAATCTTAGTTTTAAGTTATTTGAAATACGAGGGGTGATCGTAAAGTAAAGTTCCCAAAGCCCTACAGCAGCAACAAGACGTGTTAGGCGAAATCCGACAACATTGGCGTGTGCAGCAGCTCTCCCACTCTATATACGCATCACTCCCGTCTCGCTACGCCGCTTGGTATTGGCTAAGCAGCCGTCCGAGATGGAACTCCCGATCGCCGCTACCGCGACATGTGAAATTCGCGCTGTGATACGTTTTTTTTTTAAACGCGAAAGGGGTTTCACCTATAGACATTCATCGTCAATTAACCGAAGTTTCACGATGAAGAACGGAGCGGAAGACAATCAGTTTCAGAGGAAATCGTTGAGAAGGTCGAGAGCATACTGCTTGAAGATCGGAGGATCACCATTCGTCAACTCGCTCTTCGGATTCGGGACCGACGATGAAGTCAAAGAAGAGGTTACGTCTTTCTCCACGAAGTCTTCCGATCATGACGCGATTCCATTCGTCATTCCAATGTAACCTTTCGTTACATCACTCTAATCGTGAACCTCTATGGATAGGGGTTGGAGGTAAACAAAGCAATGGTCTATACGATTTAAGTCCAAACGATCGAATTCGTCGGTATGTAGATCGTATAGAGTTTTTTTTTGGTTAATTAAACCTCTCTATCTATCACCAATTTCTCTGGATGACGAAAAACGGCCCCAAAGAGCACGGTCTTCACGAACAGTGGTACACCTCGGACGCCCAGGCCGCGGACGTCGTCGTTCTTCATTGTTTTCTGTTCATCTTCGCCAACATAGAGCAATTGTAGCAACACTACGTCCTACACGATCAGCAACGTCACGAATGGATAATCCGGCTTCTCGTAGGCCGATTATTCTGCCGCGTTCAAATTCTGTTAATTGATGAAAATTTGCACGTCGTCGAACAGGAGACATTCTACACTGGATTAAGACTAATTAAAATAACAAGTATGCTTTATACTGTCACTTAATGTCATAAATAACAATTCTTAGTAGTTGTCGATTGTAAACTTGATTATTAGTGTTAATACAAATTGTTGTAATTGTATGATGTCGAAATTTTCATCGTTTCTTAGTATGATATAAATACGACTTTCCTGAAAATTTCATCAAAATTTATTATCGTATACTGGGTGTTCATTTATTTATGGCGGCTAGTATATTTAACTTTAAACATTCCACGGAACTTTAGAAAATTAATAGCCAAACTCTCTTTTTATTCTCTTACTTAAAGATATAAAAAAATTGTCCAAATTTCGATTATATATTCTAAAAATTTCATTACTTTCGACATTGCGTCCTTGTAACTTCTCCAAAGATATTCTTCGTGCCACCTACCGCGCATTTTCCTATAGACATCTTTGCCCCCCATCTCCACCGCCCAATTAAAAATGCAAATTATCCTCTAAATATTTTTTACGTTCGCATTGCTTACCATTTAGCCTGCTTAATTTACGAATATCGAATGAAATATCGTCGAAAATATTATACATAAAATGTCTCGTTAATGCGTGAGTTATGGCAACAAGATCCCGCATATAAAAAAAAACTCGTACCGTTGCGTTAGCGTTCGACGTTTTCGAAAATAAATTCGGACGTTTGGAACGTCGTTAAAGTCGATGGATATTCGGATATTTCGCAAATAACGCTTCCACGTTAGATATGAGAGCGCTTGAGATGGTTTCTTTTACAGTAATAGATCGAAGTGTTATTGCGGAGAGTGTATTGCTTAATATGATTGGTTTATATGAATGAAATTACATTCTAATAAGTGACTATGAATTTAAAATGTGAAGCTAGTTTTTTTACTTTTATAAAGGCGCTAATAAGGGTCCGCTCTAACGTAATTTGTTGGGAAAATATCTCGAAAAATAGTGTTTATGTAAATTTGCAATTGGAGTAGAAAAATAAAATCTAAACAATTAATTTTCCATAACACTTCATTGAAGGTGAACGAACGTTTTTAAAATGAAGATGATAACTAAGCAAAGGCTGAGCTAAAGAACTAATTATAAGCTAAAACTACATTATTTATGCACTGAAGTGAGGGGAGACTGACCACGGTCATGCATGATTTTAATATATGCTAAAGGTTGAAAGTTCTAAATCTGAGTTAAAATGTGTTTGTTTTTGTAAATTTTCATGTCTTCATAATAGTTTAATTGCACATCCTTGATTAATTTTATATTATGAATATTATTGCTCTTTTCAAGCATATGTAGGGTGACACTAGATCTGTTAAAGCCAGTGTACCGCACTCTGATTTATCTTTTTGTTTATCAAATACACTCAGATGCAAAAAATTCGATCCATTATTTGTTTCGTCTTTATTTGTACTACTAACATTCTGGACATGGTGTAGATTGACACTCGTATTATTAAAAGGTATCAGTTTGCTGACTTTTTGCTTTGCATTTTTCCAACAAACGAGGAATAATCTGGTACGTAGGCTTTCGCAGTCGTCAATAACACCATACTCTTGGTTTCCGGGTTGGAACCGCGTCGTTTGTCGTAGCTTTTGCCGACGTTTCGTTCACACTCTTATGGGACATCTTCAGGGCTGCTACTGCACACTGACTGGAGACTATTCATTCCGGAGGAGTTTATATAGGATTTGTTTCGGGTTAACGGAGCGGAAATGTTATGGTTCAATGAAGCGTGGCGGTTGCTAGAAGGTTTGATAAGTTGGAATTTCCACGTGTAACGTAAGGGATAGCCATCTTCGAGATTTAAATTGTTGGGATGTTTGAAAATCTCTATTGATTCACGGATTTTTCTGCTATAGCAGTGAGGGTTGCGAGATAAGAAGCGGGTAGTGTTAAATTGCTCAGCATGCTATGCTCAGCCAGCGCGGACACGGCTACACGCAACAACCGCGAACAACGCTCGTGCTCAGTAACACGAGTGCTAACTGATCGCTTTGTTTCACTGATGTACACACTACCGCACGAACATGGAATCTGGTAGACACCAGGGGCTTTCAGATGATTGCGGTCTTTGATGGGAAGCTAGTCTAAGAGCTTGAAATTGGGTTTGAAGATGGTTTTTATGTTGTTTCTGAAGAGAATCTTGCTTATGCGATCGGTGACACCATGAATGTAGGGTAGATACGCTTGCTTACGGAAGTTAGGGTTAGATGAAGGGACTTGCTGTGGAGAAGGGTTGGTGTAGCGGTTAATGGTGGTTTGAATGTATTTCCTAGAATAATTATTGCGGATCAGGGTTTCAGTGATGTGGTTCAATTCTTGGGGAAGCGAATTGGGTTCAGACAGGAAAATGGCCCTCTGGATAAGAGGATTGATTGGAGGATTGATTGGCCATTGAGATATCTATCCGTGTGCATAGGTTTTCGGTAAATGGAATGCCCCATCGCACCGTCAGGACGCTGGTCTACGAGAACATCTAGGAAAGAAAGGCAACCGTCCGATTCGATCTCCACGGTGAAGCGTATGGAATTGTGTTGGGAATTCAGAAACGATAGGAAATTGAAGATTGTAAGTTAATAGGGCTTGTTGTTCGAACGCTTCCATAAAAATGTTGACGACGACAGGAGACAGAGGAGATCCCATAGCTGCGCCTGAGACTTGTTCGTAGCATTTACCACGAAACTGGAAACAGTTAGAAGAAAGGCAAGTTTCAACCAAGTCAGGCAGATCATCCGATTGGTCATTGGAGATGAAGAACTCTCTAATAATAGATACTGTATTCGGCATGGGAACTCTGGGAGGAATGATATTTTTATTAAGAAATTTGCGGTCGGTAATCGAAAATATATTTAGTGTGCCAGTGTGTTTATTTTTGGAGCTAGATATCTTGACAGTTAAAAGGTGTTTGAAGTGGGAAACTTCTCCAGTTTTCGTTCTAAAAGATGTCTTTAAGTCCAACGGATGCAGCCAGAGCAGTAACCTTAGTTCAAAATAGCCGTAGCCAATATTATGGTGCGCAAGTACTAGGTGTTACTCGTTCAGCATTCCAAAGAACCGTTTTGCATTTTAATGAAACCGGCAGGTATGCTGGGAGACCAGGATCAGGCCGTAGAAGAGCAACATCCGAAGAAGACGATCGATTTGTGGTTTCTTCACTCTTGAGGGATAGCGAAGTAAGAAACGTATAAGTAAGCAGATGGACAGTTCATCGAGAACTAGCTGAATCTAATTTAATGTCTAGAAGAGCAACTCATCGTACAGCTCGATGAGCTTTTGCACAAGATAGGAATCACGCCGATTAGAGTAACGTATTATTCTCCGATGAACCCAAATTTTGTCTAAGATCACCAGATGGCCCGGAAAGAATTTGGAGAAGACAGCGACTTGCTCAATGCAATATCGTGGAAAGAATTAGCTACTGGGGAGACCCCGTTATGGTTTGGACTGGCATAAGTAGCGAAGCCCGTACTGAATTGGTGGTGGTTGATGGAGGTTCTATGACAGCTGCAAGGTACATAAATACAATTTTAGAAGAGCACGTGGTTTCTTTTGCTCCATTTATGGGGTCTAATTTCATTTTCATGTACAATTACCATTACATTCGCTTAATGATTTGTATTTTGCAGGAGCTTTTTTATTATCTTCCGATACATAACCTTATGATGCACTTTTCTGTATTTTTGGAGTAAATATCTTTCAAATGCATGCAATGCAAGGTTAGTCCCTCGTTCCTATTGAAAAAAAAACAAAATGGCGGCATCTTGCAAACACCAGTTGCACATTTAAAACTTAAGCTAAAAATTGGGTTATAATAAACAGTTTAACGCTCCTTTAATAGTCTAAAATATTACCAATCAATTTCCTTCTTGGAAAATGGAAATTTGTCACTCTCTAGACTAGTTTCAACATTCTGTGAGTGTCTTCGTTTTTTGTAGATTACATTATCACCAAGAAGTTTCGTGTTTGCTCTTTGTAAATTTGTCGTCTCCATACTCCATTTTTTCTGCTTTGCAAGGACAAGTTTTAAAATCTAACGCTTTGTCTTATGAAATAAGATGTATCTAGATTATTTTATAGCTTATTTAGTTTTCTTGCAACTTTGACTAGTTTTGGCGTACAGAGATTGTCTAGTTTCGAAGGCTTTTATGTAATTGACAGGATAGCTTTTTTCTATAAAGATAAGATCATCTTTTTTCTAACTGTAAACATCGTTTGATGATAATTTTTTCGCGAAGAATCACCTAACGACGAATAAGAATTTCGATACATGTTAGTTTTTTTTCTCCACCGCATATCCTGCACCCCCCGCATAATAATCCAACGGCACCATTTTGGCGGTTTTCATCTATAAACTAGCAAAAATCTAACGCTACGTAGACCAGCATCAGTATATTATCTACGGCGTATGTAAATTATTCGCCTACCAGCGAAACTTTCCACCTCCAACGCCAGCGGCAACCATTCGCGCCACGCCAATAAATCACAATATCCCGGCGTTGTTCCAGTTTTAACTATATAACTGAATTCCGCTGTTGCGGTTAGCAAACCTTTGGCGCGACTAAGCCCGTTAAGTTACAACGCTAATGCTTTATTATTAAATCTCCGTATAGACTCGTAGAGCAAACTATGACGATATGGGAATGTAGCCCTAGATGGGAGGCTGTTCGTTCGCGTGCTGCTATCATAATTCTTTCAAGAACCGAGCCGCGGATGAAATATATTCGAAATACTTTGGTGAACACGAATGCACGAGTTGGGATTATGAAATAGGACGGTATATTGCACGGTTTTCCAGTTAACTATGGCTATTAAAAGTTAAATACAGTTTGATGTAATCGGAGCTTCGTCTAACGATCACTTGTTGTAAAACATTCTTTCGTTCTTGAAGATTTATTCCAAATCGGATTTAGATTTTTCTGTAAATTTATTTAAAGAAGGATGATTGTTGAGATAAATTGGATAGTTATTTAAGGAATCAGATGGAAGAATGGATAATGCATACATATTAAAAACTCGTAAAACAAACGAATCATATACAAAAACCATTAAAACAGGTGGATCAAGAGAATCAACAATCCTTATAAGTAGAGTTGGCACTTTCGGACGGCGCGCCAACATCGTACCAAGTATAATCAGATTCCAGCATTTCGTCGTCCGTCATAATTTCGATGTCACTTTCATTGTTTTGGTTTTGGTTATTTTAATGTCACTCTGTGTAATGGTGTTTTGTCCGGTTTTACAATATATGGTAGTTGCTGATAAAATTCGTTGTGTACTGGCGGAATAAAGTTTAATGTCTGCATTAGGTATTTGATTATTAAAGGTTCATTTTACAATTTTGTTAATCGTGATAAGGAAAACTGGAAGTCGGGTCTTCCATTTTTTCCACAGTTTTCAAAAATTATAAAAGGAAATTATAACTAAAGTTGTTTTAAAATCGAAGGTGAAAAAGGTAAAATTGTTCATACGTGTTTACAATAAATTCAATCTAGTGAGAATGTACGAGAACTTGAGGATTTTTGCGTTTGTTGTTTTCAATTAGATCAAAGTCTATATCAGATTCCATGTAGGTGCGGCCTGGCTCAAGGAACTTATAATCAATTGATAAACAGTTTGGCGATATTTTTATTCAAGTTTTATTCGCCACTACTTTCGTAAAACACACAAATTCCGCGTATGCAGTTAGAAGCAGAATGGTACGAGAGCATTATAGTTTTGCTATCAATGGAAACTGATACTATTATGACTTAATTATAAAGTCTGCGACTAGATGGTGTAGCGAAGTCCATATATAGAACGGTTTGCTCCTAAGAATATTACGGGCTAACGATACAAATTCTCGACCTGACAGACTTATACAGGTTCGAGCGTGCTTAAACCCCGTTGCGTCATAGTTGTACATGTGCGAGGCTTACACCATATATATTACGGCTCGAAGAGTAGTAGTTTTTAGTAACCAGCCAGACAATATGACTGGTGCATGACATTAAACAACGTTTAAACGGCGTTTATGGTGATTTATCTCCTTTATATTCCACTGTAAAAAAGTAGGCAAAATAATGATGAGCGACCAATTGAGCTGATAATGCCTCAAAACATTTCAATTATTGAAGAAATGGTATTAGCAGATTGCCGTTTGAAAGTGAAGGAATTAGCAACGATGATTAACATTTCTGAAACAAGTATTCGCCCTGCTCTCCAATGTGAACGTCGCGTCGTGTCGAATGTGCGCGCTCGTTTTTAAACATGTGTGGAGACGACCCGAAACCGATTTTGGAGTCCATTGTCGCAGGAGATGAAACAATAATTATGTATTATGATCCTCTATCCAAAAAGGAATCGATGGACGTCGTTTTAAGGACGATTGCGAGCTGCAAGTATCTGTAATACAACATTTTGAAGGAAAAACTTTAGATTATTTTTACGAGGGTATAGAATTATTAATTGATCGTTGTAATGAATGTATTGAAGTTAGGGGAGATTATATTGGGAAATAAAAATTGCTATATTTTACTAAGATTATTTTTTCTACATATATCAGGCTGAGAGTTTATGGCGCCTACATCGTATTATAGTAGAAGTTAAAATGATTTGATAGACGTTGCTTGATTTGATTCTAAGCCAAATTGAAACCTTTGCCCGTAAGGTATGTTGCATTTGCATGTAATTTACCTAATAAAATAAAAATTGTCATCTTTTATCAAGCTTAATTTTTCTATATCAGATCGAGAATTTATGGCGCCTATCCCGTGTGTAACAGGTTTGAAAATGCATTTAATTCATTTTTTGCAAATTAGTTGCTTATACAATTTTGCTACTACGTCTTCGTATGTACATATGTGCATTACATTATACACATCAGTGCAGACCAGTCCAGAATCCAATCTACAGTAGGTAACGACCACGAATGCCTATAATAACTTTTTCATTCTTTGATGAATGAAGCAAATATGCTTCTCTAATGGAAATTCCTCTGGCTGGAATACCAGCTGCACCAGAGGAATTTCCTTTACTCAACATGAACCGTGATGGAATAATTTTCTTTTTTTTTATTACGCACAACTTTTTGATTAGCTTTCCCAGTTTTATTGCACATCACCCACTCCATGGTTTGGCCCGACGAACACTCGACAATCCGCACTAAATTAATCTACCATATTTGAACGATGAAAATCCCTTTTAATTCTGTACTGTTTGATTCCTCTAATCAAAAACAACCATTACTGTGTGTACAGATATATTATACGACGCTATCCGACTCGTAAATAGCGGTTCGTTAGTCGGACCGACCGACATGATGGGCGAATTTGTTTACTGCGAAATCGGCGAAACTTAATAGACGTTGTACGCTTCCCTTTCAACCCCGCTAGCGCGCTCGACCTCGTACCGACGCTGTTGCTGTGAATTAGCGGTTTTGACTGGCGTTTTATGGTTCGCAATTATCGTTTATTCAATATAAATAAATACACGAATGGCGACCTTTTGTATGCACGTGGAGGCGTGCATTCAAAAGATTGTGGATGGTAAATTTAGTCAATTTGTATCTGGAACTGCTGTCTTCCTGGATTCCTGGAGTGGCTCTTGTTCGTGTGATAATTTATATTTATATTACTTTTAGATATCCAAGTAAAGGTATTCCAACAAAAGCGAAAAATTAAGATTTTAAATAAAACAATTTTTTTTTTAGAAAATTCCGAAATTTTGGTTTGATCACATCTGATCAATGCCGTCCTCGGCTTTGCTAGCATATTTGCGTTTCTTTGATGAAGTTTTTAATCACGGATTAGCATAACTGTGGCTGGATTTCAGTGATGCAGCGTCTAACCTCTTCCTTCAGAAAGTGGTCGTGGACTTGTTGACATAAACTTTTGACTTAAAAAGCCCAGAAAAAAAGTCCAAATACGTTAAAAAATTACACGACTAGGGAATGTCTCGTGCAATAATGCCAGTGTTTCACGTGATGTGTGGCAAGTGGCACTGTCCCGTTGGAACCACATGTCTTCGAGATCCATACCAAGCATTTGAGACACAAAAACTGGGTTATCATGCTCCATTATTGTTCGCCGTTGACTATTTGTACATGCTCAACAACGTCCTCGAAGAAAAATTGTCCAATGATACTTCCAATCCAAAATCCACACCAGACAATGATATGTTTGTAATGCATCTCCTTCTCAGGTAGCACACCACTATTTGTCATTCCCGATGCGGGAATTTTGTTTGTTTACGAAGCCATCAACATAAAAATTGGCTTCATCACTGAAGATCATTTTCTTGGAAAACTCACCGTTCACTTGTTGTTCAGTGACTCAATTGATGAACTTCTCCGTTGGTCTGTAGACTTGAGTTATCGAGTCAGTCAAATTTTGAAGGTTTGAAGACGTAAATCTTTCGTGAGACTACGCTGCATAGTCCTTGTTGAAATGATCAATTCTTGAGCCTGATGCCGAATGGATGTTCCCAGACTCTCGGCCCATATTTTGGCGAACAGTCGTGATATTTTCTGCTGAACGACCTGGACAAACACGCACTGATGGTCTTACATCAGTAATCGGCTTTATCTTCTCGAATTTTTCGATTATTATCCCTACAGTTAATGTACTTGGGACATTTTATTTACCAAAAATTAGACGCATCGTGGCATTCATATTTAACACCATTTTTGAAATAATGTTATGTAAGAACATTGAAAATAGATTGGTTCGTGTGTGTTCATGAAATCAAAACCATCGAAGTTACTATCACTAATTTTATTCTAATTTTCTAATGATAAAGTATATACATATATTAATGGATTACAGTTACGTCTTACTGCTAGGAGAGTTGAGAGTAGAATCTGTTGAGTGAGTATTGAAATGCAGCTTCATCCCTAAGTACATAGATACATAGATAACACCAAATGTGTCCATATGGCGTATAGCTAAAATAGAGGAAGTAGAATAATACGAGTTATACGATTTCTTAAGTCATAAGAACATGGTCAAATAACTTCTAAGAAAAGGGACGAAAGCAAAATATACAAATCTTATCCTCTAGACCACCCAGAAATAATGTAACGAGTCGCATACAATATGCGCACATGTTAAAAGGGAAATAGAATGCACTAAACACTACTGTACTTAAAACCTAAGAAGAAATGAAATGAAATCTACGAAATAGAAAGGAAGGGTATTTAACAATAATATTTAACAGTAAGAATCCGTTGTTGTGTCGAACGGCGATTCATTTTTCATTCTGACGGAATCGAAGTGTCATAATGGTTTTTCTGTCAAAGCACAACAGCAAAAATGGCGCCAAATTTACATTTTCCGCTCTTGTTGGGGCAGAGTATGAAACAAAAGTAGCCACATTTAGATGAAGTCTAAGAAAGTTGTATTGAAATCTCACATTCAATCAGAAAGTAAAAGAAATATTAAAAGACGAACATAATGGGCTCTACGTACGTAGTTGGGGCACTTATTACTCACATTATATGAATAACGTTGTTAAAATTAGACACTTGTAAATATTTTTTAAAGTAGGCATACAACGTGGCATGTTTGAATAAAAAATCTTTTTCTCTCATCATTCGATCGTGCAGTTGACAATGGAACTGTGCTTGAATTTGAATTTCTACGTGACCCGTATTCAGTTATTAAATGCCATAATCACATCATTCTCACGCAGTCAGCAATAGTAACATTTTCTTCGTCAGAACGTGAATGATATATGTACTGTTATGTTAAATATTTACTTCGAAAATATCAGCTGTCAGTCTCAAATGGATAGGGTATTCAGTATAGTCACCAGATAGATATGAAATTCCTTCTGGCGGATAAAAGCTATTTTTCGAAAGCCACAATTTCCCCCCAGACCGATTGGCCTTTGAGTGTGGGTATTAAATAATTTATATAAGTTCAGATAACGATAAACGTGGAGAAACGGTGAAGTTATTCCTCTTTAGTTCATCTTTCTATTTTCGTAACTCTTCAAGATTAATGTAAAATTATCCTACAATAAACAGGGTAAATTCAGAGGTATTTCTAGCAGGGTTTCGTAAACTAAATATCTATCGTAAAGTTATTAAGTAGATCGTCAGTAAATTTGTCATAATTATGTTTCCAGTTGTATTTTAGAGCATAGATTCGTATAGTTTGAGTCATCTAGTAGCGTCACTACATTCATTCTCTTATGCTACTTCTAAAAATAACTTTATTTATCAAAAATTCCTCGTTAGATTATATTTGGGTAGATATCGTCAAAATTTGCTGTGGAAAGAAATAATCGCCATCGCGATCAAAATAAAGGAAAAAAGGGACGCCAATAAATTCATCAATTCTGGCTAAACTTTCTTCGAGTTAACTACATAGTATTTTGGCGGCGGTCCCAATTTAAAGTGTACGATATATAAATGAGAGAATAAAGTCAAGGTAGAAGAAAAGGTTGAAGGTTAGAACAGGCAGATTTCCTGTGTATATCATAAGGAACGTAGAGTTTAGATGACATCTTCGATAAATTAAGGTTTGTTTGTATTTTTCAATTTTAACATTCGTTAGTTTCCATTTATTGAAAATAAAATTCATTAAAAATTGCCGAAAGAGTATCAAAGAATACTCCCGAATCCTACAAAAGTGTTAAAAATTTACAAAATTTGAATATTTTTAACAAAAACCCCTGAGATAAAACATTTCAGTACATATATTGCTCTTGGTTAAGCTCAGCATTAAGAATCTGTATATGCGTAAGCACATAAAAGTGTTGCGCTAGCTGGTGGGAAAATTGTCCTAATTACGGTAGATCGATTGGAGCAGGCATGAAGGGAAGGAGAGGTGATGAAGAAATGAAATTAAACAGAAAGAGGCGTATATCTGGGTCACAGTGCCATGAATTTTTAAGAAAATGACATGAATGTGTTGAATGTGGTAAGGTATTCATTTTACGTCTATAATAACAACAGAAGAAATATTGCAGGAATTTCTATTAAAGGAACACTTGTGAAGCGTTTTACGACTATCTTTAGGTAAATTAGAAATATTTATCAAATTTACTTTGGAAAAAGAACTCCTTGCTCTGGAAGAGAAAATACAATTACTTTTCATTATCACTACTCATATATGCAACAAAAAATATTACTGTCTCGGTGGTCGAACGGTTAGCATACTTGCCTTTCGATCCGAACGGCGCGGGTTCATATCGGGACGGTTGATTTTTAATTATGGATAGAGATCGGGGTGTGACTTCTTCTCGGACAAGGAAGTAAATCCGTAGGCCACGTTGCAATATGATGTTTGGTACGGTCGGCCAATGATCATAGTCATCAATGCCTAGAAATGCAAGGTGTATTCGGCAACCCGATGCTTCGGCCAATAATACAACAACAAACACAATTTTGTAATTTAAATTTTGCAAACTTATGTTATTAGCTAGTAAGTAATTTGCTGCGGACTATCTTACGAATTAGTTTTAGCTTACCTGAAGATGAGCTAAATAAGGCTCGAAATTGATAGCACTTGTTATTGGAGTTTTGTGAGATTAAGACCATCATTATCACTTTTTCCTAATTTAATATTAAATTATGTACCAACAAAATTACACTACCCAGAAACAGTTGCGATACAATGCTGAAATTGTGGGTAAATGTACAGCCACTGACCAAAAAATAATTAAACGACAAAGTAAGTTTTTTTAGCTAATTTTTTGTAGAGTGATACTGTTTTTTGACAGAAAACGACTTCTGGAACATTTTAAAACTTATTCTTTAGAAAGTACATAAGATATATATATATATATATATATATATATATATATATATATATACATATATAAAATCCTTAAGGATTTCTCAAACATTTAAAAATTTTATTCAATAAATACCTACTCTTCGCGTACCTGTAGCAGGTTTACGAATTGCCGAAATATTGTACACGGTAGGATTGTGCGTTGTGTATATAGGTCAATTGAATGAATTTTTAATATGGACACATCTAGAGCACACAGAAATTCTCAGAAAAGAAGATCAATAGAGAATGAGTCAATCGATAGGCTGACTAAACAGGAAATACCACGTACGAAGGTAGCAAACGGAAAAATTAAAAATACAGCGGATGTATTAAATACAAACAAATCTAGAAATAACGAAATAGATGTTTTTATTAAAATCCAGTTTGGTATTCTATTCATTTTGACAGTTCTATTTAGTTTAGTTTTAATGATAACCTCAAATATTTTGACAACTGTCGTCCAAAGATCAATTCAGTTGGCAGTCTGATTCTCGGAATTACCGCAGATCCGTTACGGATCGAATTAGATTTTCTACTCCGTTTAATAGTTCGATAAACAGCAGCAAAATCGAAACAACAACATCGTTGCTAGTTAATAGAACAGGTGTTGAAATTAGCGACTGCTGGCAAAACAAATTGTCCGAATTAATTCGTTTTGTTGAAAGGCGGATATCCGATATTGCCAGGTGTTCAAGTTAATTCGCTATCAACGTTGTATGCACCTATGCGCTAAATATTAGCAATTGGAAGTACCACTCCATGAAATGTATCAGCAATAAACTTTTGACCTTATTCAAATGCGTAGATAGTTGGATTTTGATGGAGCTTTATTTAATGTACTTGTATGCACTTTTTACATACTGATTTAAGCAATAATGCATTCGAAATAATGAAATGAATTGTTTCTAGTATTTTATTTATAATAGTAATATGACAAATAGTGCACATTTGTATGCGCTATTCTGTTCTTATCGCACACCGTACCTAGTAAGCACTGGTGATACTGAAGTGTTCTTTCTAATGCAGCAAACAGGAACCCTTATGTATTATTTAACTTATTCTACGCACAGCTACATCTCCGTCCGCCTGGAAAGTTAGCAAATTTTTTAGAGAAGGAAATCGCTCTGCGTACCCATCAGCATTATTTATAATTTTGGTAAAATATTTGGATATACAGGATGAGTCGGGAGGAACGGAACAAATTCCAGGAATGTATTGCTCACGTGAAAATAATATATAAAGACATGTCCTATGTTGTTATCCAATTTTCATTTGTTTTGTGTAATTACTAGAGTTGCTCAATTTGCGCCAACAAAAAAATAAAATTAAAAAAAGAAGAGAATTAAGAAATATATACAAAAAGAAAAGAAAAACAAAAAAAGAATAACAAAACAGTGAAGTTACAAACATTTCGAACTCGGGTGTACAGTTTACCGAATGTGGTAAGTATAAATTATTGCCTGGTTAATAAATATTGCTTAAGATGGTTTCTAATACGAGAGATGTATATATTGACGTTCATAGTCGGTAGTACGTAGCTATTCAGTACTTTGGCTACATTGTAGGAGTAACTACGCTTGAAAATCTCATTCCTATGCTTTGGAATTGACAAAAGATAATTATAACAGGTGTTCCTGGCATGCGATTGATATCTGAATCTAACTTTACTATATAGATATACGGGTCTTTCATGTTTCACGATCTTTGCAAATGATAGTGACGAATGTAAGACTCTCAAGTGAGCCATATTCAATATGTCAGTATCCCTCGGCATCTCGGTAACACCTGGTTTACTCCGCATTCTGTGGATAAAGCGGGTGCGGCTATTCCGAACACGCTGTATCCTCAACTCGTTGTGCTTCATTAGTCAGCTCGAGTAAATTGTGTCCGCGTAAGTGAAATGACTTAATACGAGCGCTTGACATAAGATATACCTAGTGGGCGTACTAAACAAATGTCTATGAATAAATATAGATTTGAGAGCAAGCACTGCCTTTCTGATAAGATGGTAAGTGTTCTGTCTAAACCGCAAAGACATGTCTATAAACAGGCCAAGATCTTTCACACATTTAGAGGGTGCAATTCTATTTGATTTGATGTGAATATCTAGCGGGGACTGAAAAGATTGACGAGATGTTTTGGGTCCGAATACTATCACTTGTGTTTTTAAAGGGTTAATTTGTAATTGACGTTCATCGCAGTAGGGAGATAGATCATGCAAGTCCTCGTTAAGACTACGCTGAGCTTCAAGACATTGTGAAGGGTACATATGGTATTCATAATGTTTAATTGCAGATGGAAGGTTACTGGTGTATATCGAGAACAAGAGCGGACTGAGAATCGCCCCTTGTTGGACTCCTGTAGGGATTCTTATTTTTCCAGACAATGAATCATTCAATATAACCTGTTGCATTCTGTTGCTTAGATATAATTTCATCAGGGACAAAGCAGATGCTTTCAAACCTATGTTGTGATTTACTCTGTCGAAGGCGTTATTAAAATCTAGCAGCACGAGAACAGTAATTTCGCCACGATCAGTTGCTCGTAAGACATCATCGACGATGTGAGTCAGTGAAACTGTGATCCGGTCTAAACCCCGACTAACACACGGGCAACACTTGTGCCTCATTGACAAAGAGCTGTAATGAGGCACAATACGCTTTACTGTGCTTAAATAAATCTGCAGTTCTGCAGAATGTTGACGAGCAGAACAACATTCTCCGGCGTTCAAGTACTTCTCTGTGAACCTGGAGGTTTTTTCCTCATCGCGCATCCTGTTGTCCTAAATGCATTAACCTATCGCATAATTGTTCCGTAAGTGGGAGCGCTTCCGTAACGCCTGACGTTAAAATGTCGTCGAAATTCACGCTGAGATTTAATTACCGACTCACTTGTTCTTATGAAAGTATCGTAAGCGAAGGTGCGATGCTCAACCGTTAAAAAATGTCTATTCCCGTGACCCATCTTGTATGTTCTTCATTGCAACAGCGGTTTCTATCCGGCGCCTCCACCACATATGTTACGTGGTACTCTTCTAATATAAATTACGTGACGAAGGAGATTCGCTGGCAGGTACCACTTTATCATCGTTGAATCTTTGTGTTCACAAGTGTGGCTATCTATTTTAACTCATTTACGACCCTGTTGATATGAAGCTTTAGAAATAAAAGCGAAATATTGGTGAAATTTAAATTACGTTTTTTCTAATACTTTGGTCGTCATCCTGACAGTTTCAATCACGTGTTAGTTCATAACAATCGCCATACTCCTTGGTATTTTATAATTAAAAGCAAACTTCTTACAATTATGTAATTCTTAAACTATTTATATAATCTCACTACCCATCGAGCACGATATTTCCATGTCCTGCAATTCCGCAGTTCCCAACTATGTCAATAAGCGGCGTAAGGAAGATCGGCTTCTTTTACAAGACCTTATTTTTCAGTGGTACTTTCCATGGCAATATTTTCTAAACTTGTGTTATAAAGTTGTAACAATATTAATGAAATACAACTAAAGTTATTATTAAAACAACACTAATGTTTAACAATAGCTACCAAAATGACTCATCATTAAGGTTCTTCTTTATTAAATGAAGGCATTTCATTTCTGCAATGAAAATGCAATATCGTACTACACTGAAGTTAAAAAATTAAATTATGTTATTCGTTATTAAAAAACCAACTTAATAAACTTAATAACAACGACAGAAATTGTATAGCCACTTCTATTACCACTACCACTAGTGCTTCCCAGCTGTTAAAAACTTGACGCTTGAACGTATGCGATTGCCGGTCACAAAATTAATTACGTTTAGTGTTTTAATTTCCTGATAAGAGCCCGTTAATTCACTGAAATATCTAGTGCCGTCTGAAAGTAATTGAAAGCACAAAATACGGTTCTCTGCGTCTGACACGGATGATAATAGATAACATCCGAGTTGTTTATATGTATTTACATATATGTTGTATTGGAGGGTATACGTATGTATATGTATAAATATATGTAAATGTGAGGCGCATTACTTTGTAATGTGATCATGCACGTTAAAAATGGAAATAAAGGTGGATCGTTAGCTTATACGCTGATGGAAAGAAATAAGTGAACGAAACCCTACCTTTGTGTAATTTCAGTTACTTGTATTTTGCACAAAAGTGCTATTACTTCGAATAGATTGTTTGTCATCCATAACTACAAAATAATCAATAATTTAACAAACATTAGTTGTAACGGTAAAGTCATTATGTTGTTAGAAAAAAATATATTATTTTCACTTTTTGTAAGCGAAGTCTTTTCTTGAACGTCACTGGCCAAAACTATTGAAGCTGTTTAACACTAGAACCGCCGCACCGGTCAATATGACCGTCTTTCAATTTTAAAGTTTTTTTTTCAACGGAATTAATTTTGATATGATCTTGAAATCATGTGACTTTTCCTAAATTTAGTTTGTCAAATGTTTTGACAAACTTTATTTGTCAATTCTTTTTCTTGGTTGCAACATTTGAAAGAACTAAACATTTAGGCATGTACCGCATGTAAATATATTGTCACGGACCACCGTGATAGGGGTAGCTCAGGATAGACTCGCTCAAATTCTACACAGATACATAAATCCACCTACCTGCTAGAGATACGTAGATTCCAAAAAGAAAACAGGCAACTCCACATTACGCTCTTTATTTACAAAACAATACAGCTCTATGCCCGTAATAGATTACCTATTACGGGCAAAGAGACTCTCCAAGAGTCCCCCTTTATAATTACAAATAACTCATATTTACAGACCATGCAATCCCTTCTACTAACTGTTCTTCCGGTGCTTGATCGGCAGCATCAAAGTTCGATGTCTTCGAATTGACCGAGAGATCATAATCTTACACGGCAATTGTCCAGACGCTCAGTCAGCTCGACGACACCGGTCACCGATCGAAAAATGATTACAACACAAAAAACATAGACGATGAACGCAAAGCAGCGGAAGTCCAGTTAGCGTCTTTTCTAAAAGTGACAGCAAAGCGTTTATTCGCGACATTATACATAATTTCAAACATGTATTACATATAAAACAAGGCATATAACTGCATCAACCGATCAGAGCTTGTTCCTATTTGTTAGTACTTGTTCGTACTTGTTTCGACATGTTCAGCCTTGCCCTCGACAAAGAACCTGTTTCTATTCGTGCTCTTTTTAGTGTCATGCGTACAAAATATTTTGCAGGTTTCAATCTGCACTATTGTGAACATATAAAAAGATCGGTAGTACTCTGAAGGTGCATTCGTCCTGTTTAATTAGACTGAACAGTACGTGGTCCAGTAAAGGACTCTCGGCTGCACAAGCTTTAGCCTATTTAGACGAACTGGAAAATCTTTCACCGGGAAATTCCGAGAGTGATTCTAAGTCAGTTAGTACGGACAGTGAAAACGAAATTCGTTCTCGAGTTGTTGCGAGTGAGGAACAAAATAGTGATGAATCTGACAATGACACAGTTTGTTATGTAACGGTTGCAGTGACTAGTGCTAGTTCCAGTGATAAGCAGGAAGTGAAAACGTCTGTTCGTTCTAATCGCCAGCAAAAGAAACCAACAGAAAAAGGATTTTCCTTCAATCTTGGTGCAGTTTGCAAATCAAAAGACAATTCCCAATGGCAAGTAATTTCTGCGAGTCAGCCAACTGCAGGCAGAAAACTCCAACCCAATATATTCAGGGACAATCCAGGGTCAACAGGCTATGCAAAACAAAAAGTAACTGCAGAAAATGTGAGTAGTTTCTGGAGATTATTTATCGACGACTCGATTCTGAGACACATAAAACAATGCACCGAGGCTGAAGCTAGGAGACAACTAGACAGTCAATACTGGCAGTTATCTTTAGAAGATCTAGAATCCTTTATTGCCATTCTATACGCACGTGGTGCTCAGGGTTCCAGTCACTTAGAATTAGATCCCTTGTGGTCTAAAAAGTGGGGAATATCGTTTTTTAGTCAAACGATCTCTAGAAGTAAATTTAGAGAAATCATGCGATATTTCAGATTCGATCTCAAGTCTACAAAGAAAGAAAGATTGGAACATGACTAGTTTGCTTTAGTTTCTGAACTATGGCAAAAATTTGCCTACAATTGCAATTTGCAATTTGTTACGCAGTATACTGCGTAAATCGACATCCGGTTTATTGGACATATATGTCCAATAAACCGGATAAGTTTGGCATTAAATTTTGGCTTGCTGTTGATACTGAAGCTAAGTATGTGTTGAATGCTTTCCCATATTTAGGAAAAGATGATTCGAGACCGATAGGACAACCACTGTGTGGTGAATGCGTCGTTCTAAAATTATTAGAGCCTTACACCAAGAAAGGAAGAAATGTGACAACGGACAATTTTTTTAAACACCACAATTGTTGGAACTGTGAACAGGTCCAGAAAAGAAATTCCCGATGTAATCAAAAAAAGCACAAGTAAAAAAAATGTTTGCACTTTGACAGTGTATCAAGCCAAAATAAACAAAAATGTTCTCCTTCTAACTACGCAACAACTAACAGTTTCGACTGATGCTGGTGCAAAGAAAAAGCCAGAAACAGTTTTATACTATAATAGCACAAAATATGGCGTTGACGTAGTAGATCAAATGGCCCGGTTTTGTTACAATTGTTCCAATTTTCCGCTCATCTGGCATTCTCTCTTCTCTCCATATTACTCTTATTAACTCATGAATTCTTTTGAACGGCTCCTTTCCCCCGTATTTTATTAGCTCTCCACATATACCATCACAGCCCGCTGCCTTTCTGTTTTTTAATTTTTGTATGCTTCTTGAAACTTCTGCGTATATAGGCTCTTCATATTCTTCGCTGTGCTCTTCGTCAAATTTTATTTCTCTTTGCTTTGTTATTTCAGTTCCTTTACGTAATTCTTTAAAGCAGGTATCTTCTCGAATAGCTGTAATGGCTTTTGTTTTACCTTTTCTTATTTTTAGGTAATTGTATAGTGGTTTCGTGTGATTCCTTCTGTTTTCCCTTTCGATTTCTTCCATTATTCCCTTCAGCTTACTTCTCTTGTTTGCTTTACATACTTTCTTTGCTTCTTTTCTTTTCTCTCTGAATTCTGACATGTGTTCTTCTGTATCAGACTCTAGCCATTTTAGTCTTGCAGTATTTTTTTCTCCATTGCTTGTTCATACTCCTTATCAAACTATTAATTTCTTCTTGTTCTTTTGCCATACCTATTTCTTTCTTTGCAGCTTTGTTAATTCCTTGTTTTATGTTATTCCATTGTTCTTCAATTCCTTGTTCTTCAAACTGCATTTCTTTGTTTATCTCTTCCCTATATTTTTCTTTCATTTTTTCTTCTTCAATTTTTTTTATGTTCCATTTTGTCTTTGATTCTCTCTTCTTTTTTTTATTTATTTTTATTTTGCATTTCGCTATCACTAGGATAAAAGTCAATGTTTACTCCTCAGTATGACCGTACATCATTTATAACTTGCATCTGTACATAAATAAGTGTAATTTATTGTGATCAGTTTCAGTGATGTGTGAGTTTTCATATATCTGTTGTATGAAATATGTGTAAGCTACATCTATCCTTGTTAATGATATACAGCGCAACGCAACGCTGTATAACATCAAGCTGTATTATAAAAAAAAAGATTCGATTTCCGTCTTTTTAAATCGTTCTTGCATTATTCTTTAGATACATCCTCGCCCTGAATAGGTTATAAAAATCACCAGCAAAAGGGGAAATCATCCAAACATCATCTTTTTCTTCGAGAGAGTGAAAAGGGAGAATAGGAAACCCGAATTTGTTCGGAAACGGCAGAATTTTTAAATTTTTTCGTTTTCGCGAGAAATAATGAGTTAAGTTTGGTGTATTTTCCTTCCCATCCCGTTACAACTTTTCTTCGGTTTCTTCTCGACGCAACGCTGGAAACAGTCGATCAACGCTATGTGTTTTTATTTTATTCGCGAACTGGGAAAAAGGAAAAATCTTTGATTCTCTTCTCTTGCAACAATTTTTCTTTCGGATATCTCGAGTTTCGTTTGACAGACGGCTGCGGGAAAAATGAATTATTAAAATTGTTTGTTGGGTTAAATTTCATTACTCTGTTTGGGAAGTTCGCGAAAAGAAAGTATACAGAAAGGAAAAAAGCAAATGGTTCTCTTGAAACATGGCGAATTTACAATAAGAGAAAAAGGTTTGATATGCAGAGTTGTGGGAGAAACAGAAAGTCACTTTTAATTGCTTTCTCTGAGGTAATTATCTATAGACTTTTTATGTAGTTTCAATTTGAATTTTAAATTTTAGATTATTTTCGATTTATTTTAGATTTGGACATAATAAAAGCATTCAAATTGTAATTACATAAAATAATAAAATGAATGACCAAATTCTATTATTACCATCTAAAACCCTACTTGTCTAACCTATACAAAATTACGTTAAAAAAAGTAATATCATTTACCGATCTATAACTTCCTTGGAATTTCCGACGTAATTAAATATTTGAAAAAATCTCGTCTGTCACAGGGACCTTATGGCAGAAACGTTCACTCTTTAAGTAACTTGTTGTAAGTTGTTTTTTCAATTATTTTATTACGTAGGAAAGTCGAAGGAAACTGCAAATTTTCATAATTCACTCACGGAAACCAAAATATATTAATGAATTAGTGTACTTAGCATGTAAGATTTAAAATTATCTGTCAAAATATGACGTATTTGCAGATATAATAACAACTAGGTATTAAAGAGTGAACTTTCTTAACATAAGACCCCTGTGGTGTAGTGGTTAGCACGCGCGTCCGACAAACTAGAGATGTCGGGTTCGATTCCTTACCGGGACAAGATCTTTTCAATTCCAAGGAAATTACAGGTTTTCATAATTCATCAACGGAAGCCAAAATATATTAATCATTTATCAATGTTTATATGATAGCCCAGGAAATGATAAAGGCTGACATTAACTCCTTTACATTTCTTGCGTTGCAATGTTACTTTTGTGTTTAGTTCTTAACCAACAGTTTGTGATCTGCTTGTTAGTTGAGTATTGTCTCTCTTTGACTACACAATTGACTGTTTCCTCTAACATTTGTTTGAAAAAATACATTGCTATTATTATTATAGATCTGTGAACCTGTCGTGTGATCTACATACATATATACGATAGAACAGTGTGTAGTTGGACGACTGGCAAGTATAAACAAGGCCCAGTTTCGTATAGGTTTACTGTGTATCGTCTAGGTTTGCTTTTGTGCCATTGAAGGTCATAGTATAGGTAGCTATGAATAATATATCTCTTACTTGCTTTTGTAACCAAGCAAAGAGTTTCCATCTTCTATACATGCTATAGATAATAATTAGTGAACGGCAAAATCGTAAGGGTTATGCAGTGCCGTGCCAAAGTTACTTTATACTTGGGAATTCCTTTTTTTTTCATGCTGTGCACCAGATAATCTTTTCGTTCGCCGATCCTAGAAAATATTTTTAAATATAGAAATATAGAAAATGCGAGAAGAATGTAGTCTTTTAAAAGTATAACAGTTATTTACTTACCATGGTAATATACAATCTGTTAAAATTATTTTACTTTAAAAAAAACCACGGATACTACAATGAAATCGCTTAATCGTAACTTGAGGTTTTTAAAAACCCAAACAAGAAGAAACAAGATATTTATTGAATATATTACTAGTACAAAGGTCGGAATAATAGTGACTAAACCTTAGGGTTAGCGTATATATGTAATATCGGTTAATTTGTTTATTTTAAAATGCAGATACAGTTCATGGGCGAAGTTCTTATACGTGTCAGATATTATTCACGATATAACTCTACTCTCTAAGCTCGAGTTCCTTTATTTCTAATGATAATGATCAACTGGCGAAGAAATGGAATAATATAAAATAATACACACCCTTTACATTTGCCGCATGTGTGCGACGCACATTTCGCGCAACTAGACAGCACGGCCCTGGAGTATGACTCAGAGCCGCGCATCGTAAACATGATACAGAGACGCAATAACGTACTATATTGCATATTTCAGACGCTAAGTTTTTATAAATGTATTTAGACCAAATTCATATATTAATTATAAATTGAAGTAGAATGTAGTAGATATGTACGTGTGTAATAAATTAGTTTTAAGTAGGAAATAAGAGAAACGAATTAGCCATTACCACATGAGACTTTTCTATATTTGCTATATTAAAACGACTTCCTTTTGAAGTTAGTACATCTTCCAGTACATTCCAGTATCGAAAACGTTCTTTCAACTTTACAACTTGTAAGCAAAGCAGAATTAAAATGTGATAAAAGAGAGTTATATGTTATACATATGCAGTGGTACTTCGGTTTACGATAGTATCATATTACGGAATTTTCGGGTTACGGAAGAGAATTTGGATGAATTTTTGTTTCCAAACCCGAAAGGTACTCCCGGATACGAAACACGACTTAGAACTTTTACAGATTCGGCAGAAGTTTCGTACAACTCGTGTACATGCAAGAAAGAGATAGTTATATACAATGTAATGGGATGGTTTGTGTGGTTAACCTCCCACTATTCCACCGCTTCACAATGACTTGAACTTACAGTACATATTATTCTTACTTCATTCGAAAATTCTTTTATCTATGTGTAAAATCTTTTTCAAAGAACAAAGCCGAAAGTTCTACGGCCAAATAATTTCTTATCTGTCACGTCGCTAATTTCCTAATATATATGAAGTTTTTCCTTCTTAATTTCAATCTTAAGACTTTTCTACGTAACTTTATTTTCGATATCTTCAATTGTATTTAAAATACATAAAATGAATCTGTGATTATTTTTTTGGTTATGGGAACGGATTATCTCTATTTCCTTTATTTCTTATAAGAATATTTGATTCCAGTTACGAAATTTCGAATTACGAAATGTATTTGGAACCAATTCATTCCGTAAACCGAGGTACCACTGTATTTGAATTTTGTATTTCTCCTGGAGATAAATCGGGGTTTCTGCTGCAACACTACATCAACTTAATCAGTTTGTTTCCAATATCCTTTCAATACTTTTTAATTTAATGATTGTGTCGTTTAAGGTATTGAACGCGTCCCTCAATGTTATATTTCGACTTTCGAAGTATTGTATCGTTGCTGTTAAGTGTTTAATATGGAAAATAAATACCTTAAAAACCTATTAACGAAATAGAGAATAAATATAGTAAATATATGTAGAATCATTTGAGGAGAAAGCTTGATACGAATACTACTACTGCATACCATTCAATAATTCCCTGATCTTGAACTAATCACATACATACAGCTCTGCTGCGGTTGACATCCCATATAATTTTGCTGTTCTCCGATTAATAACTAATAATAACAGTAATACATTATTAATTGAACACACTGTCGGCTCTTGGTGAAACATTTCAGTAAATTGGAAAACGTAGAAAAAACACTTGATATAGTTTCACAAATGATATATTTACGTTTTCCAACAGTAATACATGTTTAGAAAATTTGAATCAGATGCTTACTTCTGAATTTCGCTTCAAGGCCAATACTACAGCGTCCACAATAAAACTGAATATGAATACGAGGGTGCCTTGAAATGTTCGCGAAATGAAAGGGAAAATGAGATTTTTTTTAATACGTTTTATTTTTCTACATAATCTCCTTTAAGTTGAATGCACTTCATCCAACCATGATCCAAAGCCATTATGCCATCACAAAAGTGCAATTCTTCAAGTCCTCCAAAATAGTCGTCGACAGCTGCGTTTACTTCTTCTTCTGTAGAAAATCTTTTTCCTCCGAAGAAAATTTTTAGTCGTGGGAATAAATGGAAGTCAGAAGGAGCCAAATCAGGCAAATAAGGTGGATGTTGCAACAGATCGTACTTCAGTTCATTCAGTTTTCCCATTGCTATCGCACTTGTATTGGGACGTGCATTGCCCTGATGGAAAATAACCTTCTTCTTACGCAAGCCAGATCTTTTTTCATGAATTTTTTTATTCACTTAGTCTAGAAGTTTAGCGTAATATTCACCGTTTATTGTTTGGCCCTTGGGAAGATAGTCAATTAGTAATATTCACCTAGCATCCCAAAAGGCTGACGCCATCACTTTTCCAGCTGATTTACGGAAATTGCTTTCTTTGATGGTGGAGAACCCCTATGTCTCCATTGTTTTGACTTGCTTGGCTTCAGGGGTCTAATAATTAACCCAAGTTTCGTCTGTTGTAACAAATCGTCGGATGAAATCGGTTTTATTTGAGTTAAAACAGTCTAGACTCCCTTGACAAATTTTCATTCTCTGAAGGTTTTGATCCTTTGTTAATATGCGCGGCACCCATCTTGCCGAAAGTTTTTTCGTCCCTAATTCCACAGTTAGGATATGAAATGTTCCTTTATCTGAGATGCGTATATCCTTAGCAATTTCGGAGACCTTTAAGCGACGATCCTGCATAACCATATCGTGGATTTTTTCGACGATTTCGGGCGTCGTGGCAGTTTTTGGTCGTCCACTGCGCGGGTCATCTTCTCGCTCTCACGACCATGTTTAAATTCCGTCACCCACTTATGCACAGTTGTAAATGATGGAGCAGAATCTCCTAAAGTATCCTGCATATCTTTATGAATTTCTGTTGCCTTCCAACCTTTTTTTACAAAATATTTGATAACAGCGCGCGTTTCAGTTTTGTCCATTTTGCAAAACTCACATAAATAGCTTTATTCACAACGGTACAAAATTGATGCTACTTGACAGAACAATATCATATTTGACGTTTGTGCACAAAGCAGTTGGCGCCAACTATTGCGTATGTTTTATCAAACTGATGCTGCCATCTGTGCTTCATTTCGCGTACATTTGAAAGCACCGTCGTAGAATGCCACAGAGCATTATAGTTTTACTTCTAATCGGTGAATTCCCCAAATTCTCGCGGTAATTTATGAATTTTGTTTAGAAAATTTCCACATAATTTCAAAATTTCAGTAAATATTTCTACATTTTATTATCTTTATCATATGAATAAGGAAAAATTTGCTTTTTTATAAGTAAAACTGTTAATTTTTTTTAGAGTGCACATGAATTTTCGTTATCCCCTATTAAATCACATAGATGTACCTCCTTTCAACAAGTGCTTTTGAGATAAGATATTTTATCGCCATAAAATGCATTTCGAGCTTATCGAAAACCCATACAACACATGATTTAACGTTGCAAAAGACGATGTAACATCGTATTAATAATCCATGGATGCGTATAGACCAGCAACCAAATAAAAGAGTAAAATGTACTCTATTTAACAGAAGGATTGAGGCGTGAATCGTTTTAAAATTTAATTTAGAAGTTTTCGCATATAGGCCGTAATAGTGGTGCAATACCGTTAATGCCGTAATAAAGATAAGAATTTCGTGCTGTGGAACCTAAGTAAAGTACAATACATACATATGTATATAAATAAACGCCACCAGTTATATACGAAAAAAATGTAAATTTCCTCTTCGTTTACCGCCTTCACTAGTCACCCAAGAAAGCTGTCTTGTGTTTTTTTATGTTACCGTTTTTTTTTGTTTTTATTGTTCGTGCGAGCGCAACATGATAATATACTTCAGTCGACAGCCGTTTGGGGGCGCTAAATTCTCCACGGTTTCGCGTAAAAATGTCTGTCATTGGTTCCGCCACACACGAAATTCGACTTCAACTTATTGTAGGGTCATTGTCTTCTTCTCTAAATTGACGTTTTGTTTATCGTAAATATGTAGTCGTGATGCCTTCTGTCATGCTATTCTTTTATTCTGGAATTTAAGATATTTGAAATTGTACATTTATTCGCTCTATTAAATGTTACAACGATTTACAGTATAAAGTACAAGATACAAGAAGGATTAAGAAATATTTATAAAAAATACACACTATATATATATACAGGGTGTTAAAACAAACGTTTAACTATTTAATTTATTATTTATTTATCATAATTATATATATCAACGACGCTCAGAATTTGCTGACTTTTCTATTACAACGTTATTTGTTGCAATAGATCTTGTTTCATGGGTACTATTTAGGACTTCAGCAGCAACGATAATAAGTCAAACTGTATATCATATTTCATTATTGAAGGTTTTTTCATACAAATATCTCAATTGTTTTGCGCGGCGTCGAGGGCGTAGTGTACTTGCACGTAATAGATAAATTACCGAGAATGTAGAGATATATTTGCAGAAGAAGCCCCGGTGCGATCGGGGCGGCCTCTATACGTAACTCTAGTGCTAGAATAGATGCGCGCAAATTTACCGAAGGTAAATAATGTGACGTGGAACGTATTTCACCCGACCTAATACTACTCAAACACTCGACTTTCCAGACGCTTCGGATGGTCTGGCGCAAGCAATTCGACCCACTTCATTTCACGAAACACTATGCTCTAGTGAAAGGGGGCTGATGTGATATACGTATGTAACCATGTATTGTATGCCTGTATGCAGTTGGTACTCCTTTACGCCGTTGAATTGGGTGATGCATGGTAAAGGAAAGGTCAATTCTCACTTCGATAGCTTCAATATCTTTTTCAAGAACATCTAGTTATTGAATTGCTCCAAAATATACAGGATCATTCACAATGATGGCCTATTAAAAGTATCTCTGGAAATAATTAAAATGTCTATTGACATTTTGGTGTGCGATATTATGGATAGTGATTGTACTTGCTAAAAATATTTTCAAATTCATGGCATTTTTGATTAAATCGGAAACGGATATCAATTTTTTTATTTCAAATGATACACCCTATATATTGTGGATCCTTTGGATAAAACTTTTAAATACAAGTTCAACAATATATAATATCATAGAAGTAGGACGTACCTCTTTGAGATATTCAACCTTTTCTGGAAAATTTGACAAATCCAGCATTTAGCTTAAACATCAATATCTTCTATTTAATATTAACCATGTAAACCAGTTAGCAAACACACAAATAAATTATTATTCCGGCTTCTTGGCCAAATAATCAACCACAATAATTGATTCCATTATTATCGTGTAAGCTGACTAAAGAATAGAAATAATAATTTATGAAAAAGAAAAATGTTTTGACCAGTTTGTTATAACGCAAATACTATTTCCATAAAATATAACGGATAGGTCAAACTTCCAGGGCGAACAAAAATATGCTAAACAAGAAATTAATTCATATATTTGCGTAATTTAGTTAAATCCTTGCCAAATAAATTTTATCAATGAATTATAGTAAGTGTTATATGAAAAGGTGTTTGACAAGCTCTAAAATAAATTGAGTATATATATTCATAATTATCGTTTTATTTGACACAATAGCTAAATTATTTTCTTGAAAATTGGGGCATTGTTTAAAAATATAATCCTAAGAAAATACAGTTTTAAATTGATAGTAAATCGATTTACCAAGTACTGTAAGTGACTTAGCTTGTGAAATTATTTGCAATAATGTACAGGATGAGTCAACGATAGAATAAAGTAAGTTTATGATTTATCGGTAAAATTTGCGATAAAACTGTATATGTCGTATGATACGGTTAGTAAGTCCGCACATTTTAAAAATATATAAAAGTATACAGGGTGCGATAAAAAAGTAGAGCAACCAAAAGTTGTATTTTTTTAAACGGGACATCCTATATATGAATTATTTCTTTAATTCTATGCCTAATCCTAAAACTTTTTTGTTATGTATTTGTTATGTTGAAACCTTGCAGTTTTCGAGATATTCAGTTTTAAAGGTAAAAACTCACATTTTCAAGCATCTGTTTAATTGAAAATTTTACCGTCGTTTCTGTAAGAAAAACGTTTATATTTGGTAAGTGGAAAGACAAATGTTAAGTTAATAGGTGCTCTATAAAACATTTGAGATATCGGCTACAGGATATGGAATATAATTGTCCAAACATGAAAAAAATTAAATTAAAAAAAAAACACTTTTTTCAAATGGCACACCCTGTATATTTTTATTTTATCTTATAGAGGACTAAGAACCCTCTAATTTTTGTTGAATATGTCCTATATCTATCTTCAATTCTTTTTGAGATATTTTTTTTCATTTAAAATATATTGCCAAAAACAATCAAAATGTATTAGAAAGCAATTTTCCTACTATCTAGAACAAATTAAATAAATTAAAATAAGGCAAAAAAATATACTAGGTGATTCAAAAATTCTCGAACCTCACGGTGGTAGTGCGGAGGCGCACCATCCTGTTGAAGCCACATATTTTCCTGCTGATGTGTTTCAAGTTATGGGGGTAATTCTTCACTTAAAAAGTTTTCTGTAGCATAATAATGTATATTGTGGCGATTCACCCACATCATTACTTTTAAACGAAGCTTCATCGGAAAACATTATGTTACATAAGAAGTTTTAATTTAATTGTAGCTGTTCAATCATTACATGGCAAAACTGCACTCGTCTTTCAAAATCTTGCCCTCGTAATTCCTGATGAAGTTCGATGTGATACGGGTGATATTTATACTTTCTTGTTGTCCGATTCGCAGTTGATTGTGAGGTATCACATAACGTTGCTAACTCTTTACTACTTACTTGAGGGTTTTCCAGAGCGTTCATCAACATTTGAAGTTCCTTATTTTCATTAGTAGCTTTTCCATTGACGACTTTACGTTTTAGGATAATCAACACTACCGGTAGAATCAAATCATTCTTTTAGATTACGAAAACTGTGCGAACTAGGTGTCCGGCGTTCAGGAAACTTCATTTTATAAATTCTTTGTGCAAGAACGCAGTTTTTGTCAGCATCGCCTAATATATAAATCACATCACTTAATTAATTTTTTGGATAATCCATTTCAAATGTAATAATTTACAAAAGTTGAGCGAAATAATAAAATATTATATTACTGTAACAACACTGCGCTTTTCTATATTGACATTTCATGGATTTTTAATCTGTCTATTGTTTTGCATGGCAATTCGATTGAAGCAATAATAAACCGGAAGGCAATACAAGAAAATGAAAAAAAAGTATCTCAAAAAGAATTGAAGTAAAGGTAGGTAAAATAAAAATAATAATAATAATAATAATAATGTCAATTGATTCCATAATACACAAATTGTATAGAATACGTCACACTTATATAAGAATAAAGTACATCGAAATATGCATGTATAAACTACACCGTATTTGTCGTTAAACGTAAATAGAAAAAGTACATACAATATATAAAAAACACTAGCAACACAATCAAGACACACATTAAAAAATAATTTAGTAAAGAAAATTACCCTACAGAAACTGTTTTAGTAAAGAATTCTCTAGTAGAGTAAAACGATTCACCGATCAAATATTTTTTTAATTTGTTTTTATATACCATTTTTGTGTTGTTTTTAAGTGTTTCTGGAAGGTGATTAAATATTTTCAGACATTGATGTATGGTTTGCTTCTGCATCTTAGTAAGATGTGTTTTAGGCGGTAATAAGTGGAAGGTTGCGTTTCCTCTAGTACTATGGTTATGCGCGAGTTCATATTTTTTAAACAATTCACTGTAATATTGTTGGACAAACAAAGCAGTCTCTAATATGTAAATAGACGACAAAGTAAGTATTTTGTTGTTTTTAAATACTTCCCTGCACGAATCTCTAGGTTTTAGCTGAAACACTGCTCTTATACAGGCTTTTTGAATGATAAAGATTCTTTCAATATTGACTGCATTCCCCCAGAATATAATTCCATACTGCAGCCTCGATTGTACACACGCGTAATAATATACGGGGTGTGTCATTTCAAAAAAGTGATTTTTTTAAATTTCATTTTTTTAATGTTTGGGCAATTATATTCAACATCCTATAGCTGATATCGCAAATGTTTTATAGAGTACCTATTAACTTAACATTTGTCTTTCCACTTATCAAATATAAACGTTTTTCTTACAGAAACGACGGTAAAATTTTCAATTAAACAGATGCTTAAAAATGTGAGTTTTTACCCTTAAAGCTGAGTATCTCGAAAACTGCAAGGTTTCAACATAACAAATACATAACAAAAAAGTTTTAGAATTAGGCGCAAAATTAAAAAAAATAATTCATATATAGCATGTCCCGTTTAAAAAAATACAACTTTTGGTTGCTCTACTTTTTTATCGCACTCTGTATACTTTTATATATTTTTAAAGTGTGCGGATTTTCTAACCATATCATACGATATATGCAGTTTTATCACAAATCTTACCGATAAAGCATAAACTTACCTTACTCTATCGTTGACTCACTCTGTACAATAATATACATATATGGGCAAATTATATAATACATTAAACCCAAAATACAAGAAAGTACAAATACGTGAATGAGAAAAGTATCCGTAAACATAGCAAGATGCAGATACGTTAATTATCAAGCCATAACATTGTATTAAATTTCGTGCTTATTGGAAATTTTTTTCCCAAGAAAAATGTACAAGTATGTACACATTTTCTCAAATATTCCTTTAAAAATCAGGAAGAAATTAACTGTTTTGTAATTGTTACTTCATTATGTAAGTAGTACTAATATTTGTTCAACAACAATATTGTAGTGTATGTAACCTCAGTAAGTAATTACAAATATTTAGTTTTTTTTACTACAATAGGTTACTCATTGCCATATTGCGTGTTCATAAAATATATATATATGTTTGTTGCAAGAACCGTAAATGGGGTGGATATTACCACAACACGTTAACTACGTGCCTTACCACTACATTTCTCTTAGTGCACATACATACGTATGTTATTTAAAATATGCCACAAACAATACAAGAGATAAAATATTATTATTGTACATTATTCGCTAAAATAATAGTTACAAAGATATTTGCATTTGTTCCGAAATTACCGCATTGTTGTTGTGTACCAGCGGAACTTATATAGTAGCATGAAGAAGGATACATCACTTAAGAAAAACATTCTACAGAACGTGTAAGCGAATTGAACATTTTTGAAAGCCTATGCAAGCAAAACACCATTAGATCGTATCTCAACATCTTAACGCTTTTGAATATTCCTCGATAGACGAAATAACCCCTTAAACGATCTAAACAATCTCATGCGCAGCATTCTCGGTGCTTAATGGACAATAACCCATTATGCCGACCAACGCTTCGCCGTTATCTTACGCTCATTTGGCAATGGGCGAAAGCCCCAAACAAACCATCCGTGTTGATTGATTGACTTCGTATTCGAAAGCGAAAGCAAAAAAAAGGGAAATATAGGCGGCGGGTGGGTGAAAATTTATCATCCATTAAGAAGGGAATTTATAATTTCTGGTGTCTATACGCCGCCGCCGTGCCAGTTCCGTTGCATAAATTCATGTTTTAGATGTCGATAAATGGAGGAGATGAGATGCAGATTTACGAAGTTGTTTGGACGAAGGAAACAAAAACAAAGGAGATGTAAGAAAGCGATTTCTGTCTTATAGCAGTTTTCGTGGTAATATTATATTATGGCATGGAAGAATTTACTTTTCGAGCTGGTATATTTATGTTCGCCAAATAATTGGATTTAACGTTATATTAACAACGTAAAGATTGGTTCTTCCAAGTCTTTGAGCTTTAGTCGTTTAGGCCCATTAGCTTTAAGGCTCCCTTCTATAATTTCCTATTTGACTTTGTTTCTCCAGGCATTCCCATTGCTTTCTTTTACATCCGTCAGTGCAACTTTTCGCCATCTCTTGATTGGCCCTCCTTTTCTCGTACTCGGATGTTCCCTATTCTATTTTCCTAATCGTTCATTCCTCCGCCATCCATTAAATATGTTCTAACCAGTGTAATCTTGCAAATACTGTATATCTCTTAATTTTTTCTTCTTATACAGATGTTGTAAAGTGCATTCAGCAAAAAATAGTGGGCACGAGCTGTCATGATTCAATAGTCTCGCTATCGCGTAACGTTACCCGCTAACTTGGAGAGTCTTAATTTCGCTTTACATACAAAGTATTATAAAGGGTGTCACATTAGGAGTGACCCAGTGTTAATCTTTATTAACAAAACCTGAAATATCAAGTTACAATGATTCTAACTGTCAAGTATTCTGTCATATCTATAATTTTGGTAAATGGAGCATTGGTCGATTGCTCATAGAGAACGGTTTATTAAAAGAGGTGTGGAAATTAACACGCAACGACTATTTAGTCATGAATTTCGTGTTGCTATGGCCCCGTCTGGCAAAACAATTAAAAGATAGGTCATAAAGAATCGCCAGAGGGGATCAGAGGATTATTACGTAGATGAAAATAAAATTTAAACATTTATTCATTGATAGTACATAAATAACAATTTTAAAACTGTTTCCACATATGTGTAATTAATGATTCAAATTGGGTCACTCCTAATTTGACATCCTTTATTTCAATTATCACTATTAACTATTGTTGTACATTGCGAAAACTTGTGGAAGATTTTACTTTTATATCAATATTAATTTTCTAATACACATGAAAAAATGCCTAGTAACAATAACCAAAAGTTAATGCTAATATAGCTCGTGGATTAGTGGAATCATTCGCGGCAAAAATAATGTAGCAGAGAAAATAACACTTACATATGGACATGTTTCTGCTTACCCGGCGTCATCAGCGTGGTTTTGAGCACAATTTTCTGCTGCATACAGTTGCGTTTGCCTCTCAGTTTATGTTGCTAATCTCCAAAAACAGCACTGAATATGTCTCTCGGCGTCATGCCCAGAGGGTAGCAAGACAAACCGTAGTGTAGATGTCCACCACCTATCGGGCAGCTCCTGGGCTGTCAAATGCAAGGTGGCAAGTGCAGTGACATCTATACGTGCAAATAATTTCTCAGACTTACTATGATGTATAAAAATACGCTTGAAAAAATGCCTAGGAAGAATAACCAAAAATTAATGCATTTGGCAGCCCAGGAGCTGCCCGATAGGTGGTGGACATCTACACTTCGGTTTATCTTGCCACCCTCTGGGACAGCATGACTGTGTCCCTTGGCGATAGATGTCGTTGAGAGACATGTTCGGTGATGTTTTTGGAGATTAGCAACATAAACAGAGAGACAAATGCAATTGTATGCAGCAGAAAATTGTGCTCAAAACCACGCTGATGACGCCGGGTATGCAGAAACCCTGTCCCTGTGTTAGTACTATTTTCTCTGCTACATTGTTTTTGCCTGGAATGTTTCCATCAATACCATGAGCTATATTAGCATTCATTTTTGGTTATTAATTTTCTAACTTAACTGCAAGGTGTAAATAAAAATCTTAATTTTTATTGCCAACTTGTAAATGTTGACAATTTATGTTAAACATTATGTATTCATTTGATCAGCGTAATTATTTTACTGATTTCATCAAAGCCTGAGTAAGTTGGATATCACTGTATTTTCTCCAACCTTTGTCAGATTAATGTTATCACATATCACCGATATACAGTTGGCTATGTTTCATACAGTACCCACATCGGATTCATTTAACATGTCTTCTGGTGTATCACAGGGTTCAAACCTTACTCCAGTATTATTTAATATATTCATTAATGATTTTCTCAGTAAATTGGGTTGTGAATTTTTGGGGTATGCCGATGACCTGAAAATTTTCAAAGTGATCATTACTTTTACGTATAATAATAATAGCAATAATAATTTATTGTCTAGAACGATCACTACAATGATATTGAACTAGTCATAAAATAGAAAGAAATGTATGTACAAATACACATACATTAGTTGTGTACACATACACAAGAACAGAGTACAAAACCTATAAAATACAAATATAAAACAATAAACAAACACGTTAAAACATTGTATAAATAAAATGTACAAATTTATAATTAAAAAATGGTGTTCCGAGATTGAGTAGTACGTGTTTTTAATTAAAAAATCTTTTAATTCAGTAGATAACTTCCCAAAGTCCGCTTCCTTTCTTATGTAACCGGGTAGGTGGTACTCGGACTTCTTTCAAACAGAGAAGTTTGTTGCTGTTCGGTTCTAATGTGTTCACCGTATCTGGTGCTGTAATTATGTGATTCATTATTCGTATGAAGTCGAGAATGTTTTCGTGTATATCGTATTGTCTTGTATATACGAATTATGTTCATTAATTAACAAGACAAATGACTGTGGAAAAAAACAATTTATTCAACGACGATTTTCAATGTAGTCTCCACCAACATTCAGGCACTTCTCCTATCGCTTTGTGAGCTTTCTAATTCCAGTGCTGATGAATTCTTGACCTTGGTGTCCGAACCACTTGTGTACAACTTGTTTTACCGCTTCGTTGTCTTCGAACTTAGTGCCGCATAAAAACTCTTTGAGCGGGCCGAACAGATGAAAATCGAATGGTGCGTGGTGGGCACTGTAAGGAGGATGTGGCAGCACCTCCCAACCCAAATTTTCTATCGTCTCTCGCGTTTTCTGTGCAGTATGGGGGCGAGCATTATCGTGCAGCAGAATCACACCTTTTGAGAGAGCACCCTGGCGTTTTCTTCTTATCGCAGGTTTCACTTTATGTTGAAGCAAGTTATACTAGTACTCACTGTTCGTAGTACGTTGTCCTTCTAAATAGTCACAAAAAATTGGACCTTGAGAGTCCTAGAAGATCGTTAACATCACTTTACCGGCAGACGCGAGAGTTTTGAATTTTTTCTTAGCGGCCGAATCTGGATGTTTCCATTCAAGACTTTGTCGTTTCGATTCAGGTTCAAAATGGTGAATCTACGTTTCATTCCAGGTTATAACACGGTCTAAAAAGTTATTACCTTCCGTTAAAAACCGTCGTTTGAGTTTAGAATAAATGCGAACACATGTGTCTTTATGGACTTGAGTCAACTGTCTTGGAATCCATCTCGAACACGTTTTGCGATAATTCAGCTTGTCATGAATGATTGAATACACAGTTCCAACACTAACATTACACAAATCAGCTATTGTCAGTTTGATACGATACACCCTCTTTTTGTGCAACTTCGCGTTGAGAGAACTCTCCCGTCTCTAGAAGAAGAGAGATTCATACTAACGAAGTAATGAACGACACAATTCAAACTAAATATAATTATTGTACGTACGAATGGCAAGAGGCGTGATTCATAGCAGGTGGATAATCGTTTTTTTTTGCACCACTAAGCATTATGTTTATAACCAGCAATTATCTGTTGGCGTAATATGTTATGGTATTATTCAAACAACAACTATGCTTTTATAGATTTTCGAAATGAAAATTATATTTAATAAATATTCTTATAAATTTAATATTTCTCAAGTGGTCCCGTTTCCATGGCCAAGGACTGTACAGAGACTACGTTTCTTCATCAAATTCCCTCCTTTATTCACTTGACTGTCTAACTGTTTTATCTATTACTATATTAAATGGCAACGTTGAAAGAGTTGGCTGACTCTTACATTGTGACTCTGCTAATCCTTCTAACCTAAGCTTAATTAATCTGGCCAATATCTAATAAACTATACGTCGTGTAATATTCATCTGTAGCTATTACATTGTGTTACGGCCCCAATTTTTAGAATCCGTGTTATTATTGTATGTTCCCAGCTTCTTGACACTTTTTTGTCTCTCCAAATTGCTCTTATCAACTCAAAAATTGTGTTCATTTCCGTTTTAAGAAATTTATTGTTTTTCATCATATAAATGTTCTGTTGAAAAAATTTCCATGAAGCAATTAAATTTAATAGAAAAAAAAAACCTTTTTCAGGATTTCAACCAAGAACATATTTATTTGTCTTCCCCACAATGTTATTAGAATAATTGCGAAAACTAGAAATACGTAAAAAAAATCTGTATTCATTCTAATTCACTTAATAAAATTCTACATCACAAACCTCTTTTTGTCCAATTTTAAATAATCCAATAACAAATAAATTCACACACATAGAAAAATCCGATTCCAACTTTTTCAACTCCCTTTCTTTATACCTTCACCCTCGTTCGCTACAAGGCCTTAAATCGACGCCGATTTTGCAAATCCTAAATTTCCCTTTTAGGTCGACATTTGCGAAAAGCCCTTTCGGAGCAGTCAATAAAGCATGGAAGGTATAAACGTTATAGAATCTAGTTGATATAGGTAGTAGGCTTTACCAGTGGGGTAAAGACGACGGCGACATCCTCTCCTCCGTTATTAAGATCTGGTCGGTGGGTACTGAGGGGCTCCCTCTTTGTATGGAGGTGATTTTACAGATGCCAGGTTTCGCGAAGGGAAGAAATGTTATATAAATAACAGATATAGAAGACCAAATATTCCAACAAAAACGGAAACAAAAAAGATAGGGAATTTATGCAGGTAACCTTACTTTTTTGGCATTCACACGCTAACATCGTTATGTATAATACATATGTATACATGCGCTTTATATGTATGTATGTATGTATATACATACATACATACATACATGTTTCCTATTCGTTCGAAGATTGCACCTTAACCAGAGCTTTGCAGAGAGAAGATAACCTTCTCTCAGACCGACAAATTCCCATTCTTGGATCTCATGCTCTACTCAACGTTTCTCTTTGGCTCAAACGGAAAACTTTATTAAATAATGTAACCTACTGTCGACGTTGCCGCTACTGTTTTGTCCCTTCTATACCTTTCGTGTGGTGGTAGGAGTCGCACCGCGTAGGCGTATGCACGTAGTAATAATTTATGTGGAAATTACGTACACCTCGCTTATTTTATACACCTTTTCAGGGTTAGTCAACGGTAACGATTTTTCCGGAGGGTGTTAGCACAATTGTGACGCTGTTTTCTGGTTAGAATTATTTAATGGATAAAATTACGTAAGAGCAATGAATTTGTTGAAGGGTAAACATACGTAGAAATAAGTTATGAGATAACCAACGGATTTCTAGTCAAAAAGAAAAAACTTTAGCACCTTAGATGCATACAATGTTCTATAAAGTTCTACTGGTGCCACATATTGAAGTAATGTTCAACAATATTATTCATTGCAAAACAAAATGAACTTCAACAATGCAAAAACTTCAGAATAAAAGCATGACCCTGTTAACGTAATGTTAACTCCAGAATTAATGAACGTACGGTAAAGATTAGCATATAGAGTACTTTACTTTTATACATAAAACTAAATTGTGAACTGCATCTGCGTATTTATTTGTTAGACTAGTAAAGACAAGCGAAATACATGGTCATTACTAGGCCGGGCACAGAGAGAGGTTGCCGCATCCACGACGTGACGTATGTATGCAGATGAATCGGCACGCGCTACCTCAGAGAATTAAATTAATGATTTATTGCAACAGTTTCTCATCAACCTTTCGCAGCGTTAGTCGTAATTATAGAGATAAATATATGTATGTAAGCATGTCTAATGCACGCAAGGAAAACAAACGACCGTTCGCTCATAAAGTCACTAAATTTATTGTATTGTGTAGAGTGTGCAAAATACCTTTAATGTGCTGGAATAAAGGCGATTGTAAAAGACATATAAATCGTGTACAGCACAAAAATTGGAAAAATGGCGTGCCACCTTAAACCCAATTTAAGTTGGATTTACTTTTGATGTTTATTGTTTGTGGTCTACCGCTTCGCTTATTGATAAAGAACCGTTTCGACAGTTTTGGCGTACATACAATCCCCAGTGGAACTTACCATCACGGACAGCGTTACGAAAAGAGCTACCAAGTATACGTAAACATATCGAAAATAGGATCAAAGCAGAATTAAAAGATAAACAGCTGTGGCTATGTCTTTATGAGACGACAGATTGTAAAAAAAATTCTATTTTGAATATTCTAGTACAAGTACTAGATCCTGTTAAACCGAAATTTGCAATCGTATTACCTAGCAAAAGACTAAGAAAGCGTACTGGCGAAGCAATTATGGGCGTAGTGCTCGATACATTACAACAATTTCAAGTGTTAACTAGTCAACTGTTTATGTTTATGAGCGATGGAGCAACGACAATGCGTAGTGTAGGACGTTCTCTAAAAGAAATGCGTGAGAGATTTTTACATGTTACGTGTAAAATTCATGTTTTACATCTTGTGGCACAAACTATTCGAGAATGTTACCCGGAGGTGGATACATTGATAGCAAATATAAAAAAAGTGTTTCTCAAATCTCGCAAACGGATTCGAGCATTTCATAGGCACAAGCAGTAAGTAAAATGCTGCCCGACTTGGCAGCTTGAAACTGCTGACAGCTGTCCCAACGAACAGCTCGCCAGCAGCAAATTGCTGCCGGCAGTGGTAGCTTGAAGCTGCTCGTGTATTCGGGCCCTCAGATGTTTATAAGTACATACATTAACCCATTAACAGCCAAACTTTTTTTTAATTTTTGACGGGAAAAGTTATAGGTATGCACAAAAGTTGTGTAACAATATAATTATATTCAAATTAACTTTTGTTGTTAAAATATTTTATATTTTTTAAAAAGTCCCAAATGGAGATTGTGGCAGGTCGCATGAAAAAAAAACGAATAAGAAAAATTTTTTTTATTGTATGAATTATTTTATGTATACAAAAATAGCTGTTATTCATGCAATTTTTCCATACAGTCCACATATAATCCGACGTTACATGTACCGTATTCTTTTCTTACATTTCAAATTTGTTCACTTGAAAAGAAATGAAACACAAAATATACACCATCTGCTATAAACAACATTGACTGATGTGTATAAAATGATATTAAACTGTCAAACGCACCTGACATATCTTTCGTACCAAATGGGGATCGTGGCAGTTAATGGGTTAAATTATATTTCTAAGTAAATGTAGGTATCACTGCTATCACATAATCTTCCCTTTTACACCCTGAGGTGTCGAGGTTGGTTTTCTATTTTCTATTCCTCGTTGTGTTACTGTTTTGCTTCCTCCCACGTTTTTCCTCTTCTGTGGATTATTTCGGCGGTGTTTTAATTCCATGGCCATCTTGCATGGCCCTCCTCTTGTATTTTTTTTTCCTATTATTTTTGTTTTCCATCTTTTTTGTTCGCCTTTCACCATCTAGTCTAATAGAATGCCATGGCCAGCTTTTTTTTCTTCTATGGTTTCTATTGAAGGTTTAATCTTACTCTTTGTCTTACGTCTGTATTTTTAATTGTCTATTTTTCTTATGTTCGATGTTTTTCTTAGGTATCTCATTTCGGCTGCTTGTAGAATACTTTTATGTCTTGCTTTCAATATCCAGTTTTTGGATCCGTGTATTAGTGTTGGCAAATATACAGTGCGCGGCAAAATTTTGGAATAAATTCATGAAGTATGAAGCAATTTGTTTTTCGAAGAATTGCTCGGACAGGTGAATTTTATTTTTTTTAAATAAATATTTTTGCATCAATTTTAAGTTGCCTTCACTTCTGGTTTTCAAGTAATGACGTCAGAGCCATTTTAATGTTACAATTTTAATGTTGATAGATCATTTAATTGCCTAAATGGTACCATCAAAATTTTAATACATCACATAAGAAAATTTTCGGATAAAAGTCATTTAAAGAGTGGAAAACATAAATTTTATCAAAAACAAGAAGCAAAGATAAATGCTGTTGTTCAAGAAATGTTTAGTTAAAAAAAATAAAATTGACCTATCCGAGCATGTCTTCGAAGAGCAAATTGCTTTAAATTTAATGAATTTATTTCATAATTTTGCCGCACAGTGTATTTTTGTCCTCTTTGATATTTGTTTGTTACTTAGAAATCCATTATTTAATGCGTGGTAATCTTCTTGTCTTTTTGTAACCTATTGTTTATTTCGTTTTGTGTATTTCCTTTGCTGTTTATTAAGTATTTGTATTTGTATTTACTAGTTTGTTCTATATTGTTGTTGTCAATTACTATATTCAGTCTTTTATTTATTCTTCTTTATCCTTTTGTACTCTCATTACTTGTGTTTTGTTACATTTATATTCAATTCATATATATTTGGTATGTAGCTCCATATTTCTAGGTAGTACTTCAGTTTGTCCTCTGAGTCCGACGTGGTTTGTGGAAACGCAAATCTCTGCACTGGTTTGTACCATTTTCTTCTAACCGACATATTTTCTGAATTTGGTTTTACATTCTTTAATTATTTCATCCATTACTTCTTCCTTGTCTCATGCTTTCTGGTAAAGTAGAAGGTGTAAATATGGAATACCACTTTGTTTTATGAGTACATCTTCGTTGTAAATCGAGTTATTTAAAGTTCAATTTCACTAGAATATACTCAAAACAGTCACGGATCAAAATCTTTATTTAGATTTCTTGTAGTCCTACATATTCTCGACAAAAAAAATTTATTGAAAAAAATGCAAAAATTATTACTTGAGGAACTGAGGTGCAAATACGAAATACACTGAAAATTTGCTACATAACATTTATTTATGCGTAAAACTCACAGATATTATGATTGCAATAATAATATAATTAATCATAATCGGGGTCAATAAAAGTGGTCTATTACTCACAAAGTTTGTTTAATAACATCTATCAGCGCTACCGGTTTCGAGACAAGCTCATCCTCAGGCAACAAACTTTAAATTTGAAAAGAGCAAGAATTACGTCAAAATTCAAGAATGCAGGTACTGTAGACTGGATACATCAAATTTTTAGCATAGAGGTAGTTAGTAATGAGGACTTCAAAAGTAGCCTTAAAAAAATTCTAGACTCATTGGTTTCTTTGCGCCTGTACCCAACTTTTGTTTTTGTTACAGGCGCCATATTGGACTTTTACATTTTTGAAATGGTTTTAAAATGCTTTTCAACCATGTACATATAAAATCCCTGTAACCAAATGTAGCAGAACGAATTGTGGAACTCCCGCTTGCTACTTTGCAAAATATGTTTTTCCAGCAGGACGTCGCACCTGCACACAATACTCAAATAGTGACAAACTTTTTAAATAACGAATATCTTGATATGCCACCCGATTTTTTTATGGGGCTATTTAAAAAATTTGGTGTACTCGAGATCCTATGAAACCGTAGAAAAACTACGTCGGGCAGTTGAAGCAGATGTAAATGGGATTGGTCCAAACACAATTAGGCAATCATGTGAGGCAGTCGTTAAACGTTCGAGATTGTGCATACGAGAGAATGAACACCTACTTCAGCCTTAATTCTAGGATTTTGTTAATTTTTTTTTATTGTTGTCCTAGTCTCTGATTTCGGTCATTTTCATTAAATAGTATTAGTACGTTTCATATTACTCTTATTTTTGTTTTGGTGATGCTAGGTCGTGAAGTTTATATCAGTGTTCTTGTGAACCACTTTAAGTAGCACGACCGCTTACAATTGTTGAGCAAGCACATGCGTTACATAAATCACAGTCTACTACGGTCAAATCGTAATTGTGCTATTTTTCATAGTTTTTCTTCATTGAACATAGGGATGTTATACATGGTTAAAGAGCATTTTTTATTACCATTTCAAAATGTAAAAATCCAACAGAAAAAACAAAAGTTAAGTAAAAGAACCCAGTGAGCCCAGAATTTTTTTTAATGCGATTTTTGAAGTCTTCATTACTAACTACCTCTACGCTGAAAAGTTGATGACTGTATTTTTTATAATAAAGAAAATATTAAGGTTTTTAGAAAACGCACACTTTTGGTTTTAACCCTGTGCCTCAGTAACGGAATCGATTTTAAAAAATATAATTCCGGATTGTACTTAGCCGTATGAATGCGCAACTTTTTCCCCATTTAACCGACTTTGTATCTCTAACGGTTTTCAATATACCCATGTACCTCATGTTATCCCGGACACCCGGTATAGGTTTAACTGTTTGTGTTAGTTCTATATTTATGTTCCTCTTTTCTAAACTGCTCCATATTGCAGCTCTTTTGATCATAGCGAATATTTTTCCCGTGTAAATTCTTGACGTAATTATATGCACATGAGAAGAAATTCTTACATTAAAACATTATCATTGGTCTTGTAAGAAAATACAATAGAATAATATTTTTTCTCAATCTAAAAATATGTTTCCCTGCGAGTAGATATTAACCATGAAGTATTGATTATAAAAAAAGTTTTTTATTACAAAGCACAATACTCTTTAGATTATCACCACAGTATTATGAACATTTCTACAATCCTAAAAACTTCCCCGGAGAATTTCTTTTAACCCAATAAATAATTTAATTATCTTCCATTGCTACGTATATTACACATTGTCCAGGTATGCCCAATTTAAACGCCCACACATAACCTAACCATTCCGCTGTTAATAGAACGCTGGGTTTTAAAGAGCGAGGAAAATAGGCCACGGGCGACATCGCGACCCTCTCTCCTTCAGCTTCATGTGCCACCCCTTTGGCACCCGAACGTAGGTAGCGCCATCTAGTGTGCGTACGTCGCATCGGTGCAAAAATATAACGTATGCAAATTAAACGACTCCTTACGTGATGAATATGCATGGATAAATGGATCGGTCCGCTCTCGGTTTTTTTCTTTTGATGAGAGGTTATTCGTTGGCAGGGTGGAAGCTTTAATTTTCTAGGTAGCTGGAAAAAATTATACGGTCATAAGTAATAAGGTTTCACTCTGCGTTTTTTGTTCGTCGGAATCTGTTTGGAGGTTTGGGGTTAGGTTTCGAAGTGAAGGTTTGCAGTTTTTTAAAGTGATATCAAAGGGAAATCTCGGTTTACGTAAACACCACAAAGGATTGCTTTCGGGAAGACCATTAAGTGCGACGGTTGTATTTTTTTTACTTTCAATTTTAAAATATATGAGGAAAAGGTGATTGCTTCCAAGAACTTTGAATTATAAGAACTAAAAATATACAGCGTGAGCTGAAAGTAAGTTTTGAAATGAAAAATACTCGGAGGCAAGTGCTGCATATTATAGAATTATTCTCAAGTATACAGGTTGTTCAGTTTCCGCTACCCACGGTAGAAGTTTGACCTTTTAAATGGAATACCCTTTGTAATTATTGCGTTTCTACATTCGTCTCTTCAGTTCATGTCAACTTAAATAATGATAGCAAGAATTGTAGGGATAGCATGACAAATAACACTAAGTATCGGCGCACTCCGCACCACACAAATTATTAATTAATTCGGAATAGCCGTTTTTACCATGCTTGTTTTATCCTTACGCTCTCCTTACAAGTACATACTGCTACAGGTACGGGAAGAAGAAGCGTCAACTGTAGCACAACACATAAGCGATTTAGACATTTACTACAACAGATACTTATTTAAATTAAAACACTTAAAAGGTATTCTAGTTTTATCACATACTTTTCTAAATTCATAAGTTAAACCGCTTTGACGCTAAAACAATGTCTTCAGAATTTCTGTCAACACTATATATACATACAAACACTGCATTAATTTAAAGGAAAGAATCATTTCATTTTTTGAATAACAGCATTTATTTTTACTTTCTGATGTTAATAAAATTTATATTTTCCACTCTTTCAATGAGTTTTGTTCGAAAATGTTGTTATGTGAGGTATTAAAATTATTAAGGTGTCATTTAGACAATTAAATGATGTATCAAAATAAAAAATCGGGGGGTTCTTATACACTTTCTTGACATGCAAATATTTCATTTTATTAAGCATGTACATACATAGGTTAAAAAAAGAAATATTCACCCAAACCGTTACGAAAGAATGTCTCCGAGGAAAAATTCTTGGCGGATAGGACGCAAAAGAGCGTAAGGAAAATGGTTAAGAAAATGAAGGTTTGAAAAAGAGACGAAAAAGCGCGCTGTTGAAGATATTCGCAATTATGTAGGGATAGGAAACTTTACGGTTTCAAACATTTGCCTCGGACGTGTCCCGAATGCTTATTATTCTAACAAGACCTACATAGAACGTTCCGCGTAAAATTATGGCATGTAGGGGCTAGCTTTATGTGAATACTCGCATGTCGGAGCTTTTGAAGGATGTTAAACTTTAATTGTAAATTACATACCCATCTTCTTTTTTTTTAAATAAGTTAGATTCGTTTTGGGAAGTAATAATTGCGATATATTTTCGGGATTCATTTAAACCAAGGGTTCCCAACGGTGTCGGTATCGACTCCTGGGAGATCAGTGACATTGTAAAGGGGGCCAATGAGGGTCGATAGCCGAATGTGTACCGACAACTCGTCAGCAGTGAACATTACACTATACGAGGCAGGCGCCATAAATTCTCGGCTTGACAGGATTATACAGATTCCAGCGTGCAAACTCTGTTACGTCATGGTTGCACATGAGCGAGGCCCACACTATATATATTACTACCCGAAGAGTAGTAGTTTTTAGTAGCCAGCCAGACAACGTGACTAGTGCATGAAAATGTCCCAGGTAACGAAAATTGAGTATCGTGCGGTCATTATATTTTTAACAAAAGAAGGGCTAATCACATTAAAAAAATGTTTAGACGACGTTGATGGTGATTTATCTCCATATTCCACTGTAAAAAAGTTGGCAAAATGTTTCCGTTTGGGGCAATCCCTTGAAGATGATGAGCACCCCGGTCGGCCAATTGAACTGATAACGCCTCAAAACATTTCAATTATTGAAGACATGGTATTAGCAGATCGCCATTTGAAAGTGAAGGAATTAGCAGTGATGTTTAACATTTCTGAAATAAGTATTCGCCGAATTCTCCATAACCATTTGGGTATGAGTAAGATTAGTGTAAGATGGGTACCGCATTCTCTTTCTGCTCTTCAACGTGAACGTCGGGTCGAATGTGCGCGCTCGTTTTTAAACATGTGTGGAGACGACCCAAAACCAATTTAGGAGTTCCATTGTCACCGGAAATGAAACAATGGTTCTGTATTATGATCCTCTATCCAAAAAGGAATCGTTTTAAGGACGATAGCGAGTTGCAAGCAGCTGTAATACAACATTTTGAAGGAAGAACTTTAGATTATTTTAACAAGGGTATAGAATTATTAATCGATTATTGAAAATAAAAATTGTTATATCTTACCAAGTTAATTTTTTCTATATCAGGCCGAGAATTTATGGCGCCTACCTCGTACCATTAGTTCCCAGTTTCTTCTAGAATATGGAACATTGATGCGAGGAAAATTTTTAAACGGAACGCGTATATAAGCTGAAATGAAATTCGTTTGCCTTCAGTTTTGCTATTAAAACTAAGTAGTTACAATTTCAAATCAATACTTATTCCTATGTTGTAATATGTATTGAAAAAATAGAAAAAAAGTATATAATTCATTTAATGCGAAGCTTGTACCTGATGTTTCTTACATATTTCTTCTAGATTGGGACGTATAGCAGACAAGGCCACCCTCATTTCTTCTTCTAAATTTGTTAATCTTTCTCTTTTTTACTTTTAATGTTAGTAACGTGGAAAATCCTATTTCACCCAAAGAGAATGTTGAAAAAGTTAATGAAATTGTTATTGCCTCTTTTGGTATTTGTGAATATTGTTGTTGGACAAATATACAGAATTCATCAATGCTCATTTCAGCGCGTGTTGTCAGTTGACAAGGATATAAGCTCCTGCTCCTCAAACACATTAAATTCCGAATTATTAGGTAATTCTGTTGAAAATGGATTCCTAACGCAGTTATATTTAATAATAATAATAATAATAATAATAATACTTTATTGATTAAAGGTATCCGAAAGGATAGTAAAATCAATGGTCGTTACAAAAATTCTAACATACAAAAAAACAAGAAAAGATCAACCAATCAAACAAAAGTAAAGGAAACAAAAACAAAATAAAGAATAATGCTAAACTAAACTAAACATGAGGATAAATACGAAACGTACCGATGGGGTGGCTTATCCCTATAGATTAGTTTCTAGGGTTGAGAAACTCTTCTACACTGTAGTAGCTTTGCTCTATTAAATACCTCTTAGTAGACTGCTTAAATCTGGCGCTATCTCTTATTTCGCGAGGTAGTTTATTGTATAGTTTTTTCCCAGTGCTTGTTAATCCTTTATCAGTGATATGCAGCGTACACCTAGAAATATGGAGATCACTTCTTCGCCGGGTTTCATAGGGATGGATGTCTTTTATAACGGTATACTCCTCCTTGTGGTTATAGTGGTAACACATGGCTTCAAGGATATATAAAGACGGAAGAGTTAGAACACGTTTTTGTCCGTGCCCAGAGAAGGAAAATATTTTCTTATTCAATATTGACAAATATTCTTAGATCAAAGAAACACAGTTAATGCTATTGTTGTGCACAGATGAAAATATGTTTGTATTATTTTCTTCTATTCTTTGTTTCAAAGAATGACCCTTTTATGGAAAGCCGATAGTTTATCTGTCAATGTTAAGATGTTTTCATTTATTTTCTGCATGGTCTGTTGAATGGCCTAATTTAGCACACAGCATCATTCTTAATTGCGATATTAACATTAGTAATTACAATATACACAGCCACTATCATAATTACTCAACTAGGTACCAGAGCAACATTAGAATAGATCACTGTAGACTAAGCAGAAGTAGAGACAGTGTCAATTATTACGCCTCGGCATGTTATAATGTATTGCCAAATAGCATAAGAAGCCTTCCTATGCCAAAACTGAAGAATATCACGAAAAATTATTTAATTAAAAAAGCGTTTTACTCTGTACAGGAATATTTACTATTTTTTCGTTCAAAAAAGAAGAAATTCTTTTTTTAGTTCTAGCATACGGGAAAGCATCTTTCCTCGAGAAAACCACCTAATTTCCGTATTTCAAAGAAAACCTTCGTATTTTGCTTCCATCGCTAAACACAGTTGTTTACAAATTCGAGATTCCAGCGGCTTCGCCTTTATGTAGTTCTCCATATTAGCAACGCTATTTAAAATTTTTTCTAATTCTGCGGGTAATGTTTTTGCAATATGTGCCTCCCTATATAAGAAGGAGTGATTTAAATAAATTTCACTGTTTCGCTGCTTTGCGAATGTTACAAATTCTTTAACTGAGCCTACCATTGATGGAGCCTCATCAGTACAAATTTCCACATAACCTCTTTAAAAGAGATCGATGCAAGAAAAAGGTTAGGAATTCTTGATCTAAAGAAATAGGTATTTTTTTCTATCAGCTCGTCACGTTTAAAAAAAAATTTGGTGTTAAACAAGGTTCTGTGTTGGGGCCGGTCTTCACTTTATATTAATAATATTGTGTTATACAATAACAGGTTTATTAACTTACATTATTAGAAGGTTGATCCAATTATATCAACCTTCTAATAATCATTATTAATAACTATTATTATTAATCCAGAATGAAATCAAACAATTTTGAATAAAATATCAACTGCAATGAGATAGTGAAAATTTGATAAGACAACTGCTATCACACGATGCAAATTTTATCTGGACAAGCTGAAAGCATATATTGTTTCGAAAGGCTAAAATTTCCATTTCCCTCTATCCTAATAACGGTCCTTATGCTCTATCCTTTCTCACCTATACACAAGACTATATTCACCAGACATATGGTAATCTCTATGAATAATTTTGTTACAGGTGGGAAGTAGTAGCAGAACAGATCCTCCTATCACCGTGTGAAGTGGGCGACTTGTAACAGAAGCCACCCTCGCTATCTTTCTGAACATCGGGAGTAACGTTCAAGAGAGACGAAACTACTAAGCTTTATTTCGGCGTAGAAGCAATCTTCGCTCGGAAGAGGGTAACACGACCAAAAGAAGAAGAAACGGAATATAAGCAAGACGCGAATAAGCTGGAAGAAGAAGGGAATTGAAGAGAAAGAAGAAGAAAAGGAAAAAGGCGACGGCCAGGGGGGCAGGTAGAGGTGTAGAGGCCGAGGCACACACATGAGTGCGCCCAACGGCGGCCTACCCCCTGTAGTGGGGCCATGCGCCAACTAAACGGCACTGGGCTTCTGCACCTCGCGAAAAAATACCAGCCCCACATACATGAACACCCCCTGCTCGACGTTGACGGTAAGTTTGCCAACAAAAGGGCGTCTAGATACCTTAAATCGTCTATGTACATACATACATACGAATATTTACCTTTTGTGTGCGCAGCTGTTGTTGAGATTTGAGATCTGGGCGAAATTTAAAGCACTAATCATAATTTAAAGCTCAGACTGTGTTTTGGCTTTATTAGCAAGATCAGATGTAAGATATAATGTTGCCAGAAACGCCGCAATAACATTTTTTAGTAGCAATTAAAAAAAATTATATTTCACAAATATTAAAAAGAAAAGTATTTGTTGATCTTTCGACCTGGCATTTGAGTTTACTTAAGACGAGCATAAATTTATATTAAAACTTTACGTAGCGTGGTTCTTCCAAAAACAACGCAAACACGCCTTGGGTAGTGCGAGGTAATCGTCTCTGTTATACATAGGCGATTCACCGGATTCATTCGCTTGTTTATTATTCGTTCAGTTTAGGAAACGAGAACGTATGTTGTGTTTTGTGTTACGTGTTATTCGTTATAAATATATAATTATTGATTTAAAATGTGTAATGTGAACAAGGCTAAAAAAACAACCCTTGTCGAGGCACCATAGTTCATAAACATCATCACTTGACGTGTGAGACTTGAAAGTTTTCTAACGTACTAAGTATTACCTTCACAGTTGCTGCATCAGTACACTTTCCCAGTATTTTGCTAGCTAGTAATAGTGGAAATGTCGGTTTATGAGGGTCCAGTACACGTACTATAATATTCAGAATAAAATTTCTTTCACAATCTGTTGTCTCGTCAACACGTAACCAAAGCAACTGATTTTTTAATGTCTATTTGGTTTTCTTTTCCACGTCTTTGCGTACAAATAAAACATGCTTACGTGCCGTTTTCGTAGTTGGCAACTTCAACTCGGGGTTGTACTTGTACCAAAAGTGCTGAAACGGTTCTTTTTCGACTAAGCCGAATGACAAATTACAGGTTATGATCATGATAAGTATGTAAATCGAAAATAAAGGCAGTTCTCGTTGGTACGCCCTTTTTTCTGTTTCTGTGTTCTTCGGTATTTACTTGTTTGTTACAGTCCGCTTTGTCCCAGCACATGAAATGTTTCCCGCACACTTTACAAACTACTTTAGTACCGTCGTAGAACAAATCCGGAAAGTCACAGATAAACTTATTTACTGTGCCAGCAAAGGCTCGCTTTTTAGCCTTGTTCACATTACATATTTTAAATTAATAATTACATATTCATAACGAATAACACGTAAAACAAAACGCAACGCATGCTCTCGTTTCCTAAACTGAACGAAAAATAAACAAGCGGACGCTGACAAAGCGAGAATTGATTTTTGCACACAGCCCGCTACTCCGGTGAAACGCCTATGTATCACACAGACGATTGGCTCGCTCTACTTATGAGTTTTCATGAGCCATCTACAAAAATTGTTATGAATGTAATTAATTTTGACATCATTGCCACATATATTGTTTAGAGTCCAGTTAGTTAAGCAAGTGAAAAATGCCTTAGCGTGGATTTACCATGTGCATAACGTATTACAAATAACATGTTTGTGCCTTTCTCCTTGTTGGTAAAAAGAAATGGTTTGGATTTCTTTGTGCTAATCGTATTGGTATGGTACACATGCTGGTTTTCATTCGTATTCAAGAAAATAATTACCCGATTTTCATTACAGCATTTGGAATAGATATTTATATTTTTCTGTGGCGAAATCAAATAAGGGCAAAGAGGTACAACTTATAAAATTAACAGCTTGAAAAATATGTTATAGAACCCAAGTAGAATTTTAATTAAGTCTGTTATTATAATAACAAAGGTGACTTTACGTCGTAGCTACTGTTGGATACACGCCACAAAACATCTAAACTAACACCCCGTGACTTGCTTTTTTTTCCTTTTATATCCGTCAAGCTACGCGCAGATAAAATAAGGGTCTTTTCCAACTACCCGACATAACAGGGGTTTACCGTGTAACTTGGCTCGTCTTCATGTCGAACACGTCCGTAATCTTCTACCATGTCAGTGCTAGTGGAGCCACTCCCCTCCTCTTGCCCCATAACACGTGAACTAACTGCTCGCCTACGATGATGCTCTACTTCGTATGAGTGGCGCACGTGGTTTGATATATATTTATAAGAATTTATAATTTATAAGTCGTCGAGGGTTTACGACGTAGAAGGCGAAATTTTCGAGCCTAAAGCGGTCCACACGGAAGCAAAATCAACGTCGACTTTTGCGAAACTATGTATCTTGTCATTAAAAAGATGTTGCAGAAACAGGAAACTAGTGACCAGACAGAAAAACTTGTTAATGAAGGTCTTAGTCAGTGAAACATATGTCGCAAATGTAGAAAACTTAAGTGTCCTCACAAAATTAGCTTGTTTATAGTTAGTGGAACCATGCCGCAATAGAAAATGTAGTCCACACAGGGTAGAAATTTTGTGTTAAAAATAATTTACTGTATACATGTAAATAGTAATCTTATTACAATGTGGAATGAAGATGATTCATTAATAGCTGCAGCAGATTTCGTTGTGTTGAAAAAAACGTACTCACTCACTCAATAATACAGAAATACGCAAATTTTATTATTTATTCATAAACGACAAAGAACTCTGCAGAGACAAGCGACTGATTACTGAAAAGAACCGTCCACACTAAAGGAACAAGCGTGACAAGTCACAGCTTGTCGACGACTGTTCAAGTTTCTTTGAAGTTTACCGCTAGACGAGCGAAACATGCGACATTTGTCAACAAACAGCAACTTTGTTTCTACAAACCGTTCATTAATGACAAATGTTGCTCCTTGCTGCTTCTGTGTGAGCTCGGCTTAAGGTGACGACAGAAAGAGAAGTGTACCATCGTTCCATGTCAGGTTTACGTTTGATAGAGGCGTTCGAAATTGAGAAAATAAAGAATGGCAGTTACTTTGTTCTTTTGCTTTTTGAATAACGCTAGGTTGGCAGTTTCAATAATGCTTATAAGGCCAAATTTGCGAAAAATGAGAAGCAGAAACCAAGATGAGATAAAAGAATAACCAAAATAATGCTAATATAGCTCCTCTTGGCATTGATGGAATCACTGACGGCAAAAGCAATGTGAGAAGAAAAGCACTACCCAACGGAAATGTTTCTGCCTATATACTCGGCGTTATCAGCGTTGTTCCGAGTGCTTCTCTACATCACACCCAGGCGGTAGGGAATCTTGGAATCTAATGATAACTATTTTGCGTCCTCTCGTAGACATACCGCAGCCAACCTATATCTATCTCCTTCATAATTGGTTTGTAACTAGGGTTTTGAATTTTGTAACATGTCGTTCGATTGATAGAAAAGTGACACAAGTCAAAAATGACAATTTTTGAGGTAATTAGTGAAAATGAACCCTAAAAGCCAATATATTTATATGGAAAAATTACACGACATTTCAACAATACATATTAATGCTTTGATGAAATATACGAAGTCCATTAATTGTAATGTAATCAAAAATTTTAAAATGGCTCTCCTGAAAGGTGAATTATTCTTATATGTGTCACTTTTCCATCAACGGAACGATGTTTGGATGTTTTTAACCATAGTAACTATAATTGAAAGTGTCACTCGCAAGTTCACGCCCCGTTCCTGTTGTTTTTCACATTTGTCTGTAAAAGCTGCTTGTACGGACAAATTTTACAATTACAAGTATTACAACTACAGCAATAGGTACGTTTATTATTTATGGTATTTGTAAATCATGTTATTTAAAAATATGTTTATTTGTAGTACTCTGTCAGCATAGACTCTAATTTAATGGATTTAGATCAGAAAATTTGGTCTGAATATCTGGTGTGCTTTAAGGTTCCACCTTAGGACCATAACTATTTCTTATGTTTACCAACGATCTGCTGGATAATCTGAATTCCATTGTTTTTATGTTCGAGGATGACGTTAAGTTGTTCTCAACGGCAACTTTTACAGAAGACTATAACGATCTGCAATCTAATATTGACGCGTTGCTCGAGTAGTGCAAGATTAACAACTTTAGATTCCTATAATTTGTTTAAATTCCTATAATTGTATTATACATTAATAACTTTAAATTCCTGTTTCAAAATGTAGGGCACCCTCTTGTACTCATAAGAAATAATAGGGTATGATTACCCCGTTAATTCGAGGTTTTTGCCACGTTGTACGAGTTTAAAGGATTTGGGTATCTTATTTGAAACATCGCTGTCATTTGGTGGCCAAAATGTTTGGCTTTATTTACCGAAATATCAAGCGTGTTACTAATCTTTGAGAATTATTTTCAATAGTGGCCTTGCTACAATACATAGATAATTCAAATTGAAGCTGCCCAGTGAAGGCTTTTATAATTTCTTTGGATTTGAAAATTTCATGTTTATTAATGCAGAGGAATCATGGTCATCCCTGGCTACGAGAGTTAAAATATTATTGCTCTTTTCTTACCTGTTTAATGTCCTACATAACATTATGGATTGTCGCTATGTAGCTAGACTAACTATTATTAATATATTTTTTTGTTAAACGAAACGCTTTTTGACCTTTAACATTTAGCAGATTAATTAGATATACACTACCGGTCATAATTATTTCCCCACCCCAAAGAAACACATATAAATAAAGGAAAACTAACTGAAAAATAAATTATAGTTTTGCACTTAATAAAATACTCTTAAAACAAAGAAATTGATAGTCTTCATTCAATTATGAAATTTATTTGACACAAAAAGAATTAAATCTTCGTTTCGTCGAAATGCCCACCTCGACTATTAATAATGTCAACACACACTTGCGGCATTCTTTCCATCAATTTCGTCAGCGGAGCGAGTTCTATTTTAAGCCAGACTTCTTGTAGTTGTTTCCACAACGATTTCTTGGAAGCTAGGGGATTTATCTTCACCTGCCTATCAAGATCCTCCCACAAAAGCTCTATGGGATTAGCATTTAGGCTTTGAGGAGTCTACTTCATTATTTTGACATTGCTTTCGCGTTCCACCGATTCTAACCGGCATAGTTTAGTTGTGTTTAAATGTGTTTCGTATCATTCTCATGTTGAACTGTCGATTATTCTCATTCCAGATGGTATATAATTTGTTTCTAAAATTTGCCAGTAGCGCTCTTTTTTTAAAATTTCATCTATTCTACGGATGCGGCGCCAAAACAATCCCAAACCATCAACGACCCGCCCCCATGCTTGACTGTAGGTACTACACATGACTCTGCTGCTCGTTTTCCTATTTACCTTCGACTAGGGTTTCGAATTTTGTAACATTGATTTTCTATCAAATGAACATGTCGTAATTGATAGAAAAGTGACACAACTCAAAAACCATTTTTGAGGTAATTAGTCAAAATGAAACCTAGAAGCCAATATGCATATTTATATAGAAAAATTACACGACCTTTGAACGAACGTTCTTCTTTTGGAACCGAAGAGTTCAAATTTGAACTCATCGGTCTACAAAACATTTTTCCACTTATGAACTGTTCAATGTTGATGTTCTCTAGCCCACTGCAGACGTTTTATTTTGGTTTACGCAACGCTATTCGGCCAAATAAACCACCCCCTTTTAATACTAATTTTACATAATTTTATTAAGGATATTCACCGTTTAAAAGAACAATAACTACTAAATCTAAATTCATATCATCTTTTATTGCGCTCCTGGATCTGGACCTCTAATTATCGGATTAAGGAGAGATATCAGGTGAGTCTTTTGCGGAATTATTTGTGATATCTTTCTTTTACTTGCAGGTAAATAATCAAACTCCCTAAATAGCAATAAATAAATAATTTTCTAAAATCCAAGCAAAAATGTAGGTGGGTAAATAATTATGGCCGGCAGTGTATTTATAGTATAATATTGTATTGTACCTTTTTGTGATGTAGTTTTTGTTGTTAATGTTTCTTTTTTCCGTATTCAATCCTGTCAATGGGCTTTGTATTGTTGAGATATCCAAGTCATCTACTTATCAAAGACACTTCCTTTTGGACTTTATGACTAAATAATTTGTCATATAAGTCAACATTACCGTCGGATACGTCAAGTCAAGCAATGTTCGGCCACCTATCCGAATCTTTCACTTGCATGTCAAATTTAAGAGACGTAGATCCACACCAAAGATAAACGACAGGGTTGATTGTGATATTGGCAACATTGAGCGTATGGAATGGGTGGTGAAGGGTTCAACGAACGCAAGATATAACAATTGCCGCCCACATCTTTCATATGGCTGTCTTGAAAGCGTCTAGCCTGTACAAATTTGTCTTTAAATCATCCCCCCTGCTAACTCCCGTGAAGGTGAAATTTTACGCGATCTAATCCGAGAAACGAATTTATTTCCACCGAAAAGCGAATAGCTTTTAGGCTTTTACGCGTTCCGAAGAAAGTTACCGTTAATAAGAATAAGCCTGGATCTCAAGCGGTTGATATTGCGAATTTCTCTCCCGTTAAGGAATAATATTATAATTGCTGTTGGAGTGGTACCTACATTGGATTTACTTTCGGCAATACTTCTCGGAGATGTAAAAAGTTTGACGTCATTCGTTTAGTTTAAAGGATTTCTTGGAAAGGATCATGAAAATGTCAAAAGATGTACTTTTTGCAGAAAATAACTCATGTGGAAGGCAAAAATTATTATGCAGTAACTTTTTATGCATATTTGTTGATATCGCGAAATGGCGCAGTAAAGTAGGATGCACCTTTACAATGAAAATTTATATAGGATATAGCAAGAAATTCAATAACTCGTTTTCTAAATTTGTTCATTTCCAGAACTAAGAACATACTTTCATGAAGAATAATATCTTTAAATTATATTACAAATGTCAGGAGCTACCGTGGTGTAGATATAGACAGTGATCATGTTCTCGTGAAAGCCGAAGTAAAGTACAGAAAACCACCGCACAGGCAAGGAAAAAAAAGTACAATACAACATGGACAAGTTGAAGGAAGAAAATACAAGCGAACAATATCGGAAAGTAATTAGTAGAAACATCAAAGGAGCAAGTAGAGAAAGCACGGAAGAAAAATGGATAAACATAGAAAATACAATTCAAAAAGCAACACGGATATTAAGGGGATAACCAAAAGGACAGAGAAACGACTGGTACGATGAGCAATGCAAAGAAGAAGTCAAAGAAAGAGAACAAGCTAGAATAAGGATGCTGCAACATAATGAACAAAGTAAAATGCCATACATATAATGCAGAAGAGAAATAAAAAAAACTATGTAAGATCAAAAAAGAGAATATTTAGAAAATCAGTTGTGCTAGGAAGCAAACAACAAAATTTTATCAAGGAATAAGGAAACAGAGGACAGGTTGTCGTAACAAAATCCTGTTTTACAAAAATAATCAAGGAGAACTGGTAGAAGGAGAAGAGGATAGTCGACAGAGTTGGGTAGAACATTTCGAGGGAGTATTTACAGAAGAGCAAAAGTACAACGAAATGAGGGGGCATAGGAAGTGCGGATAAGTGAGACGTTAGAACGATCCAGCAGAGAAGACGTGAAAATGATAATTAAAATTGGTAATAGAAAAGCTTCTGGTGAAAACGGAATAACAGCTGAATTGTTAAAAAGAGGAGGTGAAGGGCTCAAACGAGCCCACGAGATAATTAAGATCATATAGGAAAGGGAAATTATTCCGGGAAAATGTAACGATGCGTTTAAATGCTCAATCCACAAAAAAGGAGACTAGACGATTTGTGCAAATTACAGAGGCATAGTGTTACTGAACGTAACATACAAGATAATGGTAGTGTCAATAAGAAATAGACTTCGTGAAATAGTGGAAAAGCAATTGAGGGAGTATCGCTGAGGTTTCCGGAGGAACAGATCGATAACAGATCAACGATTTATATTAAAGCAGATCACAAATAATAGTATGGACCAAAACTGCCGCTATACTCATGCTGTTCGTGGATTTTAAACAAACGTACAATTAAAAGGCCAAAAATATATGAAGCCATGAAAGAATTAGGAGTGCCAAAGAAATTGATAAGAATGGTAAAAATGAATTTGGAAGATACAAAGTATTAAGTCCAAGTGGATGGGAGTATATCAAAAAACTTTAATGTCAAAAGAGGGCTGAGATAGGGAGATCCGCCAGCAACAGTTGTTCAGCGGTTCTGGAAAAAGACATCAGAGAAACGGGACAAGATAAAATACAGAGGATTGAAAATTAATGTAGAGAAAACGAAATACATGGAAGTGGAAGTAAATCGAAAACAAATCGGAATGAAAGACAGGATGAAAAACTAATGCAATGAGGGAGAGGAAGGAATGGAAATCCAGGAACGAATTACAGAGGGAACCAGATGTTTAACAGCACTACAGAATCTGTTTAGATCACAACATGACTCAAGAAAAGTAAAGATCCAGGTGCACCAGAGAATAAATAATAAGACCAGTAGTACTTTACGGTAGTAAATTGTGGAAGCCAAAGAACTTGGTGGATATATGAGATAGGAAAATGTTGACGAAGATCTGGGGAGGCGTAAAGAAAGATGGTTGGGACATGCTATCAGATTAGCGGATGTTAAACCAACAAAACAAGTTTTAAAAGGAGGTATAATCGGCAAACGACAGTGAGGAAGACCAAGAATAAAACGAATAGATACAGCAAAAAGAGATGTGGAAGAAATGGGAATAAAAGATTGGAAGAGACTAACAGGGGATAAAAAGAAATGGAGAGAGATCTGCAACCAAGCAATGGACTCACGTGGCCTACAAAGCTGAGGTATGTTTTGGATACGCTATACAGGAGATGATGAATTAACCTGAATTAAAACATTTCAATTAAGCTCCCAACGTGGGGCCAAATTGAAATCTTTTAATTCGGGGAAATTATTTAAATAATTGGAATTTTTGTAAATTGATCAAATTTTTAAATGATCTGTGGGATTCGGGAGTGTTCTTACACACTCTTTCGAGTTTGCATTCTTTCAATTTTGAGTCTCGTTAATTTCCCTTTACCGATATAGAAATTCGTTTAAAATTGCCGAAAGAGTGTGTAAGAACACTCCCGAATTCCACAGTTCATTTAAAAATTTGATTAATTTACAAAAATTAACTTTTTTTTGAACAATTTCTCTGAATTGAAACATTTCAATATACAGAGGGAAATTATTTTAACAAGTAACAAATTACCCACTCGAAGCGAAAAAGCATTTACTTTTGCAAGTTCTACAGCCTGTAATTGTAATTGCCTCAACTTTGAGAACATCCTGTATGAACGAATATAATCAAAGCAGTTTTTGTAACCGGGAAATTCAAAATCAACCTAAATCTATTAACTAAACGTAATACCACATGCACTACGTAATAACCCGTCTCCATTGTTTCTGTTGGCGTTTATAGATTGCGCCGCTTTGATCAAGCGGAAAAAAAAGACAACTGTCATAAACGCAGAGAGATAGAGAACATAGCTGCTGGTACTTACGCTAACAATACTCGAGAGTGAATCGAAAATCGTAATACTGTGTTTACATAATCGCTTTTAGTTTAGTCGAACCGAAGTTCTGCTGTTGCATTGAGTTGCATAATTCTGGAAGTTCGTGTTATTTTATTTGCGCGCCGAATGGGATAGAGTCTAGTGCATTTATTGTAGCTTTCCGGCTGCGCACGTTGTGTGCATGAAAGCGATGCTGTTATAATAGCCTATTAGCTAGTACACATACGAAAATACGTATACAGTGTGGACCTACACTGCTCCCCCATGCTAACCTTTGAACGACAGAAGCTAGCGTTTCTAGAAGAAATAAATCGATTTCTATTTTCTACGAACTAACTTCTGCCGTTATCGGCATTTCAATTGTATTTCCGGTTTTACTGGAAGTGACGTCAACTTTCTTTTTTTTTAAAAGAACATCCTATATATTTTTACGTTTTTGGAAAGACAATTAAAAGGTGAATCCAACGATACCACATACATTATACTTTATCTTAAGAAATATGACGATATACGGCAATAAATGTTTCGGTAATCTGTTTTTGTTGTTACGCAAAGTTGGAAAGATGGCCAAATTGTTTCTTGGGACGCTAAGATCTAAAGAGCTCGTTGCTAAGCAAAGTAATCATAACACTTGTCAAACTGTCAAATCTCAATTCCAAAAGCGTAAATTATTCCTGTTATTTATTGTTACTATAACCTGCATTTGTCATACTTTTGTTCCTAGTGCTCGTTATTATTTTATGTCATTTTAACTTGTTTTGTTAATTGCTGTTTCTTCTTTATTTTATCGAACTTTATTGTAATTAATTAATTGTGGTACGTTTGTTTAAATTTATTAGTTTTTGATAGGTAATGTGCTTATGGTTCAGTTTTTTATGTTGTTGATTTTACAACGGCCTTCGCATGGACCACGTAAGAAAACAAGTACCTAATTTTAATATTCGGTAAATTTGGCAACAATTACTACGAAGTGGAACATAATGAATACTATCTTTGTACAGCAGTAAGTATTTGAACTTTGCGCTAAGTAAGGATAGATAATATAAAATTTTCAGGGCGAACTGCTTTAACAGAAAATAATGTGATTTCAATTATTGTACAATTTGTTGCGCAACCATGGCAAATAAGGTGATAATTATTGCCAGATTTACATAATATTACAATTGACCCAGCAATTTTGCATGGTTTGTGCCAAAACCATCATAAAAGTAACAAAGCAAAAGTCCTACAAAACAGACATATTGTCTATCAAAAACTAATATATTTAAACAAACTTACCATAGTTAATTAATTGCAATAAAGCTCGATAAAGTAAAGATATAAGAAGAATTAACAAAACAAGTTAAAATGAGAGGAAATAATAACGATAACAAAGAAGGAACGTATGACAAATGCAGGATATAATAAAATAAACAAAAAGAATAATTTACGCTTTTGGAATTGAGATTTGATAGTTTGGCGATTGTTATGATTACTTTGCTTAGCAATGAGTTCCTTAGATCGATTTAGCGCCCCAAGAAACAATTTGTCGCTCTTTCCTAGCCAACTTTGCGTAACAACAAAAACAGATTACCAAAACCTTTATTGCTGCATATCATCATATTTCTTAAGTTAAAGTATAACATATATGGTATCGTTGGATTTACTTTCCGATTAGAAATTGTTTGTACTGTCTTTGATCTGAAATATTTTTCCAGCAGTCTTGAGATTTAGTAGCTGGTTTAATTACCGCGTACGCCATGCCTACAAGGGGTCCCGTTTTGTTGTCAGCAAACGAGCCTACTCAAACTAGCTTGTTTACTTTGAAGTTCCTTCGATGGTCCTCATGCCCCAGTACACAGATCAAAGTCATCTTAGCCCAGTTATCCAGTATACTTAGCCCATTCGTGCAGTTCCACACCAGTTTCTACTTTGTCTATGTGGAGTCAAGTGCCTTTAGCACTGCTTGATTCTTTGAGTATATAGCAGTGGATCTATAATTAGCTTCTTGTTCGTTTATTGCTTCAATACAATCCAGCACTGCCGCTATTTCGGCTTGAAATATTGTACTGTTTTGAGTTTGGCTTAGTGACTTAGCTATTCTTGGTCTAATAGTCGTATCTCTATGAACCGTCTGTGTACCAGGTAGCTTCAGCTTTACTGGAGGAACCATTTTTCCGCTCCTCTTTATCTGGCGTTATCGTTTTATAGTTTTTATCAATTCTCGGCTTTGACGGCGTCTGACTCCGTCTTGAGCTCTTTCAACAGCTTCTGGTAATCTGCATTGAAATGGATGCATTATCCTAACAGGCTATGAATTATTAAAATGTCTCAACAACTCATTTTAAGGTGTTTTATTTAAGTGTACGTACATGTGTTGCCTTATATGCGAAAAATGGTCTGAATGTCAAGAAATTGAATCTTTCTGCTTATGCTTTAGATTGTATTGGAGATTTGTGGAGTGTCATGCACAAATGCTCAATCAAAGACATTTCTACATCTTCTGCATCTACAAATCGCCTTCTGCAATTTTTTTTTGACTTTTGTACTATGATTGCGCGTCTCATTTGCGACGTCTTCCACCAAGACGGTACGGTAGTCTTGCGCGGTGATTTTAACATACATTTCTACAATACTACTGCAGAACAACAGTAATTCCTTAATTTAATGTTAGAATTTGGCCTACATTCACTTGTTCATGTTTTTACGAGAATTATAAACTCAACGCAAACACTGACAGATAATATTTTTTCTAATCTTTCGAGTTACGACCTCTACTGTTTTGCTCATGACACGCACATATCAGATCACCGTTATATTATTTTGAAAATTAAAACACATTACATTAGGGGACGTATAAGCAACATAACTATAGAACGGAGGCAATTTAACATCCAAAATAAATTCCAGTTTGCGTACGCTTTGTCCAGAGAATCTTGGGAGGAGGTTTACCACTCCGATGACGTTGACAATAAATTTGCAGCTTTTATAAACGTCTTGTGCTTTCACTTCAGTAATGCTTTTCCTCTCAGGCGCGGCCGGTTAAATGACTTAAATAAACAACCATGGATAAGGCCTGTTCTTAAAACGTCTTCTGTCCTGCTTAATGATCTTTTTGTGTTACAAAAAACTTATCCACAGTTGCACGATGTTTATCTCAAAAGAAAACTCCATCAGTCCTTGGTTAATAAATCCAGAATTGAGTTTTACACTAACTACACCGACTGCTCCGATAATAGAAACGCTGCCACGAGGAAAATTATCAAGCGAGCAACTAAAAGTAATATTGATTTTGGTGGCTTGCAGATTGATAATGGCGCCAGCCTTACTCAGGATGCTTATGTAGTAGCTAACGCATTTAATCATTTCTTTGTTGCCTCCTCTAGTTCTGTTACGTTCGAGATACCTTCTGTGGATTTCGTTTCTGGAATAAAGCCAAATCCTAATTCAACGTTTCTCTTTCCTTTTTGCGATTGCTGAAGTAGGTGGCATAATCAGTAGGTTAATGAATAAATATTCTGCGAGTATTCACGAGCTTCCGGCGATTATCATCAAAGAATTTAAGGAATACATTGCCGAAATTCTGACCTAGGTTATCAACATTTCTCTTAATGCGGGTATTTCTCCGGATGTTTTAAAAACTGTGGTTGTGACTCCGATCCTGGGTGATTCTAGAGATATGTCGAACTACAGACCGATTACCTTAACATAGAGTATTGCATGTCCGATAGGTCAAATTTGATACCATTACGCAGTAACAACATGGTTTCCGTAAAGGTAAACCTGCTTCTACAGCTCTTGTTAATTTTTATAACCATATTCTACAGCACATTGAGAAGAGGATTACCCCTGTCGCTATCTTTTGTGATCTCAAAAAAGCCTTTGACTGTGTCCAATACAAAAAATTAATGGATAAGTTATAATTATATGGTATTAGAGGGACAGCCGCTAGCTGGTTTGCATCTTATTTATGACCGATTTCAATATGTTGCTGTAAGGAGTCTTAACTGTAGGGGTGATATAATAAAGATTCGGTCCCACTTATCACCAGTATGCATAGGAGTCCCCCATGGTTCTATCTTGGGCCCAGTTTTGTTCAGCCTCTACATTAATGACACTGTTTTGTTTTTATCTTTTAACCATGTATGCTGATGATATATCCATTCTAGCTGGTAATGATGCTTTTAACACTATTGATAACCTCTGTGGGTGTATTGTCTGATTGGTTCCTTAACAACAAGTTGTCGCTTAGCGTGGAGAAAACTAAGTATATGGTGTTCCATACTAGGCAAAGACAAACTGCTGCGGCAGCTTTATTATTCAATGCCGCCGCTTTGGGGGAGACTTCTTCTACTAAGTTTTTGGGTGTGACGATGGAGTCCAGGCTTCTTTGGAATGAACATTGTGTTGAGTTGGCTAATAAAATCTCTCGCAAATGTCACCTTTTCAGATGTTTAAAATCTCAAGTTGACGTTTCTGCTCTTAGAACACTTTACTACAGCGAGGTACAATCTAGACTGCAGTATGGAATTCTCCTTTGGGATTCATCACCAGCAGCAAAAAAGGTTTTCCACGCCCAAAAGGCTGTTGTGCGTTGTGTTGGTGCGCATTTCACACAGTCTTGTAGGCTTATATTCACTGAACCTGCGGTGATTTGCATGCTTCAACTAACACCTTGACCGTTACGCGCCTGGGAGTCAATAGCTTAGGTATTAATATCTCCAACAAAATCCCTGTTGAAATTAAAAGCAGAGGAACTTTTAGAAACTTTAGATTTCGTTTAAAAGCTTTTCTCTTGACGCATAAATTTTACTCTATCGATGAATTTCTTAACTTCTAATTCTTTTTATACCTTCCGCATGCAGCGGACTTACCTGTCGCTCTAATTTAGTTTTATAATTGTATACATGGATCTGCCTGCGCTTTTTGTTATAGTTTCATTTGTTTTTTTTCTTTTTTTGCCCTTTTTTTGTCACCTTTTCTCTTGACGTTTCTCAATAATGTACATTTTTCTTACCTTGTATTTAACTGTATTATTTTTAAATACCTTAATAGCTTCGTGCAGCGCCCTTACGTTCTCTATCGTTTCCATGAATAAACTTAACACTTTTCAGCACGGGTATCTTCTCTTTTTTTTAGATATCTGATTTGGAACTTACCAATTGTCATTAGTTCCTGACTCCTGGCTAGTTCTCGGCGAATTAACTTCCTGGTGGTCTTCTTGCTGCGACGCCAAACAAAGTATCCAACAAATACAATTCCTAGGAGGGTGAATATTACTCCAATTACTTCCCAGAATTTGAGTTTTAGTTCTTGTAGGCCACCACTGTTGCCAGCTTGTGCGATTATCACCTCTTTTTCTTCTTTAGATTGGTTTATTCTCATTGCAAAATTTTTTCTTACACTTACAGATGCAGTAGCACAAGACACACCAGTAAAAATTGTTGCCACTATCCATTCTTAACTCACATTTATAACTAAAGCCACTCTTTCGGCTTCAGTTAATTTTCGTATCTTGGAATCCTTTGATGCCATCCTGGCAGGATCGCAATGCAGTAGATGCATCTGAAATGCCTTTATGCACCACGCCACTGAGCCAATAGGTTATCGTTATTCTGATGACCCGCATGTTTAGCAGCAGCGTTATTTTTGTACTTAGGAGCTAAGTTTTCCCATATAACTTTCTATATCTACCTAGATTGTAGGGCGTGAAAGATTAAAAATAAAATTATTAACAGAATAACGTGGTTGGTAACTGAAACAATGTGCAAGATCCTAAAAGAGTTCTTCAATTTTCTTTTTACAACGTTAGTGAATAACTGGACTATGACTACCAAGTTGGTAAAATCGTACAGAATCTGCGTTATCTGCAAAGCTATTTGTGAACTTTGTGGCAATCATCGTTTTGCGAATAAAGAATACGATTTATAATGGAATTTGGTTGCCAATTCTCAAAAAATTGTAAACTTGACAATATATTTTCCTAGATCCACATGAAAACGCATTTTTTTAGATATAGCATCTCAAGCCATAAATCTCAATAACGGACCCTAACCAAGTGCGCTGAAAATAGATTCGTAATATGTATATCAAACTAGCCGTTCCTATTCCACCGAGGCGGCTATTTCGCCGGAGATTGTATCTCTTTTTGCCTTTTTTTACAATTCTCCTCTTCTTGTAAGCCTATGATTTGCCTTTCGTGCGTTTACTTGCCCTTCCTAAGCTCGGAAATTGGCCTTTTAAATTCGGACATGCTGCTTATTCACACACGTAATTTAATCTACATGAACGATTTCTCCCGGAGTCCCTTGAGCGTTGTGCGAAGTTGGTCGTTGAGGTAGATGGAAGATACTCTGGTGTATATATTCCTCGTCTATGGATTGAAATGCTTTAATAATAATAATAATAATAATAACGTTTATTAATTCAAAGTGTCAAATGACAATAGAATCAGTCAAACTAAAATGAACTAAGGAAAACTTAAATAATAATATAAGAATGAACAACAGAAGTGCAGAAGTAGGAACGACAAACATAATATGCTGAACTAAAGGAAAAATTCATCAAACTTTGGGAAGATATAGAGGATTTTTATTAAGCTCTCTGTAATAGACAGTATATTTATCGATTAGGGTATCCTTTTGTTGGAAAATAGACTTCTATGTGATATGATTTGAAAAAAATCTAAAGCTGTTCATTATAAGAAGACGTGTAGAGAAAATGGTGTTGTTTAGAGAAATTAGGTGTTGTTGGAATGAACTAAAAGAGATACGTTCAAATAAAATAAATCAGTATTAAATATTTTTGTCTCATGTGTTATCAAAACATTTCGTAGGTCTACTAACACAGAACGAACAACAATCTTATTAAAGGAGTGTCTTCAGGTTTTGCCGTGTTTGTTGCATTAATATACTTGACGTTTCGCTGAACATTTTACCAAATTCTTCAGAGGTTTTCTAAAAACTGGTGTTGTCTCCTGCTCTTCGTTATATATTTTGGTGTTGTCTCGTTCCCTTGATCCATATCCATTCCGGCCTGGTCTGTCACTATTCGCATTGTGTCCACTGTAAGTTGTTCTCTTCGTGATTTGTTATTACATATTGCCAATCTCCATGTGATACTTAGTTTGCAATCTCGTTCCCTACTAATAGCGTTGTTGGCGTTTTTTATTATTCCCAGTACAATTATAAAGCCGGGTGGGTGGCTTAGTCCACTCATCTACTTCGACAAACAAGGTCTATTGTAGGCCGGCAATGTAATTTTACAATTCGTCGAGTAGACCTATCCAAAAAGGGAAAATTTGATTCTGCAACTGTTTCCTCCTCTTCCAAACACAGACGGCACTCCTCCTCTTGAGTGTAGATATTTCCTTAGTTGAGCGTGGCCGGTAAGGATTGCGCATTCCTGTCACGTTCTATAAGATTCCTGGTTCTGTCTCTGCTGGGAAATATAAATGCTCTGTGCAGTTACCCCAGGTTCGAATTACTTCTTGTTCGGCCTAGTTGCTAACAGGCGTTTTGGCAGTGTTAAAAAGTATACCAACTAGAGGTTTTGGACCCAGCGAAGTGTGCTCAGTTCCCTTCCTGGCGAGAGCATCGGCCGCCTCAATGCCATCAATACCAATGTGTCCTGATGTCCAGATGAGAGTCACCTTGTTATTCCTACATAAAATATTAATGTTATTCCTGCAGTCAGCTACGAGTCTGAAGGAAGCCTTTCTCCCCTCAAGAGATTGCAGTGCAGTCTGGCCATCAGAGAAGATTTCTATCGACCTGTGTCTGACACATCTACTCAAGAATATCCCGATACCCATTCCGACAATAAATATTTTTGCTTGAAAAAGTGTTGCATATCTGCCCAGACTACAAGTCCGTTCAATTAGAGGTTTACGACAGTATATGCACCGACTCCTGTGTTTATTTCTAGAAACTCCCTCACAATTCTCTGGCTATGATATTGTCATAGTCAATACTGTGCTCTCCTGTTTAGTAAAGTCATATCTTCAGAAAATTCAGAGAAACACAGTATAATCCGAATGACACTAATTCAATAGATCGCAAAAGCGAAAGCCTACACTCAAGTAACAATATCCTAGACAAGATATTTGTTATAGAAGGCCATAGCCCATAGCAATCTAAAATGGCCCTAATAGTCTTTCATTCTTTTGGAAGAGCGCCAATGTGTGCTTTGTAAAGAAGAATTACTTTAGTAATCGTTTTCTACTGCAGAATCAAAGAATCGTTTGTACCTCAACATAAATTTACATTAACATTTCTAGAAAATTATTTTATTATTTATTTTATGAAATTATTTATAGAGACATTGTACTTGTTTTATTGTTTCGACTAAAACAGTTAAATTTTGCTCTGAGCCAAAAAGACTAGAACAGAGGTGGGGAACTTGCGGCCTTTAGACTGTATACGGTAATAAGTTCGGTCATCTCTAATGATTGCAGCTGTTCACCTACAGCATCACATGCTAGCTTTCAGATATTGTACTCGTTTTTCGTTTTAAATTGAATTTTGTCGAGGTGATAAAACGATGTAGCATCTAAAACTGTGTCATTTGTGGACAAGAATTACTTTTGACCACATGCATATTCTTTTAAATTTCGATGCAGTAGATGGTGGTTTCTTCAAATTAAGTTGCTACAGCAACACCACTTCTATCACAACTAAATTGAATTCGTAACTTAGCTAGATGTCGCTAGTTACTTCAAATTTCCAAGCCAGCTGTCTAGAGAATTTGAAACCATTAAATTTCATTATACCAAGGAAGTTGAGAATCTAAAATTCTGTCTATGAAACACGAAGGCGAGTCCAGTTCCGCATTTTCCGCTTTCGCATCTGTAAAAAGTGTCATCTCATTCGACTTTATTAAGATCTACCGCTCCTCAGTCCCGTTTCTAGGTTTCCAGATCCGCGTTCGTAGAATGACGTTCGTGTTTCCTCATTCTGTTCGATCTTATGGACATCCTCCTCGATTTTCCCCACGGATAGAACTTTTCTTCGCATAAAGCACTGTCCACTTGCAAAGATTTTAAGAAAACACTGCAGATGCGGGCGATTCTAGTTTTATTAATTCACTTTTTACTCTTTCACCTTTTTTTTTCGATTTTCGTAATTATAGAAAGTTTCCAGTATTTCCCATGCAATTGATGTGAAATTTCACTCTGCTGAGATAATATTACAGATCCCTGTATTGTCGAAGGAAATTAGTTTAGCACAGGAATTACTTACATTGTGCTTCAAAAGTAAAGCAGAGAATTCATGTTTGTTAATAGTTAAATGTTTCAACAAAATTGAAAATTTGTGTATGTATTTTTTTCTTAAATTCCACAGGCTCTAAACAGGCACAAAATAATTAAAATAAAATTTAGATTCGGACCCCTTCTCGATTTAAATCTAACATTGCTGTAATTTTGTTCTAAGCAGCGTCTTCTTTGTTTTCAGAGCTGGAGAAGAGGAATCCTCTCACAGCGCAGACCCAAACCTGCGCAGAACTGGAGGAGTTGCAAGAGCTGCTCCATTTCCCTGAAGAGGTTGCCCTGCGTCTGGCCGATACAGAATATCAGCTTTTTTATCAGGTAAGCCAACGTTATTACCCCAATATGTCTGAACTCAAAAGATAAAAAACGTTCGTCTTAGAATAAACGTTCGTCTTACAATAAACCGAAACAATAAATTACCTAGAATAGTGCTGGTTTTACACTCCAGTAAAACATAAAATAATCAAGCAAGTAAATCAAGAAAAATATGTAGATGCAACAATCCCAACAACTTGCCCCATTCTCTGTTATTTCATTATCCAATGCCGTTCTAGAGTGGCCGTCACTATAGAGTGATTAATAAATGTAACACTGAAGATCATAAAATTCGTAAAATTTGTCAAAGATGTTAAATTTATCTGACATTTTGTATTCATAAGCTCATAAAGCTTCACAAATGGCAAACCAGATAAAATACCAATAGATGAAACTGGAAAACAAACCAAAACAAAAGAAATCTGAAACCACAAAACTGAAAATATCCTCTCGCCGATTTCCAACATCAAACACATCAGCCAGATAGCCCGATCTTTTTTCCGCAGATTAGCGTTAATTACCTTTCGCGAAACGGCAGAAACAAACGATAACGAATTTTAAATTGCTACAAATTCGCTCTCGTAATCAATGAAAGATGTACCTTCAAAAAAAAAAAACAAGAAGATAAATGAAATTTTTACCAATATCGAATTCGCAGTCATCGAGGAGGGAATGCGTCGAAAGCTTCGCCGACCGCAGGTTTCCCCACAACTTTAGATACCTCTGGCTACGATTTGGGGTGAAATTGAACTGTGCTTCAAGCATTCGTGTAATTAGAAAAGAACGCAAATGGGGGGAGGGCAGGATTAAGGATGTTTTTGGCATGGACAGGTTTCAAATTGAATGTTTGAAAAGAAAATATTCATGCGTTGAAAATGGAAAATAAAATTTAAATTTCGCAGGCCGATAAATGGCCGTTAACACAAATGTTGTTATTTACCACTGTGTAGTTTTAAATAATGGCCAAACTCAAAGCTATAGTATAGGTATGCTGCCTCCAAGCAAAATTCGAGAATTGTCACTGATATATCACTGAAATATCTTAGCGAAAACGTTTCTCGTGATCATCAACGTTGGCACTAACGTTGACGGGAAACATCAAAACATGAGTCCAAAAAATTCAATTTTAAGCGACATACTGCCTTTCTCATGCTTATAAATCGAAATCACTTTTATTTGTGAGTTCAACAGGGTTTCTAAACAGTTTATATGAAGTGGAAAAAGGATTCATGTAAGGATCGACTGTTGGAAAGATCACTAGAAGCATATTTTATCAGATTCAGTCAAAGTTTGCTTTTAAGATGTACGAGGCGTGTTTTAAAGTAAGTACCGTTTTCAAATAAAACAAAAACAAGTAAACTTTTCTTAACAATTTTATTTTTACATGAAAGCCTGTACCTTATTCTACTTTTCTACATAATTTCCATCAATATTAAGTCATTTATCGTATCGTACAATCAGCTTTACAATGCCATCATCATAGAAGTCTGCCTCCTGATTTAACAACCACTGCACAACAGTCGTTTTGACTTCATCATCGAAACTCATTAGATAACGATGAAATCGTAAAGCGTCTGTTCTCTTTTACTTTTTCGTCAACTTTCTGAACCAACCAGTTGGCATAGAAAACGCGATCAGTAATTTTGATGATAACACAAAAAATTTTATTCGTACCGCTTGTAAAACTCAAATTTTTGAAAATATGCATCAAAATACTTCCGATGTTGCACGAAAAGATTAAATCATTGCTAGAAAACTAAAAAACAAAAATTATTTTTATTTAAAATGTGACAAAGGTAATACTGTGGTCATCTTAGAGAAAGAAGATTATTTCAATCAAGTCAACACCACTTTGTCTCAAAGTTCTTATTTTAAATTATCCAAAAATCCTTTGTCTAAAGCGATCACAGAAACCGCAAAGAATGTTCTGCATAGCATGAACAGGTTAACTGCAGGATCTGCACAAATTTATAGAATTAATATACTACTAAACTTGTTTGTTTGTTCTCTAACTTTGAAATCTTCCTGAACTCGTACCAATTTGCTCACAAGCATCGCAGGTTTCAAAGGAATCCTCCAACGTTGAATCCAATATATTCGTTTAACTCTCAAAAGCGTTAAATTCCTAAATCTAATCTACGCGTCTAAATAATTGATATTTGCATATAGATTACCGGACGACAATCCCCGAATTATTTTCAGCCTGACGGCGGAAAGTCCCCTAATATCCTGAAATGTCCCAAAGGCAAATCTCGCCGTCCGAAACATGCGGCCGGAGATGCGTTTTGGGCCTTTTGTACCCTACGCTCGCTCGCTGTCTTTCTTTTCTCTCCAATCTATGAATTACAATGCCAATTCCCCTAGAACGACAAAGATCGAGATGTCCTCCGGCATTTGACGACTTTACCTCCTGCTCGTCGACGAAGGGTGAAAAGGGGGTAGGTTTTGTAGTAGACAAGTTTAATAATCTAGTACGCGAGTCGACTGAAAGATAATGTCAATATAGGATTGTGTGCGTCAAGCCCGGAACGGTAAGACCTTTCTTAGTGGCGGAGTTAAATTAGACGTCTGTTGGCTCTTATGAGGTGACGGAGGGGGAAACAACGTTGTAGTTTGACGTGGTGGAAGGGAACATTTTTAGTATAATTCCTTACGCTCGACCACAACCAGTTATTGTTGGTGCTCCATTCGAGAAGCGTGGCATTGTACAGCTTCAGCGGGCTTTGAAAGAGGCTACAGTTTAAGTATAATAAATGAAATCTCGACGCTGGAAAGCATTACCGTCTATACCATTCTGTTATTTTATTACGCTTGCAATATTAAGCGTTGTTACGTAATCTATAAGACTATTAGCACTGCGGTACGCAGATTGTTGTATTTTATGTGGCAACAATTAAATCGTGTTATTTACAGTAACACGTGTTGAAACGAATTATGGGAAGAGCATACTGTGGAATTGTATCGAAGACATTTTGTTAGGTTATAAATAGAGCAACATTAAGTCCTTTCATTTTTCAAAAACACCAAGACTACATTTAAAATGCTACGCAATAATTTGAAAGCTGTTAACTTACAACATTGATCTGGTGCGTGGGCTTCCGCGATCGTCAATAACACTACACTCCTGGTTTCCGGCTTGGAACCGCGTCGTTGAATAACAAGCCCTATTATCTTACAACCTTAAGCCAAAGTGTTGGTACTGATACGTTGATGACACCTGTGTCAACATTAAAAACCTCCTATCGTTTCTGAATTCCCCACATGATTCCATTCGCTTCATGAGGGAGATCGAATCGGACGGTTGCCTTCCTTTCCTAGCTGCTCTCGTACACCGGTGTCCTAACAGTGCGCTTGGACATTCCGTTTACCGAATACCCACGCACAAGGATAGATATCTGAATGACCTCTCGCACCATCATCCAGCCCAAAAACGCGATGTTATCGGTTCTTTTATCGAAAGGGCCATTTCCACATCTGAACTCAACTATCTTCCTCAAGAACTGAAACTCTGATCCGCAATAATTATTTTAGGAAAGATATTCAAACAATCACTAACCGCTATACCAATCCTTCTCCACAGCAACTCCACTCATCTAACACCAATTTCCGTAAGCAAGTGTATCTACCCTACATTCATGGTGTCACCGATCGCGTCAGCAAGATCCTCTTTAGGAACAACATAAAAACCATCTCCAAACCCAATTTCAAACTCTTAGACTGCTTTCCCATCAACGACCGCAATCATCTGGAAGCCCTTGGTGTCTACCATATTCTATGTTCGTGCGGTAGCCTGTACAATGGTGAAACAAAGCGATCGATCAGTACTCGTGTTACTGAACACGAGCATTGTACACGGTTGTTGCGTGTAGCCGTGTCCGCGCTGGCTGAGCATATACTGTAAACTGGACACCAAATCCAATTTAGCTCCATCCGCATCTTATCTCGCAACCCTCACTATTACAGTAGAAAAATCCTTGAATCAATAGAGATCTTCAAACATCCCAACAATTGAAATCGCGAAGATGGCTACCCCTTATATCACACGTGGAAATCCCAACTGATTAAACCTCCTAGCAGTCGCCACGCTTCATTGATCCATAACTTTTCCGCTCCAATCCGAAACAAACCCTATACAAACCCATCTGGAATGAATAGTCCCCAGTCAGAGTGCAGTGACAGCCTTGAAGATGTCCCATAAATGTGCGGATGAAACGTCGGCAGAAGCTACGTTCCATATCTGCTGTTTCATCGAGTACGTACATATTTCTTTATACTCGTATTTACATTTTCTACAGATACAATTTGTAATAAATCACGTTTTAACAGTATTTCTCAGAAGGCAACGCTTTTTTCATTTAACCATCGTCCATATATATGTATATTTTAAATTTCCCGAATTGGAGCTTATTTACATTTATATTCTCTTGAACTGCGCTCTTCTGGAAAAACTTAAAAACAATATATATATAGTAATATAGATAGATAGATTTACATACGCAGTGATACTTACCAATTATTTGTTCTAATTGTACCTTTCTATTGTTAGTTGTTATTTGTTTAAAGTAAAATACAGTCCATTGAAAATTAGTGCACAATTTATTTTATAACAACATCTATGGTATTTCTTTTTGCAAAGGAAGGTGGCATTCAGCAAGTGAAACGAATTCATTCTTGGTACTTTCATGAATAAGGGCATATCGTTTTCCTCAATCTTTTGAAGCTGTTAGACCAGTACTTAAATCATTCGATAATGCTGTTGAAATGTGCTTACAGTGTTGTCAGTCCAACCGTTTGGTACAAAATGACAGCATTTACCCGCGATTCATCTGCAAATATGTTTCTCCCTTCATTATGGTATTTTTTAATTCCCATGCCATATATCATGGCCCAACAACATTACTTTCTTGCCCACTTTTGAGAAAGCGATTCTCATTCAACATTCTGCAGTGTAGTCCTTGGAAAAGAAAGCGCATCCTTTTCACTATCTGTAGCAGCTAATATCATATCTATTGGTGGGTGGAGTGTTTCGTAAAAAGCAGCTATGAAATTTACGTCTGACAAGCGTTTGTATGTGCTTGCAAGCGAGCATTCTTGCACAAATCTCGGCTTCCCTTTTTCTCCGCAGCTGCAGGTGAATGATTCTCGTTATCTTTTTCTTTTCGAACTAAATTCACAATTTCTTTACCCGAGCTTAGTGCTTTGCTTGTTTCATCTTGTTGCCTTTGAACATTTCATAGTTTCTGTAAAATATGTGAAGCCGAAAAACATTTGTTTTTCTATTGTAGAATAGCTTTCGCCTTGGAACCTTCTCTTGCAGGTTTCCATCTTGAAAAGCTATCACTGTATAAATTGTTGTAGTAGAAACTATTAAAAGCTGCAGTAATACTTAAAAAAGTTTTACCCTAGGAATAAAGCCCACTATTTCAGTTGGCATACTCTATAAGATCCAGTACTTCGATCTCAATGTGAACAGGCTATAGTAGTATTTTCGCAAGCACGTATTCGAAACTTGGGAGAAAAAGTATAATATATACTTTACGACTTTAAGACATAGATGTATTTCTCTCTGAAAATTGTAACTCTCTAATTTTGTGTGCTATTCTTTTAGTAAATACCAAAGTGTTAGGAGATTCGTGGAGTTCCTATGACAGTAGACACTCAATGAGATAAAAAATAATATCTTTCAATCTATTTATCCCCTCTTCGTAACCTAGATTGCCCAACGCAATACTTTGAAAATGGGAAGGGAGATTAAAGAATATTTCCTCGGATTACCAACGTGCGAAGTCAAACGCATATTTAAAGACAGCACTAATCAAACAAAGTCTCATCTCGACATTCTTCGCTCTGCCCCAAATAACGTTACCGACGCGCCGAATCTCGCAGGAATTCACGGAATTAGACTCAGCCGTTGATATAAGGCTGCCAAACAGATTATCATCGTGATGGTAGATGAATATTGTATACATGAGTGTACAGGGTGAACCATACAACATTGTGACATAAAGTGCTTACCCGCAAACGGCTAACTTTGTTTTTTATGCCAGTGAGAGCGGATTGTAGGTCTTAAGTAAAAGAAATTAAATGATCATTACAAAACGTCGTCGAGAAGGCTGTTTTTGTTTTAATTGTTCTTTTATATTGGTTACAACTGCATCCGACAATTAAAACTTGCTTAAAGCATGCTAAGATTGAAATTTCAATTATGTTTGACATATTTTACAGTAATGATGCCAAAAAGGTTTCTGTTTAAGACCAGGAATAGACGATCGCTGAAAACGCAGCGTTTTTTTTTAGTGTGTTGGGATTGTTTGCGTGCATCACGCATTAAACGCTCATCTGCTGCGACACATTAGAATCAGTGAAATCCAAAAAACGCTACGTTTCTCGCGCTGCGTTTTACGCGGTCGTTTATTTCTGGCCTAAAGCGTTAATCGCCAATGTGGTAATGTAAGTCAATAATAATAAAGCTGACAGAATGCAAAAATTATTTCTTAGTAAAAGTAAAAGCAGAATTTAGTAAACAATTATAGTAAATGCTCAAAGTGATCTTCTTCGGTTAGAATAGAGATTCTTAAGCTGCATTTCCGTGGAACGTGAAACGCTAGCGTAACCCTCAAGAGATTCTTTCTAGAAGAAAAATGTGAAAGTACGTGGCAAATCTCCATAATCCATCCCTCGATCTTTCATACAGGTTGGCATAATAACTCTAGAGTGTCACGATACGCCCATTCTGTCATTGCTAGATTAACATTCGGACATGGTTGCTTCCCTTCCCATTTACATAAATTAAAGATTTTGGATTCTTCAGTTTGTACATATGGATATGAAGTAGGTGATTTAAACCATCTTATTTGGGCATGCCGCGTCTATGAGCACCAAAGACGAAGTTTCTGTGAGAATTTAGTAGCACTTAAAGTAGCATTACCCACTTCTATTATACTACTATTAAGATCTAACAACATTGAGATTTGCAAAGTCTTTACTAATTGTAAGTTTCTCGTTAGCTGTCGGATTACAATTTAATGTGTCAATTTTTTGCAATTTGATACTTTGTGATGGTAATGAGGCTGATCGGCTTTGATCCTTAATGCAAAAAAAACCCTAGCGTGAAACACGCTTTCGTGGAACACTCCCCATGTGAACGTACTGTTGTGAGCTTGCCCCTGACGTCACAAACACGCGTGGCTGCTAACGCCTCGTATCATACGTGTTTGATTTTCAGATATGAGTTTGCCTGCGACGCGTAATTGAATTTACAAGATCATGAAACCACAAGGTCTTTTGATTTGTATGGCAATGAACGGGTGTAGAACGATCCAACGCTGGTAGCGTACAAAGATAGAGATTTAAGATGGGCTGTAGCAAAACTGGTTTCGGACGCAATGCAAATTGCTGCTTTTGGTCCGAAGGAAGTTGTATCTAAATTTAAGGCATCGGCTTTCCACGATCAACTGAATACGTTTTCGTGTACACTTGATTCCGTGTGAACTATCCACGATTCACGACTGGTGGGGTAACTTTAATGTATTTCCGAAACGTGGCACATATTCATTTTCACGTCCGGTGGTAACGCGGCTTTATTCGTCGTCTTATGTTGTGAAATGCGTGTGAAATGTGTTGAGGTGTCGTCGTGTCATAAATATTTTGAATTACTTCGTTCTGGTATTGCGTGTGATGTATTTTTGAAAACTATTTTTTAGGTGCAGAAAAAGAAAATAATAATAATAATAATCTTTATTGCTATAACAGCTAAACATAGCTAAACAGTGTTTACAATAGTTATATAATAGTTACAAGAAAGTAGCTGATATAACAAATGGCCAAATTTAGAAGTATCTGATTTTCAATCTGGCAATATGCCACACACAAGAAGACAAGGTAATGTGACCTGTATAGCATACATACAATTTAAATACATAAATGTATTAAATTCACTCTAGGCCAATAACTACTATAATTTAAAATAGTTAGATCAGAAGAACGTGGAGGAAAATCTACTACATGGTTATAAAAAGATTCGTGTAAGGTTCATTGTTTGTAGTGTTTTGCGAGCTGTGGCATTGTCTTGTTGGAAGTATCCATTCCTTAGTTCGTCATCATGCAACTTTTTGTTTGAAAGAGGTTGCTATATGTTATTATAATATCTTTCTGCGTTTACCATTTCACGAAAAAACATGGACCGATAAATTTTCTCCGTGAAGAAAGATTTGTCAAGGATATTTTCATCATTCATATAATATAGCCATCACGAGAGACATCCAGGTCGAGCATTTGTATAGATAATATATTTACCAACGACCCATTATGTGTGGATATCACTGCAGTACAAAATCTTCACATTGCTGATCACCTAGCACAGTTTATTTCCATCACCACTGCATATTCTGAAAATAAAACAAATGTAGAGATAATAAAATCAAGATGCTTGAATGCTAAGAACTATAAAAGGTTAAAATTGGATCAGATCAGATGGGATTTGATATTAACTGGAGGTGAGAAAACCTATTCCCAGTTTCATAACTTTTTTGTACGGCTGCTGGATACTGTGTTTCCTGAAAGAGAAATTACCCTAAAAGCAAAACCAAGACACAATTTTTCTCCCACCAGTATTGTGATCGACATGAAACAAAAACTGGATGCCATATATACAATATTCAAAGCAACTAAAAGTCAAGAAGTAGAACAAGTATACAAAAAATTAAAAAAGGAGTACAGATCAGAAATTCAAAAAGCGAAAAACACAGCATTGACTAACATCATAGAGTCCTCAAGTAACAAGAATAAAGCTATTTGGGATATAATAAGGCTAGAAACAAATTTAGAAACCAAGACTCAATACAAAGAGAATCACGGCTTGACGGCGGATGATTTTAACGACTTCTTCGCTTCGGTTGGTGATAGTATGTCAGCCAATTTACCAGGTCCTAGCCAGAACCCACTTCATCTCTTGGAGCAGAACTCAAAACGTATGCAGAACTCAATTTTTCTGTATCCGACAACCACACAGGAGATCAGCGACATTATCTCTCGCCTTAAAGAAAGCAGGTCACTCGATGTTTACGGTCTATCATCAAATATAGTCAAGCTGCTTAAAACTGACATCGCAGAAGCTCTTGCTAACTCATTCAACGAGTGTATGCTAAAAGGTATCTACCCAAACGAATTAAAACTGACAAAGATAGTACCCGTATACAAAAAAGGAGACGAAAGAGATTTATGCAACTATCGGCCTATCGCGCTGGTACCTATATTCTCCAAAATATTCGAAACAGCGATTAAAAATCGTATAGTAAGTTTCTTCACAAAGAACAACGTTTACTGTAAAGAACAGCATGGGTATCGATCAGGTAGATCAACGATAACAGCAGTCAATGAAATAATACAAGCGATAACAACAGCTTTTGATGAGAAGGATGATGTTATACTGACCTGTTGCGATCTCTCAAAAGCATTCGATTGTGTCAATGTACCAATTTTACTGGCCAAACTGAATTACTGCGGTATAAGAGGGCCTGCACTCAAATTACTTCAGTCATACTTGACGGAAAGGAAACAGCTAGTAGTATGGCAAAATACAGAGTCCAACATGCGTCCAGTTCGTAATGGCGTTCCTCAGGGATCTGTTTTGGGCCCAATACTTTTCCTAATATATGCGAACGATCTCCCACGCAATATACATTGTGATAAAATATGTCTATATGCCGACGATACAACGCTACTAACTAGAGGAGATATGCATAGAGATCTGCAAGCAAAGTCCGAATTAGCGCTAATAGAAGCAGATGAATGGTTCATGAGTAACGGTTTCTGTTTAAACAAAAGCAAAACTCAAACTCTATTACTATCTACTAAAACATTACCTGATAAGAAATGTATCTGCTTCCTTGACCTACACATTTCTAATAAACTGGACTACAAAGTGCATATTGACGACACCTCAAGAAAGTTATCCACTGCAACATATGCTATTAGAAGGATCATGGCGGTAGCAGCATATGACGCAGCAAGAGCAGCATATTTTGCTTTATTTCACAGTAAAGCTACGTATGGGATTCTAATATGGGGACATTCACCTGAGGCCGTAAAGCTATTCCTGAAACAGAAACAAGTAGTAAGAATCTTAAGCAACGTAGACTGCAGAACATCTTGCAGATCATTGTTTAAGAAAAACGGTATACTTACTTTGGCGTGTTGTTACATAATGTCGTGTGCGCTATATGTACACACCAATAAATCAAAGTACGTAACGCACAGTATGCTTCATGAGCATAATACACGTCACAGGAATAACTACGTAATACCATATCATCGGCTAAAGACGGCGCAAGTTTCCACCAACTATCTGGCTGTGAAGTTGTACAATCATCTACCCGAAACGTACAAATCTTTAAATGAAAAACAATTTAAATTGAAATTGAAAAGGTTGCTCCTTCACGGCGAATTTTACACACTCGACGAGTATTTCAACACCATACGATAAACTTTAACTTATTTTATTTATACATTGTTTGACTTTACCTGTAAGTGTTATACATTTACATGTGCGTTTTGTCCTATTCTTTTTTATATACTTTTTACATCTACACAGATTTTATTTATTTACGTATTTATATATCACTTTATATATACATTTATATTGACAACGTTAATGCCATGATAGGTCATGACAGAAAATAAATTATTATTATTATTATTATTATTAATTATCAAACCAATTGCAGTATTTCGTTCTTACTACGTGCTCCATGAGCTTGAGTTCTTGTGCAACACGAATTTTATATGGATATTTTTCGACGAGATCTTTCCTAAGAATATTCTGACAGGTACCATATGACAAATTAGTTTCCTATGGTGGCTTTCTAACTGACTTCTTGTGTGAATGCTCTATACGCCTCATCACATCCGCAATAGTTTCAGCAGTTCTTTTCTTGAGCACTACCGGGTTTGCGACTTACTTCATCAGTTTCACAAAATCTAGCAACGCAGCGAACAATTTGTTGATATAAATCAAGATATGATACTGCAAAATGTGGAAACTGAAGACGAAATTCATCTATACATGGTTGCATAAAATAAAACCATTCCCTTCCTGTCGCTTTTGTCCATTATGAAAATGTCAAACGCAGTTTGAAGTTACAATCTTGGATTTAACTATCGAATGTAATTGTAATCACCCTAAAAAATAATTAAATTTTATGATCATATTGTATTATAATCTGGAAAACATGAAAGAACAAGCATAACTGAGTATCGTCCCTAGTCACAAGATTGATTAAAACAAGCGAGATTTTAAGAAAACCTTTGATCATTGTGGATGGTTGCTATAACTATGTTACATATTCGAATGAAATATTGACTATATTTAAGCTAATAAAATTCAATATAGAAATTCAACGGAAAAGAACTTGTCTTACCGTATCAATTCAAAACAAGTCTAAAATAAAATCTGAAAAATCATCGAAAAATAAGTAACCCATATAATTTCTAGGGATTATATAATAGAAAAATATAAACCTAAACGATATTTTTACAGCCTTATCACTTTGATCATCTGATACAGCCGCTCAGCCCCGGAAAAAAACAAGTTCAAGGCAAAGGCCTTGAAGAAAAATTTAGCAATTTCAAAGATGAAAAGTAAGAAGCAAGAAAAGAAAAATCGAGAGATTGAGTATAAATCCAGGAAGGGAAAATATAGAAAAGTAAAGGGGATTGAGGAAAGAGTAGGAAAATGCAAACAGAGAACATAAGGGCAAATAATCAGAAAAAAGACAACGGATTTGCTACGGCTATTAAATATTACAAATAAAATAAAAGATAAAAGTATTTACAAGCATTAACTTACTTAATATTATTAATTATATACAATCTAAATTCGGGTAACGCTGAGAAGATTGGTAAAATGAAAAAATAAAGGTAGCATCCAACAATTGCCGCAAGCCGCAACATGATCTGTAGTATAAGCGAAATTGCGACAGTCACACCTATGTAATAAAATAACCAAACTTTATTTACTGTGCTAAGACTGAATTAATTAATCACTTCTTCATCAACTTAACTGTACGAATTACGATACTGCCAGATATCCAACATGTTGAGAGCTTACTAAAAGACCCTTTCAGCTCCGCCACCAAAATTACTACTTCGATAATTTGCTCTACATCTAACATCATGCTAATCAATAAAATTTAAATCAGTTAAAATGAACTAATAAGATACCACATGAAGCCTTTGAACTGCAATTTAGCCGCCCTTCATTATAGGAATCCAATTAAAATAGGTAGTTAGCAAATACAATTGGCAAATGGGCGTGGATCACGTAGGCCAATAAAAACAAAATTAATCCACCAACCCGGAGACCTTAAAAGCGCGTTTAAATACCAATTCTTCTATTTGTATCATCCACTTTCTGACAAAATGGGTTGAAACCATCTTTCTGTTATCTTTTCTGTATATAATTATGGTTTAAGGAATTGGATACCATTCAATAGGGTCTCTATTCATATCTAAAATTTTGAAAAAGCTAATTATATTCATCGGATGTATTTACAGAAGGAAGAGAAGCGACTACCATATAAAAGACGTGACCAAAAATAGAGTTTGAATCTACGCGACGACCACTTAAAGTTCGCTGTGATGATGAGACTGTTTACTGTTGCTTGTCTCTTGCGAAAGAACAGCGACGAATTTCTAGGAAATACTTTCGACTAGGCAGCATTTTCTACGAAAATGTAGACGATTCTAGGAATGTTAAGCGGTTCTTTGTCAACTTGAAATCCTTAGAAGATGCTTTTCAAGAATTTAAATTTGCGTGAGTGGAAGATAATTCCTTCCCTGAATAATTTGGAGAGACGGAACACCTTATGTACAATGTAGACGCCATACATTCTCGGCTTGACGTAGAAAAAATAAACTTGGTAAAATTTAACAATTTGTATTTTTCAATATAATCTCCCTTAACTTCAATACATTTATTACAACGATCAATTAATAATTCTATACACTTGTAAAAATAATCTAAAGTTTTTACCTCAAAATGTTATATTACAGCTGCTTGCAACTCACTATGATCCTTAAAACGACGTCCCCTAAGGAATTTCTTTAAATGAGGAAATAAATAAGAACCATTGTTTCATCTCCTATAACAATGGACTCCAAAATCGGTTTCGGGTCGTCCCCACACATGTTTAAAAACGAACGCGCACATTCGACCCGACGTTCACGGTGGAGAGCAGAAAGAAGATGTGGTACCCATTCTGCACTAATCTTATTCACACCCAAATGGTTATGGAGAATTCGCGAATACTTGTTTCAGACATGTTAGATGTTAGTTACATGTTAGACATCACTGCTAATTCCTTCACTTTCAAACGGCGATCTGCTAATACCATTTCTTCAATAATTGAAATCTTTTGAGGCGTTATCAGTTCAATTGGCCGACTGGTGCGCTCAGCCTCTTCAAGGGATTCTTGCCCCAAACGGAAACATTTTACCCACTTTTTTACAGCAGAATACAAAAGAAATAAATCACCATAAACGCCGTCTGAACGTTGTTCTATTTTTTTTTACATTTACCTGCAAACATTTTCTCTAAATCGCTCAGGAAAGAAAGTATCTTCCGCCCACATAGTAGTTGGATACGTTGTATATTTGAAATTGCACCCAAAAATATAAGCTACATACAAAATTATGCACTGTTTTGAAATTTATAACAATTGCTAAAAAAGCCATTCAATATAATTTAACATCTTATCCATTAAAGCAATTCCCGAGCTTCTTAAGAGAAAAGGAGCAAACTTAATTCCAAACTTACCCCACTGGCACGTTTCGCCATTGATTCGAGAATCGAGGCGAAACCGATCAGTTAATCGAAAGAATCTCCCCCAATAAAAGCCGGATATCAAATAACATCCTATCTTACTTATTTTACTCATCGAAGAGTGAATGTCTACACAAACAATGAGCATATTTAGAAAGGAAAACTGTTTCAAAACTTTATCCGTCTTTCCGAGCTCAAATCCGTTCACGTTTTCGTCTTTGTTACAGGTCCCTCCAATCGACTATCTCAGGCAGGTGACCTTGGACCTTGGGGGAGCCACCGGCACATCCGCAGATAATCTCCCCAGTAACTCGTCTACGGCAAGATCTTCTGTAGCTACACTTATCAAACGATTCAACGAGGTACGTATGATGTACACGTTTTTAAGGAAAAATTATGGAGAATCAAGAATTTGCCATTTTCAAAAGCTGTACTAGTGTAAATAAAGGAACAATATTCTCAGCTATAGTGATATTCTGTCTGAATTGGGAAAAAAACATGTTAAGTTCGATAAAATGCTTTTATTATTTTTTTAGAAAATTTGATTAGTGCTGTGGTGTTGTTGTCTATAAAAGTAAAATCCAGCAAATATGTTTCCTTTGATTCTGCTGACACACATACAGAAAAAAGATTACTCAAAGCGAATAAGAATTACTTCGATGAAATAAACGGCATATTAAATTCAAGGGAATCTCAATCCAATTCGTCGAACGCTACGTGGGAAATGTTTAATAGGTTGTCAGGTAATATTAAAAAGCGAGCAAATATGGTTGAATAGTAGATGTTTCCAGTGTTGTAGTAGAAAGTTCTAATAATTTTTTTGAATCAGTTCGCAAAATAGTATTTCAGATTTCGTTTGGTGACCAATAATATTACAAGAGCATTAATATTTTTCGCAGCATGTATGCAATGCCATATAATCGATTTGATGTTCGTGATTCATTTAAGAAATTAAAAGATAAAGCGTCTTCTGAGCTTGATGGGGTGCCATGTAATTTGCCATAAAAGAGTATCGGACTATTTAATTTAAGCTCCAATTACTTTTTTGATTAATTTGTCATTTCAGCTGGTACACGTAGAGAAACGTTTACTTGTATCAAAGCTACCCGCCTTAATTCAAAACAATTACTGTTTCAATTATCCGCAATACAATAACTGTTTTAAATCAAAAGAAATATTTTCTTAAGAGATGTATATACTTACAATGAAACAATTGTATTTCTTTGTTTAACTTGATTTAAGAAAATCTTGCAGAAAATTTTAAGAAAGCGATTCTTACTACAAGTAAATGACCATCATAACACAAAACAATATTTTCTTAAGGATAGGTATTGTTCATAAATCAATAATTCTATTTCCTTAAAATAAAGCATCTTTTTACTTAGAATTCTTGAAATGCATATTATTTATATTGACATTATTAATTGCGCTTACTTTGTTTAAAACAGTACGACATATCCGCACATAACGCAATAAATTATTCACATTGCTTGTGATTTTAAAAAGGCTAAAGTAGATGTTATCTATAGAATAATGTTCAAACAAAAATGAACTTAATGTAGAAGTGCACATGAAAAAAGTGCCTAGAGAAACAATAACCAAGATAAATAATGCTAATAAATAGCTACTACTATTGATGGAATCACTACCAGCAAAAACAATATGAGAAGAGAAAAAGCATCAAAGCTTCTTGCTCTTGGCCACATTGCTTTTACATCTCTCAATTTATGTCACTAATCTTCAAAAATAGGAACTGAAATTTCCTGGCGTCACGTAGTGCCAGTAGTGCCAGTAGTTATAGTCATACCTTCCTAGAGAGTAGCGAATATAGAAACCGGAATATAGATGGCATACTTACTCAGACAATGATATAACCTTTAACATACGACGTGTTATAAACATTTTCAAAAGACACCGGCTAATGTAATATTATTTTCTTTTTACTACTATTTACCACGTGTACTAATTTAACTATAATTTTTTCTTGTAAATATATAATAAATAATAATAATACAAAAATAAATAAACTTAAATATTGACTCATTAATTATTAAACTACATAAGAATAATCCCTATTTAATTACATTATTAAAGAAATAATTTAATTATACTATAGCCTATAAAAAAAAACTTTCATTAGTTTATTCACTTGCTTAATTATTAACTTTAGGTTTTCTTCCATTATTGCAATTTTATTGGATATCCTTGTAGCTGGCCTGATATGTTTTTCGAACACGAAACCGGTCGCCTAATTTCTCAATAGAACATTGTGAGACCTGGACCATTTTTTCGTTCCTACTTTTAATATAAATATTTTCTTAACTTAAAACTAAATGATTTACTTGGGAGAAACATTTTTCTGTCTTAGATTTTCTAACCTTAACAAAATATTTATTTAATACAAATAAAATTTCAAGAAAATTATTTTCTTATACTACACATGTTTATTATCTTGAAATAAAAATATCTTCTTGAATAGGGACTGATTTTTGCAAGAAATCATTTCTCTGCGTGTATGTTTCCATCAAAATTGGAAGAATCATGTATCATTCCTTTACATAAGAATGGTAAAAATTATCAACCACTTACTATTTCTTCTAGTCTTTCAAAAATGTTTAAACGTATTATGTTGTATAAGTTAATTTCCCATTTAGATAAACAAATACCTTATAGGAGCAACGACAAGGTTATCGGATTAATCACTCGACTATTTGCGCTAGACACAACAACATCATAAACTTATTGTGTCTAGCTCTGTCCATATTTTGGCTTGATTTAGAAGATGGTCAACTCTCTATAAGTATTTTTTGCGATCTGAGTCGTGCTTTTGACTGTCGACCACGATTTATTGATTACAAATTTAAATTGGTGTGGTATACTTGGTGTTGTTTCTAAATGGTTTGAAACTTTCCTAAAAGGAGAAAATCAATTTATTAATATTCGATATCAGGTAACGTGCAGTAAAAATGCTATTAAATCCTCTAACCAACTTATTAACAGGGGCATCCCTCAGGGAAGCATTTTAAGTTTAATTTTGTTTTTAAAACCTATTTAAGTTATGCCGTTCATTTAAACTCGCAGTGTATCGATGTGCCTCATGCATGAATTTAGTTTCTAGGACAATTATTTACATTCGAAGGAATTTATTTTTATTTACAAGCAATTTAGGCAAACATATATTTCATATTAATGAGTACATATGTTTTGTATGGGCGAGTGGACTTACTTGAATGCTTTTAACAAAATCCCCTTAGCATTAGATTGTATTTCACAATTTACAACCACTTCAGTATACTTTCTGTATAATCTTTGAAATAATAATTGTTTAATGGCATTCAAAAGCAAATTAATTCTGTAGTAATGTATTTTGGCTTTCGTCGGTGAATTATAAAAGTCTATAATTTTCCTTGGAATTACCGACGTAATTAATCACTGAAAAAATGTCCTGGTGAGGAATCGAACCCCACATCTCCCGCTTGCCGGGTAGGCGTGCTAATCACCACACCGCGAGGATTATATAAAGATCGTTCACTCTTTAATACCTAGTTCTTATTTTTATCTGCAAATATGTTACAATATTTCGACAGACAACTTTTAATTTTATAAATTATATATATAATAACATTAGTGTACTTGGCATGTATAATTAAAAATTGTCTGTCGAGATATTGCGATATATTTGCAGATAAAAATAACAACTAGATATTAAAGAGTGAACGATCCTTGCATAGTCCTCGTGGTGTAGTGGTTAACAACACACAACCCGATAAGTAGGAGATGTGAGGTTCGATTCCTCAGCGGGACATTTTTTGAGTAATTAATTATGGCGGAAATTCTAAGGAAAATTATAGATTTTCATAATTCAGTAGTAACTTTAACGTAATATCTCTACATGTAATAGTAAATAGCAAAGTTCACTCTTCTTGTATTCATCTCGTCCATTTACCCATTAATTTTTCTATAAGTAACCAGTTATTTAGAAAAATGTAACACGATTTCAAAACCATACGCCTCGACACTAGATGATGTCTGAATTTTTCTATTTATCTATGTTCTATACAAAATTAAGAAAATGCAGTAGGAAGTACAATAAATTATTCCGTAATCTTCAAATTTGAATTTACCGCTCATCAGTATTTGCCATCCGTCATGGGAACTTTATGGGAACTTTTAGTCTATTTACAGTAAATACCAACATAAATTTCGCTAAGATATAATTCTACCTAACTTTTATTTTAATTTTTTTCTTCCAGAGGAAGTTTATTAAAGTCACTTTTTAAAATTACATTAATACTGTTCAATTTTAAGGTTAAGAGTAACTATGTTCACAAAAACACAGTTACTTGTCACCATATAAAAACGCGGAAGAAGTCTATACTCAACGACAACACTCCCTCTCGTAGCTAAAATAAAACTGCACGCGGAAATTCTGCGTCCCAAATGCATTTACACCGTCCAGACTGTGATTGGTTGTTTGGTCAGGCGTCGTACCGTTGCCATAGCAACGAAATATTTGATTCCATTATGTAGGTTTTGCTATATAGTTTTGACTAACTTTACCTTAATTCACAGTGTGAAATTTACCTAAAAAGTATGGGCTTATTTAAACCACTTTCAGTGTTAATTTTTTCACGCATCTTTTTCTGTGCACCAACGTAATACAAAATGTAAACATACAAAAGTTATACTACAGTAAAATATAGTAGAAATGTATATAATAATGACTCATCCCGTATAATATGAAAACAATCAAACATTCAACGGAAAATTGAAACTGAACTCCAATTTCTTACAACAGCAACTTAGACTTTCCTTCGCTACTCCTATATGCAAATCCATCGTGAAACCTAAGCTAATTAAGCTATTATGTACACATAACGAATTATTCAATTCCACGTCGACAAAAGCGAAGTATGTAGTATACATACGTTTGCTGTATGTAACAAAATATTGAGATTAGAGTCTAAGCTTCGCGAATGGTGCCGGTGGGTAGACGTTAAGTAAATTGCGGTGTACGCAAGCAAAACAGCGCCACAATAATGAAGGCTCGAGGAGAACTTTCTAATTAATTCTGAAACCGACCTCTCACACACGCACACAAACCCATACGTAGAGGTAGCAGAGCACCAGGGAGGCAGGGCAAGGTTGGTAGGCAAGATACTTCGGTCAAACGGGCTGCGGACACTCGAACTTGATGAAAATCAATACCATCTATCATCAATATTTCGAATTAGGCACATCGACAGACTCACACGTCATCTTCCTGGTTTGCTTGGATTTTTACGCCATTCACAGCTTGAAAATTCGTATTTACCTCATATACAGTGATCACTTACAGAAGTATCGACAGTTGGCAACAACAAAGTCCCTAGATTGGTAATATTCTTGTTAGTATTGCCATTTGTGAATTTATCGAGAGTGGTGCGAGGGTCGATCGTTAATTAGTGAGTCTAGACAAGAAAACACATTTTTTGGCGAGAAATTATTTTATTTTTCAACGTAGTCTTCTTGGAACTCATTCAAGTCTTTTCATTCCTTCGAAAATGTAAGTTGTATCAAACTCATTCGACTTAGATTTCATTTCACCAAGCGACGTTTTCAGAAAAGTTTTGAGAAAAAGGAAAAGGTCAGGTGGATCCAAATCTGGTGAATTTGGCGAATGCGGTTCGAAGTATAGTTCATGTATTTTTGCAATGGAAACAGCCGAAGTGTGAACACGTGCATTATCCTGCAGGCAAAGCACTCGTTTCTTCTTTAAAGAGTCTTTTGTGTTGTACACCTTTTTGAAGGTAATTGATGAGAATAATCTCATTGCAGTCCCAGAATACAATGGCCATAACCTTTTTGGTCAAATACACGGTCTTCAACTTCTTCGGAGTGCTTGCATCAGCCTCTGTCCATTGTTTCAATTGTTACTTCACTTAACGCCGTTATTATTGGGCACCAAAAGTCCTTCGCATCATCTCTTATCTTCATTAAATTGATGACTCGTTCACGCTTGTGATTAACCGTCAACAAATGCGGCACATATCCTGCACATAATTTTTTTATACTCAATTCATTATGCAAAATTGAAACCACTGACCCATATGAAATGTGTAGAGCTTTTACTTTTTAGCGCACTTTTATTCGACGGCCATCTACTGCATTGTCTATCAAATACATACACTGGTTTGGCCACACTCAAATTCAGCTGTCCATCGTCCTATGATTACATTCAATGGAGGTATCGGTAGAAAGACTTCAGCTCAACTTAGATTTAATCGTTTATTTTTTTTCCTTAAAAATAAAGTTAATCACTTTTTCCATGTTCCAAAATAGTGAACACAAATTTTGACAGTTACGCTTTGAAGGGTTGCCAACATGAAAAACAAAGAATATTTTTTATTAGTGCTGCCATCTTTTCTTTAGGATTACTAATTACAGATCCACCCTCGTAAAATGAAGTTTCCTGTGAATCTGAGTTATATTTTTTATCAACGTAATAAAATAAAATTCAGTTAAACCGAATAAATGAAACCAATAAAATAACAGACGCAAGTTCCCCAGATGTATATGACGTATATACATATACGAGGTAGTGGGGGTAAATTATATGTGCATACAAACATCGCGGATTCTAAGAACTATTACCGCAATTACTAGAATCGCTAACTCCCAAACAAATTACGGTGTTCGTAAACAAGCAAAAGCTAAGGAACATGCACACCCTCTCCGCTCGATAATGCTAGTATAAACATCATAATTACCACTTTCCTTGCAAGCTAAGTATGTTAGTTTGCCCCCTTGTAGACGCCTTCTGTTGTCGTTGTCGGACGCCAATCGTGTCGCTGTGCTTTATCGTAGTCAGCCGCGATTTTGTTGTGTACCGGCTTTTCACTTCTAAGCGTAATATATACGTAATTAGAAAATTTTTCTTAAGTGGTAACACTGTGTAAAGCGTGAGCCTGTTTGTTTTATGCTTCGTTTATTTAATGTTTTGCACCACGTCATTATCTAACTGCACAAGCAGGGAAATCCATTAATCTTTCTCCATCAAAAACTTATAAGAGGACTACAATACGACGTTACTTTTGTTACTCGATTGTTCCGTTTCCTGTCTCTGATGTCACTTATGTCAAAAATGACATTTAGCGTGTGTGTATGTTTTTTTTTAATTGCTGAAACCGTTAACCCAATGCAGGTAGTGCATGTAAGCATTATCTTGAGCAACTTAAATTTGAAATTATGAATATTAGTTCTACATCGAATTTTGTTATACCGATTGTGTCAAAAATATCTGGGTATAGAACACAGTAGAACGTACGCATGTGCGGTACATATCTAGCAGCAGCGCGTTGGCGTTGCATTGGCCGCTTGATCATACGATCATATATCATTCCCGTTCGTCGCCTTTGAATAATAAACCAATGAAATAATAGTTTACATGTCACGTAATAATTTTAATTTGGATTGTCAAAATTGTGGCAAAATAGCAGGGTTGTGTGCGTTATGTGGTATGTTTATTCACCAACGATTCAATACACGGCAATTATGACAGAAAAAAAGTGATTTTAGATAAACAAGACTTACAATTAGTGTGTTCCATAATGCTTTACATGAAATGTTCACACAAGCACTTGCATACTTATGCCTTGATAAGATTCTAAAAGAGTATGAACAGAAATTTATTCTTTTATAAACCTGATTAATAAACTATGATAATAATTCTGCAAGTAATTGTATGAAAATGTTTGCACTAACATTTGCAGACCGCCCAGTACTCTGCCAACAAACAATTCTTGATATTGCTAAAAGCATTGAAAAACGTTTTTGTTTAAATAACTGCATAAAATGCAAGCCTAGAAAGGTAGACCCACAAAAGATTGAAGAAAGAGAAAGGCGGGATGTGATTATTTGCAGCGCCCTTGAAATAGACGATATGCGTTCCGCCAGAAGTATCGCTAAGGAATTAGACGAAAGTAACAAAACTGTCGCAAGGGTTTGGAAACGTATTCGTTTAAAGTGTTTTGAATATTGGAATTTTCGAAGAATGGAGTTTTGCGAAACTGTAATGGAAAAGGTGCACGAAAATGAGAATTAAATCAGAAATATTGTTTTCACTGATTAATCATCTTTCACATTCCATGAAAAGTACAATCCTTCTGTTGTGCGCGGGAAAACCAGCACAAATATTTTGCTAACGATACCCAATATCCTCAGAAACTGAACGTCTGGACAGGCATCTTAGGTGACCATTTACTAGCACCATTCTTTATTGATGGTTTCTTAAATGCCAACAAATATCTAGATTTACTGCAAAATCAAATAGGTTCCGCTGTTGTAAGTACTCGAATTGATCGGAAAATTATGTGGTTCCAACAGGATGGCTGCCCTGCACATAATGCAGCACTTAGAGCGAAGCAATTCTGATTGAATACTTTTCCCAACCGTCTTATTAGTGGAACAAGCAGCATTGGTTGGCCTTGACGATTTCTCGATCTAACTCCAAATGATTTCTTTTTGTGGGGATACATCAAACAGAAACTATACATTGCAGAAACTGGCAGGTTTGAAAATGTAAATGTTTTGAGAGCCAAAAAATAGAAGCTGTTAATTCCGTTACAAATGACATGCTTCGGTCATGCGGCTGACGCTGGGAATCCACAAGTCCTTGAAACGGCTATTCCGAATTAATTAATAATTTGTGTGGTGTGGGGTGTGCCCATACTGTTGTTTGCCATGCTCCAAAATGTGTAACACTGTTTCTATAACAAACTCGGACAATGTCTTGTTGTGGAAGAGGAATTTTTGAGCCTCTTGTAAGGAATTCTTTTTATTTTTTTGAAAGAATAAACCGTTTATTTAATTTGTTAGAGTTAATTTTTTGTGTTACACACGGCTTAATACAGCTCTTACATTCGCTCATAAGTCAAACAATTTAACTTTGTTAAGGTAAACATCTTACGGTGTTTTGCTGCGCGGTATACTTTGGCTTATTATCTGCATCTTTGTTTATTAGTTTCTATTTGAAAATCTAATAACTGTAATTTGTCCATCTCTGCTTACTGCTAATGTGATATACTTTGAAAGGATTATGATTACGTTTCGGATCTTTTTATTCTTCTTCGCAATGTTTTGTTTATTATTACTCATATTATTTATTGAAGATTACACGTGGGTTTAAAAATTTGACAAGTCGCTTTCGAGCGTTTTAGTTTAATGACGTCTTTGGTAAACTAAACTTTGGAAACCTTAATTTACTTGGTGATATTAACAATTTGTTTTGTAATGCACTGAATTATACAGAAACGTTATATCGTATATTTATTAGCAGTTTCTGTAGTAATCATGACATACAAATTCAAAGGTAAATGTAGAAAGCATTGATTCAACGTGGTAGTGTTCAAATTTGAGGTGTGTATAATTTCGCATTGTGCTAATTTCGCACTACGCTATGTGAACGCCACTTAAGAATTATTGCTTTGATTCATCAAGACAAAAATCAATAACGTGCGTTCAAAGCTTCAAATTTAAGCATTTTACCCGTATCAATAAGCATACAACAAAAGCATATTACGATTGAAAGATCTACTTCAGCAATCTGCACAGTGTTTCACCGAAACACTGAAGGAAATCGCATCAAGCAAGCTAGATCCGCTGTATATTAAATTAGCCAACTTCCTGGGTAATCTTCCTTATTAATCTAGCTCCATAGAAATCTTCAGCATTTGCCTTTTCAAAAGCGTCGCTGCTCTCACTTAAAACTATTAGCTCCTGGCGAGAATTGTCGAGTAGGAAGACAGGCGATTTAATAAAAACTTCGTCGACGAGTTCGAGAACGCTTCTCCGACAACTCGAACACCATTAAAACTGGTCATATATGATGCTAGAGGACGGTGGTAAGTGGAAATCTGGGTCAGAGCGCGAATATTGTGAGAGTTTGGAGGACATCCATGTTACGATGTGTGTTACATTACGATATGCGGTATGTACTATGCGGAATGATCAGAATGTCTGGTGCAAGCTGCCGTCTAAACACTAATTTTATAAACATTGTTTGTTTTCATTTTGAAAGAATCAGTACATGCGACAAAATCGTAACATCGAAACGACCTTATAGTCAAAAATATTAAATCGAACCTATTAGAATTATAAGCATTCGTATATCAGCAGTCAATTTATTTCTTTTTACATGTGATTATGGCCGTACGAGGTATATAAGCAAACACTCTAAAGTATTGGCACTCTCCGCACCAGGCAAGTTATTTGATTAATTCGGAACAATTGTTTTTGGAATTCGTGGATTCTTATTATCAACTGTACGACCGAATGATACCATTTGCCATACTAGCCCACAGTCCTTGCTATCATATAAATCTGGAGAATAACGGGGTGAAACCGCGGGATGTGTTGTAATGAAGTTGTACAGCAGTATTCCCACCAAACGTCCTTGCTATTATTATGTGGGTATATAAACTTTAAAGCTTATCATGTCCTCAGATGCTTTTTGGTGTGTAAATAGTTTGTGTAAATTATTCTATGACTTCGTTAATACCACCCCCTCATCGTAAAAGGTGAAGATTATATGATTATTCTCCAACGGTGACTCACAATTGTGCCGTATCCAGCAAACAAAATCTGCCTCTTAACGCTAGTAGGACTCGAACGTACAGCTCCTAACTATCCCACAGTCAGGAGAAGGCCCGCTTACCACTGGACCACCAAGTCCTTAATTCGCAAAATGTTATACTAAAGTTGCGTCAGCGACATCCAAAAGCGGTCCACCAGCTGAATCAATGTGATAGAAGATGCAACAGATTCTACGTAGAGAAGGATGTCGGTTGAGAACATTTTAATGAAATTTATTGGTGTGAATAAAGAAATGACAACACACAGATATTTTTTTGCTAAAAAAGGGGCATCCTAGCATATGGGATACGGTAACTTAGATCAGACATTTCGATTATCCCATACAGTACATATTCTAGTGTCGTATTGAACGATACTAACATGGTGTAATACCTACGACATTTCCGTCCCTCTGCTTCAGCACATATGATTATCGTCTGAAAAATGTTAAGCCCCAACGTTACTCGTCAAAAATGTGCATTGAAAGGTGCTTTTGAAAATTTCAGTCATGTTGGACGCTCAATTGTTGTTTAGCATTCGTTTGTGTCAGTCGCGTTTCTGGTAAAATGGAAAAAATCGAATATCGAGCCATTATTAAATTATTGCATTTGAAAGACGATACGCTTAGGCAAATTAAAGCGGAGATGTATCGTGTCTACAAGGACTAAATTTAAACATGATCGCAATAAACGTTCGTTATTTGTCTTCATTCTGTTTCCTAGGGTCAAAGTTTCGCTCGAAAAGCAGAGATTTTCATCGAATGAGGAGGCCATTACATTCGTAAACGCCTATTTTACGGAACAAGATGCCAACTACTATTTGGACGGATTAAAGAGAAGGGAGCATCGCTGGAAAAGTGTATAGACTTATAAAAAGACCAAAAAATAGTTGTTTCTGTGTTAGGCTTGAAACTTTTCAGACTACCCTCGTACAACGTCGGTTTAGAAAATTACGCATTATTGATGATGATGATGATGAATGAAATCAAACGCCGCGTGCTGTAATGAGAATTTAGCAGTAGGCGTTGGGATTTATGTCGTGCTATGCACGGGGGAAAGGATATTGATTGCAAGAAGCTATTATGCAATGATTGTTCAATAGACACACAGAAAACGGAATTCATTTGTTAATTAATATCACAAGATCCACGGAAAACTATAAATTTAAACTCGCTCTCATTAATATCCAAACGATAATGTTTGGAAATTCAAAATAAACTATTAATTTACTGAAAACAGTATTCACTTAAAAATATGTTACTTCTTATTAGTAATATGCTTTGCACATTCCATGCGATTCCATAACATATCCAAAATAAGTTTTCCACAATTTTCGCAAGTAAATCCTCACACATGCCCCGCCACTAATTAAATCCATTATGGTCATTCATATTTACTCGCATCGTTGCCAACAGATGGCGGTGGAAGGCGCCAAAACGGGGGCATACTTGTCGTTGTAATTGCGAACGATTTTAGCGGTTGAGTGCTATCAAAACGGACGGTACGGCGCGCCGTTAAGAGGTGTAAAAAGGAAGGGAAAGGCAAGGGGTATAATTTCGAAACCTAACCAAAATCCAATCGAGGGATCTATCGGATTATGCATATTCATAAGGTGGAGGGTTTTGAGCGTCTGGATTCTCACTTTTAGCTTACCTAGGACATTGTCATACATTGGAATAAGTATATTTTTGATGTTCTTCTTAAGTTTTATTATCATTTACAAATTTACGAGGATTTTTCAATAGCAACTCTAAATCTATGCATTAATAACTTAACCTGGCAATTTCACGTTTGCGTTTTTGCGTTTCCGTTCGCGTTATTGTTGAGGGAATGCACGAAATGAAGCAACTTATCTTTTTTGACGTTCACGTTGCTCTTCGTATAGAATTTCATCTTTGGATAGATTTTCTACCATAGACGTTATTTCCCAACTTGATCACAATGCTTAGTATGCAAATGTCATTTATATTTGTTAAATTAATCAGCAACACAATAAAAGTAGACGAGCACCCAGAATCCTTGAAAAAATAATAATTAAATCCATATACAAAAAGGAAAATAAGTTGAATTCAAAAAACCATCGACCGATTTGTTTAGTTTCTAGGAAATATATACAATTAATCGCACATCTGTCACAATATAATATCATTAACCACAGACAATACGCATTCCAAAAGAATTCAGAAACTGCATCAGCTACAATTGATCTTACACTCATTTCCACGGTCTCCAAGCTTGCTAAATCAGTGATCCTAACTAGAATTGCAGACGAAATGTCAATTCTCAATCCATTGCCGGATGAGCAATTCGAGTTTCGATCAGATCTCTGTACCGACCTTCAGTTGCTCTAGTTGTCGGAAGCAATTAGAGACGCTCCTGAATGGGGGGAGACAGTTGGTGCTGTCTTTCTCGACGTATAGAGGGCTTTCGACACTGTGTAGCATGGCGGCATCGCTTATAAGATGAATAAGATCGGCTTCAGCAAGACAATTATTCGTTTGATTTTGTCGTACTTGGATAACAGATCTTTGGATGTAAGGGTTGGTGAAATAACATCTTCTACGCGGCCGATTCGTTCTGGTGTGCCATAAGGATCCTTGGTTGATCCTGTGCTGTTTCTCATATAGACATCCAGAAGTTCACCTTTCAATTTATGCCGATGATACGGCAATTTATTGCTCCTTATTGTTAGGAGGCTGCAGACTGTCTAAGACAGCATTGAGGATTGGGCAGAAAATTGCGACCTGCAGATCAACGAGTCACTCGCCGAAGAAGACCTCCACCTGAAGAAATGACCAAAGGCTTGAGTGGAAGGTCTCCGTTATCTACTCGGTAGTCATCTGAGAGTCAAGAATGCGTTGCTACCATTAACGTACCGGAGAAGTCAGCTGGATGTCGCAGTCAAACTATTGGTCTATATCACGTGTCTACGCCCAATCATAGCCTATGGTGCCTATGGTCAACGGTGGCTCCCATCCCTGCAAAACCAAATACTTCGTATGATTACTAGTGCTCCATGGTTTGTCCGGAATCAACAGTTGCGAGACGATCTGAGGATATCGAGCTGATCGGAACACCTGCAAGATATGGCTGAGACAACGCGGCGACGTGCCAATCTATGCCATAACCCGTTGTTGGCTAGAGTCGTCGAGATCCGTCAAGACCATCCATCACCTCTCGTCATGTTGTACGAATAGCAGAGTTGGGGATAACATCTATTAAATGAAGCCTTCTTGATCCCAAGGAAGCTCTGGATACCATCCGGAAGGAACAACTAATTCAATGGCAGAGAAGCAATGCTGCGTACCAGAAATAAAGGTGCTTAAAGACTACCAGCCTAGCTCCAGTAAACATCGAAGATCCGAATTGATCTTACAACTAAAATAAAAACTGAAGTAGAAAAGAATATCATCAAAATATACCTGACAGATAGACTAAAAAAAAAATAAATTAAATGTTTAAATGCAGAATATGGAATCTCCCAGGAAGGAAGATCACCACCATATGTAACTTATACAAACTGCGTATATAATGTGGAAAGCGAAAGTGAGACTTATGCATGTACAGACGACATAAGCATTGTCTATGAAATGAATGAAATGGTTTAAACTAAAGATTATAGAGGGATTTATGGATTAAACCATAAGAAAATTAAAGATTACAGTTCCAACTTGTTTCACAGATTAACCATACTCCGGTTGCCTACGAAAATACTGTATATTCGCAGAAAACTGAAAATTCGTTTCAGTTGTATGTAGGTATGTATATGCTTATCTCGGTCCTGCATTAGGTAAATATTAAGTATATTACACCGTAGAATACCGACGCTAATCATTTTACGGCGACAAAAACGACTACGCCCTTTTTTCACACGTTTTGGTGCATGTTTTTATGGCCGCACGTCGAATAGAAAATCCCTTGCTTTCATTATACGTTTTTATAACGCGGTGAATATACAACAGCGTCGTTAAAATACATGGACAAATATCGTATTCGTAATACGTCGTTTTTGAGGATTTTGCCGAAATGGAAACGATTTTGTTTCAATGTAGTGTTGTGGTCTTGTAGCGTACAACAAAAAGGAATACCTTAGATTCATATCTACTTACAACAAAGGCATTAGAACGCCGAGAAATAGTGGCGATTTTGGAAACGAAGGTAGTTATGAGACGTATGTATACCGGGTAAACCACCCCATAAGAAACCTCCCCTAAACCATTTTTTTTTAAATTGATGGGTTCAATGCAAAATGTGCCTAAGTCACAAAACACCAATACTGATTAAATTCAATGAGAAAATTTCTTTATGCTCGTGAAATATTGTGTCATACAATATCAACATTTTGTGTTTGTAAGTACCAGGCATATTCAACGACGTTTAACTTTGACTGTAATAAAAATAAAAATATTCAGTGTGTTTTGGATTTATGGCATTTTGAAAATTTGGACTTTGGGACTTATTCCTTTGTGGTTGCATTTTTAGACAATAGGAGCATAAAAAATCCTTTTGCAATAAAAAATTATATTTTAATTCCTTTTTCTTCCGAATATGTATCATGCTCACTTTCGTGAATAATTTCATCTTCTGAAATATCTGATTCAAGAGGTAATTCTTCTTCAGGATCGGAATCGCATATAACCGCAGCAATAGCTTCTAACTCTGCATCATTTAGACGGTTTGGATTTCGGACTTTCACAGAATCCCTATAATGTAAAAATAAATTTTATAAAATTCAGTACACGAAGTATTTAACACAAATATGGCAAAAAGTTATAATAAATTGTTAAAAGACTAAAAAAAAATTCTACATATACGTTTTTATGTTTGTGGTTCGCTTATCACTACAAGAATGTAACAACACCGGCTCCAAAACCTAGTATACATATGAGTAAGAGGTTACACTTCCCCACATGACCACAGAACTAGAGCTGAACAAGTTATGACCTGTTTACTAGAAACGGTGTACAAAATACACCAACGCGACTACTTAAAGGTTAAAAACTGGTTCTGCTTGTGCAGATAAATTTAACAATTACAAATACGCAGCAAAAAGTATTATTCACGGTATTTGCAAATCCTCTTGAAAATATGTTTATTTGTAGCGCTACCGTTATAGACTCCAATTTAACAGGCCAGTAAATTGTTTATCCTTGCCCTGAAATTTGCATACCAATAATGTTGGCTTAATATGGAAAACATGTTTTCTTCCATATAAAAAAAACACATACATGGAAGGGCGCCATACACCCTACCTTGAATGCCACTAATAAATATACTATATGCAAATCAAAACCTGTGGTCTGTGCTTTAATATTTAAAGGAAATTGAAAAACAAAACACGTGTCCTGCTGGCAGTGCGCCGGTATGTCCACCAGAGGTGTTGAATTACACGTCTACGTTCAGAGTTGCCATTCTATTAAGTTATTCTATGCTCAAGACTCAAAAATATCTATTTCTAACAATATTTTTAATCTATCATGAATAATTAATAGTACAATACTGCAACTATTTTTCTATCGATTCGTATTTTACCGAAATAGATTGTTAGTTACAAAATGCGTGTAATAAGTAATTTATAAAAAACACAAAATATGCTTCGTCGTCATTAAAGGAGGTGGAATTGCGTGTAGAAGTTTTATGGCCGATAAAGTAGGTCGCCGATCTTTCAGACGTTATAAAACAGAAATAAATCACAACGATGATGTATGGTTCCAGGCGCGTTTTATTTTGAACTTCTTTTTCTTACTATTGCTAAGAGACATGTTGTAACCAACGTCTTGGATTCAAGCGATTGTTAAAAAAAGTGTTTAGAAAACACGGCAAGTTTATGTTCCTTACGAAAAGTGTAACAGGAATTTAATGCGTTGCAAAAGTCGAACAAGTTTGAGTGTGTCTAGATCTAGGTTTTTTTTGTCTTCTGAGTGACTTCTTAGTTTCGTTTGGTTTATGGTCGATGGATAATAGACCATTAGTAGATGGTCAAATTACAATAACATTTACTAAAATTCGACATCTTTTTCATGCTCAAATACTCATAAATCTTTCGTTGAGAATAAGAATTGTTTGGTCATGTGTTTGAAACAAGAACCTGACAACTTCTGCAACTATGTTCTTTACAAACGTTAATTACTATATGATTTTGTGTTTATTGTGTCAACAAAAGTTGTTTTTGATGATGTTATAAACTAAAAATCACCAAACAAAATCAAACCAAATTGTTTACTTAAGCTAAAAATACAATTAAAACGGGTCATTTCAAAATTGCACACTTACAATACATTCGAAATAAAATGTTGATCAATAAGCGAAACTAGGCCAAATACAGTGTTCTCTACTATAGTGTTTAAAATAAGTCTAATATTACTGCCATTACTAGCGCTGTTCAGCCACGTACATTCAGGTACGTTCGCATATAACAACTTGCAGCGAATGCGACGCTTCATTGGCTTATATTGCCGAGTACCCTCTTTTTTGTCCCCTTACCTATTCCGGGGGATTTTATTCAGTAAATATATCCCCAGATAACGATAAACGCGGAGAAACGAGATCAACTCTTCTTTGCCCTACACTCTTTCAATGCTTAATTGTCAAATTTAACCGCTACAGATCTCGTGTACACTATGTAAACGAACTTTTGTGGACTTCAGTGCCTAAGTCAATCTATAAGTAACATACAAAACACTTCTTCAATCAAAAGCAATTTATGTACATTAGGTCATAAATAGAGCGGGCCAAGAGCGCCACGCGCCAGGTTCGCAATCAGGCTGCCGGGCGCATATATGTATGTAAACATAGGTAATTTAAATATGTAATTATTAGGACGAGGACCAAAACCACTGTCTATTACGTCGTGAAGACGCGCAAATATACACCTGCAGTTTGGGTGTTCGTTGATAAATAGGGCGTTGTTCACAGTGGGCCACTACAAAAAAAAGTTCATTCATCGACGGCTACGAACTAACAGCGCGCTTATTCATTTACGGATGACGCGCTCTATTCATCAACAAATGACGAGTCTGCAGATGTTACGTTTGCACCACTTCGTGGCATACTAGAAACAAGCGTCGGTGTGCTCGCTTTAGTGATTATGTCTAACGTAACTATTAAAAATAAACAGCCATTACCTACGAAAGTTAATAAATTTCTTAGTGAATTTGTGGATTTACACTACAATGGGAGTACAATTTTCTGTAAAGTTTGTAAAAAGAAACTACTGTGCTGGAGCAAACGTGATTGTGAAAGACATATAAATAGCGCATACCACAGAAATAAAAGAAATGGTGTGTCACAACAACGTCAATTTCAATTAGAATTGCTTTTAACGTTTATGGTATGTGGTCTACCACTTCGTATACTTGATAAAAAAGCATTTCGAAAATTCTGGGGTACATACAATACCGAGTGGATACTACCATCTCAGACAGCGTTACGGAGAGATATTCCACGAATACGTGAGGACATTGAAAATCGAATTAAAGCCGAATTAAAAGATAAACAGCTGTGGCTATGTCTTGATGAGACGACAGATTGCAAAAAAAAATCTATTTTGAATATAATAGTGCGCGTATTAGATCCTATTAAACCAAATTTTGCAATTCTATTAGCCAGCAGAAGATTAAAACAGTGTACTAGTAAAGCAATTACGGCCGTAGTTCTCGAAACGTTACAAAAATTTCAAGTGTCAACCAGTCAACTGTTGTTGTTCATGAGCGATGGTGCAGCAACAATGTGTAGTGTAGGCCGTTCCCTTAAAGAAAAGTGTGAAGGACTTTTACATGTTACGTGTAAAGTCCATGCTTTACATCTTGTGGCACAAACTATTCGAGAGTGTTACCCGGAGGTGGATGCATTAATAGCAAACACAAAAAAAGTGTTTTTCAAAAGTCCTAAGAGGGCTAGGGCATTCCACAGGTTATGCCCTGGTATTCGAGAACCACCACAGCCCATTCTTACGCGTTGGGGAACGTGGTTAAAAGCCGCTTTTTATTATAATGAACATTTTCAAGAAGTCAAATCCGTTATTTTGCAATTCGTCCCTGCCGAAGCTAGAGCTATTAGGATGAGCCAGAAGGGATTTCTCGATATTTCTGTTGAAACACATCTAAAGAATATTAGCAACAATTACAAAGGGTTAGTAGACGCGATAGAAAATTTGCAAAATTCTGGATTGTCGTTGGTAGAATCAGTGCAAGTCGTGGACGAAGTTAGTACATTGTTACACAGTATAAACGATGCAACAAGTGGACGAGTTTTAGCTAAGTTCGATAGTGTTTTAAAAAAGAATCCGGACTACACGAGATTAAGACAAATGTGCGATGGGGCATCTGCAGATTCCTTGACTAAGTCTAAAGATTATTTTAATTACGCCTGTCTTACTTGGGTAGACGTGGAACGGTCGTTTTCGAAATATAAGAACATTTTTTCGTCTCGGCGAACATCCTTCACCGAGGCAAATGTGGAAACTTATCTGATGGTGCAACTTTTTAAACAAGCCTATCCGCATTATTAAGAAGGATAGAATTTATTTATTATATCTTTATTTACAGTTACATTATTAAGTACAACAGAATAAAAAAAGCGTTCAGTTTCTCAGTTATTTCCTTATTACATCCCATTTACAACGCATACCGTTTTCAATCAAATAAAAAATCATAATGAAAATAAAAACACCTCAGCGTGTACATATATATATATATATATATATATAACATTATTATTGCGTCAGCTTTTATTTTTTTACTCTTGTGTATTAATTTCGAAATATCACATATCTGCTGTGACTCACATATACGCTATTTACAATAAGCGGCCGTTGCGCCTGATTCCGATTCTGTTGGATGGCGCAATTTGGCCCGCTCTAGTCATAAATAAGCGAAAGTTGATATACACTATGATGTACAAATCGTGCCAAAAGTTGTAGAAAACTTTAAGAATGTCGTGTCTATAGAGACTAAAGTAAAATGCATATACAGAATAATTTTACCCTGCATAAAATAATATTTTCCTAAATTAAATATGGTCCCGTTGAATAACCATACCGTCAGGTTCGCTAGAGAATGTGTACATTTCATGGTTACAGATGAGTAGCGATGACACTTCGCAGTGAGATTAGACGACAAATCTAGGAATAATATACGAAGTGTGGCAATTAAATAACTGGACTGGTGCTACAAAACATTTTATTGATCGCCAATTACATTACAAAGTTTATCCCCTTCAATGTACTCTCCTTGCCGATCCATACAACGCTACATACGAATTTTTCACTGTCGAAAGCAGTGCTGGAAGTCCGTTTCTGTCAGATTCTTGAAAACCTCCGTTGCTTTCGCTTTCACCGCTCCCACACTGTCAAATATTGTCCCCTTAAGCTCCGATTTTACCTTAGGAAGCAAATAAAAGTCAGAGGGGGCCAGGTCGGGTGAGTACGGTGGGTGCTCCAACACGGTGATGCCGGATTTCGCAAAGAACGCCTTCACAGACAAGGCGGAATGGGTTGGCGCATGGTCTTGGTGGAGCATCCAAGACTTGTTCTTCCACAAATCGGGTCTTCGTCTTCCCACTCGTTCACGAAGGGTAGTTAGAATCCCAGTTTTTCCCAGTTTCACAAGAAACTTGAAATTAACTCGTTGCTCGATCTGAACACTCTACATTTTTCCGACGCCACGCTAGCGTAAGGACTTGAACGGACGATCGCTACTGCGAAACTGAGCGACGTACAACCATGCCCATCGAGCTCAGGGTGGGGGAAGCATCTACAAGCATAGGCATGTTCAAACCTGCCGTGGCGTGCTCGCTATTTGCCGATAGTAGCACCAGTCCGGTTATTTAATTGCCACACCTCGTACACTATGATGTACAAATCGTGCCAAAAGTTGTAGAAAACTTAAAGAATGTCGTGTCTGTAGAGACTAAAGTAAAATGCATACAGAATAATTCTACCATGCATAAAATAATATTTTCCTAAATTAAATATGGTTCCGTTAAATAACCATACCACCAGGTTCGCTAGAGAATGCGTACATTTCACGATTACAGATACGTAGCGATGACACTTCGCAGTGAGATTAGACGGAAAATCTAGGAATAATATATTCTGTAAAGAAATCTATAACTTGAAATAACTTATATAAATCGTTTCGTAATTAACAAATGTTATGAAAACAGATGAGCGAAGGGACGCGATGATAAACGTGAACTTTAGCGTTAGCTATTGTAGAAGGTAGACGTGATTAGAAGTGAGCTGTCGTTAAAAGTAATTGTAAATGTGAATGGGTGAAAATTATTTAAAAACTCAATTTTTATTGTTTGGAGCTATTCGAAACAGCGTGGTATTTAAATACGTGACGTGCTTAAATATGAGGACGCATTAAACGGCAGACTGTAGCACTTCACTTTTATTATTTTTTTTTATTATTAAGCTGACAAAAAGTACCAAGTTGATACTCCGAATTCACTACAAATCTACATTGCAACAAAAAATAATAGAGTACCTCGTCCTATAAAATTTCTAAATTATAATATTACCCTAAACCAGTGGCGGCTTGTGTTGACGCAAATGGGTGGTCAACGACAAGACCTCGATTCCCTCGTGTATTTTCGTTGCATATCGTGTACATTGTACTTCACAAAAAAATACACGATGAAATCGAAGCGTCATTCTTGACCCACCATTTACGTCATCACCATCCACCACTGCACTACAGATCGTACTAGCGATTAAAATATTGATGTTAACATTACGGCTGGATAGTATTATGGAACAACGCTCTAGTCTTATGCTAATTTTTAATAGAATATGAAACATAATTGTAGTGATACGCTCACATCGCAAGACTAACATACTTATGTATCCAAAATTGCATTTACAATAACTGAATGTTGAAGACGTTCTTCCCTTAATTACCGTATACAATAAGAATCCAAGCAAAATTTCTTTTTATTAAAGGCCTTACAAGGAATATGATCCTGCATTGTGACTGTTGCGAAGACCAAGAAATAAATTCTGAAGCATCCCCTGTTGTGCTTATAAAACCAGACTAAGAAGTTCCTTGGAACTTTCTAGAAGATATGTAGGCCACGCATTGAAAAATTGCATTAAACTATGATATTTCATTAAAAATACTTGACATTTGCTGAGTCATGCGCCAGCATCATATATTTTGATTATTCTAACGCTATATATCAAAAAGTTATCGTCGAAAAGCTCTCGTATATTTGTAACGTGATTTTGTACGTTTCAAAATGTAAATTGTGAAGCTATTTTCCTGTTCAATCAACTGTTATTGAAATGCCAATTGATGGGAGGTGCTCGAAATTTTCACCTCGTCCTAGCGAAACATTCCGCGACATAAACAATCGCAAATCTAATATTTGCATACAATCAGACGCTTTCGCAGTATATTGCTTGAAAAATTGAATTGGTGACTATGTATCGTTTTCGCGATAACAGCTGGTTTGAGAGCGTGTAGAATTGCTAGCATTTGAAATAAAATTATACTATACGGAGAAAACAAACATACAATATTTTTTATTAAAAAAATCATATTTACCTTTAATATAATTTTCTACTAACCCTTATACATAATTTACTTAAAATAAATATAATAATATATTAAACCCCTTAAATATACAGGGTGCGGCAGAATGGATTTCCACATTTCGTTGCGCCGCTGGCTTGGTGTGGGAGGGTGTAGAGCAGTGGGGGGTATGCCAACCGGTCTTGCGAGTAATAAGGTTTGCCAGTCGGCACAATGCCTTGGTTCGGTGAACATCGAGGCTATGTGGTTGAAGCGTGTGGTACAAAGTGTACCTGAAATAAATTATTTATTTCACTAAACCCATGTTTATTTAGTATCAAAAAACATTGTTTTGACCACAAATACATGACATTCTTGGTTTAAATAAAAATTATATTTACAACAAATATATTGTATTGTTATTTTTAATTGGAAAGAATGCTATATTCACTATATTTTATATTAATAATTTATATATTAAATGTTTCAAAATTATTTATTGCTATTCCACGAAAATTCTTTTCCAAAATGTAATGTGTGTAAATTATATTGTTGTCAGAAGTATGTAAGTTTAATATATTTTTTATTTATGTTTAATATATTGCATTCCTGGCCTACTTTTTAATAAAAAATATATAAGACTACAATATATTTGTATTTAATTTTGCAATATATTTCTCTCGGTGTGTGATACAATATTAGGCTTGATATTAATCGAATAACCCTTGTATATGACAAATTCCGCGATTCATTTGTCGATTTCCCATATTTGACCTGTGTTATATTTATTACAAAATAGCATATCGAATTTATTTTTAGAACGTTGTACGTTCTACTAAATACACACCTAATTGACTAATTAAAAAATAATAAAGCAATTTCCCGTCATCATCAGCCTTCATTTCGATATCACTCCCGTTAATTAAAAAACAACACGGGGCAACTCCCGGCGTCATATCATCTAAATTATATCAATAATTACGTTTAACGCTCTCTGTCTATTTCACTTATATACCTGGTTGTATACGCGCTAGAGGCAGATAGATACAAAGGCCGGTAGCACGCATAAATGCCTAGTATTCCTTGTATGCCATTACACAATTTGAATTATGCAAACCATAACGGTCTTACCTGTATATATACGTAACGTTCTTGTTTATGCAGGAGAAACAGAGATGGGTAAGCGCCTGAGTTGGGTTGTGTGAGAGGAAGGTGGTTAATAATAATCGTGTTAGATTCCACGTTTCGGTCTAGATTGCATATTAGGCACAGCTTCCATAATAGATGGCATTCTTGGTTCCCGTCAGGGTTGATGTTAGAGGCGACTTTTTAGATACTACAAACTTCAAACTTCTCGGCATCCAATTGGCTCTGATTGGGTTGTGATTGCTACAGAATCAAACCGATTATCTCCTTTCGTACGCACAAATCTATGACAACCTTCTGAAATTCTCGTTGGAATTTCTTCAAAAATTTCTTCCAAACTTTATCAGTCTGCAGCGTACTTTCAGGTTGAATATTTTGTCCGGGCGCCCTTTTCAAAATATGTGTACAATGGCATAAATCAGGCACAGAAAAAAAACAACTCTTAAGATAAACCTCACAATGTGAAGCTCACATTTATTAAAATTGAATCACAAGAACCATCAAACTAAAATATGAAAATACAAAAAAATTTGAAATAAATGGTGAAAACCTTCAACGACAAGTAAGTTAATGTGACGGGTGAGCTTGCTGATCGGGACACATTTTTTCAAAACGCAGAATAAGCTTTGACACTGCCACTCTCATTTCTCGCTCCACATCGATTTTTAAGCGATATTTGCTTTTTATTACAGTTGAAAATTTCCCATTCACGCTCTCTTCTTAAAATTCCATCTATTTTAACCAAGTCTCCACCAACAGATGAGGCACGAAAACAACCCAAAATCATTACCGATCCGCCTCCATGCTTGATTGTAGATACTATACATGATTCTGCTGCTCGTTCTCCTTTCAACTTTCGAACGAACGTTCTTATCTTGGAACCGAAGAGTTCAAATTTGGACTCATCGGTCCACAAAACATTTTTCCAATGTTAGTGCTCTCTAGCTCACTGCAGCCGTTTTATTTTATTTTGCTTGCGTAAGAGTGGTTTACGCAACGCTATTCGGCCAAATAAATCACCCTTTCTTAATCTCCTTTTCATGGTGGTTATATCAACTCGTTTTTCATGCTCAATATTTATTTCAGCCGTTATTTCAGGTGCAGTTTTTCGTCTATTCCGTTTACTCGTCATCGTTTACTCGTTTCGACGATCTTCCGCCGATGTTGTCACTTTCCGTCGTCCTGTTCATTTTCAATTTAAAAATGTGCCAGCCTCTTGATACTTTTTTAACGTTACAGTCAACAGTTCGGCGGCTTAATTTCAATTTTCTTGCGATATCTCTGTTACTTCGGCGAAGATTATGTAAAGCAACAATCATTGTGCGAATTTCCAAAGGCATTTTAATACTAATTTTAGATGATTTTATTAACGATATTCACTATTTAAAAGAACAATAACCATTAAATCTAAATTCATAATTCTAGTTGGGGTAAATAGGGAATTGTCATCTTTACCTTGCACTACATTAATATTTATTAGTAGAGTAACCAAAACTTACGGACTCGCATAGGCGTCGGTATTACGGGTTAATCTAAGAATACGAAAAATTCATAAATAAACTTACTTGCTAATTATTCAACAAATTAGAGGCATCAGGATGTGAACTACTGTAAACTTGCATAATTGCATATGCTTCCACAGTTACTTCTTTAAACCTTGTGCGTCGACAAGAAAAATTATTCTTATACATAGAAAACGATCTCTCCACATCTAAGGAAGTTACATTTGCATGTAGAAACTATTTTTCAAAATCACTTAAAAGTTAACTATTCTTATACTTATTATAAACGGCCTCTAAAGTATTAAAATCGGGATTTTTCCTTAAAACATCTGCCAACTTTTGACTAGCGCATAATCCTGACGTATCATTTAATGTGTGTAATTTATTTTTTACACTCTCCACTATGTCTAATGATTCCTGCAATGACAATTCAGTACATTGTAGTTTTCTGATGCATCTAGTAATACTGTATAATTGGTACATATTGTTGTTAAATCTTCTAAAAGTTGAGGAATTTGAAATTCTCTTTGACTTTCTCTAATTGCTTTGGATTCATTCCGATTAAATCGCATTATAACTGATTGAATTTGTTGAAAATGGACCAACTAGTAAGAAGCTGCTGTTAGCCAAGTACCCCAATGCGTTAAAATTGGTTCAGGAGGTTCTGGAATACCTGGACAAAATTTACGAAATTCTTTTAAACGTTTAGGAGATTTACGAAACACTGATTTAGTACTTCCAATCATCCGATCAACGTTTCCGTAATGTTGTCGAACAACTTCACCAACTAAATCCAAAGCATGCAGCACGCAGGTTATATGTATTAAGTTAGGAAATATATGTTTTAACTATCGCCCAACACTTAACATCGTTGCTGCACTATCTGTCACAATCATCACAACTTGATCTTGGGCAATTTTAAATTTTTTCAAAGCGTTCATTATCACTTTTTGAATATTTTCCGCGGTACATTGTTGAACACGTTTGCAAGCTAACAAATATCGAGATGCTGTGTTCTCGCTAGATAAAACGCGAGCTATTACATTCACAATACTGTTTTTCTTTATATCGGTCGTCTCATCCACGGTAATCCATATTTTTTTAGAACACAAATCACGTTTACACACATTTTCTAGCATCTCTTTCATTCGCGGCAAATGATTCTGTAATTGTGTTTGTGAGGGTAATGGGTACCCTTGGAACGTATTGTCGCCAAAACGTTTTAAAAGCTGCTTTTCTCACCAACGACAACGGAAGATTACAGAGGTAAACATAATTAATAAATGTATGAGGAATAGTGTGTAAGGTATTTCAGTTCTTGCATTTCTCATATGCTTAATACCATTGACATGCCTCTGGCAATCAGTTCTGTCCAATGCAGCCAAACGAACATTGCATATTAAGCAAAAAACTGCACTACCGTCATATTTTAAATGGGAAAAAGTGACACATACTTATGTACATTAGTAGCAAATCTATTACGAGGCATTGTTTTCTTAGGTATGTAAATATTAGTTCTATATGAAACGATACACTAATTATGTACTTGGTATAATACTACAACACACAAAAAACACCAGCTATATTTTCAAAAGCGACACGTAAGTACATAACCTTGACCGTTCGACTAATCTCTGCAACACTCAACCGGTACTAAAACGAAATCTCTCTCAGCGCGGTTTAACATGATTTATATTCAAGGTCGACACTACATGCCTGCTTCTCTACCGGTTTAGTTTATTTATGAATTTTTCGTATCCTTATATTAACCCGTAATACCGACGCCTATGCGAGTCCGCAAGTTTAGGTTACTCTATTTATTAGTGAATGATAATTGTATTACATTTCGGGTCTTTTACGGCCGTACTTGAACCTCTAATTATCAGATTAAGGAGATTCAATCGATAACTAAGTATCGGAGTAGTCTTCTGAGAAATTATTTAATGTGATATCTTTCTTTTACTTCTGGGTAAATAATTATACCCTCTAAATAACAATATATAAGTAACTTTCTAAAATCCAAGCAAAAATGAAGGTAAGCAAATAATTATGGCCGGTAGTGTATTTTCATCTGTGTAAATCGCAGTGTGTACGTTAAAAATAATTTAAATTTTGTTACGTTATAAATTATTCTGATTCCAATAATTAGTTTAAGTTAAATCTATTTTAAGCAAAAGATACTATTGCAAACTTAGAAAATTTTATCGAACTTAATAAAGTACGGCTTTTTACCCCAGACAATATCGAAGAATTCAATACAACTACGCCAGTACAATGCTTTGTTCGGTAGGTCAGCGCGTGGGTGACTCAGCTGATAATATCCCAACCTACACACGATGCTCGTCGAGCGGTGCTGTCCTGTGTTCTACGGGTCGCCCTGTCCTCATGGAATATCGGCAACTTCAACGGAGCCATGGAGATTATCGCCGGCCTCAAGTGAGTTTTGCTCTTGTAACAGACTTATTGATTTTCGATAAGGAGATTGCGTTTCTTACAGAAAGGGCATAATCGGTCATACATTTTTAAATATGTTAGTTTTGTTATTTACTATAAATTTATTTTGCACATTTACAATATTTACACATTTCAAAAAAAATTCAAACAAAAGTTTAAGAATATCAAAGAACTCATTGAGGTGGGAACAGACGTGGAACAGACTACGCAAACATTGTTAAACAACAGTTGAAAAACAGTTGCACAACAGTTGGCCAATTGTTGGCGAACTTACACATACTAGAAGTTAATAAACTCTTCGGAAGCATCGACCTATCTAGTTGCGTGATTCGCTCAGTGAATGCCAAAATGAGCGATGAAGAAAATGCTTTACTCGCGTGGTTCTTATTAATAAAAATAAAATTATCACGAAGAAACCGTGGAAAGCGGCGGTGGTATCAAAGAAGTATGTATACTAACTGAAAACGACAAGTTTTACCAGAATTAAGAAGAGAGGACCAAGTGTTGTTCAAGAACATCACTCGAATGAGTACAACTACATTTGAAAGTTTTACTTTAATGATTGGTCCTAAAATTGCGAAAAATCATACGAACTGCCGGAAAACAATATGTGTAAAGACAAAATTCATGAAAATTTTAAGGTTTTTAGCCACCGGAGATTCGTATGTCAGTCTAATGCACTTTTTTCAAACGTCAAAGCAGCTAATTGGTACTGTAGTTTCGGAAGTTTTGCGAAACCCTGATAAAGGCGTTCGCAGATAATAATCACTGATTTCGTTCAATTTCTTCTCGCGAAGTCCATAAAGCTTTGGTTATACTATTAAATGCGTCAGTATAGTTTATTTCAAATTATAAGAATATAACTTTGAACGGCTTAAATGCTGTTATTGCACCACCTGCGGTAATAACTACCTGGATACGCAAACAAACTGCTGAGGACCGTAATGACAAAATTTAAGTGAATTGAATAGAAATGGAATTATGATTTGCGATATGCGTAACTACCTGTTTGTACATTTAAATCTCATTTAATATGTAAATTCTTTAATTACTTGTAACATCGAATTGCTTACTATGTAAATTTATACTGTTTGTAAAATATATATACATAAACATATAATTATCTTATAGGGCCGTAATTTATAATCAATACGGCCCCGAGATTCAATATGCATTCCCAGGTTATTATCGTCACAGAAGGTGCAATAAAAGTATTAAAGGCCTTGTAAGTCTACAGTTATATTCTTATAATTTGAAATAAACTATACGTTTGTTTTTGTTCTTACAAACCTCATTTTCGGGATTACATATTCGGATAATCTCTTATAAGTTCGATCAAGGTTATAATTTGCTCTTCATTCCAATCGTGAGACATTTTTTATAACAATAGATGAACTCCACCGATAGCAACGTGTCGTCCTAGAAATCTACAATTAAACTGAATGTAAATTTCTGCAGTATGCGGCGTACACTCTAAGGATGCTGCTGGTGCACTGTTGAACCACATTTCCTTTGAAGTACCGCCTTTGGAGCAAAGATAGTGCAACAGATCGTCAACAGCGGCCCAACTGTTGTTCAACAATGTTTGCTTAGTCTGTTCCCACCTTTAGATAGCGCTATTATTGTTGGTGTAGAGAAACCTACAAAAATCGTAGCAAGGTCAACTATTTTTTTTTATTGGAACTAGAGCACTGCACGAGATAGGAAACGCCCGGCCCGCTCGGCCCGCCCGGGCCCGCGGGCGGGCCTCGTCTCTTTTTATTGCGGGCGGGGCCTGAATTTGTACGGGCCTGACGAGCCGAGAATGTTTTATTAAATACATCGAATGGATATAACGTATGCAGTAAATGTTGTTTAGTTTTTACGTTATCGTTTGTATTAATAATTTTAAATGTATGCAATGTTATGTTACGTTTTCTTTTGGTTAAAGAAAATGTAAAAATGTTTAGAAATAGACAGTGCAGATATAATCACTTAAACAGGTTAAAATAATTCTAAAATTCGGGCCTAAATTTTCTAACGGGCGGGCCTTATGCCGAGGTAATGAACGCAACGGGCGGGCCTACTCCTTACTGTAACGGGCCACTAGCGGACCGGGCCGTGAAAAATAGGCCCGTGCAGTGCTCTAATTGGAACATGGTCCTTTTTTCACCACATTCTTAAAGAGCAGTAAATTTGAATAAAAACGTACCAAGGAATATGAAATATCATATATGACGCAATTTAAACAATGTAACAAAAGACACTTCGCAACAATCACAGAAATAATTATGCTGTCAGCAAGCACTATATCGGTACTAAATAATAACGATTCCAACATTACGATTCTATTCAATTACTATAACTATAATAATACAGCACATATTTTACTCATTTGAGCTTGTTAATGTTTAAATGTTAAAATGTTAATATCAGTTTATCATATATCAAAATTCTCAGTTTTTAATGTACTTTCTTATTAAGTGCTGAAATATTGATATGTATCGATTACTTGGTTTTTCCAAAATATTTCATCTAGTATGTATTTTAGTATATTTTTATTCACAATTCACTGTTCTTTAAGAATGTGGTGAAAAAGTACCATGTTTCATTTGAAGGATAAATAAGCCGTTGAGCTTGCTATGACCTTTGCCGTTTTCTTTATAGCGTCATCTAGTGAACCCCTTGATATGCTTAAACTTTTGCCTAAAACTTTTTTTGTGAAAGTAATTGTTTTGAAGATATTAAGATGTCCCATTTTAAACGTTGTACCCTATATAGACCGTTTTTTAATATAAAGGAACATCGAATAGCCTGCATACTCTTATGTTAATTGATATAAATTTAAGAAACCTTTCGATCGTATTCTCTGTAGCTAAAATCAAAACATTTTAATTTATAAACAGTTTTAGTATGAAAAGTTAGGTAATACATTAGGGGATTATAGTTTTGCAAATATGTTACAACCATGAATTTGGCCACTTTGAAAAACTTTTATAGTGTATTCATCTCTTTGCTTTTATAAATTAAATGATATAAGGCTGCCAAACAGATTATCATCGTAATGGTGAAAGACGAAAGTCAGTTAGGATGGAGGCGTGACTTAGCAGTACGTTAGCATTAGAAGGGGCAGAGAGGCGGCATCGCATATGCATTTTGTCGTTATCTAAAACAACGATAAAGTGATGTATGTGACCTAGCAATGCATATGCGATACCGCCTCTCTGCCCCTGCTAATGCTGACGTATTGCTATGGCGCTCTCAATCACGCTTCGTTCCTAACTCACTTTCGTCTATGGTGATGGTAGATGAATATTGTATAGATGAGTGTACAGGCTGAACCATTCAACGTTATGACATAACAACGTGCTTACCCCCAAACGGTTTTGCATCTTTTTCCAGCAAGAGCGGATTGTGGATTTTAAGTAAAAGAAATCAAGTAACAATAATAATACAATATGATTATAAAAAAGAAACATACAAGGAGAGGGCCATATTGGTTACAACATCTGAGTGTTAAATCTTACTTAAATCATCAAGGCCGCAGGTTCAAATTACGTTTGATATATTTAGTAGTAAAGATGCAAATAAGTTTAAGGTGTAAATGACTAATGTGACGATCTTAGTAAATAATAATAAAGCTAGCAAAAAAAAATGCTCAAAGTGATCTCTGGTTTTAATACAAATCCTTACTCGTCATTTCATGCTGTTAAATGCGTTGTATTATGTGTGATATATTTTTGAAAACTGTATCTTTTAGTTGCAAAAAAATAAAATAATCTAAAATAGTTAGACTAGGAGAACGTGAAAGAAAATGTACTATACGGTTATCAAAATATTCATGTAAGAGGTTCATTGTTGGAAGTGTTTTACGAGCTGTGGTTAGAGTTATTACTACCGCTGGCCACGAGCGGTATCGCGCATCGGCGTAGAATCAGTTCGGACCGAGAGGAACGGTAGTATTACTTCGTCTGCGGAGCAGTACGGACATTTTCGCTGCCGGTCATTTGCGCAATTGTTTATCTGTCCTAGAAAAATTATTGATTTCGTCAGCAAAACGACCGCGGTCGACAAACTTCGAAAATTTATTGCAGAAATTCCAGACTTAATATATGAAGGTGCTAAAATTAAATGTGTAATCTGTAAAATCCCGTTGTTGGTCCAGACAACATTGTCTACGACACGTAAATAGTGAAAAGCATGTCTCAAAAAGAAATTGCGCACGAGACAATGAAAAATTTATATTTAATTTATGCGTTACGTTTACGCATGTAATATACCGTTTAATTTACTAGACAAGGAACCATTTATCTGCTTTTGGAATAACTATTCAAGTGCAAATTACCAAGTCGAACATCGTTACGAAGAATTGTGCCATCTGCGCGCGAACATATTGAACAAAAAATAAAATCGGAGTTGAAAGATCAAAAATTGTGGTTATGTGTCGACGAAACAACAGATCGGAAGAAACGTCTGTTCTTAATGTAATGGCACGCAAATTGGAACCTCATCAATCGGCACCTTCAATTCTATTAGTCTCCAAACGAATACAACAGTGTACTACCGAAGTAATTTCAAAGTTAGTGTTAAATACATTGGACAAGTTTGAACTTTCAACAAACCAACTCTTGATGTTAGTGAGTGATGGTGCTGCAAACATGCTTTCTGTAGGCCGGTCTCTTAAAAAGCATTCTGCTAATTTGTTACACATTACGTGTAAAATTCATGCTCTCAATCTTGTGGCAGATAGTATCAGAAAATGTTATCCTGAGGTAGATGCTTTAATAGCGCATACCAAAGCAGTATTTGTCAAATCACCGAAACGTATTCGCGAATTTCACAGACTGTGCCCCCGTATACTAGAGCCACCAGAACCTATTCTAACTCGTTGGAGAACATGGTTGCAGGCCGCGTTTTATTATCATAAATATTTTGACAATATTAAGAACGTGGTTTTACAATTCGATACAAAGGAAGCTGCCGCTATCCAGAAACGCCAGTCGAAATTTCAAGATAGTCAGGTTAAAATGAATTTAAAAATCATTCACGACAATTACTTCGGGCTAGCAGATGCAATAGAAAAATTACAAAATCCTGCGGTGCCGTTAGAAGAATCTCTACAAATAGTGCAACATGTTCACGCATAGCTATGCGCGATTGAAGACGCAAAAAATGTTTCTGTTCTAGAAAAATTTGTAAGTGTTTTCGAGAAAAATTCTGATTTTGGCACATTAAGACACATTTGTGAAGGTGCGTCAACAGAATCGTTAAGTTATTTGAAAGATTATTTTACTTACGCAATATTACGTCACTAGATGTAGAACGTTCGTTCTCTGCATATAAACGCATTTTTTCCTCATGCCGTACTAGTTTTGCCGAAACAACAGTTGAAACATATCTAATGTTGCAGATATTTAACAGACATTATTCACTGTGTGATTTCACGGAGGACTCTTAAAATGGTAAGTGTTTGAGCACGTGTTATTTAATTTTTATTTAAAAGATGAGCGAAATTATTTGCGGCAGCAAACATCTCTATTAGCAGAATAACTCTAGTGGAACGCGAGGCCTGGTCGACTCTACGCTACTGCGCGGTACCGCTCGTGGCCAACTTTAGTTATTACAATATCTTATGCGTTTACCGTATCATGAAAAAGTCATGGACCAATAATAATTCTTTTCCGTGAAGCTGCTATCCAAACACCAGCCTTTTCAGAATGCATTGGTTTCTGTATCATGACATAAGGATTTCCATCGGACCATATATACATGGTTTATTTGTTAATAAAACCATTAGGGTGGAACCAAGCTTCGTCTAAGAAAAAGGATTTGTCAAGGACATTCTCATCGTTCATGTGATTTCCAAACCAATTGCAATATTACGCTCTTACTACATGATCAATGGGTTTGAGTTTTTGCACCATACGACTTTCATATGGATATTTTTCGAGATATTTTCTAAGAATATGCCGACAAGTACCATATGATAAATTAGTTTCCTTCGAGAGCTTCCTAATTGACCTTTTAGGTGAATGATTGCTCCTCACGCCGCAATAGTTTCAGCAGTTCTTTTCTTGAGTCAACCGCTAACGGATTTGCGACTTACTGCTCCAGTTTCACGAAATTTAGCAATGCAGCGAACAATTTGATGATATAAATCAAGATATGGTACTGCAAAATGTTTAAACTGAAAACGAAATTCATCCGTAGATAGTTGCATAGAATAAGACCATTTCCCATTTTGTTGCTTTTGTCCACTTCGAAAATAACTTTCAATATGGTTTCAAGATAGTAAATGTTTGGTGATATGTAGTAAACAAATGTAATTTGAATTGTGAAAGTTGTCAATAAATGTCAAACGTGGATTTAATTGTCAGATTTAGTGGTCATCAACATCAAACATAATTGAAAAAAAAACATTGCGCTCTCGATTACGTTTTTTATGATCATATTGTATTTAGAGTCATTTCAGGTTAAAAAAGTATCACAAGCAATAACATATACAAATTTCTGCGAAATTTGTCAGCTTATGCGATACTTCAAAAGACTTGCATTGTATTCAGCTGTAACGTTGACAGAAATTAATGGGGAAACAAGGCAACACGTCGAATAGACAGCCTTTGTTTCTCGCCAACGCGCTTCCAACTCATACGCCTTTTTCCCCTCCCAGCTCGATTTCGAATGTATTTTCCATTATGCATGCTGGCCAAAGATTCGACTCTGAAAACTAGTTGGAAACTCTAGTTGGCTATGCGCGTTTTTGTTCCACGCTTTTGTTTCCAACGAACGGCAACATACGGGCTCGAAAACAAACCCCTACGATGGTGAAATCGAAAAAAAAGTGAATGTCATGGGGCACCGCTCGGCTGGCTAGCTGCGGCGAATGTACGATTTTCCCGACCGAAATATTTCAAAAGTAGGTTGCTGGATTCGACAAATCCCTTCTGCGTGATGCCGAAAGGTGCTGCGTACTTTGTGAGACGATATAACGGCTTAGATTAGAATATTTGCCATTTGCGGAGAATATTTGTTTCTAAGATTGAAGGGAACGGTATACAGTGAGGTCCTAAAATATCACCCTTATACTAACTTTTGACCGATAGAAGTTAGCGTTTTTAGAAGGAATAAGTCGAGTTCTATTTTTTGTGAACTAACTTTTGGCGTTATCAGCAGTTCAATTACATTTGTGTCACTGGAAGTGAAATCAACTTTCGGATTTTAAATCGAACATGCTATATGTTTTTACGTTTTTGGAGAAGCAAATGAAAAATAGATCAAAAAATACCACTTGGCGTCGCAGGAGACAATTTGGTGCTTTTTTCTAACCAACATTTCAAATTACCAAAATCTTTATTGCTGCACATTGTAACATTTCCTAAGCTAAAGTATTACGTACGAGATAGGCGCCAAGCGTCTCGGCCTGAGAGGTTTATGCAGGTTCTAGCATGTTCAAACTGCGTTGCGTCATAGTTGCACATGTGCGAGGCTCACACTACTACATTATTACGGCTCGAAGAGTGATAGTTTTTAATAGCCAGCCGGACAACATGACTACGCGCCGTCATTAAATTTTTAACAAAAGAAGGACATAGGCGTAGTCACATTAAACAACGTTTACAAGGCGTTTATGGTGATTTATTTCCTTCATATTCCACTGTAAAAAAGTGGGCAAAATGTTTTCGTTTGGGACAATAATCCCTTGAAGATGGTGAGCGCCCCGGTCAGCCAATTGAACTGATGAATTGAACACCTCAAAACATTTCAATTATTGAAGAAATGGTATTAGCAGATCGCCGTTTGAAAGTGAAGGAATTAGCATTTCTGAAACAAGTATTCGCCGAATTCTCCATAACCATTTGGGTACGAATAAGATTAGTCCAAGATGGCTACCGCATCTTCTTTCTGGTCTCCAACGTGAACGTCGGGTCGAATGTGCGCGCTCGTTTCTAAACATGTTTGAAGGCGACCCGAAACCGATTTTGGAGGTCATTGTCATAGGAGATGAAACAGTGATTCTGTGTTATGATCTTCCATCAAAGAAACGTCGTTTTAAGGACGATAGTGAGTTGCAGGCAGCTGTAATGCAACATTTTAAGGGAAAATCTTTAGATTATTTTTACAAGGGCATAGAATTATCATTGAATTTGAGATAACGCCAAAAGCTAAATAGAAATGGGGCAATTGTTTCTAGCTTCTGTAATTCAAAAGTTAGTATTGGAGGGAGACATACATTAGGATCCCGCGCAATTGACAGAAATGATTAGCAAATCATATGAATAGGTTATTATTACTTACCGTGTACTTGGGTGTATCCTGTTGGGAAATAAATCATATTATTATTATTATTATTAATATTACTATTAGGATATGTACCGTGAAAAGATTTTATGTAAATGAAAAATTTAAGTCAAAGAAGGCAAGTTTTATTGTTTGCCTCCCTCATATATCGCAAAACACATGTATTTATAGGTTATATGTATGTATATAATTCACATGAATGGAAAGAAGTATTTTTATAATAAATTGAAAGTTATTATTATAGACCTATTGCACTGGTATCGAATTTATGATCACACACGACGTCCTGCATCCAAATCAAAACGTGTCCATAAAGAAGCGATCTACCATGAGATCGACTTTTCATTTGCTAGAGGAAAATATTGATTGGTATGGCAAACAAGGAAATGACCACCTGTGCATTTGTGGATTTATCTTAATCGTTTTACTGTGTTCATCATTATTTCCTTTTGCACAAATTGGAAGTAATGGGCATCAGAGGCGCGACTTTGGAATTGCTTTAATCCTATTTGACAAATCATAAACAAGTGGTGGTAATTTACAATACAGCTGGTACGGAAATATTATTTTCTTGGCTAACCATTCAGTCTGGTGTACCTCAAGGTTCTATTCTCGGACCGCTCTTGTTTTTGCTGTATATCAAGAACCTTTCGGAAGTCATTAACCGCTTGTAAAATTCTTTGTGCTGATGACACCTCATACATTGTTACGGAGAAATCCTGTGAAAACAAAAAGAACATTACAACGAAACCTTAGTTGCATGGGCGCGAAAATAGCAGCGTCACACTAAATAAAAACAAGACAAATAAGCTCCCTTTTAAAATAGCGCCAGAAGAACTAATAACCCAGTGTAATACAAGATGTCAATAAAAGGTAAGAATATATTATTTTTTGATAATACTGTATTTCACGTACCCACTTTTGCTCGATAAGCCTCTGACGTTGCACTTGTTTGTCGAACCCCAGTAATAACACAGCAAACTACAAATCATATTTGACAAATGAAAAACGCAAGCAGGACGAACGTATTACCCTAGGAGTTACGTTCCCTAAAAGACTTGGCAACACTTCTAGCTCTAAAACAGGATAGTTATATACAAATCGAAATAATAGAAGACAGATATGCTTCAATATTTCGACCTCAACACAAGGCAGGAGATATATTCCATTCTATATTATTTGCTACATTCCTAAATACGTAGATATTGGAAATTGAATTCTTTAATGGATTTGAATTGAAACATTCTCACTCGGGGTGACAGACACCAACTGTTCCAGTAACTTAGAACGACTATTCCTCAGTTGATTGAACGGAGGTTTTCAGTTGGCAGCACTTCTGTGTCCTCGCTCTCTATTTCCCGTCAGTTTATCCAAACAAATTTGCATGATGTCTACTATCTTTCGGCACGACTTGACGCAGCGATTCCTTGGGGGTGTATACATAACAGACACCCTTAAAAATTAAATAAAAAAAGAAGCAGCAAAACAGCAAAGGATGTCCGAAATAACCGGAAAGCTTTTCATAATTCATCATTCTGCACAGTTTTGGCGGTGTTCTTTTATCAGCGTACTGATAACCATAAAAATAAGCACTTGGAGGGTTGGCTTACCACGACTAGCTAATCCCTGCTTTACTATCATCCCCTTTTTCCAGAATATATACGAAAGTGGCGAGTCTCCAAATCTCTAGCCATATAATACCTTTTATATGTATTACACGGAGCTGATAAGGAAAGCGGGACAAGCTCTAATTCCCCGTAATAATTTATCGGACCCCCAAGTGTATACCGTACACCTTTGGCTTTGTATAGTATTTGTACGTCTGGGGGTGATTTTCTACAAACATGTGGCAGTAGGTATGCAATAAATGGCAAGAAGCAACGAGAAACTATAACAGTAATCGTAATAGTATAGATTTTACGACCATTTTCCAAAGGGAAACATGCCAATACCTATATGTACTTGTTATATCCTGTAAATAGCTTGAATATGTTACATTTTATTCTTTTTCCGTATTTATATATGTATTGTACAGTAACCTACTTAGTTATATTATGACTTTATCAATGTCCTATAATTGGAGTCTCTATTGTAAAACAAAATATTCTATTCTATTCTAAACAATGTTTTTTGCTAGTTGGGTGACCAACAGGATGTAGAATCTGTATAGAAGATATACGTTTAGAACTGATGTCTGTTATTTGTAGTACAAAAATGAAAGGACCTAAATATGAGATATTGAAGAAGTATGATATATTTTACAAATATCAATATCATCTATTAAAGAATATATGTTTAAATTCGTTATTTATATTAGACAAATGGAAACACTTCCCCGTCAAAGAATACTTCGATATATGTGTTAGAGTTAACTAGATCTTCACAAGAAAATTACTGTTACACAGCGTTTACACAGAAGAGTATTAGTGACACTGGCGTATACGTGATGGTCAACCGTGCTGTGTAAACATCCACTCTTCTTCAACAATCGCTGGCGTGACAATCGTCTCATCGGCTATTATGGAAATTTTCACGACAGCATTTAAGGCCAAAAATGGTGGAAATCATATTTCTTTGACATCTTGTTGATTTTATTGCAAAATAAAAGAATGTAAGTGTTTATGGAACAAAAAGTAATCTTTATAAAAGACTTGATTTAAAGCAAAAGTGCTAATAAAGTAGCGATAGCTTAATTTGTTTTCCAGTTAACGCTATTTTAAAAAGTGTTTCTCAAATCTCTAAAAGTCTTCGATCATTTCATGCACAGTGTCCTAGTATTCGTGAGCCACCACAACCAATTCTTACACGTTGGGGAACAGCGTTGCAGGCAGCTCTTTATTATGCTGAATATATTTTTAAGTAAAATCTGTTACTCTACAATTCAATCGTGCCGAAGCTGCAGTCATTAAGGAGAGCCAGACAAAATTTCAAGATATTTCCGTTGTAACAGGATTACAAAGTATTCGTAACAATTATAAAGGATTACATGACGCAGTAGGTCAAATACAAAATGCAGCGTTGTCGTTAGTAGAGCCACTGCAAATAGTGGTCCAAGTACGTATAGTTTATTTCAAATTATAAGAATATAACTTTGAACGGCTTAAATGCTGTTATTGCACCACCTGCGGTAATAACTACCTGGATACGCAAACAAACTGCTGAGGACCGTAATGACAAAATTTTAGCGAATTGAATAGAAATGGAATTATGATTTGCGATATGCGTAACTACCTGTTTGTACATTTAAATCTCATTTAATATGTAAATTCTTTAATTATTTGTAACATCGAATTGCTTACTATGTAAATTTATACTGTTTGTAAAATATTCTTAAATACCTGTTTATACATTACAATCTCCTTATTTATATCATTTCGTTTAGTAATTAATACTCCCACCGCTCGCCATCGAATCTGGCGTTTGCTATAGGAGAGTTGGTATATATTACATCTAATATTGAGTCTATGTATCATTTATTGTTAATCTTTAGTGCTGTGTTCACGAACATGTGGCGACCTTTTGCTGAAAGTGTTAGTGATGATGACGATGTGGATAGTGATAATACTGTTGGAGCACGGCAGAGAAAGCATCTATCAGAAGATGCAAAACAGATAATTCTCAATGTCTATCGTACCCTGATGGAAGGAAATAACGAACAACAAACCCTGAACATTCAACGAACGTCGCAATTAACCAAGGTGCCTTTTGGAACAATATATAAGATAATTAAGAATAACGCAGATGCTCGAAAGCAAAGAAATGACAAAGGAGCACCGAGAAAAATTGATGAGTATGAAATTGATACTATTAGGCAGCAAGTATACTCCTTCTACAGAAAAAATGTTGTACCTACACTAGGCTGCTTACATAAAAGAATCAGTGATGAGTCTATAAATATTCTGTTATTCTGTATTCTAAAGCCACCTTGTGGCGGACGCTAAAGAAAGCTGGTTTTAAGTTTTCCAAAATAGATAAGTGTCGCACAATTATGGAAAGTCCGAGGCTCCAGAAACTTCGATATGAATACTTAACGGCAATTAGAAGGTATAGAGAGGAAGGACGATTCATATGTTATTTAGACGAGACGTGGTATGACACCCATGATACAATTTGCAAAGGTTGGGTGGATAGTTCAAGTATGTGTGAGTTGGACGCGCCGATTTCGAGGGGGAAGAGAATAGTTATTCTTCATGCTGGGTCAGAAAAAGGATGGATCGGATAGCCGCTATTATCTGCTAAAAATTTTAAATCCTCAAGTTTAGATTACCATGAAGATATGACCTCATCTTTTTTTTTAAGAATGGTTTTGTGACACTTTGCTGCCAAATTTACCAAAAGAGAGTGTGATAGTGATGGACAACGCTCCGTATCATTCTCGACAGCAAACCAAAATTCCTGCAAAATGTAATAATAAGAAAGATATTAAAGAATTTTTAGAAACAAATGATTTATATTATGAGGATCATTATACAAAAAACCCAATTATTAGAGGTGATGAGACAAAAGAATATTTAAAGGATTATTATGTGGATAACAGAGCCAAAGAAGCAGGACATACAATTTTGCGTTTACCACCATACCACTGCATTTTCAATCCCATTGAATTGATATGGGCCCAACTTAAAAATACCATAAGACGAACAAATCAAACACCGAAATTTAGTGAAAGCAGTGTAACACACATAAAAAATGCTATGGAACACATAACTGCCGTAAATTCGAAAAATGCTGTTAAACACGCAATAGCAAAAGAGGACGAATATATGCGCATGTACAATATAGCAGCACCTTTGATTAAAATTTGCAATACGATTCAGACGCAAACACCGATTTGCAAGACGACTCAATCACAGAAGATGATTTATGAAATGCGGTGACACCTTTACTAACATAACAATTTTATAGTGTATTACAAACTAATTAGCTTTATATATCTATAAGTATCCACTACACATATTGCCACGCGATTTGTTATTTTCTCTTTGTATATAAACCCAATGTATAGATATTTTTTATTATATACTTGAAATTAATAGCGTTTTTTTTATCTTATAGGGCCGTAATTTATAATCAATACGGCCCCTAGATTCAATATACATTGCCAGGTTAATATCGTCACAGAAGGTGCAATAAAAGTATTAAAGGCCCTGTAAGTCTACAGTTATATTCTTATAATTTGAAATAAACTATACACCGCTACGCACTATACATGACACAAAATATAATCCGTTTAGAAAGTTTCGAGAGTGTGTTAAAGAAAGATTCCGATTTTATCACATTAAAACAAATTTGTGATGGTACATTGAGTAATCCATTAGTTGAATTCAAAGACCGTTTTAGTCATGCAAATATAAATACATTTCTTCACCACGGCGAACATAGTTCAACGAGACAACTCTGGAAACGCACGCATATGCCGCGCAGAGACATCACCTCGCGTAAATTTTGCAGTAAGATTTAAATGTCAATAATTCATGAATATAACTTGCCGTCCCCGACGCTACTGAAATTTTCATAATAACGGAGAATTTGTTTTGTGTTACTACCAATTTTGCACACAATCAGACACTTTTATCTCACTAGAAACTTCTTATATCTTTTACGCCAGCACACTTGTCAGGTAATTATACGCTGTCCGTTTATATCTTGAGGTTTTTGATAGCGAAGAGGTTGCCATATGTAAATAACGTATCTGTCAAAATATGACAAATCCGCCGTTTAAAACGATCAACCTATAATTGCTTACAAAATGTCCGAAAATACGGGTGAAGTCGTTTCAATATCGGACAATAAACAAACTCGTACCAAGCATGGCTTCAGCATTTTCAGCTGCCGATACGGCAAGTTCATTATCTACCAAAGGTACGTCATTGTCTTCATGATCTGCGTCGGTTTGATGCTTTTAAGCGGCTGTAGGTACGCGTTCTTTTTCTATCGTTACATGGGCGGCACAAAGACTAACGATACTAGCACATATCTGCCCACGATTAATTATTCGGGTTATGGCCAAGACGACCAGAAAACGGCCAAAGAATATTGGACGGACGAAATGGTGTTTCAAGTAACCTACGCGTTTGAAGTTGGCTACGCATTGTGCCACATCCCAGGTGGTATTCTTAGCGACTTACATGGCGGCAAGCACTTTTTTTCGATGAGCGTCATGGGCTCTGGTATCTTCACCATCATTCTACCTTTCGCGCTGAAAGTGACCGGATTCAGGGAACAGCTATTGTTACAATTCATTCACGGAGCCCTACAGGGAATGGCGGTGCCCGCGGCTTGGAGTATTTTGGCGCGTTGGGTGCCAAAATTCCAAATGACTACCCTCACTGCGTTGCCCTATGCTTGTCTAAATTTGGGGTACCTGCTCTCCATCACTACCGCTAGCTACTTCGTCATGTACATGGACTATTGGCAAGGGACTTTTTTGAAATGGGGTATTCTCATCATCATCTGGTACGGTTTCACCTGGGTAACCATCTTCTCACGACCGCAAGTGCATCCGTGGATTACCACGAAGGAGTTGCAACTTATAGAGGCAGATCTCCAGAACATGACGCCTTTAGCAATTCCTTGGAAGAAGATCTTGAAGGACGCTTCGATCTGGTCGATAATCGCTGCGAATACAGGAGATCTTCTTTTAGAAACAGTAAGGATTCTTACGATTCCCGATTACGTCGAATCTGTAGGTGGGAATTACCTTCGTACGGGACCTTTTCTCTTTCTAGCACCTTATATCTTGCAAGTTGTAGTTCTAATCCCCATCTCGCGGATGGCCGATCAATTAATAGGCAAGCAATCACTAGAAACCGTTTATATTCGATCCCTTTACACCTTCATCGGCATCGTATTCCCCAGCATTTTCCTCTTGATTGGAGCTTATTCCCAAAGCAATTTCACAGTAGCGATGATCTGTTTTGGAATCGTAACAATTCTCTCCTCATTCACTATGGCGGGTGCGCTGGTGAACGTTATGGACCGCACCAGACACTATGCTGGATTCGTTAAAGGTCTAGACAATGGCATTCCCACATTCCTAGTTTATTCTTGTAGGCTGTTTATTATGCATATCAAAACCGTTCCCAGTCATCCGAAATGGATAAACATCTTCTGGTTCAATCTGGCGATGTGTCTTTTCAGCACGCTGGTTTATTTGAAATGGTGCAAAGGTACGAAGGCAAAATGGGATAGCATAGTAACCCAGGAACAGTTGAAGCAAAGCCATGTTAAGAGGAGAAAGAAGCCGTTTTACTGAGATGACTAATAATTTTAATTGTAAAACTTATTAGGGATATGTATTATAATAAATCTTAAACGCAATATTCTTTTTATTTGACTCTACTCTTAACTGGTATGCCAGAGTTAATTTTGAATCTATGGTAATCAATTTAAAATTCGTGCAAAAGGTAGCAACACCATCCTTTAATTATTCTCTTTAGATACTAAACAGTTCTAGTTGCTATTTTAGTCATATAGATAATCTAACTAGGATCATTGCAAATTGCAATTGTAATGCTTTTTGTTGTAGTATCAGCTTTTTGGTATGAGTTTTTTTGTTTATTTTATAATGTTTATGTTATTTTTTAATACTAAAAATTGGATATAAATAGTGTTACTTAACAAGCTAAAAATATCTACTTCTGAATTGCTAATTTAATCAGTTTTCTCTTTATCTCATTGTACTATTCTTAATAAGGTTATGTGTATGTATGCATTTGACATTTAGCATATTCTTTCCTCAATTTTTTTAATAACTAAGGCATGTCACATGGTTCAGATTAGTGTCTTCCGATTTTAATCAAACTCTACGAAAGGTAGAGTTTAGTTGTAAATTTATTGAAAAAAAATTCAAATTTAGGCATATACCGTACGAGCGAGCGTACTATGCTCACCTAGCGTAATCATTTTTCGGAAATGCGGGAGCAAAGTCGAGGCTTGCTACGTTAGGAGCCGATGCGATATATCTAACAATTAAGGTGCAGAATTGAATTTGCGTTCACCGAATTTTGACAAGCAAATGACATTCAACACAATACACACATAAATGTCATTTTATCGTATTGAGTATTAACATAATAACATAAGATGATTTAACAGTAATAATAATATTACAAGTGTTTTCTTTTCATATTGATTTGTCTTAACTCGACTTATCGATAAATGAGTAAAGACAGTAATAGCATGTAATAAATACCTTGCGTAATCGGCATTCTTGTGGACAAGGTGCTGAATTTGCCTTCACGTAATTTTGACAAGCAAAATGACAGTACACGTTTAGATGCGCTGAGTTCGGGTAAAATCGGGTGAGCATAGTACACTCGCTTTTACTGTATGTCAATTTGTCAAATGTCAAAATTCTCAACGCAGCCGACAAGCGCTTACTTGCTTTCCTCGTCTAGTTAATAAATATTGCGTATGTCATTGTTCAGCACAGTCTTGCGCTTGGTGCTTTGTTAATGAAGTAGTAATTTTTTCTGGACTTACTAGAGGGCAAGAAGTGTGCTAATTGATAATTTAATTAGTTAAGTTATACGAGGGTACTCTGAAAATTTTCCAGTCCAATACAGAAAGGAGTATTTTTTTGTTAAATTCAAGTTTATTTCCCAACATAGTCTCCTTGTAAACCTGTACACTATTCCCAGCGACGGTCTCATCTCTTTAATCCGTCCAAATAGTAGTTGGCATCTTGTTCTGCAAAATAGTCGTTAGAATGTGATGGTCTTCCCATTCGATGAAAATCCCTGTCCTTCGTGCGAAACCTTGAACCTAGCAAACAGAAAAAAGTCGCTTGAGGACAATTGCAATTCCGCCTTCAACTTGTCAAGTAAGATGCTCCCGTTATTATTTTTCCTTTTTTCAAGATAGTCTATTAACACAACTTCACGACTATCCCCAAAAACAATCGCCATCACTTTCCAAGCAGATGGAAGGGTCTTCGCCTTTTTTGGAGCCGATTCACCGCCAAAATTCCGACTTATTTTGCTGAAATTGCTAACAGGGATTTGGAAGTGTTCATTCGAATGCGTTTTTGATCCTGAATGAGCAAGACAGCTTTTTCATGCTCAAATCATTAGTCAATATATTGAGTGGGGCAATGAAAAGGGGCCTTATGGGCAAAGAATAGTAAACATTATGCAGCTTGTGTTATCAGGTAGTGGGAATAATTTGCACTTTGTGTTCAAAAATGTTAAAAAACATTCGATCAAATGCTACGATTGGCATCCAAAAATTAAATTCTTCTGGGAACTTTAAACTTTCAATCGTTTCTTCTCAAAGTGTTGAATAAAACACCACTCACATATGACAATACGTTCTTTCGAGATGCCCTCTAGTCTTAATTCGACTGTCGTCTAGGACCATTTGATGAACTTTTCCGTTGTTATCGGTAGTGGTTGCCGTTTTTAGCCGTCTGAACGTGTATCGTCAACCAAAGTAGTGTAGCCACGTTTGAATGCAGCTGCCCAAAACTTCATTGCAGCAAATGCGTAGGCGTATTGCCTTTCAAATGTAAGAATTTAATAACAGCTCGATACTTTATTATTTCCATTTTCACAAAAACACTAACATCGACTGACGCAACGCGTCCAACATGACTGAAATTTTCAAAAGTATCTTTCAATACATTTCTGACGAGTAATGCCATTTTCAAGTTGAGGTTTGAAACTTTTCAGGCTACCCTCATAAATATCATGATTGTGATTTTCGCTAGTCTTAATAGTGTTTTAACATGCCATATTCATACCGTATTTTTTTAAATTTTCTATCTTTTTTTCATCTAATATTTAAGAAATATTTAAGAAAACTTTAAGCAACCGCCAACGTCCAACATCCCCTAGATCATCTCTGCAGCTGCAAGCAGCAAGGATTTTTGGAGAGGGTGGGCTAAGGGTAGGGGTTTCTTTCGGCCTCCAGCAGAGTAGAAGGAGTTGTAGGCCGGCGGAAACTACTTGCCTTTACGCTACACACACAGCAACGAATCAATCTTCGGCCAGCTGACAGCTCCATTGTTCTATCCGGACACTGTTCAACGGAATCGGACAGTTAACGTCTTCTTCTTGAGAGAAAAGTTTCTAGCGCGCTTAATTCCGCCAGAAAAGCGCAAGCAACAGTGAAATTGGTAGGTTTCGTTTCGTTCTTAATGAAGTGGCGGGTGTGGGAGGATAACCAAATTAAAATGAGCATTGGTAACATTGCGTGAAATTGTTTTTAAGGTAATCGAGTAAGATTGTTACAGTGTATATGTTTAAGGTTTTTATTAGTAAATATATAATTTTCGATGTTTTATTTTTATTTGAAGAAGAATTTACCTATACAGATCTAGTAACAATAACCTAAAATTCGAGCGCTATTTTTCGCTGCCTACATTACATTCACCTCTCAGTTTATGCCACTAACTTCCAAAATCTACACACGTAATGTATATTTTTAATACATCATGGTAAGCCTGAGGAATCACTTATGTGTGTAGATTCCGTAGCGTTTAGGCGAAACGCCACCTTGCGTTAAGTAGCCCGTGAGCTGCTCGATAGGTGGTGGGCATATACATTCCGGTTTGCGTCACTACTTTCTAGGCGTCATGATTATATCAAATATTTCAGTGCTGTTTTTGGAAATTAGTGACATAAACTGAGGGACGAACGCAATGTAAGCAGCGGAAAATAGCACTCGAAACCACGCTGATGACGCCGGGTAGGCAGAAATATGTCCGTGTGTTACTGCTATTTTCTCTGCTTACATTGTTTTTGTTGGGAATGATTCCACCTATACCATGAACTATATTAGCATTAATTTTTAGTTAAGATTTTACTTGAAAACTATGTAGATATAGTATGTACTGTGTTTTAATTTCTGGACACTGGAAGTATCAGCTCGAATGTCCTGGCAACAAATATATCGGTTGATCCAAAATGGGTGGCGAGGTACCATATAAGAAGAACAAAGAGTCGTATAGCTGTGGGAAAAAAAATTCATAAGAAAAGTGGCCAAAAAAAATGCTGGAAATTATTTGTAAATTCCTATTTCTACCGCGAGGGGGCGTAACCCATATAAGTTGTCAAGTAAATCTTATCACCATATAGCTAGTAGAATTTGGACTCTTTTTTGAGGGGCATTTTTTTTCTGTAGAACAAAAAAATAAAAGCTCGAGGGGAGTGGTAATGTTTTATGATTAAATTGGTTGTAATTTCGGTTTTGAATTAACCGAATTTGATAAACAAGATCTCATTTGAAGGAGGATGCTTTACTGATGAAAATAAAAAAAAAATAACCATGACCTATTGGTCCTCAAAGCCATCGCTAGAGGGCGTCATTTGGAAAAATCACTGTTTTTATCATCTTTATAAGAAATTTCAAATGGAACGGCAATTATTATACCATATTTGGAAAGTAGATTAAATTTCAAAGAAAAAATGTTAAAGAAGCAAGTTGATACATCTATTAGTGTTTGAATTATCGCCAAAAGAATAATTAATAACACGTTAATTCTTACATGGTCTCCCTAGCGATGGCTTTCAGAATCAATAGGTCAGGGTTATTTTTTTATTTTAATCAGTAAAACTTCCTCTTTCAAATGAGATCTTGTTTATCAAATTCGGTTAATTCAAAACCGAAATTACAGCCAATTTAATTATGAAACATTACCTCTCCCCTCGAACTTTTATTTTTTATTCTACAGAAAAAAAGACCCCCCAAAAAGGATTCCAAATTCTACTAGCTCTACGACGGTAAGATTTATTTGACAACTTATATAGGTATATTTTCTAGAAAAATATACCCATATAAGCGGTAGAAATAGGAACTTAGAAATAATTTCCAGCATTTTTTCTTAGCTACTTTTCTTATGAAAATTTTTTTCCCACAGCTATACGACTCTTAGTTCCTCATGTATGGTACCTCGCCATCCATCTTGGATCACTCGGTATATCCCATTGCATTACATTCCAATCAAAACTATGCGCAGACTAATTCTGCATACTTCCACGACTTGTTAGTGTTCGGGCGCTTTTTCTCTCCATCGCATTCTTTTTCCGATTCACGCGAATTCCTCCAAAAGTTATTTCTCCTTTGGAACAGCGAATGCGAAGCAGAGAATTGCGAAGACGTACGAGTAAACATGTCCGGGAGATGGTCTGCTCAGCGTACGGTGGATAATTTATCTTGGCAGGTCGTAACTTGTATATTTTCATTAAGGCGCTTTTGGCTATCCCGTGATCGCGTTTATATCTGCGATTTAGATCCATCAGGCGCCTAGCGGAAACATCTCGGATATCCGAGGAATGCTTTAAAGTGTTTAATATTTTGTTATAAAGAATGTATTTGGTATACAATATGTCCTATATGCACGTCCCGCTTTCTTAATGTTGTTGAGGGATATTTTTATGTTTTACGGCTATGGTATGAAGCGTTAAAATAATAATAACAGTCCTATCTGGTAATACTTATCTTATAATATCTTATCAAACCATTCTTTGGAAACAACAGCATTCATTTTCTCACGGTATTCTGTTTTTTTTTAGCTTTAAAAAGCAATGAACCACCTGCTACAAAATACTTATCAGGCCCTATGTGCAAAATAATAATACGTCGATTCTAAATATTAGTTCATTATTATGCAGGCCAGTCCGCTCAACTAGATACACCCCCGTATTGCGAAATCGTCCCATTGTATCCGACGAAACTCGACAAATTGCCAGTAGGTGCGGGAGTAATTTTGAATTTGACAGTTCGTAATAATGACGTTAAAACTTTAGCGTTACGTATGTAATTGTTCAATTGTAACGTTTTATTTAAATTAGGGTCATTATAATTTGTTGTGAAGAATCGGAGTTTTCTATTTCGATGTTAGCAAATATTTTACACGCCGCGCCGTATCGATATTAAGTGGCAAGCAAAGATATAGTGTACATTTTCGGTTGTATTTCATCGGTTCATCACACTTAATTTCAGTAAGTGTTAATTGTATGCAAGCCTTATTTAGAGCGATCTGCCTGATATTTTTTTAAAGAAATGGAGCCAATACTTTGGATGAATTGTGATGAAAAATTGCCAGTTGCAACTACGCCAGCAGAATATTTATTCAAAATTAGGCATAGATTTTATAATAGATTAGGATACTTTATTGTTTTTTGTTGTGTATTAACACCTTTTTTAGATTTTCTGTTCTATCTCCTATTTTTAAAGCCCGTTTTAAACGCCGAGATTTTTGGTCAATTAATTGAACATATTCTTGACCAAGAAATCGATAGAAATTAGCTGTTTTACATGTTACAATAACTTGGACAATTTTTTAACGATCGTGAATACTCGTTTAGCTTCGTTAATAGTTGAACAGGGGAATTAATAAATAGAAAATTTTTGTTTGCATACAAAAATAGATTGGTAATATAGGTACAGATATAGGTTAGGTTACTTCGACTTCGGTTAATTAATTCAAATTATCAGTTACATTATAATCGTCGTAAATTTTCGAAATTTATCCTCACTTTACTTTAAAAACACTATGCAGAATTTGTAGGTCCTTTTCTGTTACTGGGTTGGTATTAAAACGGTAAAGTTAGTGAAAATCGTCGTGACAAAAATATAGCATGTTCTATTTAGTTCAATTAATCGTACGATAAATCGTTCAAGAAATCGCTCCGATTTTTCCTGTTTTATACGGTACGATAAAATCGAAGATCAACTTGTTCAATTAATTGATCAATAAATCGCGGCGTGTAAAACATGCTTAATAAAGAAGGCCTTTCTTTTAAAGTACACCGGGTGATTCATCTATCTTGAGACGACTGAATAATTCGGAATAATTCGGAATTTGATCGAAAAAAAAATGTAGATAAAAATTGTATCATATGAAGGGGGAAAGAATATTGTAAGCTCTACGTTTAATTTTAGAAGTGCCATCAATGTCTTTCGAGTGTTAGTGATGTTTTTGTCTCCTTGTCGCATTTTGTCTGGAATTTTGCACTATCCAATAGTGCTCCGTTTTTCTCTTAAATTGCAAAATTAGTTAATTTTATTTCATCACCGGATGATTTTGTTTAAAAAATATCCCTCCTTTTCTAATCTTCCCATTAACTAATTGTAACAATGCGATCGTCTTTAATTATCACCAGGCTGTGGTTAACCTTATGTTGTTTAAACTCATTTCGATGTAAATTTCTCTATACTCCAGCCTGGAGCAAATTTAATTTAATAAAACACAATTTCGCGTGTAGATGTTGATGGATTATTATTTATCTAGAAAATACAAAATGTACATAAACTTTGCACAAATACACATTTAATTTACCATTTGTAAAATATCCTGTTGATTATCGTTCCTGTTAACATTACGCGCATAAACATTACGCGGCTCGCTAAACAATCCATTCTCGACCAAGTGTCCACCAAGATCTAGAAAAATTATAGGATGCCGCTGTTGTTGTTCTGGATACAATTGTAAAGATTTTGTACTCGCTGTTATTGTATTTTGGCTCGATGAATAAAAGATACTTAACATATCTCGTTTCTCTTCGTTAATGTACGACACTAATAATTGAAATGTTTGGCAATTTCAAATTTCATGGCCACCTCATTTAATCTTAAAATGTCTTCTTCGTCAATTAAAGCGTAATATCAAAACTCTTTGTAAACATATACATGGTTGAAATCAGAAATTTAATGATAGGCAGAAAGAACCGAAGCGTCATATAAGAATGTCGAGTACACCATTAGATAGAAGCTCGAAAGTGGCATTGAGAATGTGGTTTTAGTTTTCCTCTGCAAAGCTAAGTAAAGGTGCTAAAGGTTAAAGAAGAAAATTAGCATTTTTCGTTTTTTTTTTTTAGTCTCGAATGTCATTTGTCACATGTCCATTTTCTCTTCGGGTTCATAACGAACATAAAATTTAGCAACTTTGCCAAATTTAAACCTACTCTCTATCTCCAATAATAAGCAAGATCCCCATGATGAGTAAAGTAAAACATAAATTTACAAACAGTATACAAACATTTTTGGACATACTTCAAATTAAATTTGATGATTTTAAGTGAATCATTCTTCAATTTTTTCCCAATAATTTTTGAACTAATCATAATTTTAACATTTCCGCAATGGAATCTCACAATTAAAACTTAAAACTTCACAATTTTGCCAATTTTAACAAATCTCAAGCAAAACCCATATTCAATTTATAGTTAAGTCTGCGTAAATTTGCAGAAACGTAGTATGCGTGCAGGTTTTGTGAAGAAAGAGGATTCATAGCGAACAAACTCGATTCATCTTTCATTCGCATTCGGGATGCGTCGCTTTCTGCAAACTTACGCCGACCCAACTGTATACGCTGACAAATCGCAAGAAGTGAATAATATGCAACCTATTTGTAGCAAAAGTTACAAATTTAACAATATAATATTCGAAAAGTTTTGATAGTCGTTATTTTATCGAGCAGGACGATAAAATCTATAACACATCCACGATCATTAATATCAAAAGTCATTTCGCGAATTGCCTAGCGCTTCTAGCAATCAATCTACTACCAGTATGATCAATGGAAACGCGCATAAACATCATGAGATAAAGTCACTAATTAGTTATTTCGACCACATGCGCACCATTACGCACCAGCTGAATTCATCCGGGGTAACTCCCTCGGATCTAACGGAAGGCGAATCTTCACTAAAGCTTCGAGGGTTTCAGTTATTAATCGCAATTGATCGGTTGGAATTTAGGGGGCGATTAACAAAATAGAACGGCAAGATAATGTAGTAGCGAATACATTTATTATAGCCAAGGAGGAAAGCTAAATTTTGGAGTTATAAAGGGGTACTGGCGGATACATCCTCGACTTACGAGAACATTGGGATATGGTATTCTCTACGCGTGTCAAGTTGGATTAACGTCACGTATAGAGTGTTATGTTGAACTCAGGAAAATTGAAGATGGAGGATATTGTTGTTAGTGAGGAAGCGTCAGCACTTTACAAAACCTTACTTGCTTTTGTATAAAGTATAAAGTGCAATAAAGTGCATAAAGTTGAAGTTTTACTCCTTTGAAGTAAAAACATTAAGTAGTCTTATTTGTATCAAATATATTTAAGAGCTCGTTAGTCCGGTGCTAAGAAGACCTACCAGCTGTGGCACAGTTAGGAGCTGTGCGTTCGATTACCAGGAAAGCACTTTTTATGGTGGATCCAATCTCGAATCACTATTTCTGTGTTGAGGAATAATAAACTCTATTTCTAACTTCACTTTTGCGGCAAGAGGGACATTTTACACCCATTATTTACACACTAAAAGGTTCCTCTGGTTGTAACAAGCTTAATATGTCATATACCCTGTTGGGCCGTCACCACACGTACACTTAAAAAACAGAAAATAATTGACAACCTGCGTAATCCAATAGTGGTCAAGCAATTTCCTGCATTCTCCATCTTATATTTTCCTTGCTTAATCCTTAGTTTTTTTGTCTTTCGGTGTAAAGTCGTGTTAGAGCTGACATTTTCCACATTTCTCTTCCTCTTTTTCTGTCTTTTACAAGCTTCTTTACTTACCATTTCACTCCTCTTTCTTCGGCAGTTATGCGGGCTTTTTCCTTTCATAGTTTACTGGGTCGTCCTCTCCTTATTTGCTTTAAACTCAAACATTTGCTTTACTAATCTTTCTTCCCTCATCCTCTTCTTATTATATACCCTACCCTCAGAGTTGTGCTTGTTCTATTGATATTTCTAAATATACTTGAACAAGCAATGAAGAAAAAAAGTCCCACATGATAGGAAAATTTGATGATAGAATCCTAGAAAGCAGATTAAGAAAGAAAATAGAGCATACCACAGAAGAGAGCGAAAGTGGTTTCAGAAAAAATAGAGGATCAATGAACCAAATGTTCATTGCAAGATAGCCACGTGAGAAGACCATTAAAGTCGAAAACAAATAATTGCATGCTTTGTAGATATGGAGACAGCGTTTGACAGTATACAAAGGAAAGACGTTTGGAACATATTAAAGAAGAAAGTCGTAAAACGAAATGTTATTGAATATATATAAAAATATGCATAAAGGCAAGAAAGGCCTAAGACAGATGTGCATTCTAAGCCCACTTCTCTTCAACTTGGTGTTGGATGACGTGGTCAAAGACTATCAAGAAAAACTGAATAGATATTGAATCGGATACTGCAAAATGAAAATAATAAAAGAATTATACTACGTGTTACGTTCTCCTGTTTTGAAGAACAATGCCCCTAGCAGTCTGCTTCGGCGTATCTTCCTTGTGAAGAGGGAGGACCAATTGCTTATGTTTGGATGTAAATAATGCTTATATGTTTGTTCGCTTACTCGGTTGCTCTCTAAATTAAGCACAGTACATTGATATAAAAATTAATTTATTAAATAAACAATTCTCTTTCTAACATAAAAAATAAAAACGTGCTATTTCTCATATATAAAAAAAAATGCAAATATATTAATATTGTCTATATTAATTGCATAATTCGGTTTCCTTGAATTTATACATAGTTCCTGTATGCATTTGTACGTATCGCAATATTCATATGTATAATACTAAGGCTACAACTAAACCCTATCGAAGCCTGAGCGTCTGGTCAGGCAAAAATTGTCACACAACTCACGGCTACCCAGACGCTCTCGTTATTTCACATATTTATTTGATATACCACCCCTAATATCTATTAATCTTGCTGCTGTCTCATACACAAGTGAGAAAGCTGGAAACCAAAAATTGTGCTATGAAAAAACGCTATGTTATGCGTAAGCAAAACAGCGACTGATGACAACAATGGTACTATATGTTCTCCCTCGGCAGTAACCCCTTATCTAGCGCTCGTTTCCAATATATGCGCTAGCGGTAGCTCCATCATACAAATATTTAAATTACTGTTAAGGTGGTTTCTTAATTCGTGCTTTGTGGATTTTGCAATATTTGTGCACATTACAAGAAATTAAATCTATTTTTACATTAAATGCGTACACATTAAAGTTTTAATGTATATAAATAAGAAATTATGAATTTATACAAAATAAAATAAATGAAATATTGAATTTATAAGAAGATAAAATTAACGAAATGTTTTTACAAAATAAAACATAAAATATTGAACTTATAAGATAAGGCAAAAAAACGTTGAATTTACAAAATAAAAATAAAATGTTAAGTGCTCTTAACACCACGCAGACGACTTGATAATTATAGGAGAAACCGAAAAACAGTCACAGAAGAATATACATATATTTAGTGAACAACTTAGAAAGAAAAACATAAAAATGAATATACTGGAATATCTTTCTCGGGGTTTTTTCTCAAATTTTTGTTAAATTTTCTAATTTAACTCGAATAAATGATTCTTGTAGGTTCGGGGGTATCCCTAGATACCCTTACGGCAATTCTTGAATGAATTTCCAACTCAGTAAAATGAAATTAACGAATTGAAAATTAACTAACCTTGAAACTTTCGAACGATGCCACTGTATATAAACCCTCTGTTTATATACCCACTACAGGAACTGCCTGCTCTGGATATTCAAACCTTTTTACTTATAATAAAGACTTTAAATACACAAACGAACACTTATCTTTGGATTAGATTTAAGACAAGCTTTGATTCAACCAAGGCCGAATAAAGATTGATGAAAATTTATGGCGTCGTTCATCTTTCTTTTATTTTAAATCGCGAAAGACCGGCGGGACATTTCACAGCCAATTTTGATAATTTAACCCAAATAGAAACTAAATGATATTAGCATACGAGAACGAATCCAGTGACTTAACCAGGAGGTTGTATGTTGTTGATTCTGTTGTCCGAACTGTCACCAACAAGCTTTAAACGAGAAAATCCACTGCTAATTTACAGAAACCCTTCAGATAAAGATTTAATTGATGAAATATTATCTGTTGTACTTTGCAATTTATGCTGTTGCTTATTCCAGACGACTTTTACATTAATTTGGACGAAATAAGTGAATAGAAAATTAATAAACGAGTAGATTTGTCCATGATACCCCACACTCGTCATTATCTGGACTTATAATTAAATTATAATGTCCTCGCTGCAAGGACGGTTGGCTGAGGGGGGATGGTAAGGAAGAAATTTCCAATTATCCCCGCAAGAGGGATATTTAGTTACCAACGAGTGGCCAGACTGACATTTAGTCAGTACCGAAGTGACAACTGAGAGAAGTTGTTGTTGTCGTAGATACAACATTGAACATAACATAACAATACAGATGACTAAAACCATGATAATAGAAAAAATAGAAGGGAAACACAATATAAGGTTTAAAGAAAAAAACATAGAACAAGTAAAATACAAATATCTGGGAGTAATGATCATATGATCAAAGTAAATTTAGCAGATAAAATAAAGGAAAGAGTGTTCAAAACAGGGAGACCATCTAATAGTATCAAAACATGTTTCCTAAGGAAAAAACAAATCTTCATTACGATAAAAACAGAAATTGTCAAAAAAATTTATGTCAATATTTACTTAGGAAAACGAAGCACAAACAACAAACAAGAGACAAAAAAGCAACTTAAACAGTATCGTAATGAGGTTCCTGTGAAAAATAGAAGAGAAAACAAGAAAAGATAGAATTCAAAACAAAATATTCAGAAAAAAATTTAAACATCACCTTATAATTATGGGGATAGTTGTTATGTTATGTTCAACGTCGTGTTTACGACGACAACAACTTCTCTCGGTTGTCATTTCGATACTGAAGTAAATGTCAGGCTGGCCACTCGTTGGCAACCAAATACCCCTCTTGCAGGGATAATTGGTAATTTTTGCGTTACCATTCCCCCCCTAAGCCAACCGTCCTTAAGGCGAGGACGGTAGAAATTAATTATAAGTCCAGATAACGACGAGTGTGGGGTATCATGGACAATTCTACTCATTTATCAATTTTCCTATTCAATTACTTCTTCTAAATTAAAGTAAAAATCGTCTGGGATAAGCAACAACGTAAATTTCAAAGCGCAACAGATAATATTTCGTCAATTAAATCCTTATCTGAAAGGTTTCCATAAATTAGTAGTGGATTTTCTCTTTTAAAGCTTGTTGGTGACAATTCGTACCACAGAATCATCAACAAACAACCTCCTGGTTAAGTCACTGCATTCGTTCTCGAGTACTAATATCATATTGATTGAAAGTCATCAAAAAGTTAGTTTCTATTTAGGCAAATTATCAAAATTGGCTGTGAAAGAAAACAATCGCCGGTCTTTCGCGATTTAAAATAAATGAAAGAGAAACGACGCCCTCAATTTTCATCAATCTTTATTCGGCCTTGGTTGAATCAAAGTTTGTCGTGAATCCAATCCAAAGATAAGTGTTCGTGGTGTATTCAAAGTCATTATTAGAAAAGCAAATTGGGTTAAATATCCAGAACAGGCAGTTCCTGTGGTGTGTATTTAAACAGAGTGTTTATTTACATTGGCGTCGGTCGAAAGTTTAAAGGTTAGTTGATTTTAAAAAATCTTAAAAATTCGTTAATCTGATTTCAATAAGTTACAAATTCATTCAAAATTGCTACAAGGGTGTCTAGGGATACCCTCGAACCTACGAAAATCATTTAATAGAGTTAAATTTGAAAATTTAACAAAAATTTAGAGTAGAAACCCTGAGAAAGATATTTCAATATATTCTTTTACATCTCGCACCTTTTAAAAATGCTATGCCACCCACACACATTAGATAACGAGATCTGTATTTAACTGATTATTGCGAAAATATTTAACAACCTGCTTTTATCTCATTGTCACGTAAGGCTATTACCTGGTTGAAAAATTTAATTATCAAATGCGTTCTGATTCTGCAACAATGACGGTTTGTTTCATTATTGGGGAAAGACTCCTTTTTGACGTTTCTGTACTTCTCTGCCGAACAAGAAAAGCGCGCGCGTTTCACTTATGTTTGATATGTGGGATCTGTTTTTCAAGTAATAAATTAATATCAGTTTATCATATATTAAAGTACTTAACTTTTCATATACCTTGCTATTACGTATCATGATGTAACAGCAAATATTTTTCATATACTTTAATGTCATATTTGCGATTTCTTTAGAAACAAATGACGATCTCGAGTCATTTATTCGCTGGTATTGTCTGAATAGTTTTAAGCATCACCATGAAAATGGCGTTACTCGCTAAAAATATTCTGATAATATAATTGAAAGATTCTTTTGAAAATTTCAGCTATGTTGGAGGCTCAGTTGTTGTTTAGTAGTTAATTGTTGTTACGCAAAGTTGGCTAGGAAAGAACGCCAAATTGTTTCTTGTGACGCCATGACTGATTTAAAGAGCTTGTTGCTAAACAAAATAATCATAACAATTGCCAAACTACCAAATCTTAATTCCAAAAGCGTAAATTATCCTTGTTATTTATTGTTATTATAACCTGCATTTGTCATACTTTCGTTCTTTGTGCTCGTTTCTCTTTCACTTTATCGAACTTTATTGTAATTAATTAATTGTGGTAGGTTTGTTTAATTTTGCTAGTTTTTGAAAGGTAATGTGCTTAAGTTTCAATTTTTTATATTGTTGATTTTACAATGGACTACGTAAGATAAGATCAAGTACCTAATTTAAATATTCGGTAAATTTGGCAACAATTACCACGAAGTGGAACATCATGAACACTGCCCTTGTACAGCCGGAAATATTTGATCTTTGCCTTAAGTATGTAGCATATGTAGATAGTATAAAATTTACAGAGCGAACTGCTTTATCAGAAGACAATATGATTTAAACTATTGTACAATTTGTTGCGCAGCCATAGCAAACAAGATGGTAATTGTCGCCAGATTTACATAATATTAAAATTGACCCAGTAGTTTTGCATGGTTCCACACAAAATCCCCAAAAAACAGACAAATTGTCTATCAAAAACTAACATATTTAAACAAACTTACCATAATCAATTAATTCGATAAAGTAAAGGAGGAACAACAATTAACAAAACAAGTTAAAGTGAGAGAAAATAATAACGAGAACAAAGAAGGAACGTATGGTAAATGCATGATAAAATAACAATAAACGACAAGAATAATTTACGCTTTTGGGATTGAGATTTGACAGTTTGGCATTTGTTATGATTACTTTGCTTAGCAACGAGCTCTTTAGATCAGTTGGGCGTCACAAGGAACAATTTAGCGCTCTTTCCTAGCCAACCTTGCGTAACAACAAAAGCAGATTACCAAAACTTTACTGCTGCATATCATCATATTTCTTAAGTTAAAGTATAACATATGTAATATCGTAGGATTTGCTTTTCGATTGCCTTTCCAAAAACGTAACGATATACAGGGTATTCTATTTAAAAAAAGAAAGTTGACGTCACTTCCGGTGAAACCGGAAATGTCATTGAAATGCCGATAACGGCACTAAAAATAGCAACCGACCTATTTTGTCTAAGACCGCTAGCTATTCTGTACAAACTTTTTGTTTATTATTACGTATTTTTTGAAAATAGGGGCCCAAAAAGCATAGTTTATCAGGACTAGGATCCCCTAATTATGATCTAATCTTGCTACAAATTAAGCCAGCTGCGGGAAAGGCTCTTTCCGATTCCACACTTATTGGCCGACAGGTTAATAAAAAATCATACACCATTTGTGTGTATTTCCCTCTTATTTTTTGCTCTTCAAAATAATTTATTTCTTTTTTAACTATTGGTGTTCAATTTTTATTTTTACTTTGCACTAAAGTCGGTACTTGACAAGATGTCTCGGTTTTTTCCTTTATTAAGAGCTACAGTTTATCTTTCATAGATAGCGTAGCTGATGTTGAAGGAACTGACTCAACTGACATTAAACATCTATAAGTCTTCGGAATCAGAATCATTAGTTTCTGATAATTCAGTGTTAGTGTCTGTTTCGTTTTTATCGTAAATGCGCTCAATTAATTCTACGATTATCTTCGTTATTGCAGATTTGTTGGTCTTAGTAAAAATTCCGCAGTCTTCTTCATTTGAATTCTTAAAATTGTTACCATAAAGAATTTCAAAACATCAAAATAAACAGTTCGTCGTTCCTTTATACGTCGTATCAATGTGTTTTTAAGTTCGTTACTTAAAAATGTGTTTTGCGTCGTTAGCTCATCAAGCATAAATTTTAATTGGCGACATACAAATTAACATTTTCACAACATAATGTTTCTAAAGCAAGTTTTATTGGTTGTAATGCTGATATAAGAAAAGTAAGCTCGTTATCAGTAAAACTGATATCTGACTTTTAGAATCCATTATTAACGAAAGGTCTCGACCAAATTCTTCTCTTACATGTTTTTGTAATATATCACCGTTTTTTGTTGGCGATTTGCGAAAGATTTTGAGTACTTTTCGTACCTTTCTTATAAGAGAATTTAATTGTACATCCTATATAGAATGTATAATTGGGAGTCAGTAGATACGCTTTGTAATATTTGGAAAGTTCCACCATCATTTTCATCGTCTTCGTCATCAGAATGATCTGTATGAGCTAACTCAACAAGTTTCTCGTTATCACACTCAATTTCTTCTAAATTATTTTTGCTATAAAGCACTTCGATTTGTACCGATCAGTTTTCAAACCAAAAAAATACTTGTTTCTATATTAGGCTGGAAATTTTTCAATCTACCCTCGTAATGAACATGTTTTTATGAAAGGAAGTGTATGGATTCCTCACAGTATCGGCGTACCGCCAGTTCAACGATCCGTACTGTAAACAGAGGCGTGCTATATTTAAGTTTTGCCGATGCGTTCGCCGCACTAACAAACAAGCAACCGAGGCGGCTAGAGATTCCTCGCGAAACAATAGCTTTGCTAGTACAACGAACAGTAAACGTTCGAAGTTTACCGTTGCGTTTCAGGACGCGCTCAAAGCGGAGACCGCTAGCCTCGCTTAAAACCGAACTCCCGAACCACACGTGAGTAGGTTTGGATGTACTGTACGTGGTCGATCGGTTATTCTGGCGTATACAGGTTGTCAATGATGTATTAGTTCTGTTATTTTTTTTTCTATTTTCTTACAATTGTTTTTGTATACTAGGCAGATACGACTATGGCACGGCTCCCTGTTACCGGGCTCTACTAATGACTGTAATCTGCTGTTGTCTAGAGAAACCAATTGTATGAATTCTTTTATTTTTTATTTTTTTGTATTTGTATATTGATAAAAAACTATTGTACTTACAGTTAATCTAAAAGCAGGAAATATTATCAAACTAATAAATGAATGCTACTAACACTGTCTACATAATTTTCAACAGCTATTGGATTACTTGTATTATGATTGAAGTCAGGAAATTAAAAATCTTGTAAAATGAACAGAAACAACATGTTAAAAACAAGTCAAATATGGCAATAAAATTCTACAAGAATAAGCGTGAAGTGTTTCTTTCTAAACTCTCTCTACTTGTGCTACACAATAAACCGGCGTTTTTTAATTATAATATTAAATTGAAATAAGTTATCGTAAAGATTGCTTTTAAAGGAATTATTTAAATGTAGTGTCCTCTCTGAACTAAAAGGGGAACTCGACCAAATCGAAAAAATATATAGGGTACTGAAAACTGCATGAGACATCTGTTGAATAAAATCTCAAAGGTGGACGTTGAGTCGAAGTTCAGCTACGCATTCAGTGGAAGCGCTCTATTCGATGACCGCTGACGTAGTATTTCTAAGGATTCTAAGTTGTTTAGATAGTATCCCTTGTCAGCAATATGTAATATTTCAAAATTATTATTCACGTTAAATTGGGAATTATTCGCGATAAGATGGTTCGCGAATTGAGAGAAGCCTGTGCTATTAGACCAAAAAAATTAACTAACGTTCTTGTAAATGGTCCAAATATTCACTTGTTTTCGAGTAAATACGTCTTAAATAACACAAAAATATTCTTGCATTGACTGCCCATGTATAACAACAGCTCAGATTTCGATATTAAAAGTTTTTTTCCCTTTATATCACATTTAACGTACCGGCTATCTGAATCAATCCTAATAAACACACTCCAGAAGGATATCATACTTAGCGCATACAGCACTTAGCACTTATCCTAAGCATATGGAATTTTGTCGGTGGATAAATAATAATCATTGTGTTGTATCGCGCATATGGTCAGACCAAAATCCCCACGCAGTAGTCGAGGGTAATTTTCAACACAAATTTTCGATAAACGTGTATGGTCCACAGTTATTTAATCGGCCCTTTCATTTTGAAGAATCGCCTCACAAGAGAGCATTACTTAACTTTTTTACAAAATGAATTTCAAGGACTGCTAGAGGATGTTCCTCTAAACATCAGAATGCAAATGTATTATCAGTATGATGCAGCTACTGCATATTTCGCTCGTCAGGTCAAGTTACATTTGGACGATAGTTTTCCAGGGTTCTGGATTGGTCGCGGCGGTCCTATTAGTTGGCCTCCAAGACCGTCAGACCTCACACCACTAGACTATTGTTTATGGGGCTGGTTCGAAAATGAAGTTTACAAGGTAAAGGTCGATACTCGGGATGCACTAATTCGACGTATTAGAAATACTGCAGCCGATATTAAAGAAAGATATGAAGCAATCAGGAAAGCAAGAGGTACCCTTCATAGTTTGTGGTATTAAGTGTGGCATTAAGAGACAATTGTATGAAGGAATTAAGGAAACATAAAATCAACAAGGAAACGTACACAACATTTTGCGATCGTCTCAAATACGAAATTGAAAATTCACGAAGGAGCTCGTACGCCGATTTTATCAGTAATTCCACGAATAAGTGCAAGGCAACATGGGACATTGTCAGACAGATTCAGGGCTCTATCAATCTACATCCGTTTAATTTGAAAGGCTTTGGTAGGAACAGCCAAGGTGCTAGATATACTATAGATAGCATTAGTGACTACTTTATTGAGTTCTGTGAAGGTTTCGAAGACAGCGAAGAAGTGTTAGTAGAACCAGAATTAGTAAAAAAACGTCCGGGAATCACTGGCATTGTATCTGGCCGATTACCATGAGGTCGTAAGCGTTATCAATAGCTTGAGCAACACCAAAGCGACCGGGAAAGATGGAATTCCGGTTTTTCTGCTCAAGTCTTGTTGGTATGTATGTAGGTTTCCAGGGCTTTGGATTGGTCGCGGTAAAAACACTTGGCACACTTGAGATGCATTAATTCGACGTATTAGAAATACTGCAGCCAATATGAAAGAAAGACATGAAGCAATCAGGAGAGGAACAGGTGCCCTGCGTAGACGAAACATAAAATGTTTAGAGGTCAATGGCGGTATTTTTAAACATTTATTAAAAGAACGCTATGATTAAAAACATGTTAATGTATGAAATTTTGTTTATTCATAATTACCTTATAACTTGAAAACAAATGAAAGTCACATAGAAACCTATGCGTTTTTTTACATTATCTTCACGTATACAAATTACTCTTGGAGTTTGGTCCGTTCCTCCCGTCTCGCCCTGCATATCTATGCATAACAAAGAATCTGATTCCGTCGCGCCGCCGAAAGTTGCAATTCTGGTAATAAGGTTTGACAAACGAGTGCAACGTCAGAGGCGTATCGCGCAAAAATAGGTACGTGAGATACAGTATTATTAAAAAATAATATATTCTTATCTTTTATCGAGTAGAATTTTGTCGCAGTGGACATCAAGACGTCAATAAAAGATAAGAATATATTATTTTTTAATAATACCTCAGACGTTGCACTCGTTTGTCGAACCTTAGTAATAATAAAATAACTAGTAGAGGGGTCAAAATATAATCAATAAGTTGCACATTATTTTCGCTGTAACAAAGTAAGGATACAAATAGATAACATATAACATAATAAATAGATGGACCGTCTCGGTGGTCGAATGGTTAGCATACTTGCCTTTCGATCCAAATGGCGCGGGTTCAGACCCTGGTCGAGATGGATGTTTTTTAATTACGAATAAAAATCGAAGTATGCCGTCTTTTCGGATAAGGAAGTTGGTCCCGTGTTAATATGATGTTTGGCACGTTAAAAATCCCTACCAAAGGTTGGAACACTTCTGGATTCGGCAAAATTCTAGTGCGGTCGGCTAATGAGCACAGTAATCGATGCCTAGAAGTGCAAGGTGTATTCCGTAACCCGACGCTTCGCCCAATACAACAACAACAACAACAAATAGATGTAAATAAATAAGCCACAGCTCTACTCTGTTCAAACACATGAATTTGGAAACGTAAGCGTCGTCACAAAGAAAACTGTTTTCAAAGACTACAGTAAATAGAATATTGATCTCTCAAACACACAGATACTTTTAAACACATATGGCTAAGTCCAGCACTAACAACATGCATATATATGTAAATTTCAAAGTTACGATACTCGTACCTACGCAAACTATCGAGATACGTGATGGTTACTAGCGTGCTGCTGTAAAATCAATTCCAACGGTGTACTTTATAGTTTACGTGGATGGGGGTCTCCCAAAGGAGGATTAAAATGGATCTAGAATGTACGGAAACGTTATAGACGTTTTTACGCGATATCTTTATGTATTGACATATTTTTTTTACTTCCGGTAGCGTCAAGAAAGATTGTAAAATGTTACTGGAGAATAATTTTTTTCATTTGTGAGTTCTTATACTATAAGAATTGCCATTGACGTTAGGTTTCTTTTGATTGAAACTTTGGAACTATCACAATAACTAATGAAATTAGAATATCATAAATGTATACAACATTTAATGTGTTTTAAGTTGGTAATATTATGAAATTATTGAAGTTATTGGATACTATAGCTTGTTTTACAATGAGATCGAAGTGTTGCTCTTATGGAGATAGCATGAAACGTTGCTAGATTTCCAATACAAGGATTATTTAAGATAGTAGGTTGGTATTACGTGTTATTGACAGTAGAAATTATTAGAAAAATCTACCGTATAGGTTTTTGTTATTTATTGATATGGTGAAACGATTTGAATGTAAATTAACAAAAAATAAATGTATACATTTGGCAGAAATTCCACACGAATCGTATACGTGACAAAAAGAGGTAGTTACAAATGACGTACTGCTATCGTTTATGCGGTTACTGTTCCAAAATTCAACCGTTTTGTATTGCGTATTGGCATACATGTATGGATTTTTAAATGACTCTTCTGTAAGCACGAAAAACTAAAAACAGAGCGAGTAGAATTATCTCTAAACACGCAAAAAAAAGGTATTCAACAAATATTTTCATTTACGACATTCTCCGCGTTAAAGGTGTGCATAGATGGCGCCTCTTAAATTGCAAACGAAAGGAATTCTCAACCCGCGTCAATTTGCCGCTGTCCTAAATTACGGTCTGTTTGCCTTTCGCTTTTAAAAATATTTGGAGATTCGGCGCTAAAAACTGTAAATAATGCAACAGCATTCTTCGCTTTTCTGTTTTTCGAAATAAATACAGAACGCGAGTTTTTGGTCTTTTAATTCATTCCCTAAATAAAATATTTAAGGAATGCCTATTAGATGTATCTCTGAAGTAATTAAAATATCTTTTTGAAATTTTGATAGACAATATTGTGGATAAGAGTCTATTTTTTAGAAATATTTTCAATTTCAATGGCACTCTTAATTAAAATGGAAATAAATATCTACTTTCTTATTTCAAATTCAACACTGTGTGTGTATTATGTGTATATTATATGTATATTATGAATTATTTACATAGCGCGCTTAATTTCATGTTAAATGATATCACATATCATAGGATGTACCAACTTTGAGAAATTATTTTTTTTGACAGATGAAAATTTTGACGGGCCCAAATTTCAATTTCATCATCAATAACTCTTCTTTGGCAATAGCTACGTAAATCAGTTTTGTGATTCAACTTGTGAAATATATACGGAACGAGAAGGTCTCTTGTTATTGCTTGACATGTAGCCGCTCCACATAAAAAATAGAGCAAAACAACGGTACCTTCCTTCTCGTCAAATTTGTGTTTCTTCCGTCTCTACATTCTAAATCTAAAACATGCAAGATGTACGGGACAAGACGAAAGAGGCTTTTGTCAATGTAACACGTTACTTAAACCATATGGTCATTTTGCCCTAATAAATAAAAAAGACAAGAGTAATAAAGTGGTGCGCTTTCTCTGTTTAACAGACTTGCATTGCTTTTTATGCAGATAGTTTCATACGCATCAAGTTCTCTCGGCGAAGTTACGCTCTTAATCAATGTCAGGTTTTCTAATTCAATATTATGCCCGGTTTCGTTCATGTGTTGTGCTACACTTGACGCTTCTATCTTGCCGTACCTATAGCATTTGTTTGGCCTGTTTGGCCAATATACTCAGCTTTATTACAGTCATTACATGCAATTTTATAGATTCCCGACTTTTCTTTCATCTTTCATGTCCGGTTTATCTTTCGAATTGCCAAGAAGTTTTTTGAGTGTATTACGTGAACAGAAACATATATTCGTTAATATCTTGTCCACTAAAAGCTTTACTAATACCCTTCGATGTTCTGTGGAAAGAAAGTTTCACAAATTTTTTGTCGCGGGTTTCTATCGGGATTAAGGTCGTAGAATTTCTTACATAATACCTATGATGGACTTTCTTAAGCATGCTGTCGACATCTATAGAAGAGTGACCACTGTAAATAACTACATTTTTTGTGAATTTAAGCTCTTTCATCGATCTATTAATTAAGAAACTAATCGCGGCCATTTTGTGGTTAGAATCAGTCATAATGTATCTATTGGTGTTTCCTTCCTAGAGATGTCTATTTCCAGTTTTTTGTTGTTTCTAATTACTAAACTATCAAGGAACAGAAGTTGATTATTCGCTTCTTCTTCTACTGTAAATTGAATAGTTTCGAATTTGGAATTAAGTGTCGTGTCCTTAGTACCAAAAACCGCGAAAATATCATCTACATACCTGAGCCAAATTCTAGGAAAATGTACGGTGTTCTTTTTTAAACACATTTCAAATTTGCTCATGAACAAGTTGGTTATGAAAGGGAACAGCGGATTGCCCTTCACCGTACCTTCCAGTTGTTCATAATTCTTGCTCCCTATTTGAAAACAAGTTTGGTTCATGCAATTGTTAGTCTTTTATATTCCGCAATTTTGGCATCGTCAATTTTATTAAGTTTTAAGAACTCCAACCAAATATTCTATGGTTTCTGAAATTGGTACGCTGGGGAAGAGAGAACAAACATCAAATGATATCAAAATTTCCCCATCTTCTAATTCAATATTATTTACTTTATTAAAAAAATCTAGTGAATTTTCTACTTCTAGGCTATTTACTTTGATGGGTAAATTTTTTTATTCGTTTACTAGCTATTTGGACAATTTGTACGTAGGTGAGTCTATACCCAAAACTATTGATCTCATGAATTTTCCTGGTTTATGGATTTATGGGAGACAGTGCATTTATTGAACTGTCGCGTTTAGGATTTTAACAGTTTTAACTTAAGGTTCGCGTTAATGAGTTTTGGGCAATTTTTCAGAACCTCTTGCGTTTCTCTAATCATGGATGATAACGGATTTTTCCTTAATTCTTTATAAGGTCCTGATGATAACAAATTATTGATGCGGTTGAAATAATCAGGCTTGTCCAAAATGACTAATCTGTTCCCTTTGTCTACTTTTAAATAGAAACAATTTTTATTTTTGAAGCCTTTAATAGTCCTGAGATCACCTGCGTTATTTCTCAAACTGTTTTCCTCGTTCGAGTTTTTCGAAATCGTAATTTTGCATACGTTTCTTACATAATCTTTCGTTGTGGCATCTAGGTTCTTAATGAACGTTTCTACTGACGCAATGAGGTCTCCCGTCGGGATTTTTAAGTCGTGAATACAATGTTTTAGTCCCTTGTGTAACAGTGCGATTTCGATTTTATTAAAGGTCTCTGCTGATTGGTTACAGATCAGTCGTGTGCCCTCCGCGGACCATTTTCTTGCTTTTTGGGACAAATTTTTCGGAATTTCTTGTTGAGGCATAGCATTTTTAATTTGAACTTACGATTAATCCGTTCAATTACGCGTCTTTGGAAATCACACCATTTTTTAAAACTGTTTTCGCCTAAAAGACGCATTACTTTAAGCGCTGACTTCATTTCGTAGCCATTGCTTTTTGGCATGATTTATGACGTTTTATGGTTTTTTGCAATTACTGGAAATGTTAACCTGCATAAATTTTGGAAAGACCTTATGTTTTTTACACCGTTTAAGAAATAAGGTATCAGCTTGTATTAACTTAATACTGACATCACCAAAGCGGTTTATTATTTATTATTATTATTATTATTATTATGGCATTAAGAAATACGTCTAATAGGCCACTGTCGTGAACGATTCTACATAACACTGCGTCATATTGTATTTGATTATAATATACAACGAATGAAATGAATTGTCTCTTATCAAATTATGCAATTTTAGATAACCACGATTTTCACAGTTATATTCTTTAGATTACACACCAAAAAAGTACAATTTGTCATATTTCTACAAAAGTAAAAATTTTTTGATGAACGGTACTTTAATATTCTTCAAAATTACGTAATATTATAATCTAATGTATCTAACATCATACTAGAAAGATGTTTAAGTATTTGCACGCTATTTGCACTGTTAAGGAATTTGATGTTGCAGTCAAAAACTCAGCAGAAAAACAATTTGGATTTAACTGTAGTTGTTCATTCCAAAAATGAAATAAATTTACAACGGTACCGGCTAGTCTATAGACTTTTAGAAATTTTACAAATTTGAAAGAACTGGCTGTAATATTCCTAACATAATCTTCATGCAGAATGGCAAACATTTTCCTGACATCTTTCCAGAACCTTTATTATCGTGTCAAATCCAAAGCGCTTTCAAAAACTTCATATTAAGCATTGATATAGCCAAAACACATTCTTATTGTCTTCAAAAGATCTTATATTCATTTCCGCTTCCAGATCTAACAAGCTCAAACCATTCTGGCTGTCAATCACGGAAAAGGAGACGCTACCGGTGCTCGACTTCCTGGCGGCAGCTCTCATGTCGGCTGAGTACGATCGGGCGTTGAGTAGGGCCCTCGCAATGCCCGAATGCCCGGTAGTACCGTTCTTTGGCGCGTTCCTGCGCGAACTCCGCGAGATACTTGCTACTCCTCCGAATATACACGACGTACATGCTTCGGGAAGCGTCGGCGATGGTCAACCGCATCCGCCGAAGGTGTCCAAATCGGAGCTACGGAGAGAAAGGGACCAACAGAGGCAAGTGGTAGGTGAGATCATATCGTGTATAGTATAATCTTATGATTATTTTCTTATCTTCATTCACCACTTACACCTCTATAAATTAAAATTAAAGTATCGAAATTTGCTGTCGAATATTATGCTAGTACAATGTTTCTACGGGGTTAGTAAGGAGGAACGGACCAGGAGTGTATTGTACACGTGAAAATAATGTAAAAAAACTCGTATGTTCGTATTTGTTTTCAAACTATAGCGTAATTAAAACATTTTAACTAGCGTTCTTATAAATGAACCAAATTTACGCTTGTTTTCGAATTAATACATCTTAAATAAAAATATCTTGCTCATGTTCAACAAAAAGTCATAGACATACGTTCGACATTAAAAGTTTTTTTCACTTCTTATCACATATGACGCGCCGGCTAGTTGAATCAATCAAAGACGTGGAAAAAAAATCAGATCTACATTAAAAAATCAGTTGTTTTGGTTATGTGTCGACGAGACAACAGATTGCAAAATAAACTCTATTCTAAATGTTATAATAGGTGTACTAGACCCTCATAAACCGACATTTCCACTGTTACTAGCTAGTAAAAGACTAGAAAAGTGTACTGGTGCAGCAATTGTGAGAGTGATACTTATTGTTAGTACCATAGAAAACTTTCAAGTCTCTCCACGTCAAGTGTTGACGTTTATGAGCGATGATGCCGTGAAAATATGTTCAGTAGGCCGTTCTCTTCTTGAACACGGTGCTTACATGTTACGTGCTTTACATCTTGTAGCAGAAACTATTCAACAATGTTCACCCAAGGTAGATGCATTAATAACAAGTACAAAAATAGTGTTCCTCAAATCGCCTTCGACCATTTCACCCACAGTGTCCTGGTATTCGTGAACCACCACAGTCAATTCTTACACGTTGAGGAACATCGTTGTAGGTAGTTCCTTATTATGCTGAATATTTCAAACAAGTAAAAGCTGTTATTCTACAATTCAATCCTGCCGAAGCTGCAGCTATTAAGGAGAGCCGACAAAATTTAAAGATATTTCCATTGAAACAGAATTACAAACTACTATAAAGTATTACATGACGTAATAAAACAATTACAAAATAGAGCGTTGTCGTTAGTAGAGTCACTGCAAATAGTGGACGAAATACATACACTGCTACGCATTATACATGACGCAAAATATAATCGTGTTTTAAAAAAGTTCGAGTGTGTTCAAGAAAGATTCCAATTTTATCACATTAAAACAAATTCAAAGAGTGTTTTAATCATGCATGTATTACATCCGTAGTTGAACGATCTTTTTCAAAATTAATAAACACATCGTGCAACGAAACAACTGTGGAAACATATGTAATACTGATACTTCTACTTTTAATGTTCGGTAATTCCGATGCAACCCGCCAACCTACTTGATAACGCTGCTTAAGAGGGTGAATGTTTCACAACTTTTCAGATATTATAATTCTTGATTGGTTCTGTTATTATTATTCGATTTATTACTTATTTTTTCGTATTGTACTTACTGAAGGAAGCACGCGCCTATGCCGCGCAGAGACATTATTACCTCGCTTTACTAATTATATTAACAATATAATTAGTAGGTATGACACATAAAAAGCAGATTCTAATGTACTTATTTTTCAAAACTTCCGCCACTTAAATGTGAAGAAAAGGATTTTCATGGCTTTCCAGTCTATGAAAGATTTTGATGCTAGTATTGAGAGAAAATTTCCAATGATTTAATAATATTATGTGGAGCAATAATTTAGCAATTTAGAACAACCTAACCTATTATATTTCCTTCCTGCTTCGCAACATCGTAAAATCATATTATAGTTGTTTCACCAATTACTCCTAGAATAGGGAAACAAATACAATGTGATGATGCCAATTTCAAGCAGTAATACGTTAGCAGCCGCCTGAGGAACAACACCCACACTTGTTTCTACTTATAACCTCAATTATAATTTCATTTGAAGCAACCGGAACGTCCAGAGGCAAAACCATAATTGAGGTAAAACATCTTCATATGTATAACAAGTTTCATCATTATAGTATACGTATATGCATATACAAGATGAGAATATACGGCTGTATTGGAGCATCTAGGTATTTAGCGAGATGTAACGACGTGATCCTAGGGTGGAGTAATTATAATGTGAAATCCTACTCCCCTGGGGTTTCATGAAAGATTTTTTTAACTATTTGAAAAGAAGAGTCGTTAAAATTTGCACAAAGTTTTGAAAGAGAGTGAAAAATGTTTTAATCAACTACCTACTATTCGTTCGTTTTTTCTTGGCATTAATGTGGTACAAAATTGCCATCTTCAAATCTTATAACCTAAATGATTGTCAGTTCTGACACTAGATTTGTAATTTGATTATTTATATTCAAAGATATTCTGCCGTCATAGGGTAAACCCCCGTATTTGGAAAAATAAAAAATAATAATAATATGGGATTTCATCTACCACGTTATTATACTCAAATTTATCATATTTTCTATGCCCAAGTCCGTATTTGCTTTTAAACGTGAGTTGAATGTATTTTATTCAGTATTCGACAATAATTTGGAAAATGCTAAGCTCAAATCACGTATGTATGTTCATTTTGCTAAAGAGGTATCCCGTATTTTAATTCAAATACGTAGATTTCGTTTAGTTTTCTTCAAATACGGCTGTTACGTGTAGTACGAAACAAAATCGCGCGTTATACACAATATGAGTAGAGCCCGGTAACAAGGAGCCGTGCCATAGCCGTACCCGCCTAGTATACAAAAACAGTAAGAAAATAGAAAAAAAATAACAGAACTAATACATAATTATAATATGTGAAAAGTAGTGAAACACTCACCCTTTTAAGCGGCCTTGGCTACGGAACAGTAAAATTAGCAGCGGTGAGCGATGTTAGCCGTGGTGAGAAAATGAGTTAATATTTTGAAAAAGAGCGTTTAACATCTACCGATGTTATACATGCATGATTAAAATACTCTTTGTACTTAGTCAGTGGATTATTCGATACACCCTCACAAATTTGTTTTAGTGTGCTAAAATCGGAATCTTTTTGTAGCACATTCTCGAACTTTTCTAAAACGCGATTATATTTTGCGTCATGTATAGTTAGTAGCTGTGTATGAACTCGATAATTTGCAGAGACTCCAATAATGATAACGATCTATTTTGTAATTGGTCTATCGCGTCAGCTAATCCTTTATGGTAGCTACGAATATTTTTTAAATCTGTTTCAACGGAAATTCTTGAACTTTCGACTGGCTCTCCTTAATAACTGCAGCTTCGGCAGAATTGAATTGTAGAACAACAGCTTTTACTATTTTGAAATATTCAGCATAATAAAAAGCTGCCTGCAATCATGTTCTCCAACGTGTAAGAATTGGCTCCGGTGGTTGACGAGTACCAGGACACTGTGTGAAATGATCGTAGGCGTTTGGGAGATTTCAAAAATACTTTTTTTTGTGCTTGCTATTAATGCGTCTACCTCGAGAGAGCGTTGTCGAATGATTTCTGACACAAGATGTAAAGCATGTACTTTACACGTAACATGTAAACACTTGCAACCATGTTCAAGACGAGAACGGCCTACCGAACGCATTATCACTGCGCCATCTCTCATAAAGATCAACACTTTATCTTTTGAAATTTGAAATTTTTCCAACGTACTAAGTACAACCTTCGTAATTGCTGCAGCAGTACACTCTTGTAGTCTTCGGCTAGCTAGTAACAGTGGTAATGTAGGTTTACTGGGGTCTAGTTTGCGTACCATAATATTTACAATTGATTTTTTTTGTCTCGTCAACATATAACCAAAGAAACTGTTTTTTCAATATGCGTTTCATTTTCTTTTCCACGTTATCGCGTACAAATGCAACATGCTTACGTGCCGTTTTCTCCATTGGCAACCGCAACTCGGGATTGTATTTGTTCCAAAAGTCCTTAAACGGTTGTTTATCGAGTAAGCCTAGTGGCAAATTACAGTTTATCAACATAAGAATTACATTAAAAAATGCACTTCTAGGTGGCATGCCCAATTTTCGTTTTCTATGCTGTGCGGAATTTACGTGTCTTGTACAGTTCCACTTCTTATTTGACATCAAATGTATTTTGCACACTTTACAAACTATCTTACTCCCGTTGTAAAACAAATCGGAAAAGTCAGAAATAAACTTATTTACTATGTCTTGAAAGGGTCGTTTTTTAGCCTTCGACATGTGCACTAAAAACTGCAGTTAATAACTACGTCTGTATCAATAAAATCAAAACGCACTACATTAAATAATAACTACAATTAATAACTACGTCTATATCAATAAAATCAACACGCCCTATCCGCTATCCAATGCTAAACTGAACTGAGTGATGATGATTTGTCATGTCGTATCATAATCGACCAGCCCTCCCTGCCCACCTAAACACAGTCACACCGCCGCTGCGATTGCTCTCCAGTTACCGGACTCTACTTATAACTCGTCATCGTTTATTATGTCACCGTTTTTCGATTATGTTTTCGCTAGTTTATATATTCACCTATTTGTAAATACATTTTACATTAGAATTTAATACACTTTACTTGATATGTGAACATACTTTTACTGTTGTTGGTCGCCTGCAATCCCCAGAAATTTATTTCCTGTTATCTTGGCGTAGTACAATCGGTATTTCAGTTTTCCATAATTTTCGGTATCCCTAATGAACCCTTCACAACCTGCTGTGATCGACGCAATGGCACTTGAGGAATAGCCTTCCTGATGGAGCACTTTTGTTTTTCCAATTTCTTCCGCCGCTCCATCAATGCACAATACCCTTAATTATCGATGTTTTAAAGGTGTTTATTTGTCTGGATACATGGTTTGACTTGTCACGCATTGCCAGCTTAATACTAGATACCACATCCAAACGGCGCAGTGCTTTTCATACGTATGCAGTACATACGTCAGCCACTGTATAATGCTAGGCTATATTACGCAAAAATGCGTATTATTTGCCAAATCATATCATTACAGATTTGCATTAAAATTTTAATGAATTAATCGTTTTCGAATTTACCGAACGCTTGCAAGAAATCTGCTGGTCGTATTCATGTGGCGCGCACAGTGTACTCTCCTGTGCTCGAATTGGAGACTTTTTTTCCAATAAGCTGGGCATCCAGGGGGTGAACCTAATTCGAGTATGCTGAACCCAATGGTGCTAACCGATTTCAAAAGTTAGCCCGCGTTTTCGAGCAATTTCAATTAAAACTTTTAGACCCAAAGACCCCAAAAAAACGTAGTTTGTATCATTTTTTAACCATTTCTTGAATTTAAATCGATAGAAATCGATCGAATAGATATCGTATCGACGAATACACATCGAACATCGATTCAGTCGATTTTTCATCATTTTTTTCAAAAAAAAAAACGTTTTTCTTTCATTTTTCATTCTCTGATTGCCCTGATTCTTCTGTATCGTCTTCTTCTTGTAAATTCCAACAAATGTCATCCAAAAGAGCATGTAGCTTTTTGCCGCTGTACCAATGTTCGAGCCCAGCTGTCACTTGATGAAAACGATCGCCATACTCATCGGATTCGTTTGGCGATTGTTCGGCGAATTTTTCTACATGGGAATGCAAAAAATGAATGTTTAATGACATTCGAACATTTAAACGGTGAAAAGCAGTGAGCATATCTTCAATTAGTATGCGCCAATTTTCGGATCGACGAATTCCAAGAACATCGTCAATAACCGCTTTCACACAATCCCATGTCACAAGCTAAATATCAATGAGTGCATTTTCAAATCGTTTGTCCCTCATCAAACGACGAATGTCCGGTCCATTAAATATTCCTATAAAATAAATATAATACAAAATGAAATTTCAATAGATCAACATTCAGATTCAGACATCTATCTTCTTTTATTTTCATCCCACTTAACCGTGGAAAAATACGATGCAATTCGTTGAATGCAGTTGCTTCATGGTTCAATACTTTTATGAAATTTTTAACAATTCCTGGCTTGATGTGGAGCGGTGGTAACAAAACTTTTTCGATCGGGACAAGTGGAATCTCAATAATGAATGTTGTTTTGTCGCAATCTAAATTCCTCACGTAAAGACCAGTTCCGTCCGTTACGTTGGTCTTTCACCATCATAAACTTCTATCGTGCACTCTTTATATAATTCTGCCAAGATTTTGTTTTATTACCTCTAGAGAATATCCACGTTTCATCCAAAAACCGCCATTTGTCGAATACAGAAAGTAACGTTAAATTTTAATTTATATATTTAATATAGAAATATTCAAGGCGCTCAACCACTATTTTCTTGAACAGTTTACCTTAGTCTTACACCATATCCTTCGAGCTTCATAATTCTTAAATACTTAGGAGATAAACGCTTCAAAATAATAAAATAAAGTTCTTACATTCCAATTATCTTAAATATTACCTTGATGTCAAAGCCTTAACAATACTCGACAATCAAAGCAAGAAAATATCTGAAAATTTCCAGGTTAAGACCTCAATTTTCCTCTTATATTAATTTCAGTTCATATCAGACTATAACGGTGAAGACCATCACTTCACGAAAATCGGGCCTGGTGGCTTAATCAACCTTGAGAAGATCTATCGTACGCAGGCTGTCATGGACCATATCTCACATTGTCACCAGCATTACCACACCCGGAATCGCCTTGGACCCACCACAACGCTAGCTGATTATCTGAAGTAAGTAAATCTGTACTTCAATCTAGTAATTTTCATTGGAACCACATTATCCAATTCTACATGTTAGAGTCTACTTTGTTGTAAAACGGAATCTTTGATTTAGCAAGTCTTTTTCGAAGACCCCAATAAAAAAGTTTTCAAAATATCTCCCAGAGATTTGTATTTCGGAACAATTCCTTTTATGTCTAGCATTTTTTGTAGTACTGATCAAATGACATATTTAATCGGTACTAAAAGACATGTCATCCCATAAATAATGCGATTTTTTCAATTACATGAAGTAAAAATCGGAGGGAGAAGGGATGAACTACCTGCATCAACTTGCTATAAAAGCAGGTAGTAAATTTACCTTGTTCTTATTTTTAATGCAAGTTTTGAAGAGTACAGTTCGATTTTAACAGTTATTTTTTCAAAGTTATAATGGAAGTGACAAAGGAACATATTCGACATATTTTACTTTATGAGTACAATGCAGGTAACAACGCAACGGAATGTGCGGGAAATATAATCTTAATGCAGCAGATGGTGTCGAGCAATAAGTGTAAGACAGTGTCAACGGTGATTCTAGAATTTCCGAGCTGTAAACTACAGCCTAGAAGACGAGCATCGTTCTGGAAGATCTGTAGAGCTCGACGAAGACGTCCTGCATACTCTTGTGGAACAATTCTATCGTGACCGTTGAGGAACTAGCCGAGAATCTTGGTCATTCAACCATTCATGAACACCTGCGTGCCATCAGCAAAGTTAGCAAATTGGATCAATGGGTTCCCGACAAACTTTCCAAGTGTAATCGCGTGCAGAGAATGAACATGCGCTCTTCTTTTCTGTCACGTCTCAGGAATGAGCCTTTTTTGCACCGAATAATGACTGGTGACAAGAAGTGTGTTTTTTACAAAAATGTCAAGCTCCGAAGACAATGGATAGGGAAAGGAGAAAGACCAGCCCCTCAGGGTAGAAAAGATCTTCACCCACGAAGGGTGTTGTTTGTTTTGGTGAGATGTGAAAAGTTTAGTCCACTTTAAACTTTTAAACCCAAACCAAACGATAATAAAGGAGATTTATTGCGAGCAGCTTGAGCAGCTTAAATCAACGCTAAAAGAAAAACGACCACCTTCGATTTCAAGACGAAGGTGTTCTTCCATCACGACAACGTTCGACCGCAATTAGCGAGGATGACATTACAAAGACTAGAGGAGTTTGAATTGGAAAAAATGTCCCGCCCACTATATTCGCCGGACATTGCCGCATTTGATTATCGTTTATTCCGCAGCGTTCAAAATCTTTTGGATGAAAAAAATATTAATTCTGCGGACGAGGTCAGAATGGTACTGGGGTAGTATTTTTCATCATGGGCAAGTGGATTTTGGAAGAGGGGCCTTGAAAATCTACCAGAAAGATAGAAGAACATCATAGAAAAATGAAGGATAGTACACTAGATTAGAAAAAGAAAGTATAAAAAACGCATTATTTATGAGATGACGATATTAAGAAATATTTCACGGTACGTACTTCCAATATAACGGAAGAAGAGCTAAACGACGCAATACAAAAAATGAAAATAGGAAAGGCACCAAGGGAAGATGAAATTACTGCCGAAATGATAAAAATGCATGAGGGAAGACAAACAGGAGCTACTAACTTTACTAAACTTAATAGCGAGAAAAAAAGAGACACCTGAGGACTGGAGTATTGGAATAATAACACCAATATACAAGGAGGGGAACAGCAAAATATGCAGCAACTTCAGAGGCATTACCTTAACAAGCACGGTAGAAAAAAATTATGCCAGAATTCTGAAACAAAAACTATGCCAAAAAATCGAAAATATTACAGAAGAAACGTCAGCAGGATTTCGTAAAGGCAGAAGGATACATGACCAAGTCTTCATCCTACAGTAAACAAGTGAAAAATCGATAACAACTGACAGATAACTGTATCTTTGTTTCATATACCACAAAAAAGTCTTCAATCGAATAAACAGAAGAGAATTATGGAACACACTAAGGAATAGACACATAGGCGAACAACTCACAGAATGTATTAAGAGTTTGTATAAAGAAACAAAAAATTACGTTCGAATAATAGATGAGAAATCTGATTGTTTTATAACCACTGGTCTGTAGCAGGGATGTGTTTTAAGCCCGATACTTTTCAATATAATGTTAGACGAAGCAATCAAACAGATCAAATCAAACACAAAGAAATACACGGTGGGCCTTTGGAGATTACAAACAGTCAATATCGGGGAGTTATGCTATAGTCATATTTGAAGACTCGGAAAGAAATCTACAACATAATATCAACATAATTAATGAACAGCTGGAGAAGGTACATATGAAAATAAATATAGAAAAAAACAAAGGTCATGGTAGTGGGGAAAAACTACAAAATTGATATAAGGATCAGAGGACAAAAAAATGTACAATTAGAAAAATTGGCAACAACAATAAATAGCAAAGGAAATATGGAAAACGAAATAAGGGAATATTAAAAACTGAAAGACTCTACAATGCCCTGAAAACAAACTTTCTCGGAAAGAAACAAGTCTCAAAAATAACTAAAATAGTAGTAAAGAAGATAGCTAAACCAATTCTAACTTTCGAATGCGGGACATGGACCACCACCAGCAGACAAAAAGAAAAAATAAATGCTATGGAAATGAGATTCTTACACAAACTAGAAAGTAAGACGACATACATATATCGAGAGCAACTGAAAATAGTCAAGACATCAAACACAATACAACAAGGACTACTTAGATGGTTGGGACACATTCTAAGAATGAATGAAAACAGTTTGGTTAGAAGAGTTTATGGGGCAAGAGCAAGCGGAAAAATAAAAAGAGGAAGATCAAGAAAGACATGAAACGAAGAAAAGCAGCAGAACAAAGAGGTGTCAAATGGGAAGAAGACAGAAAATATGGAAGAATGGAACAAGATATGGAAGAAGACATCAACTCAATCCCATTCAACTTTACGCCGAAAGGCAGGAAGGTTCTCAGGATTAAGTAAGTATATACTTTCAAAATGATGCACTTTTCTACAACAAACTCGTTAAAAATGCAATTCATCGCAACTCTGGAACTGTATAAGTAATAAAAATTCCTGCCGTTTCATCGAGTTTTAACTGTTAGAAGTTAGGCGTCTCGTATAGTACGAGCATCGCAGAAAATGGTACGGAAAGTGTTTTAGCCGTAAAGCAAGTTCCTCGTGGGAGGAGTTCTTACTAGGCGCATGAAGTTTCGGATGCTCTATAATGCATTAGAAGCGACGACGGCAAATTTTCGTATATGTGTAGACGTACATACGGAAGAGGCCAAGTACAAGAACTTAACTAGAGCATACTTCCCTAACTAAACTTGATTATACAGACAAAGTGAGTAGATTACATTAAAACTTTTGACTTTTACACGATGGGGAATATTAAAATTAAGAAAATGTACGTTCTTTGGTCCGTGGATTTTATTTACGAAGAGTGCCTAATAAAGATACGACATTGTAAGGAAAGGTTGAAAATGAAATCATAATATAGCTAGTAACAATAGAAAAGTATAACTCAACAATCTCTTGATGATATTCTAATGTTGCTAAATCTACTCTAAAGAAATATATAGAGGGTGTTTCAGAAATAACTCGTAATCAATCTCCAGGTAATAGCTGTAATCACACGGCATCTAAAAGTTAAGTACATCATTCTAATAGGCGAATGCGGGCCTGCGCAGAGTAAGTTCGTAGTAGGTTCAGCGGTCTGTTGTGACGATGCTTGTACATGAGCTAGAGTGCCGCATATGCATATGCGCAATTTATCGCGCAGGAGTTATTTTATTTGATTTCCATTTATGGCAAAACAGGATGAAACGTAACAGAAACAATAACCAATCACACAAAAGATAACTTGTCTTTATTTATTTTAAAACTAATATTTTTTGTATTAAAAAAAATATGCTTGCAGTGACCATTAAAATGTATCTTATTTATCAACATAATTAAAATATGTTACTCTTTCAACTAATTGGCGACTTGCTCAGATGAATTCATTCCTATATTACAAAGAGAACACAAGTGGTTGTTGTAGGTGGTGTAAAATCAGATTTCGTAGAAATCACCTCAGGCGTCCCCCAGGGTTCCCATTTGGAGCCAACACTATTTAACTTTTACATCAACGATGTAAGCAATATTTTCAAAAATTCCAATTTTTTACTATATGCAAATGATCTAAAGTTATTTTGCAAAATAAAGTCTTGGGGATTCCCTAGCACTACAAAGCGACCTTAACAACTTCGACAATTATTGCAATCACAATAGAATTAACTTAAGCATAAGTAAGTGCAAGTTTATTAGCTTCACCAGAAAAAAGTTTGCATCAATTTGATTACACTAATAACAATAACAAAATACAGCAACTTACACAAATCAAAGATTTTCGATTCTAAATTGTTTTTTCAGTTTCACGGTGATAATGTAGTTAGAAATGCACTTAAAAATCTTGGTTTCATAATACGAACATCAAAACCTTTTCAAGACAAAAACTGTATTATTAATCTTTATAAATTCCTAGTGATTAATACGCTGAATATGGTTGTATAAATGTTGTGGAAGCTCTTTTGGATTCGCCTGTTTGCTTCCCTAATATAAATAAAATAAATAAAAATAAATAGATAAATACGAAAGGTCTTATACGAGTAGTATCTTAAGATGCAATTTACTTCTAACGGTGCAAAGGAACTATTAATCACATCTTTGATATTGAAATTTTATTATAGTCGTTGAAATTTCTACAAAGTTCAGGTATTTTAACGTTAGAGTTTTGTGTGAATTATAACTAGGGTTGTATCTTACGGGCGCCGCGCCAAGATCGCAATAAGTATGTATAGTTAGTCAAAGTGAAATTCGAACACCATGATATACATATTTTGGCTTCCGTCGGTGAATTATCAATAAATAATTTTCCTTGGAATTTCCGACATAATTAATTAATGAAATTAAAATTATGTCCACGGCGAGGAATCGAACCTCACATCTCCTGCTTGCCGGGTAGGCATGTTAACCACTACACCACGAGGACTATGCAAGGATCATTTATTCTTTAATGCCTAATTGTTATTATTTTATTTGCAAATATATCATAGTATTTCGGCAGACAATTTTTTAACCTCACATGCCAAGTACACTAATTTAATTGATTTATTTTGGCAAAAATGTTAAACTTGCTCTCCTCCATAAAAATTACCACTTTCCAAAAATCAAAATCCTTTTCTTAATATTCTTCAGCATATCGCAAACGTTTTTCTTTGTTGATCTTGCGGATCCAAGGTGTTTTTCGAGATACTCTGGTATGTGTTTTTGCAAAAGATTTCGAATTGTTTGGGGATTAACAGCCTTATTTAAATATTCTTCTACCAAGTTTTCCAATTTTGGGGCAGAAATTTTTTGATTTTCTTCAACATTTTTTAAAATCCACAATTATTCACATATATTCACTAAAACATTTTCTAGGACTCTAACTCTATTTTTAAGGCGGTCTAGGATACTTTGTACTGTTGTATGACTTCTGTTGAACATTTTACCTAGTTGACGATAAGATTTCACATTTTTAAAGTGACGAATTATTAATTTTCTTTCCGCAACAGTGGTTTTCCCTCGTTGACGCCCCATGTTTAAAGCAATGATAATTTAAAAAAAAAAATAAGTCACTATTAATCGGAAATTTTAAAATTTTGTATCTCGTACTCTAAAGTCATAGTTTATACTAAAATATATTGGATAAACGAGTTTCATTTTGAGGTCAGAAATTGCTTTGTCAATATTTCCAGTAATGAAACGTATTTTTCTTTGCAATGTTGTTATTGTAGGAAATAAAGGCCCACTTATTAGTCACAAAAACGTCTATGTTATAGAGTTTGTGTTATTAGAGGAAAATAGATTTAAAAGTTATGTGTATGAGTTTCGCTTTGACTGACTGTACGTACCCACAAACAGATAGCCCACTGGGCGAAGCGAATATTGACATCGACCGCTGATCGGAGGTACATGATGAATATACCATAGTGGTCACGTCTCTACGTAAATATTGAGAAGGAAGAATATGAGGGGCGTGTGCGTCATTTATACACCCATCCGTATTCTCCGTTTCATATATTTACCTAGTCACTTGAGCAGTACGGTATGCATATCACGTATACCATACTGCTCAAGCCACTACGTAGATATATGAGAGGAAAGGGGAGAATATATGTGCGGTGTGCGTCAGTTTGTGTATATTCGTGACACCATTTACGTGCGCGGCTTGAGCTGTATACCTACGCAACAGAATAGCTTCTCAGAAAACATCCGCCAGCAAGTAGCTCTCCCGGACACCGTGTAATCTGCCGACAATGCATTGACTAGTTTGCTGAGGCTTGTCCTCTTTTTTTTATCCAGCTTCACCTCTCTGATGAGGTCTTTCTGGGATAATCTCTGAAATAGAATGATTGATTAGTTGGCATGTCGGAGTCTTCTTGTGGACTCCCTAGCGATTGTTTTCTTTCAGGATCGCAGGAGTCTCAGGGCTTCTGAGGTGGTCCTGCGTTTGATCTTGGGGTACGCTTCTTTCTCGGCGTTTGCGTTTTCTAGCGCAGGGTTGTCGCTCTCTAGGGTCTTCAGGTAGAAGTTCCTGTTGAGCCTGCTGAGGTAATCCGTTAAGTCCTCGACGCCGCTTTGGGCTTGAATCACTGCTCGGGAAGTGTCCCTAGGAAGCTTGAATGCTAATCGCAGGCTGCGATTTTGTATTCTCGCGAGGGATCGGGTGTGGGTTTTGGCGGCGGTTAACCAGGTTGGACTTGCGTAGGATAAGATAGGGCGGATGTGCGACTTGTAAAGAAGCACGCCTATCCTGGGTTTTAGGTTGGAAGAGGCAAAAATAGGATAGAGCTGTGCAAGTCTTCCTACTGCTTTGTTTCGGACTTTCTGGATGTGCTTATCGAATGTTAGTCTTCGGTCCAGGGTCATGCCTAGGTACTCGATCTCGTTGCTCCACTCTATATCCACATTGCCCGCCTGGATACCTGTATCCGGCAGGCGTAGGGCTCGTGTGAAGGCGATGGCTTGCGTCTTCCGCGGATTCATGGTGAGTCCGGCACCGTCGAGGAAGCTTTTGACGCTGTCTAGTTGCGCTTGCGCAAGGGCGACAGCGATCTTGGCGTCTCTGGAGGTGGCTAGGATGGCGATGCTGCCGACAATGCTCTCACATTTCTCAGTTTATACCACTAATCTTCAAAAACAGCAACTGAGATATTTCCTGACGCCACCTAGTTCCAGTAGTTATAGTCATGCCGTCCTAAATAGTACCGACGAAACCAGATACCATACTTATCCATACCCATTTAACTATATTTTTTTTAATATACAATAAATAATAATAATAAGGGATAAATAAACTTAAATATTAAACAACTAATAATAACATTTTTGACTTATACTTTGACTTCTTCCACTGATTAATGAATTGCAAGTATAAAAAATTTTTCCTCAAATCAATATGTTCATTTTATAAGATCACAATAGGAGGAGGAAAAAAAAATAATTTTTCTCTTATTGTATTCTAGAATAGTTTACAATTGATTAGTTTTTATAATATACTACATAACGTATTTTAATTGGTTGACATGTCACTATGGTGCCATTTTACAATTATCTTTACAATTTTCTGGTCACTTATGTATATTTGCTTGTTTTCTTTCATGATGGTTCCCGTAGTTGGCCTGATGATGTGTTTTTGAACACGAAACCGGTCGCCTGATAGTTGATAGAATTTGTGAGAAAATTGGACCTGCTTTTTATTTCCCTTCATTTTTGACTTATGTTATTTTTGAAATGATCGACCCATTTGGTATGGCGTCTAAATCAGTTATTTAAATTTTCAGGTCGACAGTTTCTTGCAAACTACGCGTATTGGCCGCTTCACCTCCTGAAAGAGTTGAACATGATGAGGAATACGAATGTGATGTTGACGACTATCATCCAGTGCAGCCGCTCATTCACGACCATGGGGTTAGTTTTGTATGCTTGTCGTCGGTTTATACCAAAATCGATCAACATGTGATACAGGTAAAAACCACATATTTTATATTGCAGTTTATTAGTTATTAGCGATCATATATCTCCAAATCCTCCTCTATAAATAAATCACATTATTTGTTAGTTTTCTCGTCAATGGCTAATTTGGCATTGTTTATGTACTACCAATTTAAAACAGATCACATACTAGCCATTTTCTCCTGTTTACTTTATTTGAGGAAGCCCAGAATTTTACACATTAAAATATTCGTTGTTAAAATGTTGCCAACATAAACATGGTTATTTACCAAAAATACTATTTTAATTCACAAGACACAAGCTTACAACTTACTTAACTTTTATAAGTACAGTAGTGTCCGGATACAACGAACCGCAAGGGACCGAGAAATTCAATTCGTTATCTGCGGAGTTCGTAATAAACAAAACGGATGAAATACATTTGACAAATTAAAAACTTTGTGATAATTACATCATTCAAACGATATTTATTTGCATGTATTTACGAGAGCACAATTTTTGAGAAATACTACATACATATATTTTAATACATGTATTAATTACTGATTAAAAAAGTCTGTAATTTTTGACTGTTTAAATTTGGCGCCAGTGAAAATTTGTTCAATATTATCCTCAATGTTTGAAGCTTCCTAACACAGCAGCGCTTTTTGATCAGTAGGGATTGGTACATCATTCGCATGTGTTACTTTCATCGTCCACAAATCCATTGACTATGCTGCTGATTATGTCATCGCCAGTTAAGAATTCATTATTTCACAGATTTAAAAATGTAGTCATATATTTAGCAAATCTAATCTTTTAATTGGTCGTAATTTATTGTGAATGAATATAATTCATTCGGTCATAGGGACCCACAAGTCCTTGAAACGGCTGTACCGAATTAATTAATAACTTGTGTGGTGCGGAATAGCCGAATAACTTTTGTATGTTTTGCCATACTACCTCCCCATCCCGCTATCATTAATGTGACTCTTAGTTCTAACTCAATTGAAATTAAACGTTAGTTAAAAACTATAATTTAACATGGTTTTAGAATTTTAATTTACTCATCGATATTTCACATAAAAAGTCTGTATCGTTCCTTCTACTTTTTTTCTCTTTTGCAGTAATACGTAAGCGATTTCTAATACAAGCTGTTGGTACCTTGTAAATACATTTTCATTATTTTATGAAATAATTTATTCAGATCTTTCACAGCACTTACAAATAGCACGAACAATATGCAAAAGTAATTAAAATATTGGAGAGTATTTAAACAAGAAAAAAAGTAAATTAAGACGTATTCAGTAAATACCCGACGTGGCACACGATAGCTGGTGCGCATTTTGGAAGGAGCACAACTGAACGCGTAGCATCCAGATAAGCTTTGGTATACAATGTGCAGATAGGGATTGAGCAATCCTTGTGTCGTTTACTATCATTGCTAGACACAGCTAAATGGTATCCTACTTTGCTTTGTTACTCCATTAATCAAAGTTCCAAAACTGTTTTCCCCTACAAAAGCAAGTGTCTAACAATAAGTACAGAGCATTTATTAAAGTAAGCTGTTGTTATTAACGTTAAATAAAAGAAAAATAACTAATATTGTCACTACATGATACCATGGTGGCACCATAAATGGGTAAAACGCAATTTGATAAAATTGGAAGGCAGCATTAATAGCATGCGCTGTCGTGTCGCTTATTCACTGTCGCTCTAAAACAAAATTTTTGACATCAACCTCACATTTTATAGAATAGTGTTGTGTTGTGGTGGGGTTGTGGTGTTTATGATGTTTTGTAGGGGCGTAGTTGGGTGTTGATAACGTTGAGTGTAGTATACGCAAATGACGCAAACATGTTTGAACACGATGCGACATTTCAAACATCAAAAACGATACCACTTTTCTAATACTGCTGCTATTGAAAATTTGACGTTTCAACACTCTCGATCCTTACAGAATAACCCCCCTGCACTTTGAAGAGCCAGTGTTGCCAACCCTGCCACAATAAAAAAGTAAAAGCAATCAGTACCAAGTAGCTTTTGGTATAAAATCCTGTATAATAACGCTAATAACTCTTTGATATTAATAAAAGCAGCTTAAATTTCGTCCCGAACTCAAATTAAGACTTCCACCTAACAATACGGCTCCCTATCAATACCCAGGCTATTATGATGGGTTTCAATTAAACGGTCCGGCGTTGAAGGTGAAAAAAGATTTTTCTTTTTATTCAGTAAAGATAACGACAAAGATATAAGACCAACAAAAAACAGGAAAGGTAGGAGGAAGAAGGTTGAAGTTCGCAAAAGCTAAGCGCTTTAAAAGTATCTTACGTTGGACCTCGGCTTTTCTCAGAATAAATAAAATGGGATAGCAGGCAAGAGCCGTCTCATACGCGTTTTATTTCGAAATAAAAATGCTCCGATCCGGGGTCAGTCGATACGGGCAGTTTTCTCTGCAGAAGGTGCGGTGACCTTGACCTACTTTTTCGGTCTACTGGGTGTATACACGTATTAGGGTGTCTCGGAGGTATTTTTCTACTTTTCAAGTGTAGGAGTACCTTGCCCTTTTCATTTTGTTATTATTTGTATACAAATAATTGTGATTCAGATAACGTTTTAGTACAGACTTTAGTAATAGAGATACCTTACGTGTCTATGTTTATTATTGTTTATATTAAGGAATAGATGTGCAGATATATAGGTGGACATGCCATATAGTCGACCAATATTCGGAAAATCCAAATCATACCTTTGGCGAGTCGATATTGGTTTGCAGAATAGATTTTATATACGCTTCGGGGATCGTGGAGAATTGAGTATTCAAAGCTGGTTGTGCTTAGTTGTTAGGATAGTAGAGGCACACACTGAGAATCGGACGTGATCCGAATAAAATTTTGCGGTAGGATACAATGATGGAAAGTTTGAAATAAATTTGTGTTTCATTCTGAAACCTGGCCATATGATATCGTTTATAGAAACTGCATCATCGCACTGTTGCAAATTCTTTACAAAACAAGCATGTGCGTGGCAATTTAAATTTTATTTTTGATATCAACTAAATAATATTAAATATGATCATAAAACAACGTAATCGAGAGCGCCATGTTCCTTTGAATTATTTTTTGTTGGTTACAACTACATCTGCCAGCTAAATCCAAGATTGAAACTTCAAATTACGTTTGACATTTATTCACAAGTTTGAGAATTCAAATTACATTTCAGGTTTATTGACGTATTTTATATATTTTAAAGCATCTTTATTACAGAACGACAAACATTTATCGCTGAAAGCTATTTTCGTAATGAACAAAAGCAATAGAATGGCGAATGGTCCCTATTCTATGCGATATATATACAGGGTGTCTCCAAAATGTTGGGATATAGCTTAACTACAGACTCCTGGGATTAAAATAAGAAGATTTAACCCAACTTACCTATATCCAAAGTCGTCTCGTTAAGTTGGTAGTAATTACTTAATTTTTACCACACTAAACTTCTGTGCTTTTGACATGTAGCAAACAAATGATACTCATTTGTCGTTAAAAAATAGTATTCCGGTTAACTAGATTATTGCTAGATTATTCCTATCAAAAAAAGCATATCATCAGATCAGGTTTTATTTTTTTTCGGAGAAACCGTAATAGTTATCAAAAATTACAAAGATACAAAAAATGTTCCTAAAGAAAGTATCTTTTTGTAACAAACAATTGAAAGTTCTCAGCCTAAGCACTAGAAAGTTATCACTAAATTTGTATTGCGACATTTTAATTTAATACACTTACAACCTACCGATGAAGACACAAAACCTCTCGAAACACGGGACTTTATATGTCACAAAAACACTCCACATCACACCAAAAATTATAACAATCGATCAAAGCCTAAAACTAGGACAAACGTGTACGCACAGCTTCGAAGTTAATAGAGGAGTGAGACAGGGGGATACATTGTCAGCTTTGTTGTTTATTACATCACTGGATTACGCGATAAAAAAAAAAGAAATATAGAACCTATTATTACCAAATCAGTACAAATAATCGCATATGCTGATGACTTAGTGATAATGGCGAGAAGCAAAAACCAATTATAAAAAGGATTCACAACGTGGAAGAGAAAAGGAAACGCTGGATAAACTCAAAATAAATCAGTATAATTTCGAAGAAGTAAAGTCATTTAAGTACCTAGGGACAATCGTGCATAGAAGAAACAAAAGGACAAATGTACAAATTAGAATTCAGCTGGGTTACAAGGCATTCTATGCAAATAAAAACATGCTGAAGGATAAAGCAATAAACATAAATACCAAGATGAAAATATATATGACAACGATCAGGACCATAGTAATGTACGCAGCAGAGACGGAAAGCATAACCCAGAGGGAGGAGGAGAAGTTGAGGATTTTCAAAATAAATTCGAGCCATTGTGGGACCCAAGAAAGTGGGAGAAGGCGAATGGAGACCACTAATGAATAATGAAATTAGGAATGTATTGGGAAACGAAGACATAGTCAGAGTATATAAGTCGCAGCGATTCAGATGGTATGGTCACATTTTCGGAAGAGAAGAGGGTGAGCAGATAAGAAGGATAACAGAATGGAAGCCGGAGGTAGGAAGGCCAAAGAGAAGACCTAAAATAATGGAGGGAACAAGTGGAAAAGGACCTAAGAGTTATGAAAGTAAAAAAAACTGGAATATGCGTATTAGAGATAGGATAGCATGGAGACAAGTGGTTTTGAACACAAAGACGCACCCAGGTCTGCAATAGGAAAAAAAAACAAACTTTGTATCGTGTGCAGCCGAAACTGGACACCTGTATACTTGAATATAATTCTACGTTATGTAGGACTCGTCTGGAAATAATTTTTTTTCAAAATTTTTTGTCTAAATTGATCAGGGAAGCTAATTATCTTCTTATTAAAACGGATACATAACATTAATTAATATATTTATCGACGTACCCACGCAATATTCTTTCTAACGAACCTAACTTCTTTCAAGCAAAATTCATTTCACGTACCTTCAATGTTTATGGTCAAATTTCATGGAAAATTAAAAGCTAATCCCGTATCAAAGAACCTGACGGTCGAAGTTAGTGTCCCGTAAAAATTAACGACACATGTCCTTTCGAAGGGCAAGCTCCTAACTTTACCCCATGTTTATGTCTGAATTACGTTATTGAGACCGTTGTAATAATTCAGTCGAGGCTAAGTGGTATATGTCGCAATATAGTCTTTATATTGTAAATATATGGAAAGACACATAAAATATTATATCAAATTTTAATCTTAGTATAGTTTAAGGGGCTACTAGGATTATTTATTGTGTTATTAAGAATGTTTTAGTGAAGTTTGCACATAGTGGTTAATTGCTTGCTATTAGTATTTTATTACATTAACAATTTATATCGGCTTTCTCGTCTCTAATTTGCTAAATCGAATCCTAAATGCATTTAGCGTACCGATTTTTTTTTTCCATTATAGATTTTACATCACGGCAGCACAGCTGTACTTTGGGAAGGCATGGAGAGCCCACCACCGCCCGGACTGAAAGGAGTGCTGCTCTATCTGCGTCTAGACCGGTCCTCTTCGGCCTTAACATGGGTACGACCGAGCTGGAGTGGTCTAAAGGCTGGCGGCGGTAACGATGCCGATCCATTCTCGACAGATTTCAATCTATCCTTCAATCCGGAAGAGACGTTGGCGCCGGGGTTGTTGACCAAATTGGCACTTCAAGCATCGGGCGAACAGTCTACTGGTTCGACATTGGACGATGGGTATGTGGTGGAAAATATCTTTTTTAGCTATTTAGAATTCAAGCAGTATGCAAGATTTTGACGTTGTGAAGTATATACTTAATGCAATGTAGCAGGATCGAGGATCATACAGCTTTCACCGATAAATCGGAGCATCTTAAACTTTGCAAAACTTAAAACTTCATTAAAAAATATTTACAATGGTGGCTATATTATAAAATTCTACATCTAAATTGGGCGCAGTTGAGTTGTCTCCCAGAAACAAATTATTACCTGCTCACGCAAAAGGCCATGGCCGAATTGTCTCCAAATAGCAGGACGCCATCCAAAAGCAGGTACAGGATTATATTTAATGAGGTAGTAATTACCCTAATCCTTTTCTGATAGCTTATACTTTCTACTCTTGTTTTATAGAGTATTTAGTTTCGTATTTGCAGTTATCACGTCAAGTACTTCTTTGTGATATAAAATGAGTTCCGTGGTGTTTAGTGATAAAAGAAAGAAATTGTTGGTGACTGAAGGATGTAAGATTTCTTTTCAAGAGAATCCGGTGAGAAATAAGAAGAAATGTATGTAAAGCATTTGCGAAAACTGAAGGTGTTGAAGTCGTAATTATTGAATGAATGTTGGAGCATAATTATGACAGAATACCAGAAGAACGGTTAAACAGAGAAACATTAAGCAATAGTGTGAATCGTACAGCTGTGAATGATATATGTGAACGACGGGCTGAAACTTATTCGAAGGGTACTACAAATGTCAGATCCAGAAACTTTAATAGCAGCAGACATCCATCGACTATGAAAAAAATTGCATTGTGCAAGATGTAAACAGCTACCAAAATTACCAAAAACAAGAGAAGAATTTCAAATAATTTGGATGCAAGAGCCCTGTATCTTGTGTTTTGCCATTATTATCTACTTTTTAATACAATCGTATTATAAGTAGGTAGACATAATTTGTATCAAAAGGGAAACAACGCGACCCATCTTGGGAGACAACTCGACCCGTCTCCGGAGACAATTCGTACATTACAAAACTTACCTGCTAATCCAGGGAGACAATTCGACTCTTCGTGTAAGTTAATATCGTATATCATCTCCTCGGGCATTAATGACTGCCTGTATACGTTTATTGTACCTACTAATTCTTCGCACTGCGCAAAGAGTGTTTGTGGTCCTTTAGTGGAGTTTCCGCAGAGAGCTACAAGTACTCGATTATCACTAAGCCGGACATAATCGGTCTTCGCAAAAGAATCGGATCAGTCGCGTGGGCCGCGGATTATAAATAGTCTATGTGTGACTCACAGCCGACAGAAGTGACATTTTGAAATCAACACCCTGGTGTAAAAAATAAAGTGTTTTTATTGCCATTATTGGTTTTTTGTTTGTTTGAAAACGGCATTTGTTGTATATGTAATGTAATAACCGTAAAAAGTAAACAGAGTAGTTTTTCCAAAAATCTGTTGTACCTAATACCTTAACAATAAATAAATAAACGTAACTTCTTAATAGTGTGGAGAGGATTGTTGAAAAACGTGCGCTATCAGATATGTTTCCACATTTGTTTCGGTGAAGGTTGTTCGCTGCGATGAAACAATAATATTTCGAGAAAGACCGTTCAACATCTACGGAAGTAACACAGGCATAATTAAAATAATCCTTAGAGTTAGTTGGATTTTTTTTTTAAACACTGTCGAATTTTGCTATAACGCGACCGTTTTTTGCGTCGCTTATACCGGGTAACAATGTATTAACTTTGTCCACAATTTGCACTGATTCTACTAACGACAACCTAGTATTTTGCAATTTTTCTATTGCGTTTAGTAATTGTTTATAATGGTTGCTAATACTTTTTAAATTTGTTTCAACAGAAGTATCTAAAAATCCTTTCTGGCTTTCCTTAATAACTGTAGCTTCGTCAGGGTCGAATTGTAAAATTACAGGTTTTACTTCTTGGAAATGTTCAGAATAATAAAAAGCCGCTTTAACTCTGTTCCCAATAGTCAATGGATTTGCTGATAATTGTGTTTATACACGGTCGTAATACCTGCGAATGCTAGAATACTTTTCCAATTGAGTGAAACACTAAAACACACTTTATCTTTCATATTTGCTAATTTAGCATTCCCCTCGGTAACATTTCCTAACATTTCAGTAAGTATAAAGAAAATGTAAAGCTGAATTATACCTGTACACGCTGTACATCCCTTTCTACGTTTTCTTTAAGAGAGAACGGCTGTAACTCACATTTTACGGACTGAGCATCGCTCATTAAAAATAACGAATATTTATGATGCATTGTTTTGTCGTATGGCCTTATCTCCGAAAGGCTGTCGCCAATAAACGTTTTTGGAACCTAGCAAAAAAGAAAGTATAAGATTGCAAATTTTCGCGTTTAAACATGTCTCGAATTCGTTCTGTTAAAAAAATAATCTTTACAACCTACGTAGTATCATCAAGACATAGCGAAATGTTTATCTTTAATGCTTTGATTTGTCCTATGTTTCGGTATCTTTACGTATACCTTGATAACTTTTTTTTAACTTTGGTAAAAGGTGATGGTAATTTCACCCGAGTCGGGATTGTAATTATACAAAAACTATTCGAAACAGCTTATTAAGTGCGAAGGTAGGACCACACAACATCATACTATCACAAAATCAAAATCCTCAACTTATTCGATTTGCGATACTATTTATATGTCTTTTACTTTTGTCGATTTTGTTTTATACATCTTAAAGAGGCATTTTCAAAAACTCTTCACAATACTGTTTAGTTTCATTATATTCAAATCGAAATTCTCTGATAGAATAGGAACAAATATTTAGCCAAGTCGTTACTTTTCCGGTCATCGTTTGAGAACATCACGTTTTCCCAAATTCGGCTGAATCTCCAATAAGCACCTCTAAATTTCACGATCTAGATTCGAATTTTGGACTGCTAATATTTTAGCCCAAAATTGTCTTTATAATTTATAGGGCCAGTATAGCCTTTCGAGATATAATCAGAAATTGTACTAAGTATATTAAGTACCTGTGCACGCTGTACATACTTTCGTAGCGTTTCCGGTATAAATATATACGTAGAGAAGGGCTGTATATTCAATTTTACGGATGAGAGGCGACAGTTAAAAATTACGATATAATTTATGATCGCATTGTTTTGTCGTAGGTGCCTTTTTCGCAAAGGCGAGGGTAGCAAGCGTGAAAGCGGTGTAGTGGATGGGAACACAAGCAAAAAAAAAGAAAGGGGATGTAATGAAGAATGTGCGGAAATCGCTTACGTTGCGGATAAATCGAATTATAAGACATTTGTTTCGATATTTCGTTCTGTTAAAAAAAAATTGCTGTACTATCGTCTACCGAAGTGAAGTCGATCAAAAGATTACGATTCAAATAACTGAAAAATAAATTATTATATTTTAATGCAATTAAGAATATAACTTCATTGATGTTTCGGCTATCGATTGGATACTGGATCAGGGCCGTAGGGTGAACCTTTTTTTTTAAATTTTTGGTTAAAAGGTGATTGATTTCACCCCGAGGTCGAGATGAAGTTAATCATCCATACTAAAATACATAATTCTCAGTTAAGAACAGCTTAGGGTGAAGTTGTTCAAAGTTATCGGGCCACTATTTCTAACGATGCTATTACTGTAGCTACGATGTTGATTAAAGTAGCAGCAAAATTTTGATCCTTTGCAAATCTTATTCGACATTGCGATAAATTTTTTATATATTTTTTTACTTTTGTGTCGATTATGTGTTTTATACAGGGTCTTTCAAGAAGAGGTGTCATTTTAAATCAACAAAAAAACGTAAAAAGTGGTTCTATTTTCATTTTAATCCAAAGTACAAACTCTGAGGTTAGTAATGGAACACAATATTTGCCAAATGTTCGTCTCGGCTCTGCTTACAAACGGTCATTCTTTTGATGAAATTTTTCATCGCGTTTTCGCATAATAGCGGCTATATTTCGCCAATAGCAGCTCTAATATTGTCTTTGAGTGCTCGAATCGTTGCTGGAGCATTGACGTAGACTTTATCTTTAATGTAGCCCCAAAAAGAAAGTCTAATGGTATTAAATCGCACGATGTCGGTGGCCAGTTGAAGTCTCTATTTCGAGAAATCACACGTCCAGCAAATTTTTCACGCAATAGAGCCATTATTTCACGAGCTGTGTGACAGGTGGCGCTGTCCTACTGAAAATAAACGTCGTCCACATCCATAGCATCAATTTCAGGCCAAAAAAAGTCAACATCGTTCGGTAATGCAATACATTCACTGTAACGATCGAACCAGCAGCATCGAAAAAGTATGTCCCGATTACACCGCCAGTCCAAAAACGGCACCAAGCTGACATTCGTTGTGGTTAGGGAGGTTGTTCGACTATTTCTCTTGGGTTTTCGGTGCCCCAGATGCGACAGCTTCGCTTGTTTACGTACCCAGACAGATGAAAATGAACCTAATCACTCAAAATAATTTTGTTGAAAAAATCATAATCTTTTTCATGCATTCCTACTACCCAATCAGCGAATGTACGGCGTTGTGCGTGATCTGCTAGCTTCAATTCTTATGTCAACTGCAACTTATACGCATGTAGGCCAAGATCTTTATGCAAAATGCGGTGCAAACTGGCTTGTGATATCCCTAATTCCTGTGATCGTCTCGAAATGGACAAATCTCGGTTTTCAGCCACACTCTCAGCTACAGCGGCGATATTTTCAACTGACCTGGCCAGGCGTGCACGAGGAGTCTTCACATCACTAACTTGTCCGAGATGTTCGAATTTATTGATTAAATTCACTATAATTATGCGAGAAAGCGCTTGATGATGACCAAAAGTAGTGCGAACTTTACGAACCGTTTCCGCGATATTTTCACCATTTTTGTAGTGAATTTTCACTATTTCAATGCGTTGTGCGAGTATCAATCCATGTGAAAATCTCCTAGTTGTTACTTGTCAAATGTCATCGCAATTACAGTTGTATGTTAATAATTCAAAAATGGCGCGAAATTTAAAATGACACCTCTTGCTGAAAGACCCATTATTTGTTATTATTGTTAGTAAATGTGACATGCTTAAGGCATATTTTGCATGCAGTAGAAACTGCGAAAGGGCTCTGCAGTATTACAGCGAAACATTTACGGATAGGATGCTGGCTACTAGAACATACTTTCCCTTCCGAAAATTTCGCATCTCAATAGCGGCTCTAATAACGAAGTTACTGCAGTTTCAATTGTCCAATATAGATTTCAATGTATCTTTTGTTTTTCATTTTAGGGATAAGGATATTTTACGCAGAGTTTCATTTCCTATCGAATAGAAAAATATACAGGGCGTCCAATTTAAAAAATATTAACAATTCAAGTTAACGCTAAAATACGATGTGCAATTGTTTCTGTCTCAACACCATTGTGCTCAGCGGAAAAATTGCTACATTGATTGCAATGGCAATATCGGAGTTTTTGAATTTGACGCGGAAGCAAGTTTTTTAGAATGAATCAGGAGATGAGCTTCAAATATTAGAATATGATTCTAATTCCACGACCTCCTATATTCAAGCATAGGACGCTATTTCCAAACTGAAAGAATTTACTGAGAACGATTTTACTGCGTTTCAACGTGTTAAATATCTTGGGACATATTTTGAAAGTTGTATCATCTTGCAAAAAAAAACTCAATTCATCAATCGAGCATTTTATTGTTCAAACAATCAATAACAAATAGAGAATTTGCACTTTTTATGTTTTATTTAATCATTTTGAAATTAAAAATTTAAAACAAAGCGTTAATTTTATTAAAATGAGTAGATTTAAAAAATTGACAAAAACAATTCAAGAGAATAAAATGCTTTAATTTTAAATGGATATCTCCGATAACCGGACAGAAATAGTGGAACCCCCGGCGTCCGCAAATGGGAGTTTCTACTGTATACCTGTGTAGGATTGACATTTATCAATAGTTACAAGATTGGATGTTTATACAGTGAGATCCAGAAAGATTGTCATGGCCGCTCTCTAGTGTTAAGGGTAATTTGGACGTGTTGCCGCTTGCTGTATATGAGGATATGCAGTAGTACAGTGTCGTATCGTAATGAGATACAGTTGAGTACATCGGGTACATTATAAATGCAATGGTTGCCAAATCGCGTAACCTCAATTGGGAAAAATATAGTTAAACGGGTACTTTAAAACTGTGGCACTGGAGCACTGAAACAGTTCACTAAAACCCTTACCACAACACTTAATTCGTACTGGACACACGTTTTGATAACCAAGCTATCATCATCAGCAGCAAGACTGAACTGGTAAAAATATTGTTATTAATATAAATGCAAAATTAATTAAGTACGATACAATTTAATATATCATTAGAATGATAAATCCGTGCAAAACATGTTCCGCATTCAAATACATATCTTTAACTCTACATACTACTGATTCATTGAAACAACTAGCGGGCGACTGTGGACGAATTTGTACAAATCTGTCAAAATAAAACAAGCATTTCAGTAAGTTCTTTATAATGAAACAGTTCACTAAAAACCCTTACCACAACACTTAATTCGTACTGGACGCACGTTTCGATAGCCAAGCTATCATCATCAGCAGCAAGACTGAACTAACAAGCTAAGTGAAAAACTAACATTATACGGAAAAAAAAAAATTATGCAATATGTAAATTTAAAATCGTAAAATTTAATGAGCCGCTTCATTGCACAGGAATATAAATAGCCAAAGGTAAATGAGCCGAATGACGTGAGTTATTAAATCCTAGATTATAATGAAGCGGTTCATTGCACATGGTAAAAATTACAACTATAAAAGATGATGTAACAAAGGATAAAGGCTGGAATTTAGTGGTCCTAAATCTGAATTCATTAAGTGAGTTTTGTTTTTGTAAATTTCCATGCCTTCATAACAATTTAATTGAGAAGTACTCCTTACGTTTTTAATTAACTTTATATTATCAACATTATGGTTATTTTCAAGCATATGTAGGGCAACGCTAGATTTATCAAACCTTCTGAATTTGAGACGAGCCAAATCTTCTTTGTACCTAATTTTGATTGATCTTTTTGTCTGCCCAATATACACTTGATCACAATCTTTACATGAAATTTTGTAAATTCCTGATTTATCCATGTTATCCACTGGGTCTTCGGAATTTCCTAATAGGTTTTTAAGGTTATTGCTCGAAGAGAAAACAATCTTGCGGTCAATCCTAGAAAAGATTTTTTGAAGACCCTTGGTGTAACATGGATAAAAGGGTAATTTAACATATTTCTTATTATTACGGCCGTCAATGCGTTCTAATGTGCTTACATTTCTAATTCTTAATCTATTCTTATGTTTCCTAATAGTATTATAGACGACATCTTCAGAGAATCCGTTAAAGTTAGAAATATTGATGATTTCTTTTAGTTCATTTTGATATCTATCTTTCGTTAAAGGAAAATTGAGTAACCGGTGCACCAAAAAGTTAATAGCCGAAAGTTTGTGTTCATATGAGTGATTAGAATCCTGTAAGATGAATCTATTATTACTAGTAGGTTTCCTATATACGTCTATTTCTAACTTATTTTTATTTCTTATTACTAACATGTCGAGGAAAGGAATCCTGTTGTCTTTTTCTTCTTCGTGGGTAAATTTTATTTTATTTTTATTTTAAGTTCTTTATAAGGCTAACTTCACTTCACTAATTAGAATCTAATTTTGTGCTAAACATCGCGGAACAAAGTTTTGTACCATGACAATCTTTCTGGATCTCTCTGTACTATTCAATATATAAATCTAAATATATCTCTTAAGTTGGTATAACTGCGGCTACTAGTACTGGTAATACTATCGCTTTCATAAAAATCTGGGACAACTGAGCTCATTTTGACGTTTTTTGAGTGTTGTGACAATGACTTTAAAAATAACATAAATAACAAAATAAATTTGACATTAAATTATTTAACTGTCAAATTATACGAGACATGTTTGGATAATGTCATAAGAGTATCGCTTGTCCCAGATTTTTATGAAAGCGGTGGTAGTTAATAAGAGCAAGTAAAAGAAAAGGAATCACAACTGCTTGAAAATAGTCCGCCATTATTTTGGGGTGGGTTTTAACAAATTTTCGGTTTCACATATTGTATAAATGAAAAAAAATAGTTTTTGAATTTTTAATAATTTATGGAAAACTTACTGTTCGCACTTGACTCGCACCTCCGGAATCACGGTTGTATGGTATTGCATTAAAACAAACACAATTCTCCTCATAATCGTTTATTACATCGACTATCCAACACTAACAATGTTGTATTTTTTAACCGACAACTAATGACGCTATTATCCTGTTATAGAGGGCCGTTACTTCCGATATATAAGGCCTGAGCGCTTTGACGTCAGCAAACTGTGACGTATTTGCAGTAGATCGTCGATCAGCCATATTTGTAGATTGGACATTCACACGTTCAGATCGTTTCTTGCGTTTTGAATTGGTTTATCCAAATTATATTGGTTTTATTTAAAAAAAAATACTGTGTAGTAATATTTCCGTACTTTGTTGGTGATACCTGTAATATTTTTCTGGCGCTGCATAAGCGATAAAACCTTTTCTGAAACGTAAAAAAACGGGGTAACCTAAAAACTGTTACGTCGGCTGTTTGGTTTGCGGGTGTTCGCCGACCCTTTATAGGTGTTCCGTGCCGCCGGCTGTCTAAAAGTGTTTTGTGTATTACGTGTTTATAACAATGCCGTATACCTACTGCGTACCTGAGTGCCGCAGTAATTATAAGAATGGACCGAAAGTTCACACATTCGAATTTCCCTCTGATCCTTAGATGTATAAAAAGTGGGTCTGTGCACTGCGCATAGGGAAAATTTTACTTCAACAATGTATACTAGGGTTTGTAAGTTACACTTTATAAAAGAAGGTATTATTTATTTTTGAACAGCGGCAGATTCAAGGACCAGTGAAACTATAACTAAGTTTAAAATATCTAGGCATAAAAAAGGTGTTATTCCAAATCAATTCCCTAACTGTTCGTTGTATTTGACAAAAAACGTGAAGATTTTATTGTTCAAATAGTTTTACATTCTTACGTTATATTTAACAAATTTGTTTTTGAACACGAAGGGATGTTTTTAAATGCGTATAATAAACGTTCTGTTTAATACAATATATTTTAAATTACATCACCGAACATAGCCATTTGGATACTGATATGTGTAAATGTCATATTCACAGCAGTGAACATATTGCAACTATTATAATAACTTATTCTACAAATACCCTACTTAAAAATTATTATGGAAAAAGTAACAGATTAGGTAAAACACCTCATAATAGGAAATTAAAGACCCTGGTTACATAGCATGTCTGTAAATTTTCTCGTGAAAATGTACAATATTGCGAATAAAATTGCAATTGCTGTATCATTTCAACCTTAGTTTCGTCGAAATACATATACAATTACAAATAATAATAATTAGTCGATTAAATATCCACCACAAATACATCTTTCACGAAAAGGGTGCTCGGTTACGTGTTTGGTTTTTGCTTTGAAACTTCGTTTTTCCATAATAAAACCGAATGGGATGCGAAGAAGGGCTCAGTTGACGACTGGCATCCTCTTTAAACCGGAAGCCCTTCAAAACTTAAAAAATAAATGCAAAAAAACGATTCCTTTACCGCTTAGGCTAATATCGTGCGTGGCGATACATCACCTATCGAGTGTAATGTCTTCGAAGAGCGCTGAGGCCTTGTTATATCGGAGGTAACGAGAGGGCGCACATACAAGCAGTTGTCAAGTGCGTTCATCTAACACAAATATGATAATTAGTTATAATAGGTTTGTTTCTGCAGCGATTTAAAATCGTTTGAAATCATTGGAGCATGCGCGTTACAAAAATAGTGTTCGTGCAGTTAAAACGCCAAACCCTGACTACTAGTTTGACGTAATTTGGCGTTCGTGCAGATCTCCAAATTAATTTCTAACCGTTTGCTGATAGTTGCTCCAGTTTGAAGATTATCGTCCAGTGATCCATCAGACGCATGCGCATTATTATATTGTGAAGTGAAAAATTGTATTATGGGTTTTTTTTTGTACATGTTCACACTTCACGCGTGTTTTATTCATGTCTGTGGTTTTGTTAGGAATTAACAGTTTCTTTAAGGTTGTAATAAATTTGTAATTCTGTCTAAACATTTCACGTTTATTTCTGTTTTCGCTTACCTCTTTTTGTAATATTTGAATATAAGATAAATCTATTGTTTTCATCTGCATATTTGAGTATATTTTCTCTCTTAAGTCTATTAAATACGCTTGTAACTTATACATCGCCCGATAGTTGTAAAAAAAGAGTTCGTGCAGTTAAATTGATAAATCAGTTTTAGTTTGCGCATGCGTAGATTCATCCAAATTAACCTCTGGTCGAACTATCACAAATCGGCTGCAGAAACAAACCTAATATAACGGTTGTTCATCAGTCGGCTATACTATTCTAAATAGAAAACAGCTGATTGTTTATACGTTGCTGGCGATACGCATTAAAGCAAGTGAACAACCTGGTTTGATTGACTTTACCCCGGCCGATCAACTCACCCTGGTTGAGGGTACTTGAATTATCCAGAAAACCATTCCCTTTACATCGTACAGCGGCATGGCCGTTCACCTCTTTCAATATTCAAATCTACCGCAGCAGCCTGTCGTTAACGTTCGAGAGGTCGACGATAATTGAGGCGAACGCATCTATCTTTCGCAATGTATACATAAAACCCGGGAGATTAAAACGACGAGACGGTGCTAAAGCCATGATGGCGATTATCGTCCGTGCATGTACCGAATCAAACCATAGATCCGTACAATATGTAAATTCTGATGAATAGCGGTCGTCAGTCGGTGGCTAGTTCAAAATTAAAAGGCGAAATTACATATTCTAGCTCATTTGAGCAGTCAGAATCAGCAAACAGCGTCCGTGGAAAAGCTTGAATTTGACTAAAAATCTCCATTGTCATCGAAGTAATATAATTCAAAATATGGTATTGACACCTATGTATTGACACTTATGTATATACACTTTATATTATCTAACTTAGCTTTCTTACTTATAATACAAATCGTAGGTCCCTTTGACTGTGTCAGGAAGAAGCCTGATTTCAATAATGTACAATACAATATGCTATTGTGTTAAAAAGTACTACATAATGAAAAGTCGCTGTCATTAGCGCCATGTGGAGCAACATTCAGCCAAATTCCGCTAAATTACTCGCTTTTGCTCTATTTTCTTCAGGTGCAAAACATTTTTTTCAACAAACATGTAATGTCCGGTAGTAAATGTGCACGTTGTACGGTTGGCGATACTCACTAATGCCAAATAGTCAAACATATTAGATCGCGAACTCGTATGGCATATTACAGGCTGTAGTATGGTATTTTTAAAGAAAAGAAACTTTAATTGTTTGTAAATTTAAGTTGCAAGAATTTAAAATGAGTATTGTCTATTTAAATTGTGTATCACAATTGGCCGTGACTTATCTTTGACAAATGTTTTCGATAACAAAGGAGCGAAGGGACGCGACGACAATCTGCCTCTTTAGTTCGAGTCGTCTTTGAGTAAAGATGTATTTCGCTAAGTGATTAATTTTAAAAGCAATTTCAAGTGTACAATAGTGTACGAATTTTACTTCAAGTACAAAGTTAATTCAAGTTCTATCATTCAAAAAAACTCGGGGTTAGTATGTGACGCGTTACCATAGAGAGGACGCGTACACATCAAATTTTGAAGTTAGTGTTTTTCAAACCACCGAAAGAGTATCCAAACTACATTCCCCTACCAACGATTATAAGAAAATTATCTTTTAATTAATTATTTAGAACAACCATTTAAACAAATTTATAACATTACATTGATACATACATTGATTTTGTTTGTAGAAATAACTAAGTTATAAGAATAATTTCTATACTTTTTTGTTTTACGACTATCTATTCCTGGAAATAGTTATGTATTGTAAATGGCAACGTTGGTACTAGTAAATAGTTAGAGATAGACACCGACGTTGTTATTCGTGATTTAAAATAAAGTATGTACAGTTTGTGCATTATAGGATGGCGAACGCTTCAGATGCGTAGTGGAAACACAATACTTTATTTTATAGTCGTTTCTTATTATGCTAAAATAATTTAAAAAATAAGTGGAGCTACGCCACTGCATGTTGCATTCAAACTTGAATTTTCTCGAACGATGTCCGACAGTACCTTCGGACAGCGCCGGAACTCGCCATCCTACAACGCGCGACCTGTAAATATGTGTACAATAAACGAATAAGTTAAAAACTATAGTGTTAATAATAATATAATCATAATAATATAATAATAATAATATAATAATAATAATATAATAATAATAATATAATATAATATAAACCCATGCAAAATATTTGGTGACAAGACAAGAGACCGAACTGTTTTGGTTATGTGTGTGCTGTCAAAATATATCGTGTTTAACCTAAATAAAAATTGCTCTTAAATATTTAAGCGTCGTTGACACTATGCTAGCTGAAATACTAAAAATTGGGCTCAAGTAGTTTTACAAGTACTTGAATTGCTTTAAAAGTACTTGAAGCACTCAAAAGTACTTTAAAGCTTCGAGTAGTTAAGCAAAGTATTTCAAATGTCAAGTACCAAATGCCTTCTTGTAAAAATGGAATGAAAACGACACCCTTAAATTTGTAAATTTACGAAGTATTGTGGAATTTTCATCAAACAAATTCTCAATATCGTGATAAACGAAATAGCGCTTTTAAATAGGATAATGGGAGATGGATACGAACAATGTAACAATGGTTCTTATAAAGAAAAAAATAAATAAAAAAATCTCGTTATTTAAAATCTTGTTCCAGGTAAAAACGCTTCACTGAAACAGCTATTTTTACAATACAGGGACCTACAAGTTTTAATAAATTAGCAAATTTTTCGGAAGTTAATTGCATGTGATTGACTCAAGATATAACTCCTGTTTCATGTGTCTTATCCATTTTAAAGTCTAAATTGTCTTGGCCGGTGTTTCGTCTTTAGTTACTTTCCTAACTCAATCTGCAGCATTGTAGGCTATTGTTTTAATTCCTTTAGTAACCTTTTTATTGTTTAACAAGTACCAACTCTTTTCCTGCTTTCACTAGTACCAATATGTAAACACATTTCCTTAGGCTAGTTGACTGGTACCAGTGAACTAGCAATTACTTAGAATTGGTTAGTTTAGAATTAGTATTGTCACGTTGCTTTGCTTAGATGTAAAATACTTGCTTATTTGTTCGATAGCTCAGTACCTCTTGAAATGAAACACAGTACGTATGTATAAAAAAAAATATATTAAAACAGTTTCCCTTATTATTACATAAGAAAATGTGAGGTTTCCCTCTTGAAAAATATAAAAATGTGTCTCATTATACATTAAATCGCAACGTTTGTACGTCTTTCTTAAATTCGCAACGTATGTATATTTGTATAGTATGTATAATTTTAAACGCACCTAGTACGAGTGCGAGGCATTTTGTTACCTTAAATATGTCTTCAGTATCGCAACGCTTATTTGTATATCAGCTCGCAACGTTTATATGCATTATGCATTATTAGGGCCACCACCAAACCCTTGACGGAGCTCGAACGTCTGGTCGCGGAGACAGTAACATAATATAGCCGAATACGACTACCCAGACGTTCTAGTTATTTAGTGTATTTGCTATACCACCGCTAGTATGCATTGCTCTAGCTACTGTCCCCCTAAAGTAGCGGAGATTCCAAAGACCAAACATTGTGCGAGTCCGAGCACTGCATTGCGCATAGACAAAGGAGCGACGGATGGCAATCGTGATACTTCGTATACTACGTTCTCCGACGGAGTTTGGGCACTCCAAGATAAGGACACGTATGCGGGCGTTATGGTTGCTCTCTCGGCAGTGATTGTCTGTTTCATGCTCGACCGCGGTGGTTCTCTCTCTAGTGTGCGTCTTATCTCGAGATTTGCAATATAATAGCGTACCGAAATTGCGATTATTTGAATTAATACAGTTGTACATCAATTCTCACTTTGTGTGTGAAGGGTTTTGTTACATTTATGTATGTTAAATGAATTTGAATTAATTTTTGTGGTAAATACGTACACATACAATGTTTTAAATGTATACCAATACAATATACACAAGTTTATAAAAAATAAAACAAACGAAATGGTGAATTTACAACTAGCACAAACGAAATATTAAATTTACAAAGTAAAACAATAAATGATGGCTTTACAAAATTTGAAGCCTTAACACGTGTGGACCATCTATTTAAGTGTAATCAAATTCAAAAGAAGGATACAGATACGTATTTTTTACTCTGACAGGGGGTGGTGCATATACATTATTAAAAAGCCTGATCGTACGGTGAATTAAAAGCTGTGATACTTCCTTTGAACGCAGAACTGATTAAAGTTCTTTGCTAAATCTTAACTCTCAAAGATTCTCAGGAATATTTTAGTATGATTTTTAAAGAAAAATGTCCCTTTTCAAATGGATCTCCCCCATTTTGTTGTTATGCTCCCATTTCTTATTTAAAATACTGTATATTTCAAACAAAGATATCCTAACAGCTTATTACCAAACAAATCTAATTCGTCTGGGTGACCAATTAAACGGTTAAATGACTTAGATAAAACGAAATCCTTGCTAGGAATCATCGCGGACGCTAGAAAGAACCATTCGTAAGGAACAAAGGAAGGATTTGCATGTAGACAAGAGGAAATACAAACACTACGACCCAGACGTAGTAATAAAGCTCGAAGGAGTAGAATGGGAAACGGTAGAAGCAAGACAATTGAGGAGGGGGTAAGATTAAAAGAGGACACTGAACGTTTTAAAGCTTTTGTTCTATTTTTTGAACTGTTAAGGTTAGAGTCGATAATTAGATGCTGTTCGTTACGTCGACGTAATAGTGAATAGTTTATTAAATTATTTACGAAGCTTATCGCTCAAGCTAGGCCTTAAATTTTAGTTAAATCAATGCAATTTAGAGGTGTATGTTAACCCAAAACATGTTGCTGCTTACCTGAAAAACTTAGAAAACAATCATAGTTTTGATTCCATGAAAAATCCAATTACGATTTGTTATTCTCACATTTTCCCTCACCGTTTAAGCTATTATAAGTAGGCGTACTTCTTTTCAGATTCCTAGATCTATTCGCCGTGAAAGAGGTCCATCTCGGAGGCAAGGACGTCGAGAAGGATCTGGAATTAGCCGCGGTCGCTAGACGTTACGGTCTTAATCATTGTTCGGGTAGCGAGTGCGGCTTGAGCATCCTTTATGGGTACGGCCTCAGCGACAATAGACTGTTGTACATCGTCTGTCCGCCTGCAATATGTCGGTAAGTGCACAATCTTGTCCCCCGTAATGTAGAGATACACGTTGAAGGTGGGATAGCCCAGCTACGGTAAAAGCAAACTAATTACGACATATTAGGTGGTTGTATTACTGTGGAACTATGAGATGAAGCAGACTCAGCATCCTCGTTTTGTTAATATTGGCAACGCTGAGTAGGGCATGGGACAATTTATATTAGTTCTTTTTTTGTCAGTTTTGTTTAGCTTTTTGGATGAAGATGGGGAACAAAACAAGCTAGTCATATAATATAACTTTTTCACAGAGTTCATTATGTTAATTAAGTTTCTCGTGAAATATTCTTGTGGATTATATGAACACACATGTACGAGGCGTCGTAAATTCCCGGCCTGATATAGAAAAAATTAACTTCGTAAAATAGAACAATTTTTATTTTTCAGTATAATCTCCCCTAAATTCAATACATTTATTACAACGATCAATTAATAATTCTATACCCTTGTAAAAATAATTTAATGTTTTTCTCTCAAAATGTTGTATTACACCTGCTTGCAAATGACTACCGTCCTTAATCCAAAATCGGTTTCGGGTCGCCTCCGCACATGTTTAAAAACGAGCGTGCACATTCACATCTTGCACTAATCTTATTCACACCCAAATGGTTACGGAGGATTCGGCGAATACTTGTTTCAGAAATGATTGATTGATTGATTGATTTCTACCCAAGCAGGGTTACTCTTTGCATCCTTAACACTGAGGCTTAGTAGCCTATTGTATTATTCCTGCTTCGGTTTCATTTTATTTGAACAAGTTAGTTCCCTCGATCAGGTTCAAGAGCCTATGTAGTAAATCTTTCTCCATTGGTAGATCGATTGCGCTTGGCATAGCGAATCTGCGTTGAGCTAGCGCTGCACATTTGAAAATAATATAAGGGGTTGTTTCCTCCTCCCCATTGCAAAGTCTACATAAAGGTTCATCTTTGTAGATCCCCATCTTATGTAAGGACCCTCTCAAACAGCCATGTCCTGTTAGTAGACATGTTACTGCCCTAAGCTGTATCTTGCTTAATTCAAGCAAGTCAGCAGTCAGATGTTGCGACGGTCTTCCCATCATCTGTTTGCTGTGCTTTTGTCTAGCTACATGGTTCCAATTTAAAAATAATAAACGATCCTCTCATTGATTGCACCATGCACTGCACTCTTGATAATACTTAGACCCGGCTCAGGGCCTATATAATTAATTTTTGAGACTTCCCTCGCTAGCTGATCCGCAATTTCATTGCCCGCTATACCCCTGTATCCTGGTACCCACACTAGTGTTACCTTGTTGTATTTAGACAGAACCATTAGGTTTTGCAGGTACTCCCATAGTTTGGAGGCTATATGATAAGATGTTAGTGCCTTTAAGGTTACCTGACTGTCAGAGAGAATGCAAACCGTCCTACCCTGCGGTAGCCGACGTAGACTCTCCCACAAGCAGGTTTGTATAGCATATATTTCTTGAAATACCATGGTGTATCGCCCAAGTGATGCACATACTTTGTATCCCTGGTTTTCCTCATAAACTACGCCAGAATTAATGCCCGTTTATGACCCATCTGTATACCAGATTTGGGGTTTCGGTTTTCTCCCCTCTCCATCTCTCCATTCTTCCCAATTCAAGAAAACTTGGAAAGGTTTGTCATAGGAGATCCTGGAGATTGTTGTGTCGCTACCCATATCAAAGATAGGGTTTGTTACTGCTGTTTCTGTTCTAGTGTGCTCCGGCCCACTGTGAGTTCTCCAGTTACTAGTGTTTTTCAGTCTGCATGCTCCCAATCTGGCTTCTCCCTTGATATAAATCTCAAGAGGAGGTAGGTTTAGCATGGTTTCCATAGCAGCTGTTGGGGTGCGTTTATATGCACCAGTTATACATAGACATGCCAGTCTCTGAATTTTCGAGAGACTGGTTATCGCATGCCTCTGTATGATCTTAGGTCACCAAACCAGGCAGTCATAAGTTATCATGGGTCTTACCACCATAGTGTACAACCAGCACGTCATGTGGTTTGAGTCCCCATGTTTTCCCAACTGTTCTACGGGTTGTCATGAACACCCTCTTACATTTGTCGGTCATTTTTTGTAAATGTGAGTTCCAGTTCAGTTTAGAGTCCAAGGTTACACCTAAAAACTGATTGATTTGTACTACTTCATTGCAAAGAGTCGGCGCTCTTAGACCAATTTCCTTCTCTTGGTGAAGGGAACAAGCGCAATTTTTCCAGGATTCCAGGTTCTCCTTCTTGCACCATATTTCTACCATTTTTAATGCTCTCTGCATTAGTTCTGAGATTATGCTGGCATTTCTCCCATTGGTGAGTATTACAATGTCATCAGCGTATCCCTGTGTACAGTAACCAGCATTGTTTAGCAAGACCAGCAGTTTGTCTATCACCATAACCCACAATAGAGGGGATAGTACCCCTTCCTGTGGGCATTCTCCGGCGACAGACACCTGCATCGTCTCACCCGCCAACGCTAGGCCAAAGCATGGCTCCCACCCATCTACAGACAGTGTTCTCCTACTCCATGGCTGTTTGTAGCGTGTAATAGTGATTCAAATGCACCTTCTATGTCAAGAAATGCCGCTAATGCAATTTCTTAATTGTTTAAGGATGCTTCCACCCGCGACACTAGTTGATGCAAGGCACTTTCACATGATTTACCTGCTTTATACGCGTGCTGGTTGGAATGTTTTGAGAAGTTATCAGTTCAATTAGCCGACCGAGGCGCTCATCATCTTCAAAGAATTCTTGTCCCAAACGGAAACATTTTGGCTACTAGTTTTACAGTTGAATATGAACGAGATAAACCACCGTAAACGTCGTCTAAACGTTGTTTAATGTAATTAGACGCATGTCCTTCTTTTGTTAAAAATTTAATGACCGCGTGGTACTCAATTTTCGTTACCTGAGACATTTTCATGCACTAATCACGTTGTCTGGCTGGCTACTAAAAACGACTACTCTTCGAGCCGTAATATATGTAATGTAGGCCTCGCGCATGTGCAACTATGACGCAACGGAGTTTGAACACGCTAGAACCTGTATAAGCCTGTCAGGCCGAGAATTTATGGCGCCTACCTCGTACCAATAAGGTACAGAAGCAAATGTTTCCGGTTACGTAGTATGATAGACACATTAATGCAGTAAATAAAAATTAAATCAAAATCTCAAAACTCAATTGCATTAATAATATTTATTTACGCATTTGTGACAAGAAACATAACCTCAAAATATTCTTTTTGTGAATAAAATGAGGTGACGTCTAGCACTTTATGGAATTTTGAAAATAAAACTATTCTAAATATTGTATTGTGCCATTACGTCAATCAGCTTAGATTAAAAAAATATAGAAGAAAATATTCATATCGTTACCATCTGGGGAAAAAATGAAAAAGTTATGGTTACAAATAAACACAACAGTGAGCCTGCGGAGTGTTGAATAAATAGAAGGGAATAAAAATCCATCTGCTGAGGCGAATTTTTATTTCTGTTTAATAACATTATACTTAAATTTATTGGGAACCATTAAATTGTGGGCAAAGAAAACTGAATTTTGAACTTGAAAACTAGTTATTCGTCGGTAATTTAGGCAGCGTAAATTTTGCTAGCTTAATACGTTTAACTAAAAAAAAAATAATTCACAATTTTCATCTTCCTTTACTCTCCATCCACACCACAAGCCCAGAAAGCTGAAATTCTGGCCGTGGTAATTGAAATATAATGAGGTTAACTTCAAATACGGTGCTAATCGAATTTGACAAAGAAAATTCAATATGGCAGGCTTAAGTTTAACGCCGAAAAAGCGTAGAATCTTTGCTGGACTGCAGATGTAATTAGTTAAATGGTTGTCACAAAGTATACAAGTTTGTAGCATTAATTGCAGTCTTGTGTAGCCTTTCTAATTGCTTACCCAAAACTTATTGTGATATTTTCTTAGAGTATATATTACTGTAATTGTAAAATTGAATTTGTATTACTTCCACTCTCATCTACATAAGAAATGTCAATTAAATTCAAAGATTGCTTGTAAAACTAAATTATATTTATTTAAAGTTCTACGCTATTAGCAGTATAAGACCTCGAAATTGTTAATAAAAATAACAGCACAAGATCCCATAGCCGGACTATTAAGTTTAATAGCTCAGTACAAACGATTCTAACAGAGTCTGCAAATAAAAGGAAAATAGCTTCGTACTTAGTTTTGCGATTTCGTTCTCTGTACAATGACAACAGTAATAATAACTACTACCGGATTATGCCTTGCGACATCGGAACATGTATACAGGCTATCTCACGAGCAACTGCATCGATCGATGTATGAAAGAGTATGAATTGGAAAATTCTGAAAACTTGGTAATATACTAAAGCCTACATGTGCTATTGAACTAAAATATTTTCAATTATCTAAGACTTACAGTCAGAGTATTGTGCAACGCACCTTATCGAGCATCATGTTGGGAATTATTCCCCAACAAAAATACTCCACTGACATCGCATACATTGTTACCTGCTTCGACTACATCCACACAACAAGGATAAGTACAACAACCACCTCTATAGCTACGGCACGCGTCACAAAGACAATTATGTGATACCCTATCATCGAATAGACAGGGCTCGATTTTCAGTAAATTACTATGCAGTTAAACTGTATAACCACCTGCCAAATAGATTTAAGGCACTCACACGCTAGTGGAACATGTAATTTCCCACCCTCGACGAATACTTCAATGTAGAATTTTAATATGTTTGTGCTGGTCCAGTTTACTAGTTTTTTTTTGTTTGTCCCATATACATTTTTATCTTTTTATTTTTATCTATGCATATATTTATTTATTTTACTTATTTATTATATCTATGACAATGTCAATGCCCTTTTATGTGAAGATTAGGACAATAAAATTTGTTTATGTTTATGTTTAATAATAAAAATAAACAGGGTATTTGGTTCACCGACGTATATCTGAATGGAGGTGGTAGGTGAGTCGGTTTGGAACTTGTTTAACCAAAAATACCATTATACGAAGTACCACGGTTTTTGTGATAAAGGCAGTTTAGTGATTTATGTAACTAAATCAGACGATTTTTCCTACTGTGAATTATAATTAAACACTATTACAAGCTACTAACTCCTTGTAACTTTTATTTTACTAGTCTTTGATATCTATTCCACCAAATAACATCATTTCATATACTGTGCATATGTAAATTTGGGGTGAATGAAAGTCTAAAAATGTATTTTTTTTTTCAATTTGATTGATGAACTTTGATTTAGTAAGCCATGATCATTGATGATAGCTAAAGCGTGTCAAACGGTTGCACTCGCTGAGACGCCTGTACGGAGGGATGTATGTACAGAATCCTCATTATATATCCGGATTGCATAGGGTCACGGCGCATCTACTTTTCCCGTGCTTGTATTTAGTTTAGAGCCGACGATGGTCTCGCGCGCTCAAATAAACACTTCAGACCGGGGATGCATATAATAACACCCTCTTTTACCTGCTTGTAAAATATACCGTTGCTATTTCTTACCGAGCGCTTACTAGATATAGCGGTATCTACGCACGTTGTATACATGCAGATAAGCATAATAAGGCGGCGATTCTCGAATTTTGAAATGGACCGAGTAATGAAATTTTAAAATACATAATCAGATTGATTCTTCCATATTAATACACATGAAATGTAGATGGGATCATCTGATTTGGACATTGGAACAGTGGGGGTCTGTTCTGTTATCCGATGAGACTAGGATATGTCTCTGTGGCAGCGACCGAAGAAAGAAAGTTTACCGGAGACCAGGACAGCGATTATTTGCAGAATGCTGCATTGATGAGCGCATTGCTACGGCGGTGGTTTCATGCGTGATCTGGGAGCAATTTCTATGGAAGCACGAACGGACTGTGTTTTCAATCGCCAGGCCATGGCGCGTGGTCGCGAGAGAGGAGGGTCAATAGGCGCTCGGTATATTGAGGAAATTCTAGCGGTTCATGTGGTACTTACATTGATTATATCGGAGACAATTTTACTTTTATGCATGATATGCAAGACCGCACACTGCTAGAATTGTCCAAGATTACATTAGAGAATTCGATTTTCGGGTTATGGAGTAGCCGGCACGCAGTCCTTTACCTAACCCGATTGAACATTATGGAACGAACTGAAACAAAGAATCGGTGCTCCAACGTCGATCCCAGAGCTCACTATTGCGATGGAAGAAGAGTGGTTTAACATTCCAGAAGAAACAATATCTAGCTTGATTCGCTTTATGCCTAATCGTATGCGAGATGTTATTAGAGCAAGGAGTCATACCCGTTATTAATAAGTTTATGTTGTTATTGCAATCATCTTAGTTGATTCTCAAGAAATCTACTTACTTACTTGTAGCAATAAAATGATAATTTGTTTCATTCATTAAATGTCATAATTCTTATCTTAGCATTCAAAAAATTTTAAATCAATTTATACGTGTCAAAGCACATTAAATCTTCCTCCAAACTATGTAAGTTTTGTTTTGATTTGAGGTATAATTTCTAAAAGAAATACAGTTAAAGTCAAAAGCGTGCAGTGGTCCAATTTCTATGCACGTAAGTTTATTTGCATTTTTTGAAAGTTTGGACAGATGAATGAGGGCATATGGACTGTTATAACTGTGAAAGTGTTTAACTTGGAAAATTGAAATTTTGCAGAACCGTTGACCGTGTAAAGTAGGATTAGAGCCCGAATAAATTTTCCGAAAACATTACAGAGCGCGTCTGACAAACTCTTAAATGGAAATAGTGTCAAAACTTAACTTTCTTAAATACAACTACTTATTTTTCTCCTTCTAACATATTACAAAAAAAAAAAAACATCTTTCCATAGTTCTCCGCGAAACATCACTAATAGCGTTAATTATGAAATGTTCGGGTATTGATGCCGCCTGTTCGATAATAACGTTTTCAAGATGCTCTTAATTGCGGAAGGGTCGTTCTTGATAAACCTGGGATTTCAAAGAACCCCACAAGAAAAAATCCAGTGGGGTTTGGTCCAGAGATCGATTTGGCCATAGATAGTTAGAAAAAACGTGCAACCCATTTACTGTTGAACATTTGCTCCAACAAATTTCATACTTGTAAGATACTATGCATGAGTGCTCTGTCTTGTTGGAAACCATAATGTTCGTCGTACGTATGTCGCCAAGTTAATTCTATAAGAACTGAAAGTATCTCTACGAGTTGAAGTTCTCGCGAAAGAAAAATGGGGAGATTAATTTGTTATTCAAAATACCACACCAGACATTAGTTTAAATGAATATTGGTCCCCACATTCTATATATGAAATTAAGGTTTTCTTGGACCACCACCTGCAACTCTAAGAACACACGGTGGCGTTTGACGTAAAAGTGGCTTCGTCCGACTATCAAATTTGATTTTGAAACATTGTGTTATCTTCTTGCTCACCTTCAAACCATGCACAAAAGTCAAATCGGGGAACAAAATTCCTATTCTTCAGACTGCTTATAAATCTGGGTTTGTAAGGGCAAAAAAGATTTCTTTTTAGTATTAGACTGCAACTCTTAACTGATACAGTTTTTCTGTCAGATATTTTACGTAGAGATGTTTCAGGAACACCCAATAAAACAGTTAAATTAGCAAAATTCTTATTACAGTCCCATGACTGATTGGGGTCATATCAGGATGTATTTTGTTAAAAATCTTAACTACCTCCCCGTGTGGCGTTGACTTACCACAAAGTAATATAATTTAAGTACACAAAATTAAGCACGCAATATACACAAATTAGCACAAATAATACAGTAAGTGTCGAAAATTCAAGCATTTGTTTCCAAAGCCTGCTGTACTAATACATACATCTGTGAGGTACCTTTAAAGCGCAATCCTGTCTGTAAGTTTGGGGTTATGAATGGGTCCATCGGGCGTTTATCGCAGCCCCAAGCCAAATTTAGTCCACTTGTGGTCCTAATTCTGAATTTAAATTTAAAGTTAAACTATTCACTATAAAATAAACAAGACCCAGATTTTACAATTGGAAACAAAACTGACTACATCGTTTCTAAGGTTTACTAACAAATACGCCCTCTGCAAATCGGAGTAGAACTGATAGCTAAGATATGAATCTGCTCAATTCGTTATATGGGATATTCCATGGCATGTTTCAGGGTATGGTTCAGCGGCCTCTGTTGGATAATCTCAGGACTAGCAAGGCAGAACAATCTCTCAGATAGGCGACTATTATGGCTGCGTGAGCAATACATGCAGCTTTATCACGAAGATGGTTATTGCTGCGGTCCATTAGCTGCTGAGCGATTCGTTCTTTCGGGGGAAGGGATTGGTCTCTGGCCGGTATGAGCCAATCTTCCGACAACCTAGCGAGACTTCTGGTTTAAGGAGAGAGGTATCGATGAAGGTTAAGAAGAAGCATCTCATATCGAACCAGACGTTTAGAGTAAGTTTTTGGTGGTATAGTCAGGAAAATCAACATTTTCGTAAATACAAACTACCCTAGATAGAGCACCGAGATTGAAATATGTACCGTCTCTTCGAACTCTGTCAAATCTATAAAAATAGGTATAAAGCTATCCTTTCCTGAATTGTCATAAAATTATTATAGAGGCGCTGTTTTTGACACACTGGGTAATATACTAATAGCTCTATAATTTTTATATTCATTTACATTGCCTTTTTTATGTATAGATTGAACCAAAGCAACCTTACATGGGGTAGGAAACACCCCAGACTGTAAAATTTGATTGTAATCAACATAATTGGATAACTTAGGGCTTTGCTGCACTTTTTTACTAAATTGTTCGATATACCATCAAAACTACAAGCATTTGAATTTTTTAATTCAGAAATGTAGGATAATATGTCTTGCTCTGTAACAGGCAAGAAGAAAAGTGTTTTATTATGTCGTATATCAGGGGTAAGCCATCATAATGAGTCATTGATTAATTGACCGGAGAAATGTGAGTTGAAATTGTCAGCAATGTTAGTTAGCATCAGGAATCTTAAAGATCTCATAAAACAAATACAAATGTGTATACCCATTTCTCTCATTAGCAGTTTTTTTAAAGTTTCAATGAGTGCGTCGTCTAGGGGTAGCCTGTGTCCGTAAAGAAAGGTAGAGAGTTCTAAAACTGCACCTTCCATTCCTTTTTTCTGGAAGGACTTCAACGAATAACTTTTTTTAAATGTCCCTAGGATAAGAGTCTAAAGCACCAATTCATAGAACCTACTACGATGTGCATGGAAAGCAGCTATTGGAGAAAACCCGACCACCCATAGGCAATCCACACCCACGACCTTCGCTGAACACCAACCAGATGTCGCTAGGCACCATAGTTTAGGTCATCTAGCCTATACGTCTTCTCAACCAAAATTCGAAAGGTATTTTGAATAAAAGTGAAGAACCTCTTCCTGAAAGTGATTTTCTTGACCTTTTCCAGGGAAAGGCACGGTTCAACTGAACACCTGTGGCATGGACGCCATCCGAGGGTCGGCTCAATTCTTTATGATACTCAATTAGACTTTATAGAATATGTTACGCTATTTCGTTCGTTTTGGTAAGTCAATACGACATGTCAACTTCATGTTTGCAACTCTAAAGTGCTCTCTTCATGGGTCTGATTGCAGTTTGTTAATTCGTAAAGATCTACGTGACTTATTCGAGCAACTAGCAATATCTTATCGAAGCATGGCTGTGAATACTCCTTCGCCTAAGGTTTAATGGTTTGAAGGGAAACCGAAACGGTAAAAAAACCGCAAAAATTAGGTAAGTTGTCTCATAAAAACTCTTTGGTAAGTTGGTGAAATCCAACATTGGACGATCTTCGAAATTGAAGGCAAGGTCTCAAATTAAGGACTAGAGATTTTGCAGGTCTATTAACGAGAAATAGTCGCGGAGAACTCGAGGGAACCGTAGTAAACTCCCGAAAAAAAATCTTCGACGCGATCGCCGCCGCCAGCATATTTACCAACTGCGCCGGAATTGACACCAATAATTCACAAGTCATCACGCTGTCGACCTTCACTAAATTCTTGGAGACGAGGCAAATGGAGATATGGTCCGAGGAGGATATTAAAGCGTTAATACATGTAAGTTTGATTAGATTTTTTCGCAAAAAAACTTCATGTTCCAAATGATTTGGTCTCTTCAATCCTTTAGCATTATGTTCCTATAAGACAAACATGTTTCAACACAATACCTCCATTAAATCATTTTATTGTATTACATGGTTTAGTTGGAAAGACAACTGATTTTTAATTAATGTAAACGTAAATAGTAGAAAGTAGAGGTGCGAATTGGCCGGGCCAGGTCGGCCTTGAATATTTCAGATGCGGACCGGGCCGGGCATTTTTAAAACGGGATGGCGGCCTGCATAACTCGGTCCGACAAGCCCGTTCGCTGTTAATTTTGACAATTCTTTTTTGAAATCTAAACTTATTCTTTCCAATCTTTTCTTTTAAGGAGACGAAGCAAGTCACAGAAAACCCGCTTACAAAATGATATTTCTGTTAATGGCAAAAAACGCTTTCAGCTGCAGTAATTCCAATATATCTTCACACAGAGATTGTAAAAAACCTCTTATTTTTTGATTTTCTTTTACTTGTACCGAAATTATAACGTATGTTCATCGTTTGTTAACGTGAAAAAATATATACAATATCTTTCAAAAAGGAATAACTTTATTATCTTGAAATTAAAAAAAAAAAAGATTAAATTGTTCTTTGTTTGAGATCATGCGTGATATTCGGTGGTACTTTCAAGTGTTTTTTCCATTTGAATTGTTTAAATGACACTTTATATACATATTCTTGGACAATTTTAAATTCATCATATTACTGGTACTTTATCTTGTGTTTTTATATTCCTCGTCCAACCTTCCCACAATACTCCTTTGAGATTTTCAAAAGTGATGCTTCTAATATCGATCGCTTCAGAAACGACCATTCTCATGATTACGTTTATCCTACTATTTCTGACACTGATTTTCACATTCTTCTTCTTTATAGTTCCTACACAATCCTAATATTCTTGTAAACAACTTTGCAAATATGCCTTTACTACCCTGAAAACGAATTTGAATAAAATGCAACGAAATACTATCACGTTCATAGATTTAAGGGTGGCCTTCGACACAGTGAACAGAGATGAAGAATGGAAAAGTTTGGAAGAAATGCAGACACCAAGAAAATTACTAGAAAACTAAATCCACATACAGAACCGTAAGAGCAAAGGTACAAATAGCAGGCAGCAGGTCAGAAGCGTTTCAAATGAACAGAGGTGTCAAGCAAGGTGACAGCCTAAGCCCTTTCTTGTTCATAGTTGTAATGGATAAAATTGTAAAAATAATAAGAGAGCGAGAAGGAAACCTGCGTACTGTTATAGGATATAGGAACATGGAACCGGTAAAAGCAAGCGATCTTCTTTACGCAGATGACGTGGTATTATTGGCAAATACAAGAAAGAAAATGCAAAACCTAATAAACATATGGACGGAAGAGATAGAGAACATGAGGATGGAGATGAACACGGAGAAATCAAAAGTAATGATAATAAATGAAAAACTAACAGAAGGACGAGACATAAATCAAATTAAATGCAAAAGAGAGGTCCTAGAACAAGTAACGACTTATGAATATCTAGGGAGCGTGATGACAAGTGATGGAAAGATGGATGCGGAAATAGCAAATAGAGGAAATGAGTCAACGAAAATCTATTACTCATTGCATAAAACAATATTAGGACACAAAGAAATAGAGACAATAGTAAAAAAGAAGATCCACAACGCTATAACAGTACCAACAATAATATATGCTTGCGAGAATTGGGTAATAAACAAAAAACAGGAGGCAAAAATCAACGCTATTGAAACGAAGCATGTTAGGCGAATAGCTGGAAAGACCAAATGGGATAGAATAAGAAATAAAACTAATGTTCATTAAAATGAAATAACCGCACCTGGGCAAAAAAGCAGAAAGGAAAGTGTCACTTTAACGCCATGTTTTAATCCTACTGGCAATCATAAATTGCCCTTAATGATGATTGAGAAAGCAACCCGACCAAGGTGCTTTAAAAATGTCACTGTTCCACTATATTACCGCTTTCCTAAAAATCCATGGCAGACGACAAAGATGTTTGAAGAGGTTTTTGAAGCAATTTATTCCTGATGTAACATTTTACCTAACGTCAAAAAATTTACCTATAAAGGCTTTACCAATCGTCGACAGTGCAACGTGTCATGGAGCGATTGACAATGAATACGTCAAAATGTTGTTTTTGTCTCCCAACATGACCCCTTACCTACAACCATTGGATCAGCACATCATTAAATCTCTTAAAGTACGTTATCGCAAGCATTTATTAGCAACATTAGCATCTCCGAATGAAAATATGAACATAGCGTTAAACAGCATTACGCTGAAACATGTAGCATACATGTCAGAGGAGTCTTGGAACCAAGTTCCACAGAGTGTAATTGTCAATGTTTTCAAGATATATTTTTCACATGAAGATAGTAATTTCACAGAGGAGGATAGTATTCCTATTGCTACTTTATTTAACTCAGTATTAAGAGGTAATGTTGCAAGTAATTCTGAAAGAATGGAATGGGCGGAAGGACTAAATGCAACTACAGAAGTTCATAATTTGTATTCAGTTATGCACATGCCTATGAATCATGCTGAAGAAAACGTAGATGAGAAGAATAATCAAATATTTAACATTGATGAAGTTATGAGCTCGTTCAATTTGGCTATCAATGGTCAAAAAGTGTTTCCCTTCCCGTTCAAGATATTCTACTTAAAAAAAAAATTCGAGAAAAAGCAGTTCTTAAAAAGAGAATAATTTTTTTTTACTAAATATTTTTGTTCTTTTTCTAATGATAATTAAAAAAGATTTTTTTTATGGTTCAGAGAGATTTTAATTTCTTTTTTTTTAAATTACTTATCTAAATATAATACCCTTATGTATATTATTTTTAAAAATATTGACTACCCATTTTGATTTAATTTTGATAAATTTTTTTTCTAGTCAAGGTGACTATATCGAAAGTTCACTGTACCTTAAAAAATTAGTTATTACACGAAACTACTCGAAAAGTATAACGAAAACCATGATAGAAAAAAAAGTTATCACTTCAAATCTTTTTTACTTACCTATTATTATTTACAGAGACATGAACCTAAATCAAATGTTACGCCAACAAAACTGTTTTATCGTTCGAAGGATTTGCCAGATACTTAATGGACAAGGAAACTTCGCCTTCATAAATTTGAAAGAGAAACCCCGGTCGAAACTATATGAACAGGCCCATGTCGACCTACTACATAGCTTCATCGCACAACCTACCTAACAGGACATCAGCTTCAAAGGGGAAATTTCATCATTTTGAACTTTATAGCCAGGTATATTATGATGCAGTGTGATCAAAACCCCCATTTATGTTTCCTAAATATAATCTTTTAGGTTTCCCCTAACGGGATGTCGATGCGTGGAACTCCGATTTTGGATGGTGAACGATGGATATCCGATGATTTATCATGGCTACCCTTCACTACCAAGATTCCATTTAATGCTGTGGTGGAGAGTATCTATAAGAATGCCTTTTGTGACATCGCCATATCCGGTTTATACTTTCTATCGAGAACCATTGCTCTTTACAACAGCAAAGTAGGATGGCACATACTTTTCGGGTTATATGTCAAACATGGAATTATAGGCCATTGTTTTATTTTGGACCCCTGAACCCTCGTAATTTGTTTTCATTTAAATGTTGAACAGCGAGTCTTCGGCGAAAAAACTGGTGACCAACTTCCTCTTCGACGCCGGATAATTAGCGACGAAAAAGTCTTGCTTCACCCGAAACTTGAAGAACAGAATCCTTATTAAGAATAAGAAACCATCCATGGAAGTGCCTATGCCTCTGTCAGTCTATTCAGCGATGTCGACTCCAGTTAGGTGAGTAGTCGACATAAGAACTGAAAAACGACATTAAAACATGCAGAGAAAACGTTTATTTTTGCATCAAAGCTTAATTAAAGAAATTACTCTTTCAATTACCTGCAATACAATAACTGTTTTTTTCTCCGTTTTTAAGAGAAGTACTTGTAATGAAATAATTGTATTTTTTTTATTTAAGATATTTGTTAACTAATTCAAGAAAATCTTGCAGAAAAATTTGAAGATTCTTAGTATAAATAAATGGCCCTTATAACACAAAACAATATTTTCTTAGGATAGTAAATAGTTTTCTTAAATTCCAGGAAAGCGTTTTTTGTTCATAAATCAATAGTTTAATTTTCTTAAAATAAGCATCTTTACTTAGAATTCTTGAAAGCCCTATTATTTATATGTAATTTTTTAAAACAGTACGGACATATCCATCACATAATGCATAAATTACTACATTGCTTGTAATTTTAAAAGGAAATAGAGAGATTATCTATAGAATAATGTTTCAAACAAAGTGAACTTAAAGTAGAAGTACACATGAAAAAAGTGCCTAGAAACATAACCAAGGAAATGATAATAAAATAGCTCCTAGTTTTGATGGAATCACTACCGGCAAAAACAATATGGAAGAGAAAAGTTTTTAAAGCTTCTTGCTCCTGGTCAATCGCTTTACATCTCCCAGTTTTATGCCATTAATCTTCAAAAACAGCAAAAAAAGGTTTCCTGGCGCCAGTGCCCAGTGTTTTTATTACATTTACCAAGTGTACTAATTTAACGTTATTTTTTTTGTATATAATAAATAATAATAAAAAAAAGGATAAAGAATTACATATTAATCCAAATTAATAATACAAAAAAATTTCCTATTTAATTACATTATTTAAAAAATAAATTAATTATACTGTAACCTATAAAAAAAACTTTCTCATTAATTCATTCACTTGCTCCAAAATTTGATTTTTAAAACTTTAGGTTTTTTTCACATTATTGGATTCATTTTCTCTTATTGAATAACCTTGTAGCTGGCCTGGTGATGTATTTTTTTTTCCCACGAAGCTGGTCGCTTAATTTTTCAATAGAATTTTTTTGGAGATCTGGACCGTTTTTCCCTTCCTACCAATCGCTTTAATACGATATTTTTTTTAACTTAAACTAAATGATTTACTTGGGAAAAAACATGTTTCTGTCTTGGATTTTCTAACCTAAAGAAAGTATTTATTTAATCCAATAAAGTTTCAAGAAATTATTATATTAACTTTTATAGTCTTGAAAAAAAAATATTTTTTTGAATAGAGACTGATTTTTGCAAGAAATCTACCCTTTAAGTGATGAAAGAAACCATTCTCTGCATGTAATCATTGTACGGGACACAATATAAATAAAGGTTTACTTTAAAGATTTGAGGGCCTATCTTTGACATTTAAGCTAGAAGTACTCACTGCGCGATTATTAAATCTCTTGAAATGCCCTCTAGATGGTTTTAATTCAGAAATTGAGGATTCAATTTCAAAAAATCTCAAAATCACAAGCCTATTATCATATCCTTCGCTTCAGCTTCCCTGGAAATCTAGAAAACTTTAGATGAAAAACGCCTGTAGAACCCATTCTCTCTTTATCCTTCTTACTTTTCGACCTAGAGTCCAGAAGATGTTCATTCTATACGTTTAAAACTTGTGAAATTCGATAATTCATTTGATTTGGGGATAACTTTAACAGTTTTCAAATTAACATTGCTTAAAGATTACTCACCTAATTCGGTAAAATAAGATCAGATTGTATAATTTTGTTAATATATTAAACACTTTTTATTCAGAAATTATTGTTACGTGCTTTTTTTTACGTGTTCACTGAGAAATTAGAGCTGATTTCTTTCAATAATCCAACTTTAAACCCTCTGTAGTTTTCCTGCATTCGGTATAGGACCGAACCCTTAGAAATGATTGGTGTAGCTTCTATGTGGTTATCTCCTTTACTTCTTGACCTCCGTTTTAGAAAGTTGAAGTAATCACATGCGTAATTGCTCTAAAACTAAGTGTGTAAAGTGTGGTTGTTGAATACAAGAATTAAATTCGAGAAAAACGTACTAAAAACATTTTTTTCCTTTTATAAAATAACGAAATTAGATGTTTTGACCATCAAATCGAATCCAATAAATTTTGATCTGCTAAAAAATAATATACAAGTATTTCATGTCATGGTATCTAGAAAATTCGTTTTTGAGCACATTTTGGACAAGTTGAAAGTTTATTATTATTTGTAATTATTTAAAAATACTTATGCCTTTGTTGATTTAAAGAAATTTGGTCAATAATACGCCCTATGCATGAACACATTTGACCACAGAACACATCTAGATAGAGGAGAAAATGTAGTTCACGACAAAAGAAAGAAGGCAGGGCCCCAATTCTTGAATGCGTGCGATCGACTGTTTCGTGCGATATGTCAACGTTTTGTGCACAAAACTTATGCACAAAACTATACAGAACATTTCACATATCGCACGAAATAGTCGATCGCACACATTCAAGAATCGAGTCCCAGGTAACTTGAAATAGCAACACTTGGGGCCAGTCATATGGAAGGCGATTCACATTAGACGGTCGCGGATCACAACGATTACACTAGGCTTGTGCTGCACCATTGCTTTCATAAAAATCTAGGACAAAGGATACTATTACGACATTACCCATTTTAAACACGTCTTTTGTAAACTATGAAAAAAATATGTCAAATTGCCTGTCAGTGTCAATCGTAAATGGACAAGTCATTGTCACAATTGATTTTGTACCATCACTTTCATAAAAATCTGGGACAACTCTTAAGCTCATTTTGCCGTTTCTTGAGTGTTGTGACAATGACTTTAAAAACGACAATATTTTGTATTTAACCTAAAAGTTGTACGCTATATTCGTTTATTTTAAAAACTGTTTGCTTTTAGCAACAAATATATCACAGATTATTTTTAAAGATAAACGTTTTTATTGAAAACCATATTACATTGATGGGGCATTATTATTACACTTCAATAATTAAATACTGCACTTGTCGAGTTACTATTGACACTGACAGACAATTTGACATTAAATTATTTAATTGTCATATTTTACAAGACATGTTTAAAATTGAAAATGTCACAATAGTATCGCTTGTCCCAGATTTTTATGAAAGCGATGCTACACATAACACAAGTGATTAACTATAAAGCTTTACCAATTCCTATTATGAGGCATTCTACTGAATTGGTTTCGTTCATACAACGCTCTTCTTATTGAACCGCGTTCACCCTTGACACGTCGACCGGTTTTAGAGCCTTTTCACATTGGGTCACCGGTGATAATCACAAATTGATATAGATTCATTAAAATTGAAGCGTTCAGACTTGTTCAGTACGGTGTTCGAGGCTGTCACGGTGTCTCGGCAGTTGCTGAGTCGCGTAACCGGTAACGGAAACGAACACAGTGTTTCTGAGAGTCACCACTGAAAATACATTATGTTTAATGAAACCTTTCAAATTAAGACACTAGCCAACACTAGCGGTCACTCTACAGTTTGACCAACTGTGCTGATAGACGATAAATAAAAACATATCGTTGCCTTAGTAAGAAAAGCTGGTAATTCAATTTTTTATCCAATTAACCGCCATCTTATAGTAACTGAAAAAAGGTTTTCAGAATTATTTTTTTTCCAAAAATCATTAAAATTATTCTACAATAGCCTCTAAAAGAAAAACAGTTTACATTGTGATCATACTAAAACCAAGCAGTTTCTTTTTCTGGTCTCCTGTAAATTTTCTTTTAATGAAGTTAGACGCTTTTCTCACTAAGGCAACGACGTGTAAAATTTAGACTTCTCAGGGATAACATTTACATAAAATTTTCAAATGTATGGAATCTAACTTAATTTATTTAAGATTAGAATTGAAAAATTAAACAAGTTTAAGTAATAAAAGGCATTATTTGGCCAAATAATGAATTTTATAACTACATACTGTAGTTCTTCAATGAAAGTTGTAGCTCCATGTTCCTTTGTGAAAGTCTTACCTTGACTCTGCGCCCATTCAAATCCAAATTTTTTCTTCAAATCTGATTAATGTTCCAAGGACGATCCAAATAGATTTACTATATTGTTTTTAACCTTTAACGTTGAAATAGTTTCATATTTGTTCGAAACTTAATTTGTCGAAGAAATTTGTTGAAACTTGTTTCTAATTTAAATCCAAAGTTTTGAATGAATTAACTCAAATAACAAGCTTTTTGATTTCAATATCCGCCAAACATGCCTTTCGAAGTTTTGAGGTACCATCGCCTTCATAAAAATCTGGAACAAGCGATACTATTATGACATTATCCGTTTTAAACATGTCTTATAAAATATGACAATTAAATAATTTAATGTCAAATTGTCTGTTAGTGTCAATCGTAAATCGTGTTGTGCAGTACTTAATTATTGAAGTATAATAATAATGCCCCATCAATGTAATATGGTTTTCAATAAAAATGTTTATATTTTAAATAATCTTTGATATATTTTTTGCTAAAAGTAAACAACGTAATAACTTTTAGGTTGAATACAAAATAGTCATTTTTAAAGTCATTTCACAGCACTCAAAAAACCTCAAAATGAGCTTTAAGAGTTGCCCCAAATTTCTATGAGAATGATAGTACGTGTAATACCAAATAAGTTGGTAATAACAATTGTGGCCTAAGTGCGTGTACAATTAGTGTTTAAAGTATAACAATATATGTTTAAATGCTTCCGTTCACAACATTTGAAATGAATAATCTTAACTTTGACTAAAGCGCAGAAGTTTGTAAACTTTAAAACTTCTACATTCAATTAATACGTATACATAGAGTTGACGCATGCGTTGTTTTGGAATTGCACGAATGTGGTCCAGCAACAAGGTTATGTTTGATAATATGATCTTTGGGTGATAAATCCATGTTGAAACGTACTACGTAATGCTAGTAATTGAGATTAGGTGGATTACGTTAGGTTTACATATATTTGGACGGTTTGAATATATCAATTGAAGGGCTTCTAGCAAAAACAACATACAGATCAGTCCGCTTAACTAGATACACCCCCGTGTTGCGAAATCATCCGACTGCATTCAACGAATTCTGAGTAAGTGTACGAGTATATCGATATGCTCTATTTAGATGTGTTCTGCAAATTAAACCAAAACCTATATAACTTAAACTTTACCTGCCCGCCCTTCGTACATTGCATCCTTTGTCACACCCTTAAAACAAGTACGAAATACTTACCTCCAGGCCATCCACTGGCATTCGCCATTCAGTACCAGGCCGTACAAGCTCAATCATCAGTAACACCAGTAGTAGTTCCTTCAATGACGATTACAGCGACGACGACTATGACGACGAAGACGACGAGGTACAACATGAAGGTAACCGAAGCTAAACGTAATGAATCGTTTCTAACCGCGCTATTCATCCAGAAATTCTGTCCTCAGTCGCCGAAAAGCCGCTGCACGCCATCATGGCCGCCACCGAATCGCCACGACCAATCGGCATATCGCACGCGATCGCCCAAAGGCAGCTCCACGAAGCGGCCGAACCCGGAAGATAAACTTAAGAAGCGTAGCAGTCAGATATCGAAGGACTTATCGGATCTAGTAGTTTACGTACAGGTAAATATATGCTTTACAATATAATTAGCGCAGCAATATGTTGCTTATACAAATTCCTATTATGGAAAAAATGCCAGAATCGGACCAACAAATGAAGTTATTTTTGGTAAATGAATGACAGCTGTTAACATATTCAAGTACCGAAGCACACCCCTTTTAACTATGTAGTATGTAAAAATCACTGGTCAGCAGCTATTATTACCGCTGCATTTTTGTAGTAAAACAAACGTAATCAAAATCCTTTTAAGTGCTGGTGTTGGGTTATCCATCCAAATTGCAACCCCGCAGCTTTTGTGTAAGCGGTTAGTAATAGGAACGTAGGTATTAGGGAAGACATGTTTACAATTATTTTAGCAGATTTTACAAGATTGCTATGTTCCATACATTATTATGCATAACTTACGTACTTTATTCATTAAGTTATTGATGTCCCTCGTTATCTTATTCTGTCTATTTCAAATATAATCAAATTCATAGTTATATGCAATTGGATACAATCTTTTAACTAATAAGATCGCTTATTTTTTGTATTACGTTTACTACCACATTACCATTGACGTCATTTACAGCATGACTGTGGTATGGCTCTAGTATTAACCTATGAAGTTGCATGACGTTGTACATGAAAAATCGAAATTCATTGGTAATAAATAGAGACGGGATTTTAGGCAAAATGCCTCTTTGTTTAGATTCAGGCAAATATAAAAATAATACAAAATTCATATATTTTTCTTCTGACAATCAAAGCGATCTAGCTATGTGTTTATTTTGGCTAGTTGCCTATTTGGACTTTTAACAGCCTAAATCGTGGTTTTTTCGCCTATTTTGTCCTAAAATCATATTTATTTGGTCTAAACGTTTTTTTTTTTTTAATTTAAATAAATATGGTTTTTACACAGCTGCATCTTCTTAAATGTAAATTTTAGTTTTACATAGCTAAAATGACTATAAAACTAATACAACGTGGGTTTTACCCGTCTTATTGTGTGAGGGGCAAAGTTTGGATTTGCCTGCCGTAAAAATTTATATTACTACCCTATTGAAGATATATCCTCAATTATCGGCTTATCGCTATCGGGTTCATTTACTTGCACCCACTGTTTTTAGTTTACGGGAATCCTTATCGGCTTGTTTACGCCCTGTAATTTAAACCATATAAGCAAATTTCTTCTCCTGTTAAACGTGATTAATGAATACACGATGCCCATTCATTGTTTATAGAATGGACATTTGATATTGCAGTTTAGATTTTATATTATTCTCTTAATGTTTCTCTGGAGCGTATATGTGTGTGTTCCTATAGCGAGGTGGACTATTGACGAATCAGTATATAGTGAAGACACATTTGAATTTTTATTATATCGTAGCTTGCAACGAATATTTTTCGGTAGTTTTCTGTCGGTTTGTGCTGTGTTATCTACTCAGTGTATTGTGTATTTCCATCTACAACAATGCCAAAATCCAAGGAATCACATAGCGATAAAGTTCAAAAAGGGCTGAAGGCAATTGGAGGCACTACTGTCTTTCAGCTGAATCCAAGCAACAGTGAAGAGTTGTTTTGTAAAGCGTGCAGAAAAATGATAAAGGACGTTTTTGTTTTTCTTTCCTAACTTGCTTCAAAAATATTTGTAATTTCTAATTGTAGTTAACTTGCAAAAAGAAAAATCATTTAGAGCAACATGCTACTGGTCCTGGACATCAGGCAATCTTAGGAAACCGTTGAGGAACCGAATGTTAATAGACATCAAAAATTCAAGAGTAATCGACGTTTTTAATCGAGATTTATGCGACGCTTTTATGTCTGCAAATATTCCTCTGGACAGATTAAACTATTCAAAACTGCGAAATTTTTCTCACTAAATACTGCAGCAAGAATTGGCAAGCGTGAAAGCCTTAAGAACAAATATGTAACAAAATGTTACAATGAGGTAATTAATATAATAATAATAATTTAAAAGTGTATTTTCATACTTGAGTGTCATTAAGATTTTGTTTTACACCTATAATATTTTTATTAATTTTTTAAGTCTATTATACTATTCGCGAAGAAGTTGGTAACAACGATATTTGGATATCTATAGATGAGACGACTGACTCTAAAGTCGTGTATTATGGCAAATATGATTGTGGGTAAGCTTTGTTCTGAAACACAGGAAAACCGTATTTACTGGCTACAAAGCAACTGAAAGAACAAATTGCAATACAATGGCAAGATTCGTGAACCAAGCTTTAGGTAAGATATATTATGCAAAAAACTTACTTTAATAATATTGTAAATTTAATGTAGATATTTCAGTTAAAGGCAACTCTCGTATTTTAGGTATTTTTGTGGCCAACAGATGGAATTAAGTACGAGAAAGTCAGCTTTAGTCACGGATGGTGCTTCTTATATACTCAAATGTGGTACAAATTTGAAGATTTTTTATAAAAATCTTAATCATTTAACATGTTTGAGTCCATGTGCACATGGACTCAATTCTGGTGTGTGAATGTCTAAGAAATCAATATGCTAATGTTAATGGGTTTAATTTCAAATACCAAGAGCAGTCTTTTAAAAGCTCCACTGCGTGTGGCAGTGTATAAAGAAAATCTGCCAGATCTCCCCAAACGGGTTAAGACAGGTTCGGGAGGCACCTGTCTTAACCCGTTGGGGAACTTGGTTAGAGGCGGTAGTTTTTTATGCTAATAATTTCGAAGCAATAAAATCAGTAAGTACTTTTTTAGCAAAATTTTTAAATACAGATTGTTTTATTTAACGCTTTATGTTTTAGGTTGTAATATCGTTTGACAAAGATTCAGCTAACTGTATTGAGCAAGCGCAAGAAACTTTTCCAATCAAAATGTCAAAAACGATCTTTTATACATCAAGTGCATTATAAATTTCTCATTGATACATCACAAAGATTAGAAACATTCGGCCTTCCTCTTACAGATTCTGTTGCAGTAATTAATAATGCCGAAGCAGCTCTCAAGAATGCCCCAGGAAATGTTGGCAAAATAATTTTGTCAAAGTGATTCGAAAAATCCAGGTTTCAAAACGGTTAAAGAGTTTGCTGAGCTGCTCAGTGGCGAAAGCAGTTGAAGCTACCGCTCATACCACAGCTGACTGGTCCATATTTAAGTTTTGTCCTACAATCTCGGTGACGTAGATAACGTTCATATTCTTCGTACAAACTGCTGTTTTTTCCGACCGAAGAACAAATTTTACTAACGACAACTTGGAAAAACACTTGTGTGCTACGCAAACGCGAAATTTGAGGCATGTTACACGGCGATTAATTAATTTTTTATTATTTTAAACCAAATGAATCTAATATTTTAGTTATTAGTTAAAATTTGTATGTTTTATTTCTTTTTATGGCTGAAAATGTACCTAAAATTACATTAAATATCGTCTTCTTATTCATGTTTTTTTTTAATAAAATGATTTTTGTGTTTACCGTTTTTTTAAAGTATTTGCCTAACATGCCTAAATCACAGTTTTCGTCCTAAATACATAGTTTTTAAGGCCTAAAAAAGGCCTTTTAAGCTGTTTTTTACGTCCTAAAATCCCGTCTCTAGTAATAAATAAAACCAAATTTTATAATTGAAAATTCTTATTCATAAAAGAACCTATCGCTGTAACAGAAGGAAATAAGTCCAACGGATTATGCAGTTTATTCCACCAGAAATTATGGGTGATTGTAATAATTTCATAATTGTCGTGCTGTACTATCTTAACGTATTGGATTAACTAACTACAGCTTACTGACTTAAATAGTGCCACAAAATCAAAAACCCTGATTTAAACACGTTCAAACATTTTAAATTCTGCCTTACAAGACGCGTGTTTGATGTTTTGATTTTAGGCGATCAAATTCCGAGGTCTCAACACGATAAGCCCCAACAGATTCGGTGAAACACAAGCAGCGACCCGGAATGTCAAGTTCCGGAAGCTCCATGTGACAACGGCTAGCAGCTCACTTCCACCGCTTCCAACATTAGTTCTTCGGGACCTACAGGCTCCGAAACGGATACTACGGTCTCGAGAGTGAGGTAAAACCGCAAAGACCCAACGCTAACGTGCCGTGCTACCACTGCTCTTCGATAAACGAGAATACCGCTAAGAAACTGTGTCGGAAGCAACCTCTGGCCTGGTGGCTCATACTCAGACTCAATTAATGCGACGTATCCAGCAGGTGATTTAATTTTATTATTTTTTTGGTATTTTTGCATGAAGTGGAAAGTTTGGTATCACTGTGGTTTTTAGATAGCCAATTTAAATAAAACATTTTCAGGTATGAGGATCGATTCGTCAATTTCAATCCGGTGATATTCTGGTCGTTCGGCATCCAGATGGCAGCACTGAATTACCAAACGGATGACTTAGCGATGCAGCTCAATACAGCGCTATTCGAAAGTAACGGAAAATGTGGATTTGTGAACAAACCCAATGTGATGTGGGACCGTTCCCACGTTATGTACAGACGTTTCAAATCCCTGGGATAAAGAATTTGATGGTTTACACTCTTGCCAAATAATACTCATATTTTTCGGGACAATACGTTTGCCAAAGCAACGTTAACCTCAGCACCTACGTCGAAGTTGAAATCATCGGAATCCCTGTCGATTGCAACAAGCAAAAAACTAAAATTGCACAGAAAAACGCTTTGAATCCTATATGGAACGACACCTTTCACTTCAGAGTGCTTTTTCACGATCTAGCGTTCTTGAGAGTCAGCCGTGTTAGATGGAACAACCAATCATTTATTGGCTCATAGGATATTACCTTTAAGTGCTTAAAACCCGGCTACAGGCACCTACGGTTAAGATCAGCTCAAAATAAGAACCTAAACATGTCTGTTTATTCATCTATTCAAGGGTTGAGGAGGAAAGCTTAGAAAATAACGAAAATCCTGATACTTTAGATAGAGTTCAGGCGGTATCAAAGAGAAACCTTCGGATACAACAATGGACAGTACGTACATCGGAATATCGGGAACACCGCTCTGTATGAAGCGCAAGATGTTTTTTCTTATGGTATACGGAGTGGTTCCGAAGAACCTTACACTATATTGAAGATAACACAAGAAAGCACCACGCAAGATGTACTAACTTTAGCATTACAAAAAGCGGCCAATCCCTAGAGAAGATAAATGATTATATTTTAGTGGAAGAGGTTGCTAGAGGTTGGGAGAAGAAAGATCACAATGCCAGCCACGCAAAGAGTGCTGGATCTCCATGAAAGACCCCTTCAAGCTCAATCACAATGGAAGGGTGAAGGACGCTTTATTTTGAAGAAAATGGGCGGATGACCCTAGTAGTAGGGCTTGGCTGTCTTCAATTAGAAGTGTTGCCAATCGCGAAAGAGAAGCTAGGAAATCCGATGGCGCTCCTAGTAATGCTTGGGAGGAAAATGACACTTTCTTAGTTTGCATTACAATGTTCGCCGAAATACCATACGCCATACTGAAAGTCCTCTAAATGCTTGCGCGCAAGATGTTTTAGCTCAAGCCTTAGTTAAAGCTAGAAGAATGGAAGACCCCACAAATTTTGTCATTGTGAGGAGTTAGAATGGGGTGGAGCCAGTCACAATATCCAATTACGTGCACTAAGGACGACGAAAATGTTTACACGTGCACAATCGCATTGGCAAACAATCGGAAGGTTCATCATGCAGGATCGGGCATCAGCAACACCGAACACTTTAAGAAAAAACCGTATCACATCAACGCTACGTTGGCAACGTTAGATCGCATCAGCAGAGGGTTAAGTGCAGCAAGAAGCGTTGCTAGTAACAGCATCAAGTCCCAGTACAAGTAGCTCTGAGCGACCGACCACCTCATCGAAATTCAGAGCAAAACCGGTGAGATTACTCGCAAAGGAATGCTGAGGGGCAAAGGTTCATTCAGAGAAGGACACCCATTCCACTGCTGTTCAACAAAAATCCCAGTGCAACGCGAGGTACACTCCGAAGGTGAAACATTAAGCGACGAGGAAGTCAAGAATCCGATTTAATGTCAACTGTCTCTAGACTAAAGAAGGTTTCTTTAAGGAAACTGAAAGAATGGAAATCATGACTGTTGGAGTAGGGTAAAGAAATTGAATTCATTAGGAGACTTTCGCGAACAGACGCAACGAGAAGTTGCGACAAAGAATAACAGCATGGGACTTGAAGAACTGAAGAAGGACGAAGAAATGTTAAAAAAACACTTAAAATCATATCAGGTCGATGAATTTAAAATTGGAAGAAGGAATTCGGAAAAAAGGTTTTAGAGTCGCATTGTATGCAGCGTTGGTATTATTGGACGCTAAGTTGATGTTGGCAACACTAGCTGTCAAATGTTTGACAATGTTCAGAAATAAGTCGATAGAATGATCCCCTAAGATTCTATTTATTTCGTTTCACATTTTCGACATTATCTAGAATCTAGATACAAATTTAAAAAAAACAATACTTTTATAACTTACTCAATATCTAGATGATACAATGAGAAAGAGATATACATAGATGAAATAAAAAGTAATAAAATAACGTAGTGAAATCTAATTAGAATGATTACAATTTACAAATTAATAAATCCTATTTTTCTAATTATTTTTTCTTATGGGTAGTAATAAAACAAAATATTTTCAGTTACATTTATTGTTTTCTAAACATTTAAATGTTAGATGTGTCATGTTGATTAAGATAGAGATACTTTTCATTAATGGTTTAAGAAAAAAAGGGGAATTGTCTAACAAATTAAATTTTAAAGTAAATCGAAGCAATTTAGAAAATAAATTTAAAAATGATTTATTGCCCCCTTTATTGACCAAAAATAGGTATAAACTATTAAAATTATACTGACTGCCATAAAGTTTGCATCAAGTGGGAATGTTTTATTTCCGCACTTTTTTATAACAAGTAAGTAATATAACATTTAAAAATAACCAACATTTCAAAATTCAAAATGAATTACTCAAATCTTTTAAAAAACAGAAAAATAATTTGAATTTATTTTTACTTTAATACGAAGCACTGGATTTGGTTAAAATTTAATATATGACGCTGAAATTCACGATTTTATTTTAAAAAGTATGTTTTAGCAAACTCGATGGGGTCACTGTGTATGGATGAATTAGGATACTAATTATTATTATTATATATTAGTAAGAATTGTGGTAAAGAATATGATGTACAACGTACCGATACAGTTCGCACACAGCACGCACTAATAAATTGATTTATATGGGGCACGTGATTAGAAAATTGCGGTCGTGCGATACAATATTTTATATATTTAAATAGTGATTCGTTTCCCACGTTGTCTAAACATTTTCTGTCCATTTCTTTTGTTTTTGATATCTAGGTAAAGTATTAAAACTATAAACTAAAATTTATTTTAATGTAAATATATTCAATTTATTATTAAGAGAAGGGGAAAATATGGAATTGGATGAATGGAATTGGTAATTATTACCAGAGCGAGTTGAATAACACTTTTATTTTCTAATGTTGGTAACACAAAAAATAGCTTGGAAATTGAAATTTACAAATGTTTTCTTTTTGTCTGCATGTGATTTACAAACTTAGAGCTATAAGATGATTTCATTTTTCCCGTAAACTTATTTATTTCTAGTATAAATATTTAAGCATCCTTCTTATCTTTCAATTGTGCATATCTTGAAAAAGAATGAAAAGAAATACATATATATATATTTTGTTACAGCGACTTTCGCCTAAAAAAGAACATATAAAGACAAACTTTTATATCTCAAATTTTTATATAAAATAATACCTCTTTACTACTATACATAAATACCTAAATATAACTTATATAGATTTAGGCACTACTTATTACGAAATTAAAAAAAGAAATTATAATAAATATAATAAACATAAAATACTTTGCAAACTATTTCTATACTATCACAGAAAATTTTGTATATATCTCTCGTAAAAAGTTTTGAAAACAGCAGAAAACGAATATAACAGAAATAATACGTATCCTACAAACATTGGACAGTGGGACTGTAAGTTTTTTCATATCCGCTTTTATAAGATATTTAAACTAAATTAATCATAAAAAAAAGAAAAATAAATAAGGATAAATAAGACATATACTCTCAATCTTTTCATTTTTTACATAACTCGAGGAACAACACTTTTAGTAAACGTAACATTTTATATGAATGACAGTAGTGAGAAAGAGTGAATGTCACTAGATTTACAGTTGACGTTTCAGCAGGTACCAACTATTTTTAATTTATGACAAAAAACATCTATCGTCTTAATAGTTGCATTTCTAAATGGTGATGCCTGAAATGTCACATAAAGAAAGAAGAAAAAACATACCTTCCTTGTATATTAAAATAAATATTGATTAATTAGAATATACATATTATACAAAGAGAAAATTAAGTAAAATAAAAAAATGCATAATTAAAAATATAATATATAAATATAGGGTGATATAACGTACATCTTACTTATATTGCCTTCTTCGATGTTACCTATGAAATAATAATGGAATAAATGAATAAATAAATAAATGAAAAAGAAATTAATATGTGTACTATATACGAAGAATATATTTACTGTAATTTGTAGTACAAATTTAAGATTATTGTTTTTACGTCATATTGTTATATTTAACGATTTATAAATTATATTGCAACCAGAAACAAAAATGAGTTTTATTACCTAATCATTTTACGATTTATTTATAGAAGAACAAATGGTCTGTAAACGTACACAATTATTATACAGATGTTTTGAATTTTGAATGTATCCGAGTTGGAAGAAAGATAAAAGCGTATAAAATGTGTAAACTACTTTCTATGAAAACAATTTAATCCAATCTTTTAATGATTTCATCTACTTACTTGCCTTGCACGTCTACCTCTTTAATAAAATATTTTCTAGGACAAATAATTTCCAATGGAATAATCTTGGTTGACCTTACTTATCATAGTATGATTCCCCACTATAATGTCGCAATTATTTCAGCAATTATCGCAAAAGTAAACCAGTTATCGGGAACCTATTCTGATATACTAAAATCCGATGCAAAAATAATTTTATTTATACTTACAATGTATAAATACAAAAAAATCATATTCAAAAAATCAAGAATTACAAATCGCTACAGAATTTCAACGCTTAAAAGGTAAGCAAAGTGAAATTACGAAAATTTGAATTGATGAAGATTTGCCGGATGGGAAAATATGTTTTGACAATTGAGGTTAGATTTTTTTTAACATGGTTGAACCTCAATTTTATTTATAGATATTTACTATTTAGACCATGCAGGGGCAACACTCTATTCAGAAAAGCAAATGTCCAATATTTATCGGACTTTTCAAATAATCTTTATGGTAATCCCCATTCTAATGGTACCTTAGCAAGATAACTCATGATTCTATCGATCAAGTGAGATATCAGTAAGTTTCTATTACATCTTAGTTATTTGCCCATTTTTCTCTGCTTACAACATTAATAATTAATATTTGCAGGATTTTGAGTCATTTTAATACAATACAGATGAATACAATGTAATATTCACTAAACGGGGCAACAGGTGCTTGAAGTTAATCTCTGAATCTTTTGATTATGATAATGGGTACTTTGTTTACTTAGAAGATAATCATACATCCGTGCTGGGTATGAGAAGCAATGACCAACGTTAATGTACTAAAGCATAATGAAGCTTTTAATGTATTTAGTAATGACGTAACATCAATACTGATAGAAATTCTAAGAAGAATTCTTTATTGTATATCCTGCCACAATGTAATTTTTCTGGAACTAAATATCCATTGCAGTGGATTAAGAAAACACAAGAAGGAGTCTTATCTCAGCTGTATAATTCAAACAAATGGTATTGCTTGCTCGATGGCTGCAGCTTATGTTTCAACTAACTTCTTAGATTTATCAAAACATAAACCAGATTTGTCTGTGTATCATTTTACAAATATTTGGATACCAACTGGATTTAGGGGCGCTGCTAGTTAAAAATGAAAGCAAACATATTCTTATTAAAAAGTATTATGGTGGTGGTACAGTCTTCATGGCGTTAAGCACAGAAAATGTTTGCAATTCCAAGGACAGCATTACACGAGAGATTCGAAGATGGCACAATGTCATTTTAGATATCCTGGCCATAAAACATGGTTTCAACACACTTAAACGGCTTAATTTAAAGATGGATCTCATATCGGAACATACATTTTCACTTGCTAGATATGTTTATTATCAGTTAATAAAATTACATCATTCAAATAATGAACCGGTTGTTGTTTTATATCATGATACGACCTTTGAAGCTCATACTTATCAGGGGGGAATAATAAATTTTAATCTACGTAGATCAAATGGTGAATATATAGGTTATGCTGAGGTATTGCAATTTTATAAAGCAATTACACAATTTTTACCAATTTCCGATGCAGGTTCTGCACATTGCCAATTTGTTTGGAATTCAATTACGTACAGGATGTTTCTGTAATCCAGGTTCATGTCAAAGGCACTTGAATTTGACAGCGAATGACGTTATTAAACAATATGAAGTGAGTAGAATCACATTATGTCAATATGGCAATGTAGCCAACTGTTAATACTTAAATGTCACAAAATCCTCTATTTTGTGGAAATTTTTAGAAAGGCCACGTTTGTGGTGACCAAAATGATTTAATAAATGGTGTGCCTACAGGATCTGTACGAATTTCGTTTGGTTACATGTCGACTAAAAAGGATGCAGATGAATTTCTTAAAGTGATCGAAGAATGTTTTGTCGAGAAACCTTGTGTGAGAAAGATTCCTGAAAATTTTGAGATACTGAGAGAAAATTATCTAAGAAAATTTTCTTTGTTTTCTAATTCTAGTTTGACAACTGAAATTGGAATTAATGATCATAAAAATGAAGTTAAAAGGGTAAGTGAAAGTGTAGCACAATTCACACCGTTGCCAATATTATTTGCCTTTGAGAAAATCAATTTCACCAAGTATAGATTTAAAAAAAAGGTCTACAAAATTCCGTCAAAATCAATACTCTTTTAGATTGACAATTCATTCTCTGCGCCTAAAAAGATAGAAATTGATCGTTCATTTAACAATATAAGAACAATTAATGGATCTTTAGAAATATGTATATCTATCCAATCAAATCTTGTGGTGCTTTTGAAATTGACAGTAGTTGGCGGTTGGTACCAACTGGATTTCAGTACGATAGAGAATGGATGATTGTAGATTCTTCTGGGGTTTGTTTGACTCAGAAAAGGAATACCAACCTGTGTAGAATAAAACCGAGTATAAATTTGAAAGAGAATGAGTTAGAACTTCGCTATGAAAGTAAAGAGATCCATTGATAACTTTTAACTGAAATAAAATTTAATGAAAAAATTGATTTTTAGATAGCAAAGATATCAATTCCATTATTGGTTGGGGAATCCGTGCTTTAAGAGCTTTTCCATGTAGGAGCAAAGTATGTGGAGACCCAGTAGTTGGGTGGGATTGTGGACAGGAGGTTTCAGACTGGATTAGCTCTGCATTGAATGAAAGAGACTTACGTTTATTAAGACAATGTTCAAATGATACCTACATTGAGAGAAAGAAACTGTTCAAGGAGAATCGATTAAGTTATCTTTAACGAACCAAGGTCAATTTTTATTGTTGAATAGGTCTAGCATTGAACGATTACAAAAGTATTTAGTGGAGGATAGCCTTGTCGAAACAATAAATGATTTAATTGGTCGATTTAGACCGAATTTGGTTGTTAATTTTGAAGAACCTTTCATTGAGAATGACCTGCTAGAGTTAAAGATTAAAGAATAACTTTGAAGGTAAACAGACGGATTTAATTCGTGTAGATGTGAATTGACTGTATTCCATTTTGTATATTGCAGGCTAGTGGTAAATGTACAAGATGTCAAGTAATATGCATTGACCAAAATACTGGTGAGAAGTCTGCCGATTTGTTGAGGATATTATCTAAAGAATTCCATGGAAAAATCTGTTTTGGGTTGTATTTGAGACAAGCTGAGACAAACGAAAATCCTCAGATTAGTGCCAATACTAAAGTGACAGCTAATATTGTGATATAAATGATTCTTTTATAATTCGAATAAAGTGTAGTTAGTTGTTTCTGTTTGTTTATTTATATTGTTGCATTTATAAATTCAATCTAAATGATTAAACTATATTTTGCAATAAATTGCAATAATGCTATTAGATATTTTAGATTTTATTATTTTTTAAACGGACCCTCTAGCTTTTGGATACAAACTCTCTTGATTCTAGGCAACTAGTTATACACATAAATCGTGTTATCGTGTATGTCCTGTAGATGGTGCCCCAGTACAAATTATACATAATTCATTTTTTAATTGGGTATGTAAAAGCACATATTTTCTAGTAAATTGCGAAATGTGTATATAGGATGTCCATTTGAAAACTTCCCAGGCCTACATCCGAAACTAATAAAATTATTAAAAAATGCAAAGACAGGTCAATTTTTGTTTCGAGGGGGAACCATTTTGATTAATATATCATGATGCTAATCTTACCCTCTTAAGCCCCCCACCCCCAACATAAAAATTTTAAATGGGATCCCATGTTGGAAAGTATATTTTCATTATGAATTCAGTAGTATATCTTATTTTGACATTTGGTCAAGTTCTGCGGATTATAACAGAAAAATATTATGCTAAGCAGAATTGTAAACTTATTAGACCAAGTGGATTGTTACCATTTACTGAAGTTATTCCCATAAGGTTAATATAGTAAGTAGTTGTATTTAAGCCGTTTTAAGCGAGTTTGTATCCTAAATTAATTTAGTATACTTCACAATCTGAAGAAGACAGTGGTGTTGAAAAGAAGTGTAATTTTGTATTGAAATAAAGTTGAAAGTAATTTAGTGTGTATTGCTCTATAATAATAGAGTAGTTTATTTACCTTATTGTTATACTGTTTTTAAAAAGAGGTGTTTTATTTTTCGTAATGAAATATCGAGCAGGTGCATGGTTATTTTCATTTATTTTAATATTTATTGTCAGTTAGTTATCAATCACAAAATAGAAAAACGTTCATTGCGATATTTATTTTTTTTTACAATATGGTTTACACTTTTGAAATGCGAACGGAACTAGTTCTTTTGGGTAATCCTGCAGTTTACGGCTCCCATTTCACGTGCTTCACCGCGCATGCGCATAACTACGCAGTATTGCCAGATTAGAGTATCAATATTAAAAGAAACATACTAAATAGTCAGATTTATGTAAGAATTTCTTTATTAAAAGCATAAAATTGCGACACGACACATACGGTTGTTAAAATTTGATCAAGTGTCCAAGAACTTTTACAAAATACCTTAATGTCATTTACCGTATGATCTGCGCCGCGGGATTATTGCAATATTGAAGATTTAAGTGCCTTTTCACGCTCTGTATGATTAGACCACATTTTCCCGCTATTTATAATAGAGAAAATTGAACTAAATAAATATAAACTTGTAACTAAAATATTTAGATTCTCAAATGACAACTAAATTAAGCAACGAAAATTTGGCAACGTCGCATTGATTTTTGTATATGAACAGTGACCGTGTGAAATGGGAGTCGTAAAGTGCAGGATTACCAACGTAAGTCATAGATACGTATTAGACTTCGTTAAAAAATTTTTAGAAACGGGTTCTGTACTTAACAAGAAACGCATCGGGAATAAAGTGGTTGATGAAGGTAGATAAATAGAAGTTTTAGGTCATTTCGGGGTAAATCCTCGTGCATCCATTAGGAAGTTAGTTTCCGAAACACAATTCGCCAAAGGTTGCGTACACAAAATTCTGGAATTACACAAATTTCATCTTTATAAGATGCATATTGTTCAACAGCTCAATGAGGATGACTAATAATTAATAATAATGAGATGAGATTATTCGATATTTGTTTCAGTGATGAATCAACATTCTATCTAAGTGGTTTTGTAAACCGCCATAACTGTAGATAACCTGAAAAAAAGTAACGTTTGGGCTGATATACCTGGAAATGAGGCAATCGGTACTGTTTTTATTGATCAAAATCTTACCGGCGAATTATATCTCGAACTATTAGAAAATACAATTAACTCCTTAATAATACAAACATTGGAAAACCAGCAAGATCAAATGGGGAATTTATTAATTAATGGAAATGAGCTTTTCTTCCAAGATGACCCGCCCCCGCATTATGTTGTGCCGATTAGAAATTGGTTGGATAATAATTTTCCAAACCATTAGATAGAGCGACGAGGATCAATTGAATGGCTTGCCCGCTCTCTAGATTTGACCTCACTTGATTTTTTCTTGTGGGGTCATCTGAAAACAGTTGTGTACCAAGCACAACCGCAGAATATTGTATTAACATTTGAAAAGGTCAGAAGAGAATTTGAAAATAGGCTATATTATTGTCTTCAACAAAGAGGTGCACAATTTGAACATTTAATTAACAAATTTGAATATTTTTTTGAATAAAAGTTTATATTTTACAATCTTTGCTTAGCATGATATTTTTCTGTTATAATCCCCAAAACTTAGCTAAATGTCAAAGTAAGACATACGACTGAATTCGTAATGAAAATACCTTTCCAACGATGTATCACAAATGGTATCATCCTATATAAGATTTTTATGTTGGGGGTGGGGGCGCTTAAGGGGGTAAGTTTAGTATCATGATATATTAATAAAAATGGTCCCCCCTCAAAACAAAAATTGACCTGTGTTTGCATTTATTATTAATTTTATTAGTTTCGGATGTAGGAATTAACACACTGTATATATATACACTCACAGACAAAAATATTGTATATGTTATTTTAGGTCTTTATTATGCTTTTCTTTAAAAGTTTTGTGATTTCTATTGCTAAATCTTTTACACTGGAGTGTTCTACGTATTATGCAGTTTGTTGCAGAAAGAAAGAATATTTTAATATAGCCTTTTATGAGTGAATAAGAGGTAACGATAAAATGTTATAAATTGGCGTAATGTGGCTTGGAGACCAAAACACTGATTGATCTCCATTCCATGTCGACAGTATGGTCGTCAAAATGACATTTCCAGAGCTTTAGTGTACAAGTGTGTAGTTTCGGTTAGTGAGATGCCTCATTTAAGTGTCATAAATTGTGTTAAAATTGTTTGTTTAGCCAGTGAAGGGTACAAACAAGAGGATGTTGCACGGAGATTAAATATCCATCAATCGACTGTCTCTCGTATAGTAAGACGACACAATGAGACTGGAGAATATAAAAGGCGGTGTGGTCAAGGACGTAAAAGATGTACAACGCCAGGAGATGGTCAATATTTGAGACTTCAATCTTTACGAAATCGCATACTTACAACACCGTATCTTAGAAATGTATTATTGAATACAAGACAAGTCAATGTATCTGTCAAAACAGTAATAAGGAGACTTAAGGAGGTCGGCTTAAATCCAAAACGTTCTGCCAGAGTTCCTCGGCTTCTCCCACGTCACAAAATTCGACGCCTAGAATTTGCAAGAGCTCATGCTAACTGGAATGAACATCAATGGGGAAATATTCTTTTTACAGACGAAACAAGAATACAATTATGGAAGCCTGATGGACGTAGTCGTGTACACAGAAGATCAGGAGAACGTTTCGCAGAATGTAATCTTGCACAAAATCTTAGCTTTGGTGGTGGTTCCATTATGTTATGGGGCGGCATCAGTTGGGTCAGTCGCACGGAACTCATTGATGTAAATTTAGGAATGAATGCTGACTGGTACATACACAACATCCTTGAAGAAGATGTTTACCTTATGCCGGCTTTATTGGCTACGATAATTTTATGCTAATGCATGATAATGCCCGAACCCATGCCGCAAGGACAGTGATCCAGTACCTTGAGGATGTCGGGGTTGCGGCGCTTGAGTGCCCAGCAAATAGTCCTGACGCAAATCCTATAGAAGATCTATGGGACATTCTAAAAAGAAATATATGAGCACGAAATCCTGCTGCTAACTCAATTGCAGAATTAAGAATTCCTGCACAGGAAGAATGGAATCGAATTCCTCCAGGAATCATCAAAGATCTTTTGCGCAGCATGCCTAGGAGGATGCAAGATATCGTTAGAGCAAGAGGAGGAAGTACTAAGTATTAAAATGTTATCATGTTGCGTTGTTATCGTGTTTATGGGTAATAATGTTGCTTTTTTCAATTAAACGTTTTTGGCCAAAAACAAGTTGTTTTAATAATTCCTCCACGAATTTGCTATAAACTTTCCATATCTAATTTATTTGATTATCAATAACGTAAAGCACTCCACTGTACAAGATTTAGCAATAAAAATCACAAAAGTTTTAAAGAGAAAAACAATAAAGGCCGAAAATAAAATATGCAATATTTTTGTCCGTGAGTGTATATATATCAGACTTAAAATTATTTTGTCATACATTGAAGTTACAGCAAAAAATATTATGTAAACAAGTCATTGTCAGTCAATATCTTGGAATAACTGATTTACAATTCAAATTTTATTGGAGTTGGTGCCATGTATACATATTAAAATAACTGAATTTAAAATAAGTATAATTTTAGTAAAAGATACATTCTTTTTTACTTAAATTATTCAATATCACTGCTAATGACACAGTTTAACATTAAAAGAATATTATCTAGTGAAGTTATGCGTACGCTAAAAATACGTATTGTTTAGAATTTTTCTCCAGCAGTAACTAGTAACTAACAACAATTATTCAATAAAATCTTGTGTTACGGAGGTTGCTTCTTCTACAAAGTTATAGTCATTGCTACAAAAAAAATACTTAGTTTAGTTGTAAGATGTAAGAATTCTTCTTATGCAAAGACATGAGTGTAGGCTTTCATGACCGTTATTTATTGACAAGAAATTCCTCTCAGATAATTATAAGTTTTCAGAAAACAATTTTTCCTGAAAACACACCTTAACAGCCTTGAAGTAACTTCTATGTATTAAAAATAGTTCCGATCTTTTGGCCGGCTCTGTACACGCACTCATAATTCGGCTAATAAAATTTTGTGTTGTTAACAATCGTAAGTTCGCGTTGCAATAAATATTTGATCTCGGAAAGATAATAAAATCACACTGAACTGGTTATTATCGGTTCGACTTATGTTATGGAGATTATTGCTTCTGCTGAATTTATTAGATAATGTGGGAGTGTGATTATCTTTAACTTCCAAATTATGTATTAGCTGAAATAAGTATATTCATTTATCGCGTATTTGCTATAATAAATATGATAAAATATGATAATTATAAAACTAGAGGTAATGAGGTTTGCAACAAATAAAGATTGTTAGAAGGTAAACAAATATATGCACAATTGCTTAATATGATAGATAACAGCAAGTACAATCTTGTACACAAACATCAAAGACGCAATATTGCAAAATATTTCTAGCCACTATAATCAGAAAATTTAAAATTAATCTATGGTTATATAAAAAATGACCTGTTTATTAAGTATCTAGGAATGTCCCGATTTCAACATATTGCACAGATTCTTTTCATCCTCCCAACCAATTAGAAGTTCTAAAATATATTGTGGAATCTTATCAACATTTCTTGTTACCCAATATTGTCCCATTTAGATCGTTAGTTACACACGTATATCTAAATTTAATCTATTCTCCTGTTCATCTGTAATGTTTGATCTTTCAATAATTCAGAAGATGCTAGAATGGCGTGTCTTCTATTTCATCTGAAGATTAAATTAGGATTATCTGAGAAATATTATATTAGACAAATTAAATTATTTACGTTCACAATATGAAATCTAGGAAGAGATTCGCTGAACATTACCAAAAAATACTGTTCTTTTTAACTTCTCAGAAGATATACAATGTAATTAAATGTTGTGTAATGAATATTATTCTCTATTAAAAATTTACCAGAATTATTCTTTGGTATGTTTTATTGTCTTCCAACCCAGTTAATTTCAAATAAAGCTTTTTTACTGAATACTTTGTAGCTTTTGATAAAATTAAATTATTACCAAAAGTTATTGTACAGTCCTCCAACAATCTGATATTTTTCCTTAATCAAAATTTACAATTAATGTTGTAAGGTACTTAAGTTATAAGTTATAACATTGCCGCTCACAAGTTTGATAATGCTTGCCTAATATTAATAATTTTTAATTAATTTCAGTTAGTTAAACTAGTTCAAATTCTTCGTGAGTAAGTCAAATAGAAGCAGATAGTTTATTTCAGAAATTAATCTAATTTAAAAGAAATATATGAAATGAATAATTTGGAATAAAATTCGTTTGCTATATATTAAAGTTATGTTATAATTTTACGATTGTTCGGATAAAATTTACCATTTCTTAGTTTTGTATCTATATTAACATAATCTATTCAAAATACATTGTTATAACTAGTCTGGGCAAACAGCGGTAACAGTCAATGTAGTAGATATGTGGTGCGGAGTCGGCGATTATTTATTTCTGGCGTTCACAGCGTCAGTACTAAATCGATGCTGTATTCGAAGTAGTTCTGTGTATATGTAGGCTGTCGTAACTTATTTCGTAATTGTACGCTTATGTTTGCTTTAAAAATGTCGCGCTTAGGTACGTCGCGAAAACGACCAATGGCAGACACAGTTAAAAACTTTATAGTGGACATGCCGGATTTAATTTTTGGTGGCGCTAAAATGCAATATCTAGTTTGTAAAATCCCTTTAATGTGTTGGTCCAGAAGTCATTGTCAACGTCACATCGAAAGCAAACAGCATTCTTCTCCAAAAAGTGGCATACGAGACCAAGAAAAATTTACATTTGATTTATGTGTTACTCTTATTTTATGTAATCTATCGTTTCGTTTACTTGATAAAGAAACAACTGTCTCCTTCTGGAATAAATATGCGGACTGTAAATTACCTAGTCGGACATCGATACGAAATGTAGTGCCATTTGTTCGTGAACATATGGAAAAAGGAATGAAAACGGAATTGAAAAATAAAAAACTGTGGTTGTGTGTGGACGAAACAACAAATCGTCAAAAACATTCTGTGGTTAATGTAATGGTACGTACAATGGAACCACATCGACCGTCACCCTCCTTCTTACTTGCTTCCAAGAGTTAAGAGATAAATTGTACTGTCGATGAGATTTTAAAGGTGGTGTTTAACTCATTGAACAAATTTGAAGTTTCAACTAAGCAACTTTTAATGTTTATGAGTGATGGTGCCGCAAACATGCGTTCTTTGGGCCGATCTCTTAAAGAACACAGTGGTAACTTCTTACGTGTAACGTGTAAAATCCATACTCTAAATCTTGCGGCACAAACGATTCCTACATGGTTTTCCACTAGTAATGCATTGATTGCTAGTACAAAGCAGTGTTTCTAAAGTCCCCGAAACGTACCCGACTATTTCATAAACTGTGTCCTGATTTACCTGAACCACCATAGCCGATTGTTGCACGTTGGGGAACATGGTTGCAGGCTGCGTTTTACTACAACAAATATTTTGATCAAGTGAAGAAGATAGTTTTAACATTCAATCCGACAGAAGCTGCAGCAATCAAGAAAAGCCAGGAAATATTTTAAGATAGTCAGATTAAAAGAGATTTACAAACTATTCACAATAATGACTTCGGACTAGCGGAGGGAATAGAAAAATTACAAAATGTTTCGATGTCGCTAGTGGATTCCGTTCAAATTGTGAATAACGTTCACGCACAGTTATGCGCTGTAGAAGGCGAAACAAATTGGTGTGTAATGCGAAAATTTGAAAGTGTTTTAGAGAAAGACTCCGATTTTCTTATATTAAGACAAATTTGTGAAGGTGCGTGTGAAGATGCATTAAGTTGTTTCAAAGATTATTTAAATATGCAAATATAACATCGCTAGATGTCGAACGGTCGTTTTCGGCATTAGAAAACATTTATTCCGCACGTCGTACTCACTTGACTGAAACAGCTGTGGAAACATATCTAATGATTCAAATATTTAACAGATGTTACCCAGTTTGTGATTTCACGGAAGACTTTTAAAACGGTAAGTGTTTCAGCACGTTTTATAATTTATTTCTGACCTTCTATTTTATGTGTAAACTTTTATGCGCTCGCCACGCCTCTGGCTGTTGCCGCATATTTGCCTAGGTTACCGATGATGCAAATTTTTTCTTCCTGAACCATTCTATGAAAAAATATGGTAGTGATGAAACTGATGAATTTTTGTGAAGCACAAAGAGATTGAAGGGGATTTTATAGCTTGTCATAAAAGATTGGGACACTGGACAGGTGGCATCTACATCAAATATAGTTTTACTAGGGTCTAGTATGCGTACCATAATATTTACAATTGAATTTTTTGTCTCGTCAACACATAACCAAAGAAACTGTTTTTTCAATATGCGTTTCATTTTCTTTTCCACGTTCAACTACGTTTCCACGTTCAACTACAAATGCAACATGCTTACGTGCCGTTTTCTCCATTGGCAACCGCAACTCGGGATTGTATTTGTTCCAAAAGTCCTTAAACGGTTGTTTATCGAGTAAGCCTAGTGGAAAATTACAGTTTATCAACATAAGAATTACATAAAAAAATAATGCACTTCTCGGTGGAATACCCAATTTTCGGTTTCTATGCTGGGGGGAATTTACGTGTCTTGTACAGTTCCACTTCTTATTTGACATCAAATGTATTTTGCACACTTTACAAGCTATGTTACTCCCGTTGTAAAACAAATCGGGAAAGTCAGAAATAAACTTATTTACTATGTCTGAAAGGGTCGTTTTTAGCCTTCGACTGTTCCACTAAAACACAATTATACTACGTCTGAATCAATAAAAAAACGCTTGATCGACTATCCAATGTAAGACTGAACTGAGGATAATGATTGTCTTAAAAACCACAGTCACACCGCCGCTGCGATTACTCTCAAGTTACCGGGCTCGAATAATCGCCCAGCGATGTAGACGTCCTGAACCATGGAACTGTCGGTTTGGGGAGTTTTACTACGGTTTATGCATTTCGTTTCAGTACATCTGCTCGCATCTGTACAACTGCGTAACCTTAGAACAAGTTTACTGCAAATAATGTAGTAATTAAATGTAGAAAAAGCGAATATACAGTTTAATCGCTTCTATATATAGACGTTAATTATGTACTACATTATATAATACGACCACACGTAAATATATAAGCCTTTAATATTGAAAAGATTTATTTTCCTTTCCTCGAGTATATCGATATAATTCTTGATAACGAAAAAAAAAAATAGTAATGCCACGCCGCGACAAAAACAAAGCCTACTTAATTTGCCATAGTCGGTAGTACGATATAGTAATGAATTCGTAACGTATGGTAAATGTTATTCGTCATTTTTAATTATCGATATCGACATTTAGGTGCGTTATATGGATGCATTATTGATATCGTAGTCTATATAAATTAATTAAAGGGAAGATGCGTAACAGCATTGATACTAAATAGATGATTCGTGCGTAAGCATATCTTGTTTTCTACTATTTACTTTTCGACGATATAAAACCTTAGTCGGAGTAGCTTTAATGTCCATTCACTAAGAAAAGTGGCTTATATCTCCTATTGCGTCTGTGACCCAGTCGTAAAACCGATATTTCCGACACAAAATCACACGTCTTAGACGCGACTAGCGTGTGGCTCTGGCGTGGAATGAAAAGCATCTCCACATCTCCGAGGAGAGTTGGTGATCCGGTGTGCCAGCGGGTTCTGCGAAATAGCCGCCAAGAGTGGCAGCATAAAGCATTCTTGCCGTTCGTCTAAAGTGGCCGCTTGCACTTCAAAAAAAACCGTATGGTGCGACTATCTAACGCTTTCGGTGGATCTTACAAAGAAAAAGTGTTCAAAATTAACCCAGTTATATTAAAAACTAATATTTTTAAAGTGTACCGTTATTTTTCCAAACCTCTTCGATAAGGTTTGTTGAATTTTCGTTTATTCTCTTGAAAGGGAACCTTTTACAATTACTACCCAAGAAGAAATCCAAGCAAAAACGAGACGTAGCGAAAATGGATAGTGTACAGGAACTGGATACTTTAATGGGTCACTTAGGTAAGTTAAATTTAGAAATTCATGCATTTTCTTCGTTTTTAGAAATGGGAAAGGAATGTTTTAATTCAATCTAAATTGATCCTGACTATTAAATCGTAAATTTTTGATTATCGAGGAAGTTATATTGATTATAATTTATATAGAATGAATTTAGAATTCCCAAACATTGCTGAACTGAATTTAACAGCAACTGAAATAGCCGTTGATTCACTATCACGTATTTTTTTTTCTTTTAAATAATATCTATATAAATCATAAAATTCCATCAACTAAAACTAAGAAAATACTAAATAAACAATATTTTAATTATTTGAATGAAATTTCCCTAGTGTATCACTACATATTATCTCCTGAATCTCTTTTTAAAAAGAAACCAATCAATAAGAACGTATAACAAATTCTGTTATTATTTATTCTTAAGCCGGGCACAATCGGTCTTCGCAACAGAATCGGATTAGTCGCATAGGCCGCAGATTATAAATAGTGTATGTGTGACTTACAGCCGACAGAAGTGATATTTTGGAATCAATACCACCGGTGTAAAAATTAAAGGTTGACATGTGGTAAATAAAGAACACGTTAAAGTGTTTTTATTGCCAATTCCAGTTTTTTTTTTGTTTGAAAACGGCATTTGTTGTATATGTAATGTAATAACCGTGAAAAGTAAACAAAACAGTTTCTTCAAAAATCTGTGGTACTTAATACCGTAATAATAAATAATACTATAATAAATAAACGTAACTTCTCAATGGTGTGGATAGGATTGTTGAAAAACTTGCACCATCAGGTATGTTTCCACATTTGTCTCGTGAAGGTTGTTCGTTGTGATGAAAAAATGTTCTTATATTTCGAGAAAGACCATTCAACATCTACGGAAGTAATACAGATATAATTAAAATAATCCTTAGTTAATTGACCACGTTTTCGATATCTTGACATATACTTGGTAGCTCTTTCCGTAACGCTGTCCATAATGATAAGTTCCACTCGTACGTATGTACGACAAAACTGTCGAAACGGTTCTTTATCGAGTAAGCGAAGCGGTAGACCACAAACAATAAACATCAAAAGTAAATTCAACTTAAATTGTGTTTGAGGTGGCACGCCATTTTTCTCATTTTTGTGCTGTACACTATTTATATGTCTCTTACTTCCAGCACATTAAAGGTATTTTGCAAACTCTACACAATAGCTCTATTACAGTTCAAATCCGGAAATTCACTGATAAATTTAATGACTGCATTAGTTAGCGGTCGTTTATTTTCCTTGCGTATATTTATATCTATAATTAAGACTAACGCTGCAAAGGGTTGATGAGAAACTGTTGCAAGAAATCAATAATTTCATTCGCTGAGGTAGACTGTGCCGATTCATCTGCATACATACGTCGCGTCGTGGGCGCGGTAGCCTCACTTCTAACCTGGTGCGAAGCACTCTGTGCGCGGCCTATTTATGATATATAGAGTTTGCTAAAAAAGTGGTAGCGGCAGTGGCGCACCGCATAAAAGTAGGTACGTAATATACAATATTAGTGAAAAATAATATTGTTACCTTTTCCTGTCGTCTTGATGTCCACTGTGGCAATTGGCAATCGCCCTGCAACGCTTCTATAGTCGATTCATTCAGCCGTCGACAGTGTTGTGAATACGTTGTCGTATACTTCGAAAATGATCATTCGACATCCAGTGAAGTAAGATTTGCAAATGTCAGATATTCCTTTTCCACATCTGGGCACTCTTAATTTTCCGCTATAGACCGACCCTTTTGTAGATCGGGATTTTTCGTTAAAATTGCATCAAATTTTTGAGCAACATTGACTCCTATAGTGTTCGTCAAGTTTTTTAGAGCGGCTTGTAAATTGTTTATGCAATTTAATGTGTCTCGTGCAGATAAGCGACTGTTTTCTAATTGCTCAATAGCTTGTGCAACTTCAGAATAGTTCATGGAAATTTCATCTATTTGTTGTTGAACGTCCGAATTGGAAAAAAGTTGCTGACTATCTCGAACTGCTACAGAATCATTTGAATCAAGTTTCAAGATGACATTTTTCACTTGTGAAAAATATTTCTGGTAGTAAGATACTGCCTGGAGCCATGTTCCCCATCGCGTTGTTACAGGCTGAGGTGGTGGTGGTATTTTCGGACATAATTGTTTGAATACACGGATGTGTTTGGAAGATTTCATGAACACTTTTTTGGTAGATGCTATTAACTTATCCACCATCGACCACTTCTTTCGAATGGTTTCTACTACGAGGTGACATGCGTGTATGAGGCATGTTATGTGAAGAAGAGTCGGAAAGCATATTTTCAACATCGTATCAATTCTCAGCAGTGTTGCGGCTCCGTCAGTAACGAACATTGTGACTTGGGTTCCTGTGACACAAAATTCTCTCAACGAATTTTTTATTATCTAAACAACGGTTTCTGCATTAGTTTTCTGAATCCTTTTACTGGATAACAACAATGAAGCTGGTGGACCATCACGTTTTAAAGGACGCGCTACAACATGAATGACGCTGTGTTTCTGGGCATCAGTTGTTTCATCTACACATAGGCAGTTTTCCTTATTTCTCAACTCGTCTTTTATACATTCCTTTACTGTACCTTGCACACGTGGCAAATTGTATCGTAATTGCATAGATGTTGGAAGCTTTCATGAGGGAACGTACTTAGCCCAAAAAAGACGAAAGTGTTCATTAGATTCTAGATGTTGTGGGATGTTGCACACACTTAACATAAAAATAAAATCATATAAAAATTGCCAGTATGGAATACTGTTTCTTAAATTCAATACATGACGTTTACTTTTAGAATATTTTCTACATTCGAACCTATCGCGACTTAGCAATGTGCTATTGCATATTATGCAATAAATATACGGACTTCTATATTCTAATCCAGGGAAATGCCTGAGATATTTATTCACATTCGAAGGGAACGTTACACCCTTTGGCGTCCCATCTCTGCGTACTTATTTGGCGTGCAGCGTGCAATGTACTGTCGCTTTGAACTCTCTCGCGGTACTGTCAAGATCGACTACGAGTTGAAAATTACCCCTACCCACGCCGCTACCGCTACGTTACTGCCATCCGGTACCACCTTTTTAACAAACTCTAATGATATATTGTAACATTTCTAGAAATATACCGTGTGCGAAAATTTAAGGTTCCATGCCGTTGACACCCACTGTATACGATTATGCTTTGAATCTAGTTCCCTTATAAATAAAATCACTGACACGTATATGTATGTACAAACCGAGAATTAACTCAACTTACAGTTCCATACACATTGTAATACTATTCTTTCATGTACGGTATACGCCTCTTACATATTCAATAATACAACAAGGTTTTTATATTACATCAGAATGTAAGGAAGAATAAAAAAAATCGAATAAATTGAAAATGTTAATACTTTTTTTTCAAAGAATTAATGGCTTTGTTGACATTATAAAGACACGAACCTATTGTTGGAAGTTGAATGAAAGCATTTGAAGAGCATATTAATATTAATAAATAACCTTGTAAGCCTTGTATAGTATATTATCATTTCTGTTTTGTTATGGAAGAAATATTGTATGAAAATAAGTTCAATTTAGGAGTTTTTGTTCTGAAAGCTGGTATGATAGCCAAGAGTCTGATCAAACCGCAAAAGTAGTAATTAGTTAAAACGTGCACCTGAGAAAATTGGATTCAAATCAAGTTCACCTTGATTTGAATATGCTACAGCCCACTTTGATATTAATTAAATGGTTCTCATTAGAGTAACCTAAACTTGCGGACTCGCATAGGCGTCGGTATTACGGATTAATATAAGAATACGAAAAATTTATAAATAAACTAAACCGGTAGAGAAGCAGGCATGCAGTGTCGACTTTGAATATAAATCATGTTAAACCGCGCTGAGAGAGATTTCGTTTTAGTACCGGTTGAGCTGTTGCAGAGATTAGTCGAACGGTCAAGGTTATGTACTTACGTGTCGCTTTTGAAAATATAGCTGGTGTTTTTTGTGTGTTGTAGTATTATACCAAGTACATAATTAGTGTATCGTTTCATATAAAACTAATATTTACATACCATAAACAATGCCTCGTAATAGATTTGCTACTAATGTACATAAGTATGTGTCACTTTTTCCCTATTTAAAATATGACAGTAGTGCAGTTTTTTGCTTAATATGCAATGTTCGTTTGGCTGCATTGGACAGAACTGATTGCCAGAGGCATGTCAATGGTATTAAGCATATGAGAAATGCAAGAACTGAAATACCTTATACACTATTCCTCATACATTTATTAATTATGTTTACCTTTTGTAATCTACCGTCGTCGTTGGTGAGAAAAGCAGCTTTTAAAACGTTTTGGCGACAATACGTTCCAAAGTACCCATTACCCTCACAAACACAATTACAGAATCATTTACCGCGAATGAAAGAGATGCTAGAAAATGTGTGTAAACGTGATTTGTGTTCCAAAAAAATATGGATTCCCGTGGATGAGACGACCGATATAAAGAAAAACAGTATTGTGAATGTAATAGCTCGCGTTTTATCTAGCGAGAACACAGCATCTCGATATTTGTTAGCTTGCAAACGTGTTCAACAATGTACCGCGGAAAATATTCAAAAAGTGATAATGAACGCTTTGAAAAAATTTAAAATTGCCCAAGATCAAGTTGTGATGATTGTGACAGATAGTGCAGCAACGATGTTAAGTGTTGGGCGATCCTTAAAACATATATTTCCTAACTTAATACATATAACCTGCGTGCTGCATGCTTTGCATTCAGTTGGTGAAGTTGGTCGACAACATTACGGAAACGTTGATCGGATGATTGGAAGTACTAAAGCAGTGTTTCGTAAATCTCCTAAACGTTTAAAAGAATTTCCTAAATTTTGTCGAGGTATTCCAGAACCTCCTGAACCAATTTTAACGCGATGGAGTACTTGGTTAACAGCAGCTTCTTACTATTTGATCCATTTTCAACAAATTCAATCAGTTATAATGCGATTTAATCGGAATGAATCCAAAGCAATTAGAGAAAGTCAAAGAGAATTTCAAATTCCTCAACTTTTAGAAGATTCAACAACAATATGTACCAATTGTACAGTATTACTAGATGCCATGAGAAAACTACAATGTACTGAATTGTCATTGCAGGAATCATTAGACATAGTGGAGAGTGTAAAAAATAAATTACACTCATTAAATGATACGCCAGGATTATGCGCTAGTCAAAAGTTGACAGACGTTTTAAGGAAAAATCCCGATTTTAGTACTTTAGAGGCCGTTTATAATAAGTGTAAGAATAGTGAACTTTTAAGTGATTTTGAAAAACAGTTTCTACATGCAAATGTAACTTCCTTAGATGTGGAGAGATCGTTTTCTATGTATAAGAATATTTTTTCTTGTCGACGCACAAGGTTTAAAGAAGTAACTGTGGAAACATATGCAATGATGCAAGTTTATAGTAGTTCACATCCTGATGCCTCTAATTTGTTGAATAATTAGCAAGTAAGTTTATTTATGAATTTTTCGTGTTCTTATATTAACCCGTAATACCGACGCCTATGCGAGTCTGCAAGTTTTGGTTACTCTAGTTCTCATACTTGCACTTCTTTTTTTTGTTTTGCTAAGATTATTAATTGTAGTTAAATCAGAATTAAATGTGCAATAATTTAGATAATTTTATTTTATTGTCAGGCCACTTTTTCGCAATCCTTGCAAGTTAGTTAAGCAATTCTATATCGTCCAGCGATAACTTGACGTAATAAATGTAGTTTGCAAGTATATCAGTATACATAATTACATACATAGGATATGTACACACGATTGTGCATACATATCAACATCCGTCAACAAGGAGATATTTAACAAAAAATAAATGACATTATTGTAAACTTTGTTATGTTATTAATTCTAAGAAATTAAAGTTGTAGTGTTATTAATATAACAGAAAAAATATATTCACAGAATAAATAAAAAAAAGACCAATGCAAAGAACCACTTCAAAATTTTCATACACACGTGTTTAAGATAGTTTATTAATATATGTTAATCTTCAAGGTTAAAATGTATTGGCAATGTTGCTCATCAGATCAGGCACATACTCTCAATACAAAAAGCATATTTGGTAAAATACTAATTAATTAATTTTTTTTTCTTTCAAATGCAATACTAAAAATAAAACATCTTACAAAACATTCCACAAGTACTTACGTACAGATCAAATAAAGAAAGTTCAAGTTGTATGTATGTAGACACATAATCTGTAATCAATGTAATTATATAAAAATAGACGTTTTACAATCTTACAGAGATGGATACTATCTTATCGTTGAAAATTACACAATTCAATAGACGAAGTACTTATTTTTTATTGTCAACATAAAAGGATGTTTCAAACTAGTACCAAGATCATATGTTTTCGATGTGACAGAGATATTGATTATATAGATAAAAGATTTCCATCATTTATGTAAGAATTAACATACAATATTGAGAATTTGGTCCGTAGGCTTCCGCGGTCGTCAATAATACTATACTCTTGATTTCCGGGTTGGAACCGCGTCGTTGTCGAAGCTTTAGCCGACGTTTCGTCCACACTGATATGTGACATCTTCAAGGCTGTAATTATTCATTCCGGAGGGGTTTATATAGGGCTAGTTTTGGGTCAATGAAACGGAAATGTTACGCGCCGATGAGATAAGATGCGGGTAGAGTTAATTTCGATAAAAACGGAAGGTACTTAAACAAGTAATTTACATTCCGTTTGTAGTCTGAATTATTTATCTTCGATAATACTAACATGTAACTTAATTTTATGTTTTAGTGTTTTAATGTTATCATTTAGAATCATTTCCTTTTACATTGGATAATATCAACAATAAATGTTTAGCTGGATTTTTCTCAGAATATTTGTTATTATTATTATTATTATATTATTATTATTATTATTATTATTATTATTATTATTATTATTATTATTATTATATGGCCTTGGCGGACGCCATTGGCCAGTTACCCTAGACACCTAACAACCTGAATGAACACAGGTATCAAAAACACAGACACACTTCACACCCGGGGCCGATCGGGTGGCTCACAATAAAACAACACAGGTAGGCCCCACAGGGTAAAAGGTAAAACCCACAAAGGATAGAAACACATAAGAGTATCAAAAGCTATATCATAATATTTTCTCTACTTAAAAATGTAAAAAGACAGTAGTTTACTTCAAAGCTATCCTGAGCCAGAATGTAATTAATGTTTAACGATAACTGCAATCCCATATTATTAAGTTCTGTTACCAATTTGTCTGCACTGTGCTTCTTGCATCCTAATATGATGTGATGCATGTCTCCTATTACTTTACAGCGATCGCATAAATCATTGTCGGCCAAATTTATTTTATGGAGATGCGATGGAAATCTGCTATGATTAAAAGAAAGTTTCATAATTTGCTTCATAATGTAGCCACTATCATACCATCTTTTACTGATGACTAGTCTGGGCAAACAGCGGTAACAGTCAGTGTAGTAGATTTGTGGTGCGGAGTAGGCGATTATTTATTTCACGCATTCACAACGTCAGTACTAAATCGATGCTATATGCGAGTAGTTCTGTGGATATGTAGGCTGTCGTAACTTATTTCGTACTTGTACGCTTATGTTTGCTTTAAAAATGTCGCAGTTAGGTACATCGCGAAAACGACCAATGACAGATACAGTTAAAAACCTTATAGTGGACATGCTGGACTTAATTTTTGATAGCGCTAAAAATCAATGTCTAGTTTGTAAAATCCCTTTAATGTGTTGGTCCAGAAGCCATTGTCAACGTCACATCGAAAGCTAACAGAATTCTTCTGCAAAAAGTGGCATACGAAACCAAGAAAAATTTACATTTGATTTATGTGTTACTCTTATTTTATGTAATCTATCGTTTCGTTTACTAGACAAAGAAGCATTTGTCTCCTTCTGGAATAAATATGCGGACTGTAAGTTACCTATTCGGACGGAATTGACGGAATTGATAAAATAAAAAACCGTGGTTGTGCGTGGACGAAACAACAGATCGTCAAAAACATTCTGTGGTTAATGTAATGGTACGTACAATGGAACCACATCGACCGTCATCCTCCTTCTTACTTGTTTCCAAAAGAGTTATAAATTGTACTGCCTGAACTTATTGAACAAATTTGAAGTTTCAACTAAGCAATTTTTAATTTTTTTGAGTGATGGTGCCGCAAACATGCGTTCTTTGGACCGATCTCTTCTATCACACAGTGGTAACTTCTTACATGTAACGTGTAAAATCCATACTCTAAATCTTGCGGCACAAACGATTTCTACATGTTTTCCACTAGTAAATGCATTGATTGCTAGTACGAAGGCAGTGTTTCTGAAGTCCCCGAAACGTACCCGACTATTTCACAAACTGTGTCCTGATTTACCTGAACCACCACAGCCGATTGTTACACGTTGGGGAACACGGCTGCAGGCTGCGTTTTACTACAACAAATATTTTGAGCAATCAAGAAAAGCCAGGAAATATTTCAAGATAGTCAGGTTAAAAGAGACTTACAAACTATTCACAACAATTAGTTCGGACTAGCGGAGGGAATAGAAAAATTACAAAATGTTTCGATGTCGCTAGTGGATTCTGTTCAAATTGTGAATGATGTTCACGCACAGTTATGCGCTGTAGAGGGCGAAACAAATTGGTGTGTAATACGAAAATTTGAAAGTGCACAAACGATTCCTACATGTTTTCCACTAGTAAATGCATTGATTGCTAGTACAATGGCAGTGTTTCTAAAGTCCCCGAAACGTACCCGACTATTTCATAAACTGTGTCCTGATTTACCTGAACCACCATAGCCGATTGTTGCACGTTGGGGAACATGGTTGCAGGCTGCGTTTTACTACAACAAATATTTTGATCAAGTGAAGAAGATAGTTTAACATTCAATCCGACAGAAGCTGCAGCAATCAAGAAAAGCCAGGAAATATTTTAAGATAGTCAGATTAAAAGGGATTTACAAACTATTCACAATAATGACTTCGGACTAGCGGAGGGAATAGAAAAATTACAAAATGTTTCGATGTCGCTAGTGGATTCCGTTCAAATTGTGAATAATGTTCACGCACAGTTATGCGCTGTAGAAGGCGAAACAAATTGGTGTGTAATGCGAAAATTTGAAAGTGTTTTAGAGAAAGACTCCGATTTTCTTATATCAAGACAAATTTGTGAAGGTGCGTGTGAAGATGCATTAAGTTGTTTCAAAGATTATTTTAAATATGCAAATATAACATCGCTAGATGTCGAACGGTCGTTTTCGGCATTAGAAAACATTTATTCCGCACGTCGTACTCACTTGACTGAAACAGATGTGGAAACATATCTAATGATTCAAATATTTAACAGATGTTACCCAGTTTGTGATTTCACGGAAAACTTTTAAAACGGTAAGTGTTTCAGCACGTTTTATAATTTATTTCTTACCTTCTATTTTATGTGTAAACTTTTATGCACTCGCCACGCCTCTGGCTGTTACCGCATATTTGCCCAGATTACTGATAAGTCTGATGACGTTCGAGTAAATTCTGTAGAAATTCATGGGTCTTTATTCCATCATACCTATCTTGCCAGCATTGTTGTAGCTGCCGGATTTTCAGTAAAAAGTCAGTATATGTAATTTGTATGTCATCTTTTGGTGTTACATTGCGAATGTTTGTTATACAACCTTAAGATTTATTTGCATGATCATAAAGGGAATACAAATCACTATCACTAAAAGTCTATATTAATACCACATTGTATATGCACTGTGTTTAGTACACGTAGAGAAACGTCGTTGTCTGCTGCAATTGATCGAGGTACACCACGAGGATTCTCTCTCAATCTTAACAAAATATCAAGTTTCACATCTTCATTCATTTTCTTAGAACGTCCTGCATTTCAAAGATGCGTGACATACTCAGTTTCTCTACATTTTTGTATATAATTTCACAGGAAGTTATCCCATTTTATTAGCATTTTCGATATCATAAACTGAAACTTTGAAATCCAATGAAATATTCATATTTGCATTTGGGACGTTATAAATAGTTTGTTCGATGTACATATATAGATTTAATTGTATCAATCAATTTGATCTTCTTCATACGTTTCGGAGGTGTTGACACAGTAAAATCAGCTGATCGTGCTAACAATAGCTTCTAGAAAAAGGCGTTTAACCTACGTCATCTAATAAAAAAACCGACAACTTAATTCTTGAGAGTATGTGATAAACAAACTGATATTCGATGTAAAAGTCTTAATTGCTTTTAAACTTGTGTACGTATATACAGTGTGTCGATAAAGTCACGTATACTATTTATAACTTTGTTTTTTTGTTATTAAATGAATTTTTTTAAAAACACTAAAACACCTAAATTTTATTTTTTTTTTAGCTCTTCTTGTATAAATATTTCTATTTTCGTCAGTGATATCCAACAGATTTACTTTTCAAGTAGGGCACCAATCTTGAATATTTTTTTATATTATTATTTTTTTAAATATTCAATGTACTTTTTAATATTTAGTAAATTGACCATAATGTTAGAGCTTTCACTTTCAGATATTTTTTTAATTTTCGATTACGTACACCACTGTTTGAAACCATTATTTTTGTTCTCGATTCTTCAAGAAGCAAATGTGTACAAAAAATAAACGGTAAAATATATTATTTTAAATATAATCTCCCCTAACTCATACATTTATTACAACGATCAATTAATAATTCTATACCCTTGTAAAAATAATCTAAAGTTTTCCCTTCAAAATGTTATACAAGGGTGTATCAAATATAAACGGGACTTGTTTTTTAAAAAATTCTAATTTTATTTAACTAAACTTACAAATATATATTATTTTTCTACATACTCTTCCGCCTTAGAAATACATTTTTCCCGTTGGATTGGGAGCTTTTCTATTCCATCACCGTAAAAACTCTTCGGACGTTCATGTAGCCATTGGAGCACAAACGCTTCCACCACTTCGTTGTCGTTGAAATGCTGGCCCCCAGCGCTTCTTTCAGGGGTCCAAAAAGATGAAAGTCACAAGGTGACAAGCCTGGACATATTAGGTTGTTGTTCCAGCGTTTCCCATCCGAATGCATCCACTTTTTACATCGTGGCGTTAGCCACATGAGGCCTGGCGTTGTCATGCAGAAGAATGACACTTCTGGCCGATTGCTTCTTCCTTTACCTTCGAAATGACAATTTTGCGGCATCCAGCACTTTACAATAATATTGATTTCCCTCTATGAGATTTCGGACCGCCTCGATGTTTACTTCGGTCACACTTGTCCTTGCGCGGCGATCATGGCTCTCGTTCTCGACCTTTTCACGCCCTCCAGAAAATTTTTTGTGCCATGCCAACACACGAGTTCTTGACAGGGTATTGTCCCCGAACTGTGTCTGTATTCGTTGCAAAATTTCGGTTGGGTTCACCCCTCCTTGGCCAAAAACTTGATGATAATCTGCCGCTCCACGGAGACATGCACTTCTTTCTCGTTCATGGTTTCTTTTGATACTAAAGGGACCCGAGAGAGTTGCGGTCGGTTCTCCCCTCTCCCTGACGGTACAGGATACCTGCGCATCAACCCCTTCCAGGTCTAGATACCCTTCGAAATTTTTAAGAAAATCAGTCCCGTTTATATTTGATACACCCTCGTATGACAGCTGCTTGCAACTCACTGTCGTCTTTAAAACGACGTCCCCTAAAGTTTTTCTTTAAATGAGAAAATAAACAATAATCTCTTAGAACCATGTTCGGACTAAACGGTGGATGTTCCAATTATTGAAAGCCATATTCGCGCATGGCAGCTTGTGAAATGGCGGCAGTATGGACAGGTGCATTGTCGTGCAATAATCGAATACCTTTTGTCAATTTTCCTCGACGTTTTGCAGGAATATTGTCCCTCAATTTATGCAGCAAAGACGCATAATAAGTGCTGTTGATAGCTATTACCATTTCTTCAATAATTGAAACGTTTTGAGGCGTTATCAGTTCAATTGGTCGACCGGGACGCTCATCATCTTCTAGGGATTCTTGCCCCAAACGGAAACATTTTGTCCACTTTTTTACAGTGGAATATGAAGAAGCTTGCATTTGCTACCTCCGCAAACTCATCTGACAAAGGTGCAAAGACAGGTTGTGTGGCAATGTATCGCAATATATAACTGTTTACCTAATACTTTAAAACAAATGCCGCTTTCCAGGTCTAAAATAAAACTCAGGACATTATTATCTAGTCAGCCATTTTATACGGTAAATGAGTTTTTAAATGCGCCTCATTTATTATAGTTTGTACATTGTATTTATATATTTTATGTTTTATATTTACATATTCAATGTTTGTTGATTTTTATGTTTATGTTTTATATTTTATACATACTGTGACGTATTCTATACATGTGCATTATGGAATAAACGGTATATTATTATTATTATTATTATTATTATAAATCACCATAAACGTTGTTTAATGTGATTAGACATATGCCCTTATTTTGTAAAAATTAAATGACCAAGCGCTGCTTGGTTTTCATTACCTGAGACATTTTCATGCACTAGTCACGTTGTCTGGCTGGATTAACACCCAGCCAGACTACCACTCTTCGGGCCGTAATATATATAGTATAGACCATGTGCAACTCAGATGCAACGGAGATTGAACCCGCTCGAACCTGTATAAGCCTGCCAGGCCGAGAATATATGGCGCCTACCTCGCACTTAATACTTGAGTGATAATATTTTAACACTAATTTCAAATTTCTCAACTCAGAACAGATATAAGGATTATGGCGGTATGGCGACCAAAACCAGATGACTTAAAAGTTTCTTTACTTTGCTATTTAATTTTAGTTACTTGCCTATGGCATACTAGAAACTGATCGATTCATATTTCTTCTATAACCGTCGAATTAACTTATTGTAAATGTCAAAAATGTTTCTCCTCTTTCCCCAATTTTAGCAATATTTTGAAGCAGTTTTCGAAAAAAATATTGTCTGATACACGGTTACGAAGTCGCTTTTGCATTCTCCAGTGAAAAACGATACTTCGATACTTCAAGAATCAAAAATAACTATTTTTAATTTCCTGTTTTATGGCTATGACGACATAGTGATTTTTTGAAGCGTAATCAAAAATTAACTTAATAATAAGAAAGTTGTGAATATTATACATTACTTTATCGACACACTGTATATAGCTTTGCTTAAATGTTATTAGCCTCCATATAACGAAGTGCTAAATTCACTTCAAAGTGTCAAATTGATCTTTATTTGTTGATTGGTGCATAATCTTTTAACTGTTAACCCACTTTTAAACAGCTAAACAGAAATACTGTGTTTGTAAGTGCTATACATGGCTGATAATATTTGAACAGGAATGTATCTTGTGGTACGAATGATGACTAGTTCAATGAGATTGATTTATTTATTAAAAGAAACACTAGATTTTTTTATGTTATACGTTATATAAGTATATATAGTTTTCAGTACCATAATTAATAAAATGTAATTGCTGGAGCCTGTATTCAGCGAATTAATAAATGCATTTGCATACATATCTATACAGAGAATTTGTCCATTTGAGTACTTAGAAACATTACGTATGCTGAATTTTAAATTATGTAAGGTTAGACGTGTAAAGCTTTCGTAATTCTTGTTTTATCCGCTGATATATGTAGAAATGTACAGTCAGGAACAAAATAGGCCCTAATCCTTTTGCTTAAGTAAAACAATAAAATTGTAGTAAACTTATTACATTTAGGGCCTCCTCACTGTCAAACATTCATGACGCTAATAAAATTGTTTCTTTATTTATGAGTTATCAATTATCAAACATTCATGACGCTTATAAAATTGTCTCTTTATTTATGAGCTTAAATTTCGTGCTGTTAACATGCCTACGTTGCCAGCAGCGTCACCATAAAATACAAATCTGGCACATGCTTTTTGTTATTGTTATTAAAGAAGCTAGAAACATCTCGAATGTATGCAACCCATAGAAGTAGACAACTAAACATGGTCGTCCGCAGGGGAGGCAAAAGAGGCACTTGTAGACCTCCTTGAATCGAGAACAAATATCATTTAATGTACTAGGTACCTTGTATCAAAAATATTAGCAGCAGTATAATCAAATTAATTGGACACGATGGCTGTGTTAGCATGGCACGAAAAGAAAATACGAGGGTGGGTCAATATGTTCGTGATTTCTTGAATGAGATATAGTTTTTCCGGCAAAGAAAACGGTTTACTTCTCAAGATAGTCTGCTTTTAGCTCAATACATTTCATTCAACGTTTCTCAAATTTTTTGATCCCTTCCAAATAATAAGATTTATCGAGGCTTTCAAAATAGCCGAATCTCTTTCCGCCGAGTCATTTCTTTTGGAAACAGGAAATAGTCACTAAATCCAGAGAATATAGCGGGTGGGGGAGCAATAGGTGCCCCAATTCATGAAATTTCGCTATGGCGACTACGCACGTATGCACCCGTGCATTGTTCGGATGGAAGAGCACTTTCTTCTTGGCCAGATGCGGTCGTTTTTTTTTCAAATCACCAATGAACCTGTCCAATAAGTTACCGTAATATTCGCCGTTGATTGTTTTTCCCTTCTGAAGCTAATCGATGTGGATTATGCCGCGTGCATCCCAAAAAACTGTCGCCGTGACCTTGTTGGCCGACAGATCCACCTTGGTTTTCTTCGACGCCGATTCGTCCGGAGAAATCCATTGGTTAGACTGCCGTTTGGTCTCCGGTGTGTTGTGGTATATCCATGTTTCGTTAACGATTATGAAACGGCGCAAAGACTCATCCGGATTACGGTTAAACAACGTCAAATCTCCTTCGAAGTTGTCACACGATCGCGTTTGTGACCAAACGACGCACCAACATGCGGATGTAAACTTCTCCTCTCACTTACACGTCATTGAACTCCAAAAGCTTGAGCCATGTGGCTGGATTGGGATGAGGTGACTAAAAAGGATATGCCACCGAAATTAAGGGCATCAACCGTGACTCGCTGCCAAGTGCATGCAAGTCGACTATATCGAATAATGCTGTGTAATCGTTTAACGTCTAGATAAAGGTAGTAATTATTGCTTCTTCCACAACATATTATATTATTTTCGCAGAATCAGCTAGATTTAGAAATCTTTCTTCTGAATCGGTCAACCGTAGTATGAAATCAGAAAAATTTTTATCGACTGTGTCTCATATTTATTCAAAGTATCCGATTAAAGTAATTCAAACTGCATATATAGCAAATCATTTAGGTGAAAAGCTGATGTTATCGACTAGTCGAAAACATTCGCTCTTAATGTTAGTGACAAAATTCAGAAAGCAACCAAGATGAAATTGTTTAACTGCCAAACAGTTGTGAGGATAGACAGAACTGTTCATTCATGTACCTTGTTAAAGATTTCTGATCATTGAAAATTTACGAGGGTAAGTCAAATATTATCTACACTTTTGCCATAACAAGCTTTGAAGGTTATCGTAGTGGCGGCCGCTTGCGCATGCGTTGAGTTGGCGCCTCTGTAGTCATGTGAGCGGAATTTAATCACGATCGCGTCATTTGTCTGCTAGCTACAACAGCATAAGCATGTCAGCTCCGCTACTAGTTTGCACCAAAGTGGAACAACGAGCAGTGATCCGATTTTTGTGGTCAGAGCGGGTGAAAAGTGCTGAAATTCACCGGAGACTTTTGTCACAATACAGGAACAGTGCTTTATCTCGTAAAAGCGTTTTTTTGTGGATGGAAATGTTTCAAAGTGGCCGGATGAGCGTAACACAAAAAGAGGGAGCTGGACGGCCGTCAACCTCGACCACCGACGACAACATTCAGCAAGCTCGAGAGATGGTTACAGCAAATATCTCGCTTCCTCAGACTTTCATCTCTCTGGACCGCTCAAGGAAGCTTTGAGAGGTCGTCCATTTGGCTCAGACACAGACGTTCGGGATGAGGTGCAAAAAAGGCTTCATGACCAACCGAAAACTTTCTACCAGGAAGGCATACGGAAGCCTGTGACTCGCTGGCTAAAGGTGGAGACTATATCGAAGAATAATGTATCTGTTGTACACCTATCTTTGTTTAATACAGTTGTAGAACTAAAAGTGTAAGTAATTATTGACTTACCCTCGTACTTAACATATTTACTACTTAGTTTAAAAAATAACGCCAGAAAAATATAGTAGTGATTTAAAGCGCTTCGAAATGGATCAACTACGTAGTATGAAAAATTGACACCTTTGTCTTCCTCTGATGTTCCCAAAATTTTATCAAAACATTTATTTTCCATTTATTTATTTAACAATAATAATCGGAACATTGAAAATGTACAATTAAATTGCATATAGTATCAGTACATTGAGAGGTGTAAAAGCATGGTTAACATCGACTATGTCGAAAAAACGATTATCAGCTCTGTATATGCTTAGTGACAAAAATTAGAAGAGGAGGCAACCAAAAAGAAAGTTATTGAAAATGCCATAAACAGATTTGTAAGCGATAAACGAACGATTCAGGTTTTGTACGATTAATGTATTAGTTTGTGCTTTTGCTAAAGTAAAAATAAACCCTAAAAATTACTGTTATAATTTATCTGATTCCAACTTTTGTTCTTCCCTGGAAAATTTTCTGTGGACGCATATGCATGTAAACATTAATTTATATATATATATGAAATTTTAGTTGATAACGGTTTTCATTAAATAAACAGTTTCACTTAATTATAGCATTGCACTAATCTTCATGTTTAAGTAGAAGACAATGACACCATATTTTATTCTGAAGTAATTTTTTATTTCTGGGATTTAGTCCTGTCGTATTCAATTCAGTGTTGAACAATTGTTTTACTCCTTACTGCAAGATTATGAGGTTATATTTAGCTGTATACACGTGTGCTGTCTGATTTCTATATATACGAGGTCGGCGCCATAAATTCTCGGCCTGACAGGCTTGTACAGGTTCGAGTGTGTTCAAACTTCGTTGCGTCATAGTTGCACATGTGAGAGGCCTACACTATATATGTTACGGCTCGAAGAGTAGTAGTTTTTAGTACCCAGCCAGACAACGTCACTAGTGCATGAAAATGTCTCAGGTAACGAAAATTGAGTACCGCGCGGTTATTAAATTTTTAAGAAAAGGAGGGCATACGCCTAATCACATTAAACAACGTTTAGACGGCGTTGATGGTGATTTATCTCCTTCATATTCCACTGTAAAAGTGTGGGCAAAATGTTTCCGTTTGGGACAAGAATTCCTTGAAGATGATGAGCGCCCCGGACGGCCAATTGAACTGATAACGCCTCAAAACATTTCAATTATTGAATAAATGTTATTAGCAGATCGCTGTTTGAAAGTGGAAGAATTAGCAGTGATGTCTAACATTTTTGAAACAAGTATTCGGGTCAAATGTGCGCGCTCCTTTTTAAACATGTGTGTAGACGACCCGAATCCGATTTGGAGTCCATTGTTACAGGAGATGAAACAATGTTTCTGTATTATAATCCTCTATCCAAAAAGGAATCAATGGAATGGCGGCGACCTGATGAACCTCGTGCCAGAAAGCTGTAATACAACATTTTGAGGGAAAAACTTTAGAATATTTTTACAAGGGTATAGAATTATTAATTGATCGTTGTAATAAATGTACTGACATTTATTGACATTAGGGGAGATTATATTGAAAAATAAAAATTGTTATATTTTACCAAGTTTATTTTTTCCATATTAGGCCGAGAATTTATGGCTCCTACCTCGTATAAGTTTAATTTTGCAGAAGAGCTTTAAACCAAGATATCTTCTCTATCAATTACTGCTGGATCAAAGGAATGTTTCCGATTGTGAGTGGAATTTACCGATACATAAAGGTCTTATGTTACAGTCTAAGCGTATATAAATTAATATCTTACATAAGAACACAAGTAACAGTAACTACAAGCCTTAATGAAAGTATTTTCTCTGTAACTAGCAATCCGTAGCCAATGTAAATGTGCGATGCTATCCTTGATTTCGCAAAAAATGCTATGAAAGTAAAAGTTCGGTTTATTTATAATTCCATACGGAGGTTGATCTGCGCATACGCCTTAGCAAAAGACCATAGAGAAACCAGACCATAGACTTAAAGTAGAAATTACCAAACCGAATAATTGGTTTTTATAAATATTATTCATTTAATTGAGCTTTGTGTTTCTTAATAGGTTTGTACCTTTGAATAATTTGACAATATTTGAAAATTACATATAGGTACTAACTTTTTTAAAACTCAATTAAGAAACAAATCTTAATATACATACTTTTATATTTGTAAATGGATTTGTTTAATTGATGTTTTCAAAAGTATGTTTTTTGATTATTGATTTTGGTCCGTAAACTAGAGCTTTGTTAGAGAATAACCCAGGGACTCTTGACAAAACGGAAAAGTCAATTTCAATCACAATGAAAATCCTTAGCCTCGTCAATGGGACAATTAGAAGGTTATAGCAAAACCCCAAAATGTATAATGATTTAAAGTAAAAGGGATATTCAAAGTTAAACGCGAATATTGTATTTGGATATTGCATTTAAATGGTTTCTGGTGTCAGTATTATATGGTTACCATGACAACAGTAAAGATCTGATTTGTTTTTGATTCAAAATTTTGAGCCCAAGCGTAGCTATTAGCAGTCAAAGGTGAGTATTGCATTTGAAAATTACATCCAAGTGGTTTCTGGTGTTACCATGACAACAGTAAATAAAACATACTGACATTGACGATCTTAGTCTATTGATTCAAGCTTAAGTAAAGAAGAGTTAAGTAATAGGTATAATTTATGTATTAGGAAAAGGTAAAAGAAATGATGTATTTTAGGTAGCAGGATGTATAAACTGCGTTATTCTGATCGACGATGTCCACAACCGAAAACACTCGTCAAATTGAAGATTTGATGCTACTGGAAACATTTATTCTCTTGAAGTAGAAATAGAAAATACACCTTTTTAGCGAAAAAAGAACAAGGAAAACAATATTTTAATAAAAGCACATACAGGCTAACAATAAGTGATGTAAACATTAATATGTCAGCATAAATTTTGAAATGAAAACAATAAATCTAAAAAGAAATAATGTTACACAATTGAAATATACTATGCCCAAGCTTACTAACCTCTATTGTAATTCATAGCTATCTACTTATTTTACTTATTTATCTATCTACAGAGAACACTTGAAGTTCGCTTTTTCTCGATACATTTTCGCAATTATTTGTGAAAATTGCTCTGCAGCTTTTGCATGGAACTTTTGCACTCCGGAATGTTTTTATCCTTAACTTTATACATGTACCATATGTATTAGTTCCTTTTTTATGTAATTCATTTTTACTTAGACTCAAAATTTTCAATCAACAGTTAAAAACAGCTGTATCAGTATGTTTTGTTTACTGTTGTCGTGATAACCAAACAATACCAACACCAGACACCACTTGGATGAAAAGTCCAAATGCAAGACTAGCGTTTAATTGTGGATATCTCTTTTATTTTGAATGTTCGAGATATTAGAGATATAAATTTACTGTACGCAGGACACAGAAAAAATATACAGTGCTATTAAAAAAAATGTATCTGGTGTTTGAATTTGGTAAAGTTTGATATTCAATACTAAACAATCTGTATATTTCGAAGGCGTCCTGATACCATGTTTAGATAATTCCGAGTATGCAATTTGAAGCGTAAAAATTTACACTGAAATGTATAGATATTGAGAACAAAATTGTAAATATCTCGAAACCTGTTAGATATATATATATATTATATTGGTTTATTTATAAGGTAAACAAACCAAAAATATAGTAATACAGGGTGTTAACTAATTGGCGAAAAATGGACTCGTAGCGATATTATCCGCATAATTTTGAGTTGAAAATCTTAATATGAAATTTTCGTAAATGTTTTTGTTTGGCCACAGGATAAATTTTTGTAATTCAGAATTTTGGCAATCTTACATGACGTTTAATTAAGTAAGACTATTTATTGATTCAACAAAGTAAATTAAAACAAAGATAGTAAATAGTAACCATGATGACGAACATTTTAAAGAATTATTATGACAAATTTTCAAAATGAAAAACATTAATTTCGATACAGCGTTGAAGTCTCCGAGGAATAGCATCTTTGACTGATTGTAACATTTCACGAGTAATTAGCTGGACGGCTGCGTTAATTTTGTTCCTCACGTCTTGTTGATTTATTGCTGGTGTCGCATAAACTTTATCCTTTAGAAATCCCCAAACAAAGAAATCGAGGGGATTAAAATCTGGAGATCTCGCAGGCCATGCAATGGGGCCATTATTGGCAATAATTCTGTCCCAAAAATGTTCCTGCAGCCAGATGCGTACGGTATGTGCATCATGAGCAGGAGCTCCGTCATTCATGTAATACATGTTTGGTCTTAGCACTAAAGGTAAATTGTCTAACATTTCTTCTATGACATTTATGTAGCCTTCAGCATTTAATCTATTTTGAATAAATATTGGACCAATAACCTGCAAATTTATAATTCCGAGCCAAATATTAACAGAGAATTTACGTTGATGTCCAAATTCATGAATTGCATGAGGATTTTCGTCTGCCCAAAAATGCGTATTGTGAATGTTAAAACAACCATCTCTTGTAAATGTGTATTCATCTGTCCATAATATTTGTTGTAAAAAATCTAGTTGTCTATTTATTAATGCCATCATCCTATTGCAGTAATTTACTCTAGCAACGTTACCTTCGAGATATAACGGTTGCACTTTTTGAATGGTATGGCCGCAGAAAATTCTCAGTAAGTACAGAATGTACAGTGCTACTAGACATGTTAAACGTTCTACCAATTTCTCTCGTGCTAAGTTGAGGGTCTTCGTACACAGCTTCCGAAATACGTTCTTCAACATCCACTGTGCGTCGAATCCTTGGTGCTCGTGCATTATTACGCATAGGTACAAATGTACCTGCTTCTCTTAACCGAGTATCCAGTCTTCTAATTGTATTGTAAGAAGGCACACGACGATTTGGATATCTCACGCGATATTCTTCTACGGCTGCATAAGCGTTTCCATTACATAAGCCAAATACCATGTACATGTCAACATATTCATTAAAAGTAAAATCCGTTGTAATAGCAACACAAAACCAATAACCTAATTATAGCAAAAGTGAAGTACAATGGATGTAATGTTCTACTTTGACACTTACAAAAATGACAACTAGCAATCAAAAATAATTATGTTAATTTTCATAAATACATATTACATTGTCAGATCTATTTTTTTATGATTTTCCCTAAAAAAAAAAATTCTAAATTCTTAATTAAGTAATGAAACGGTAACGAAGTTCTAGCATTCTTTACCAATGGCTTCCTGAATGTCAATAATTGACATAAAATCCCAGACATTGAAAGACTTATCTACTTCTAATATTCGAAATTCTGAACTTTGATGAGCCGGTGTAACCAAACGCGAATTTTTATAAGATTTTTATATTAGGATTTTCAACTCAAAATTATGCGGACAATATCGTTACGAGTCCATTTTCCGCCAATTACCGAACACCCGGTATACCCCCCATAAGAAAGTAGGTATCTGATTATCGAAAATATTTTTGAAAAATATCTTATGATGTCTATTATACTACCGGAAATTTTTGACTTCCTACCACTTACACAAGAGGCACAGTTGTACAATTCCTGAAGGTTGGGACTCCTGGAGTTACTCTCATCCATATTCGTAGGCAAATTTTACTGCTATATTAGGAGCACTTATACGCGGATTACTTTTTACTTCCCCTTTATTTTTAATATAGCGTAATCAGCGTACTATGCGTATGTTGAATCTCGAATGCGTTACGGTGTTATCTTCTGGGCTGCCTTTCCAGACGTGTCCAGGATCAAAAAAGCAAAAGCAAAAGCCTTGTGTGCGGAGCATTTTCGGTCTGAAAAGAACAGACTCATGTAGGGAAGTGTTCAAAAATAAAAGTTTACTTACGCTTACATCCATATATATAATAGAATGTGTGATATTTTTGAAGTTGAACCACGTACTTTTTGAAGAGAGACAACTCCGACACTGCTATGAAACCCGAGGAATTAAAAACGCTTATCTTGTCCCAATTCAAACTACAAAAAGCATTGTGAATAAAAGTGTAATCACACAAATATTAAAAATTTTTAATCACTTACCGTTGCATATAAAAGATCTACCGGCAAAGAAACTAAAACCACGATTAAAAAAACTGCTTACCACTAATATCTTTTATAATGTAAACGAGTATTTTGATCATCAGTTTTAGCTGTTTTCATTAATTGAGACGAGCAAATTTTGTACCATACTTTTTACGTTTTATTTTATTTCATTTTATTCTGTTCTGACTACAGCTATTACGGTACCTACATACGGTACCTAGCTTTGTACTTTTGTTATTTTATATTAATGTTTATTTGTTTTGCAATGTTTCTTTTTATTTGTTATGTTTGTTTATTTATGTACGCACACACTGTACACGAGAATGACATATTCAAGACATGTTTATGTATAATATTGAATAAAAAGGAAGTATTATTATTATTATTATAACAGCTTTAAACATTTTATCATATCAATGTACATTTCACAAACATTCAGTGAAACTACTACAGGCAGACTTCTTCCGGTTTTGTTAAATAATAATAAACTCAATTAAATAATAATAAATTTAGTCTAAGTTTTAAGTTGATTTCGAAAGATTAGGGTTGTTTTTCAGTCTGTTATAAGAAATTGTGCTTTGTTAATCAATTAATAGTGTAATTAAACGTATTTTGAAGTCTTAAAGTTGTATTGTTAAACACGCCTCGTGGTAAACAATTGAACGAAATAGAAAAACATAGAATTGTTGATTTAAGTAGTTGCAGAAAGACACAATGGGAGATAGTCAACACCATTAGCAGATCACAAAGTGTGGTGAAACATATTCTAATACTAGGAATGAAAAGTATGGCAAAAAGAAAAGATCTGGACAGTCTACGAAGTTTTCACCAACTGTAAAACATGCAGTTCTCTCACTGTAACTTATTCATCCAAAATTATTGATCGTTTCAATCTTAAATGCGATTCTAGTCTTGTCAGAAAATAGGCCACAAATTCAGGCACACTTCTATATCAAAAATACGTGCAAAAATCACAGCTACAAAAACGCCATATTGACAACAGGTCAAGATTCGCTGAAGGATCGGTTATGATTTAGGCGGCATTTACAAGAAATATTAAAAATTGGCTTTGTTCAAGGAAGAATTTATGCCGTTGCCTAATCAGGGTAATTAGAAAGCTTCCTGTTGCCCTTTATAACTCTCAGTCACGACGACCAGTTTATTTTCCAACAAGATAACGCTCAAATTCGTACAGCTGCGTCTACTAAAACTTGGTTTAAAGAGTTTACGGTACAAATTTTGCCCTGGCCGGCTTTAAACCTGAATCTAAACCCTATAGAATACCTATGGGGTATTGTAGCAAGAGAAGTCTACTACTTAGAGAAGCCTTCAATTGAAAATGTGGCAGAACTTAAAAATCGAATACTAACAACCTACGCTGAAATTCCTAAAGAAACTCTTAATTTAATAAAAAGTCTGCTCAATCGATTACTATCTCTTCATAAAAATCATGGAAAATGGACCAAGTATTAAATTTTAATTTATGTTACTAATTTATAAGTGATCGTTCTACAAATTATGTTCTTTTTCTGGCCCGTAGACTTCCGGAGCCGGTAATAATACTATGTTCTTGGTTTCCGGGTTGGAACCGCGTCGTTGTCGTAATTTTGAGCGACGTTTCGTTTGGCCGACGGGCTATTACTGTACACTGATTTCAATTAGTGTGCAGTAATAGCACTGAAGATGTCCCATAAGAGTGTGGACGAAACGTCGGCTAAAGTTACGACAATGACAACGACCCGGTTCCGACCCGGAAATCAAGAGCATAGTATGTTCTTTTTCTGTTTTTTATAAATATATTGAACTTTAATAGATTTTGTCGTTTAATTTCTAGACGGCCACAAAATTCTACCGAAGTCTATAATTATTCACAGCATTATATACTGTACTGTTGAACGACTCCTTTTCACAATATCACCGATTTCTTTAGCTTTTCCTAGGTTCATAGTTCCTAATCAGTAATTTTGGAATTTTGCTAGACGTCTTTTGAGTTTTTCGCCCCATTTCACCAAATAATGTGACAAATTAACAGAAATGCAACGCATATATAATCTATATTATAACTAAACATGTATAGTCAGAGTGATGCATAGAATTTGTAACAATTATATCAACTATTCATTCTTTAAATTACTTTAACATAGAAATTACTAAAGCTATTGCTCAAAGCCGATAATATACTGTACCCAATTAGTATATAAGGAAACAAAACATGAATATAATAACAATGTCTAAGATTATTTGACTTAACATTAATCTCAACTACTGTACGAATATGAATGCGAGTATAGTTTATTTCAAATTATAAGAATATAACTTTGAACGGCTTAAATGCTGTTATAGCACCACCTGCGATAATAACTACCTGGATACGCAAACAAAGTGCTGAGGACCGTAATGACAAAATTTAAGTGAATTGAATAGAAATGGAATTATGATTTGCGATATGCGAAACTACCTCTTTGTACATTTAATTCTCATTTAATATGTAAATTCTTTAATTACTTGTAACATCGAATTGCCTACTATGTAAATTTATACTGTTTGTAAAATATATATACATAAACATATAATTATCTTATAGGGCCGTAATTTATAGTCCATACGGCCCCTAGATTCAATATGCATTGCCAAGTTATTATCGTCACAGAAGGCGCAATAAAAGTATTAAAGGCCTTGTAAGTCTACAGTTATATTCTTATAATTTGAAATAAACTATTACTGTAGATACAGATACAATACTATTTGCAACAATTTCTATTAAATTAAAAATAAATCGTTCAAATTTAAGTTATAAGCAGATACTTAAGGCTCATCCTGTATATCCTTAGCTGCTCATAATTACGTTAGTTTAAAGGCATTCTTCGTAAACGGTGCAGTACCCAACCATATGTAACGAACTGTGCAGAGAAGTATAGTACCTTAAATATAGAAAGAGCATATAAGTTCAATGACTTGGATTTCTTGGTAATTTTCCAAAGTTTTGTATCGACTGCATACACAAATACCTATGTAAACCACGCTTCTATTGAATGGTATGGTAATATACTTAAGAGTCGTAAAACAGATGCGTACGAAATACTACGGTATCAAAAAATGTGTGTCACAAATTCGAACAATAAAACTGTAAAATGAGTCATTAAAACAGTGTTGATGTAAATGATGTATTTTGATTTTGATTTATGGCTATATAAAAGGTATAATCTGGGATGAAATTTGAAACACTTAAACGGTGAATATTTACTAGTTAAGGAGAATCAAATTAAATACTTATATTTATCATATTTTTAAGTTTTAAGTAAATATTTAATATTTTCCGTATAAACAAAATAAGCTTGAATACAATAGAGGATTGCAATATTTAAGACCTTTTATCTTTTTCATATATGTAATTACAAAGTAATATTTGCTTGGTATAATATGATGAAATATTGCTTCAAAATATAGGACAATTGCAACCAACTTAATAGTAATTTGTAAAGCCTTTCTTTTCTTACCCAAAATCGTTTGTAGTACAGTGCGAGCATAAATGATTGATTGAGTTGACAATTACTGGTTAGTTGGTAGGTAACTACATGTGCTAAATTCAGTACAGTTCATATTCAGTGACGTGTAAATAATTTTTTAAGCATAAATAGCGAAGGGTAATGTGTAAATAAACATATCCCCGATATGTCAAAATATGTATGACATTAATATTAACCATTAGAAACAATTAACAAGTTTGTAGATACTTATTATACGAGGCGCGTCCGGGAACAAAGGTACATTAGTAAATTACGCATATGGAAAAACAGTCCTTATATTCCATTCAAGAACTATTTCTACCTACTAGCGTGTTACTAACATAGTTCTTTTCGTTATGTAAAGTTGAACCAAATCGACGTTTAAGCAACGTTTCAATTAAATTAAAAGCAGATCCCGTTTATAGATTTAATCAGAGCGCTGAGCAGAGAAAAATAACACAGAATTTCATCGAATAAACAACCAGGACTAATTGAGAGACATCGTGATATACTGTTTGAATCATATAACTTACGTATTGAGGTACAAGGTTATCATTAGAGTAACCAAAACTTGCGGACTCGCATAGGCGTCGGTATTACGGGTTAATATAAGAATACGAAAAATTCATAAATAAACTTACTTGCTAATTATTCAACAAATTAGAGGCATCAGGTTGTGAACTACTGTAAACTTGCATCATTGCATATATTTCCACAGTTACTTCTTTAAACCTTGTGCGTCGACAAAAAAATATTCTTATACATAGAAAACGATCTCTCCACATCTAAGGAAGTTACATTTGCATGTAGAAACTGTTTTTCAAAATCACTTAAAAGTTCACTATTCTTACACTTATTATAAACGGCCTCTAAAGTATTAAAATCGGGATTTTTCCTTAAAACATCTGCCAACTTTTGACTAGCGCATAATCCTAGCGTATCATTTAATGTGTGTAATTTATTTTTTACACTCTCCACTATGTCTAATGATTCCTGTAATGACAATTCAGTACATTGCAGTTTTCTGATGGCATCTAGTAATACTGTATAATTGGTACATATTGTTGTTAAATCTTCTAAAAGTTGAGGAATTTGAAATTCTCTTTGACTTTCTCTAATTGCTTTGGATTCATTCCGATTAAATCGCATTATAACTGATTGAATTTGTTGAAAATGGATCGAATAGTAAGAAGCTGCTGTCAGCCAAGTACCCCATCGCGTTAAAATTGGTTCAGGAGGTTCTGGAATACATGGACAAAATTTACGAAATTCTTTTAAACGTTTAGGAGATTTACGAAACACTGCTTTAGTACTTCCAATCATCCGATCAACGTTTCCGTAATGTTGTCAAACAACTTCAGCAACTAAATGCAAAGCATGCAGCACGCAAGTTATATGTATTAAGTTAGGAAATATATGTTTTAAGGATCGCCCAACACTTAACATCGTTGCTGTCACAATCATCACAACTTCATCTTGGGCAATTTTAAATTTTTTCAAAGCGTTCATTATCACTTTTTGAATATTTTCCGCGGTACATTGTTGAACACGTTTGCAAGCTAACAAATATCCAGATGCTGTGTTCTCGCTAGATAAAACGCGAGGTATTACATTCACAATACTGTTTTTCTTTATATCGGTCGTCTCATCCACGGTAATCCATATTTTCTTGAAACACAAATCACGTTTACACGCATTTTCTAGCATCTCTTTCATTCGCGGCAAATGATTCTGTAATTGTGTTTATGAGGGTAATGGGTACTTTGGAACGTATTGTCGCCAAAACGTTTTAAAAGCTGCTTTCCTCACCAACAACAACGGAAGATTACAAGAGGTAAACATAATTAATAATAGTGTATAAGGTATTTCAGTTCTTGCATTTCTCATATGCTTAATACCATTGGCATGCCTCTGGCAATCAGTTCTGTCCAAGGCAGCCAAACGAATATTGCATATTAAGCAAAAAACTGTACTACCGTCATATTTTAAATGGGGAAAAAGTGACACATACTTATGTACATTAGTAGCAAATCTATTACGAGGCATTGTTTTCTTAGGTATGTAAATATTAGTTCTATATGAAACGATACACTAATTATGTACCTGGTATAATACTACAACACACAAAAAACACCAGCTATATTATCAAAAGCGACACGTAGGTACATAACCTTGACCGTTCGAGTAATCTCTGCAACAGCTCAACCGGTACTAAAACGAAATCTCTCTCAGCGCAGTTTAACATGATTTATATTCAAGGTCGACACTACATGCCTGCTTCTCTACCGGTTTAGTTTATTTATGAATTTTTCGTATTCTTATATTAACTCGTAATACCGACGCCTATGCGAGTCCGCAAGTTTAGGTTACTCTAGTTATCATAAAGTAAGAGATATATTTCAACTTATCAAGCCAACAAACATCAACGAGGTATTATAAAGTGAACGCTCCTGACATAAGGTTCCCATGGTTTAGTAGTTAGCGCGCCCGTCCGACAAGCGGGAGGTATCAGGTTCGGTTCTTTACCGGGACGAGATTTTTTCCAAGTAATTAATTACGTCGAAAATTCCAAGGAAATTACAGATTTTTAATATTTTAGGCATTTTGTTCGAATGTAATCACTGTACCATAACTTATAATGCCAGCTTTCACAGTATAATCGCTTCTACACTATTATCGTTTGTGTTAGGAATATAAAATAAAATTGTAATTTTCAAGTAAACTATTTGAAATCGATCTGCAGCGTATGTATCTGCCTATCTGTTTACTTACCCATTACACAGCCCAACAAAACCTTTTTATGATTGGTGCCCAGAAAGTAAGAATTGATTTTGAGTATATGTCCGATGTGGTGAATCTTAAACTTTCTCACGTTTTTTATAGAAGCTCTGCTTTCTTAGATAGGACCCCTTTAAAAGGCAAAGTAATAAAAATATCATCTTCAGAGACAAAATTCATATTGTTTTCATTCAGAATTCGTATTAGATTATGTTAGGTATTTACCATTACCATGAATATCGATGTTCTTCCACGTGTGTAACCCTTCTACCATGCTTTTCCACCTATTTGCTACGTTTGTCCAGAAGTTAAAGAGCTTCTGAAGGGATGTAACACATATCTAACTTGTCCTGCACTTGTTCTGTGAATCAAACAAAGTTTACTGCAATAAGCAACAAGTTCGTAATACCAAACTAAAATTATAATTATAAATTGACTGTTGACCATTATAAAAATGCTTTTATCTGTGGAGATGATGGAGAAAGATACATTAATACTCATACAGTGTGTCCCTGGATTAACACATGGATAGGTAAGGCAGACAGGAAATTATTGAGTTGAATTTTCGTCGTTTGGGGTTCGGCCATGCTTATACACTAAGTACTAGCATAATTTATTACCCTGAACATTGTTTTTTAATAACCCTTTTATCGTATCTCCTACAGAAGATACATTTTACTGATAGAAAAAAATCCTTTTTTGTAAATTTCCAAAATATACTTGATTTATGGGCAATAACATTATGGCGTAAGTTACTTACTATTCAAGCACGGCTGAACCCCAAAAGGTGAAATTTCAACTCAATAATTTTCTGTCTGCCTTACCTGTCCAATTAAAATTTAATCCTGAATTAAGTTAAAATGACAGGTAGACGGTTAAAGGATTAAATTTTAATTCCTGTCGGTGCAATTGACCCGTATTCTGTGGACAGAAAACGAGGGAAATACTCCATAAGACCCTTTACTTAATTGTTAAGATGCGAACAAGCTACATATATTTTAAACTTCTATCTATTAATCTTCCTTTCACAATTATTCTTTTGACAACTAATTAACTGACTGCATTATAAATTTTCGTCTTATCACTCAAAACCAAAGTCATAGCAAGCAACTTGTGCAGATCAATCCAATCTAATTATTTATTACCAACGTGACAAAATAAATAGTCTATGATGTAGAAGCAAAATAACGTCGTAAAAATAAAATACCTGTTGTAAGAGACGTGAAGGTATTAAAATCAAATGAAATTATTTTTCTGTGTACGATGTTTATTTTTCCCATTATTGCTCCACGGTTAAAACGATATTATTTTCAAAAAACGACGTAGTATCGATAATGAAAAAAGCAGACAGTATGTTTTTTGCGCAAGTTAGCGCAGCTAATAGCAATAATATCTCGCATAGGTTCGATTTAACCTATCTCGCGCTTTTCAAACTAATTTGTTTTTTAACGTTAGACACATGTCGCTGAGTGTTAATGTATTTGCTTGTAATTTCGTGTGCATGTAGATCCATGTACATTCGGGTTATCGTCTCAAATTTTTCTGCTGTATCTATTCTATTTATATCTTTGGCCCATTTATTTTTAATTCGTATATCTCATGCGCTTACTGTTTATATGGACAAGTTAATGATAATGATGATATTTGTAGATAACGCCTTATCGGCATTCAATTTTATTTAACTGTATCGAAATTGCTTCTTATCTTGTGTTATTTGTATTTACTTTGGTTATAATTAGGCCTGGCACAGAGAGCTTCGCGCCAGGTTAGAAGTGAGGTTGCTGTGCCCACGACACGACATATGTATGCATATGAATCGGCACAGGCTACCTCAGCGAATTAAACTATTGATTTATTGCAACCGTTCCTCATCAGCCCTTCGCAGTGTTAGTCGTAATTATAGAGATAAATATATGTATGCAAGTATGTCTAATGAACGCAAGGAAAATAAACGACCGCTTGCTAATAAATTCACTAAATTTATCAGTGAATTTCCGAATTCGAACTATAATGGAACTGAAGTATTGTGTAGTTTGCAAAATACCTTTAATGTGCTGGAACAAAGGAGACTGTAAATAGTGTACAAAAATTAGAAAAATAGCGTGCCACCTCAAACTCAATTTAAGTTGGATTTACTTTTGATGTTTTTTGTTTGTGGTCTACCGCTTCGCTTATTCGATAAAGAACCGTTTCGATAGTTTTGGCCTATATGCAATCCCGAATGGAACTTACCATCACGGACAGAGTACGGAAAGAGCTACCAAGTATACGTAAAGATATCGAAAACAGAATCAAAGCAGAATTAAAAGATAGACAGCTGTGGCCATGTCTTTATGAGACGACAGATTGAAAAAAAATTCTATTTTGAATATTATACCACGAGTACTAGATCCTGTTAAACCGGAATTTGCAACCTTACTAGCTAGCAAAAGACTAAAAAAGTGTACTAGCGAAGCAATTACGGGTGTAGTGCTCGATACGTTAAGTGTCAACTAGTCGACTATTGATGTTTATGAGCGATGGAGCAGCGGCATTGTGTAGTGTAGGCCGTTCTCTTAAAGAAAAGTGTGAAAGACTTTTACATGTTACGTGTAAAGTTCATGCTTTACATCTTGTGGCACAAACTATTAGAGAATGTTACCTGAAGGCGGATGCATTAATAGGAAATACAAAAATAGTGTTTCTGAAATCCCCCAAACAGATTCAAGCATTTCGCAGGCTTTGTTCTGGTATTCGCGAACCACCACAGCCGATCCTTACGCGTTAGGGAACATAGTTGTAAGAGGCTTTTTATTATTCTGAACATTTCCAAGAAGTAAAACCTGTAATTTTACAATTCGACCCTGACGAAGCTACAGCTGTTAAGGAGCCAGGAAGGGTTTTTAGATACTATTGTTGAAACAGATTTAAAAAGTATTAGCAACCATTATAAACGATTACTAGACGAAATAGAAAAATTGCAAAATACTGGATTGTCATTAATAGAATCAGTACAAATCGTGGACGAAGTTAATACATTGCTACACGGTATAGACGACCAAAAAACGGTCGTTTTATAGCAGAGTTCGACAGTGTTTAAAAAAAAATCCGATAATACGAGATTAGGACAAATGTATGGTGGTGCATCTGCAGATTCATTAACTGACTTTAGGGATTATTTTAATTATGCCTGTGTTACTACCATAGATGTTGAACGGTCTTTCTCGAAATATAAGAACAGTTTTTCACAGCGAACAACTTTCATCGAGACAAATGTCGAAACACACCTGATGGTGCAAGTTTTTCAACAATCCTATGCACACTGTTAAGAAGTTACGTTTATTTATTATATTATTATTTATTATTACGGTATTAAGTACAACAGATTTTTGAAGAAACTACTTTGTTTACAGGGAAATAGAACAAGTGGTAGGTCAAATTTTTCTCACAAATTCTAATTTAATAGGCGACCGGTTTCGTATCAAATGCGATAGATTTTCAGGCCAGCTGAGGAGAACGAATGAAAAAACACAACAAATGCTAGAATAAAATTATACAATTTTATGTTAATTAATTGTAGCTATACAATAACTTAGACTAGTGTGTTATAATTTACATGTGCTAAAATTCAGTAAACTTTTAAAAATTACTAAGAAATTATTATTGTATCTACTTATTAAAATGATGTAAGTACTTACAATTCTTTATAATCCAAAAGGAAGGAGTCCTTGTGTAAACATTCTTATTTGTTTAAATTGAGCAAACATATGTAAGTATGCATGAATATTATGGTTATTTTATAATACGATGGACTGTAAATAACAAATTGTAAGGAAAATATAAATAAAATTGTAAACTTAGACAAATTACACAACACATTAATATAAAATTACTATTCTAGAAGCAGCCAGAATAAAGTTCTGAGAAACTATTGTAAAAAGTTTTAATTTTTTTAAATTATTTTTTTAAAAACCTATTGAGGGGACACCTATGTGATAGTAGATGAACCAAAGACAACTATTTACATAGAAGTCCACTCCGGTACCCTGACACAAAGCAATTTTATAAAGCGAATGAAAGGACTACGGTGTGATACTAGACTATTAAATAATAATATTAATTAAGTCTAATAATACTTGGAAAGTGGGCGATGAATCAAATAAAATTTGGCTGTTAAGAGAATGCAGATTTGAATTGTTGACACAAAATTTCACTTTGTTTACTTTACTTTGTTTACTTTTTACGGTTGTTACATTACATACACAGCAAATGTCGTTTTCAAACAACAACAAAAAACTAATAATGGCTATAAAAATACTTGAACGTGTGCATACAGTCGCTTTATTTACAAAAGAGGTATTGATGAGGTATTGATTTCAAAATATCACATCTGTCGGTTATGAGTCACACCTACACTATTTATAATCCGCGGCCCATGCGACTGATTCGATTCTGTTGCGAAGACCGATTGTACCCGGTTTAATTATAATTGTCATGAATTTATTCTTGATCCAATGAATAAATGGCTGTTTATTAAATCAATGAACACGTACCTTCGTGAATATAATAAACTAACATGTTCAAATAAAGAACACGTTTATTAATATCTATAAACTAACAAACACTAAAGTATGGGCACACTCTGCAATACATAAATTTCGTGGATTCCTATTGTATGACCGTATGATATGAGCCAACTTGTTCATGAGCAAATTTGAAAATGTGTGAAAAAGAACACCGTACATTTTCCTAGAGTTGGGCTTAGGTATGTAGACGAAATTTTGGCCATTTTTGATCTTATGAAAAGCACTCTTCCAGAATTCCTCGCGACACTTAATTCAAAATTTGAAACATAGACTTCCATAGAAGAGAAACCAAGAATAATAAATACATTATGACAGATTCTAACCACTGTGAACAACACAAAATGGTCGCAATTAGTTTCTTAATTAATAGATTGGTAACATTCCCCTTGCATAAAAGTAGATACAATAAAGAACTTGAATTTGCAAAAAATGTAGCTATTTATATTGGTTACTCTTCTATTATACATGTCGATTGCATCCTTAAGAAAGTCCAACATAGTCATTGTGCAAGAAGTTCCACGACTAATTCCAGTAGAAACCAGTGATGAGAAACTTGCCTTTCACAGAATATCGAAAGGTATCAGTATAGTTTTTAAGGGACAAGATATGAACGTGTTTCAGTTCGCAAAATACACTCAAAAACCTTCTAGGTAATCCGAAAGGTAAACCACATACAAAAGAAAGATCGGGAACTTATAAAATCGGATGCGATGACTGTGATAAAGCCTATATTGGACAAACGAAATGGGTGATAGACACCAAATTCAAAGAACATATAGTCCATTACCGCTATGGAAGGATCGAATCGTTAAGTGTAGCACAACACATAAACGAAACCGAGCATAATATTAAATTAGAAAATTTCAAATGAATTATGAACGTAACTTCGCCGCGAGAATTAGATGCTTACCAAATCATTTATATGAAAATGAAATGCAAATCTGTTAAACAAGGAGAAGGGTCCACTTACCCACTCAGCTTTGATGGATTTATTGGTGTAAAACGAACATATGTTTACGTTTCGTACTACAGAAAAGATCTTTTTCTTTTGTTTTAGTTTCGTATATTTCGCATGTTTTAGGGTATGTAGGCGGTAAAGGTAAGTTCTTGTAAATATCTTTTAGAGTAGGGATAGAATGGGTTGGACGTTGGAATTAAAATCTTTCTCTCACCTCATTCGGTCATATGGTAAACAATGGCAACAGTGGCCCTAAACAATTGTTCTGAATTAATCAAATAATTCGTGTGGTGCGGAGTGTGCCGACATCTTAATGTTTGACAAACTACCCCGCAGTACTTTGTATCATTATTATCTATTAACTGGTTTATTGAAAATATGAAAAAGGTTCATTGATGTAATATTTTTTCTTACCTACAGGCAAGTTTCAATTTTTTCACATTTTGGGGATTCAGTTACTAAAAATATAATTGTTGTCCAAACTCATTTTACATTTAAATAGACACACTGTTCTTGTTTATTGCCTACACATAATCTCCAATAGATTGCATTGTGAGATTCAAAAACAGACGTAGAAAGTATTCATGCAGCACCGCAATAGTGTCAAAGTTTGACGTGCGCATAGTTTCTCACTACATTAATTCCTAATTCTGCACTGCACCGTTATCCGAACGGTCGTATTGATCTTCTTTCTGCAAACTTTCACACTATATCCTAATTCTTGCACTAATTTCACACTATCCTATGCGAACGTAGCTTAACACTGGGCCTTGCAGTAGTAAAGCAATATTCAAAATGATGGATCGATTTATTATTTCAATAAACTTTTTCATTGAAGTAACTTTTTTCGTTGCTTTAATAAATTCGGTTTATTAATTCAATTTTTTCAGTGTTGCATTTTACGTTAAAAACAGGGTAACTTACTGTTAGGTTCTCGATATCCAATTATCTACATATTCCGAAAAATATTTTTTTTGCAAACAGTTTAGAAAAAAAAATGTCGTCGGTGCAACTAGTCAAATCTAGAAAACATTAGCATAAGGAATCTCATTTTAAATATCTACAAATTCTCATCTACGAAGAGTGTTGTCCTCGTCCATGAAAGGAGTACCGCGACCTTGTTCTATATCACCCATTATGTGAAATGGTTACATAGTTATTACAGCAACTCTGTTTGCAAAAGATATATTTGTTAAATATTTACAAATTCCATTGTATCTAAGAGAGTTAACACGCTTCTAATCATCGTGCAAATAAATCATTTTTTTGCTGAAAAGGTATATTTTTGGGCCGTTAGCGGGAAAGTGCAAATTCTACTATTGTACCAATATATCTGCCATTCAAATAATATAGCATATAAAATGAGCAGAAACATGCCATAAGTAATTGGCAAAACGTGTTACCTTGATATGCATAACATCCTCAATGACGATACTTGCTTGCAAAATGAACGTTTCCTTTTTGAAAATCATCAATATAGAGCTCGTATTTCTTAACAGTTAATTATCTATACATCAATTGCGCAGGTAATTAGTTCTTGTTACAGTATCCATTGCATAATTAGCTATAATTAACAGGATATAGACGACGCTGTTAGTGTAAAATGAATAATTAACAAATTGAGGTCGCGAATCTCCAGCGATCATCTTTTTCAATAATTTACAGCATCTGTTTGCATAATTTTTAAAATACTATTTCTTTTTTCTCGCAGGTGACTTCGGAAAGTATCAATTCTTCCAATTCATCCTTCATGTGTTATCTGGGGTTACCGCTGGTATGCATATGTTGTCCTTAATTACGGTGGGAGCTGTACCAGATCACAGGTATGATAAGCTATTTATAAATGAGAATATTAAATGAAATTAATTCAAGATTGAAGGTTTTTCCTAGAAGGAAAGACGCAATAATTTCTAGTAATATTCTACTTACGAGTTTAGTATCTGTGGGATATTTGATAATGAAAATTTTTGTCTGGATTGGCATAAAGAAATATGCTGAATATGCCGAAATTTTGTATATAATATATCCAAATCAAGAATTTCAATCCTGTTGCATATAGTAGACTAGCTGACCAAGTTGGTCATCAAATAGGACCTCCACATTCCAATATTGTTGGGGCTGTTAATATTTTTTTGCATAAAAGATCTTATTTTAATACACACTTTATCAGCCCACATTTATTTTTTGTGAATATTGGGGCATGCTGGTAGAAAGACTAAGAGTTGACATTTGACTAGTTTGAAGGGTTGATCTTTTTCAAAAATCAGACCACTTGATGTGCAATATAACGGTTCTTTCACCTCTCCCACGGAAAATAAGCAACCCCAAATCAACAAATCAACAAATCCTTAGTGTTGATATTTTGAAATATAAAAGATATTTCGCAAACTGAAAATATTTCATACCAAGTAAATCAGTGGGGGAGAACTATTAAAAGTGTATTTACCAAAACTAGATTAATATTTTCTTCATGTTCCAGGTGTCTCATCCCAGATCTAGATACCAACGTCACCAGCATTAATTTCCTTCATCCTAACCTAACTCAGTTCGTCCCTATAACACCAGCGGGTACTCCGGATAACTGTAGATTTCTAGGCGATCTCAACGAAACTTTTGTCTGTGATAGATGGGTGTACGACAACACCTACTACAAATCTTCCAGAGGCATCGAGTGGAACTTCGTGTGCAATAGACGATGGATGGGTGCTGTAGCACAATCTTCCTATATGTTTGGAGTATTTTTCGGCGCCATCACCTTGGGAAGCGCGGCAGATAGGTACGGCAGGAAGACTATTTACTGCTGGTCGGCTACGTTCCAGCTCATATTCGGCGTTTTAGTTGCTTTTATGCCAGAATTTTATTCGTTTCTGGTGATAAGGTTCCTGTATGGAATTTTCGGATCAGCTGGCAGTTATATTACCGGCTTTGTGCTGACTATGGAGTTGGTTGGGCCTAGCAAACGAACACCTTGTGGTAAGTACTCTATATTAATTCTTGTGGGGCCATCTCTAACATTTGCATAGTACTTCACCATGTCAACGCCTATTATGGTTTCCATTAAAAAAAATGCTAATGATATCCTCACTCAGAAGTTTTGAGAAGGTATTGAAAGTTGCAGTTAATCTTTAAATTTTTCACAAAAATGTAAATTGCTGGACATTTTAAAGAGTGAATCTGCCTGTTAGTTATTTATATCGAATTTGGCCCAACAAACTACATCTAATTTATCCATTACAGGTATTGCTTTTCAAGGAGCTTTCGCCGTCGGTTTCATGCTGGTGGCAGGCTGGGGTGCCATAATAAAAGATCGTCAGTTACTCCAGGTCATCTATGGTCTCCACAGTTTGATAATCATAGGTAATTGGTGGATCATGGACGAATCGCCGAGGTGGTTGTGGGCGCAGGGTCGTATTAAAGAATCAATTACGATAATCCAAAAGGCCTTGAAGATGAACAACAGTCCCATTACGATAGATCCTAGCGATTATGTCTCCAAGACTAAAATTAGGAGGGATTCTCAAGGCGAAGAAGCAGGAATTGGTGATCTGTTCAAGACGCCCAATCTAAGGAATAAGACCTTAAACATCTGCCTGTGTTGGTTTGCTAATTCCATTGCTTATTATGGCTTATCTTTGAGCGCTGGTAAACTAAACGGAAATCCTTATTTGATACTTTTCCTGATGGGTCTCGTTGAGATTCCCAGCTACATTTTAACGGCTCTCATTATGGATAGAACTGGCAGGAGAGGTCTGATGGCTTTCTATATGTTGACGGGAGGATTATGTTGTCTAATAGCGGCTAAACTAAGCCACGGTAGTACTGAAGCCACCTCCATAGTAATGGTAGGCAAATTCTTGATAGCCAGCTCTTTCGCTATAGTCTACAACTATTCCGCTGAACTTTTCCCTACTGTTGTCCGAAATTCCGCCTTAGGATTAGGATCAATGTGTGCCAGGTTCTCCGGAGCAATGACACCTTTGATATCATTACTGGATTCATTGGATCCCACTTTACCAGCTATGATTTTCGGTGCAATCGCTTTACTATCAGGGTTCCTCACCCTATTCCTTCCGGAAACCGTAGGATTCCCAATGCCTCAGTCTATAGAGGACGGTGAAAAGTTTGGAGCTGGAGATACTTGCTTCACATTATGCATGGGTAAGAAAAGAAGACTACCACCGTCACCACCAAAAGAGGAAGGGATCATTAAAGAAATGCAGCCTCTAGATAGGAAAAACCAGGAGAACCACAATCACAATAGGGAAGAAGAGTTATGAGAATGGATTGCCGTTGTAGTAGATACCGTCATGTACTTAAGATTCTGTCATCGTTTAACTTGTAAAATAAATAATTTTTTTAGTTTTTTAGGAGATGTAATTTTATATTTTATAAATAAATTTTCGGAAATTGAACTGAGTTATTTATTTTAATGTCTCTTGCACAATATCTGATGAATAATATATATAGAAAAGATTTTTACTATAGAGAGTTGTGAAAAAAATAATCCAATATGTTTTTAATTTAATTTATTTGCATCAAATGTACTAAAGCGCGATTAAAATAGAAAATTTTTCAAAGTGAAGGTAAAAGCTATAATCTTTTTCTCTAGTACAACTGAATTTAACTAACATTTTAATTCTCAATTAATATAACCAACAAATCACATATGTCTAATTAAATTGTATTAAAACCACAAGGTATGAAGTGATAGAGCTCAACAAGGTGAATAGCATGGTGTAGTCAATAGTAAAAAATCCGGCAGCTGAAAAGTGTGGTGTTCTTAAAGACATCTGCTCTGAAAGTAGCACGAGATCTTCTCTCATTTCTTGTAGAATCGCACTGGTTGTCTCGCAGGGCACCTGTTGAAGCAGTTTGTAACTTAAACGTGACGTATTTTGAATCTCAAGTATTGTAGAATGGGCTAAATTGGCTAGAAGTACACCTAGAATCTAGAAGAAAAAAATTTATTCTACAAAAATGCAAAAACCTCGATCAAGTGCAGGTATAATCTTAATAACTTTAATACAGGCATTGGCGATAATGTGAATACTTACCAGAGAAAAAATAGACCATATAAGCATAAGAAACACAAACGATATGCCACTTTTCTCTCTTAAAATATTAGCCTCTGATGTGTATTCAATAATAAAATCAAACGAAAGTAACAAAGAAGATATTATATTGATGTTTAAACAAAGTAAAGTCCATCCGTATAGTTTGTTGATGCAATCGATCATCTTATTTAATCCAATGTATACTTTAATTATATGCTTCACGTCGTACTTCTGTCTAAACTTGTTGAGCGCTGATTTCCCGGTTAGATTCACGATTTCTTTCTCGGAGCCCATAATTACATCTTCTAGCAAAACATTGGCGTCTTTATACCGGTGTCGAATGCAAGAAATTAAATTACAAATAACATGCATTAAGACGTGAGTGTGTATCTTTTGGGAATTCTCATAGAAAGCAGAAAACCATAAAGTTCCATTTGTAGCACTATTCCAAAGGATATAATCGAACAGTATAGCGATTAGTAAGATGGCAGAGCTTGCAAACAGTTCTATTTTAATGTAGGTTTTGGTTTCTGAACCCTTTTCCACATGATACCCCGCGAGGATTTTATCAGTGGATACCAAAATCTCCAAGAGCTTCTTTAGATTATCGAAATTGTAAAAATTTCCTGACATCAAGCTAAGGATATTGATTAGGAAATACGATACAAATGTTAAATAGTTAACAACAACTACTGTGTTGTGTAATAGCGGTTGGATACAGTAAATTTTTTCCATGAAACCATACACGAAACCGGCTACCAAGTAGAAAATTAGCAGCAATCTGAAAAGTTTATATTTCAAACCATAGGAAATTTTTAAATTATTAAAATCATAAGGTGGCACTACAGCACAAAATGAGGCTAGAAGAAATAGTGGTCTGATATATCTTATGTTAGTACGTCTACTTATTATGAACATGTTTCTAAAAATTTTGTTACGGACACTATGTATCTCTATTAACTGACGTAGAATACGTTTTACTTCGTAAATGCTCAGTTTTCTGTAAATCAATCGTATTATTATTATCCTGAACGCTTTTAATATACAAATTACAGTTGTAAAAGCGATTGGTTGGAGTGTTTTTATCGTTATTAGAGTAATGGCGTTGAAACGATTAGAAATATACAATATTAAATATCGAATGGACTACGTTTTAATATAGTTCTAAATTATATACCAAATAATTTTCATATTTGAAAAATAATCAATAACATTATTAATAAATTTGGAATTTGTGTTTTCCACAGGTTTCACACCACCTTCACGTAGGTCTATACAATTAATAATAATAATAATAATAATGATTTTTATTTCCTCTATAGGCATCTACAACTTGTATATAAAAGAAAAAAAAATGCAGAGAAAACAAAAAAGAAAGAAAACATATAAGAACAAATGCAGAATAGAGGAAAATCACAAGGTCCACTTTAAATGATAACTTATAGGTAGAGTTGCTCACTAACGCCAACGGGCAGTGGCGGAGGTTCGATTCAACCCTCAGTACAACTGCGAGTCTCAACCAGATCTGTTGTGTATACATGTACGCTGCCGTAAATACTATTTCGTAGTTCTACGTTTGTTTTAAAAATGTTGCCTACGTCGCGAAAACGACCAATATTGGACAAAGTTATAGAATTTATAGCAGAAATGCCTGACCTAAATTATGAAGGCGGTAAAATTCAATGTGTAGTTTGTAATATCCCTTTAATGTGTTGGTTCAAAAGGGATTGTCTATGTCACGTAAATAATAAACAGCATTCTTAAAAAAAAAATTGCACTCGACACTATGATAAATTTAAATTTAATTTATGTGTTACCTTTATTGCATGTAATCTACCGTTTAATTTACTAGACAGGGAAGCATATGTCTTCTTTTGGAATAAATATTCGGACTGCAAATTACCAAGTCGGGCATTGTTACAAAGAATTGTGCTATCTGCTCGTGAACATGTTGAAAAGAGAATTAAATCGGAGTTGAAAGATAAAAAACTGTGGTTATGTGTGGACGAAACAACAGATCGTAAAAAAACATTCTATGGTTAATGTAATGGTACGTACAATGGAACCACATCAATCGTCACCTTCTATTAGCTTCCAGACGAGTACAACAATGTACTGCCGAGGTAATTTCAAAGTTAGTGTTAAATACATTGGAAAAGTTTGAACTTTCAACAAACCAACTGTTGATGTTTATGAGTGATGGTGCCGCAAACATGCTTTCTGTAGGCCGGTCTCTTAAAAAACATTGTGCTAACTTGTTACATATTACGTGTAAAATTCATGCTTTCAGTCATGTGGCAGATAGTATTAGAAAATGTTATCCTGAGGTAGACGCTTTAGTAGCGCATATAAAAGCAGTGTTTGTCAAATCCCCAAAATGTATTCGCAAATTTCACAAACTGCGCTTCCGTATGCCTGAGCCACCAGAACCTATTCTTACACGTTAGGGAACATGGTTACAAGCCGCGTTTTATTATCATAAATATTTTGAGAATATTAAGAACGTGGTTTTACAATTCGATCCAAAGGAAGCTGCTGCTATCAAGGAAAGCCAGCCGAAATTTCAAGATAGTCAGGTTAAAACGGATTTAAAAACTTTTCAGAACAATTACTTCGGACTAGTGGAGGCAATAGAAAAATTACAAAATCCTTCGGTGTCGTTAGTGGAATCTCTGCAAATAGTGCAACATGTTCACGCACAGCTATGCGCGGTAGAAGACGCAAAAAATTTGTGTTCTAGAAAGGTTCGAAAGTGTTTTAGAGAAAGATTCTGATTTTGGGGGGATTTTTAGGGGACAAGATATGAACGTATGTTTTAGTTCGCGAAATACACCCAAAAACCTTCTTGGCAATCCGAAAGATAAACCGGACATAAAAGATAGGCACCAGATTCAATGAGCACATCAGGTGCTACAGGTACAGAAAGATTGAATTGTCAAGTGTAGCACAATACATAAACAAAATCGGGCATAATATTAAATTAGAAAACCTGAAATTGATTAAGAACGTAACTTCGCCGCGGAAATTAGACGATTACGAGATTATTTACATAGAAAGGAACACAGTTTTGATGAATAAAGAGAACGGACCACATACTCAAGTCTTGTTCATACTCAAGTCTTTTTGATTTATTAGCGTAAGGCAGACACATGTTTTACGTTTCGTGCTACAATGACAAGAGATCCTTTGGCCTATTTTTCCGTATATTTCGCATGTCTTAGTTTTAGGATGTATAGGCGGCAAACGTAGGTACTTGTAAATATTTTCTCGAGGGTAGAAATAGAACAGGCATGTTAGAATTAGAGTTTTTTCTCACATCATTCGGTCATACGGTTGATAATGGGGATCCATGCATCCACAGCTGTTCCGGACTAATTAATTAATAACTTTAGTGGTGTTTGTCATATTATCCCACAGTCCTTGTTATCATTATAAGTAAATACGGTTTTCCTGTATTTCTTTTCCTAAATTTTATGGAATGAGCTCGACATTTTCAGAAAATGTTGCCCCTTTTGGTAAACAGATCGCACATTTAGAAGCTTTGGAAATTGGAAAACCCATTTAGTTGAGTCACGAATCAACCAACTTTGGTTGATGCATTTAACAAAGATACCTTCAAAAATTAAAAAAAAAACAATGGCAATAGACTTGAAAATCTCAAAATCAATTAAATGTAAGTACTTAGAAGAAGAAAGTCACAAAGCATATTTGAAAACAGACGAAACCAATATTATATTCCATTGGAAAAGTACTTATTTCAATTTAAACCTTTTAGTTTTATGAAATTAGTCGTGTTTATAACGTTGAGTAATCATTCGACACGTTATGTAGAGGTAACAAAACACAAAAAGCAAACGCGTAATGAATTGGATTGATGTACATTAGATGTTATTCATCATTTTCTCTTGGTGTCGTGTAAAACATTATGTTACTTCATAGAATCGTGTTCCCATCATTATAAATGCGCGTCAAAATGAAACTGGTTAGCGAAAATATCAGCTATAAACTTGAAATTCGTTACAATTATCTTCAAATATTTATTTGGAGATTGCTGGCATTGATACCATGGTCTAGAAAGTTGAGAAAGCTCCCTTACGGGAATGTATTGAACAAGATCTACGTTTTGGCAATGGTAGTATTCACAATTGTTGGTTACGTCATCATTATGCACGAGAGATTCGCTAAAAGTCGGTGGGCTTATAATCGCCATATTGTTAGCTTCCTAGCAATTGGTTCTCTATTCTTTCTGAACTTACTTATCCTGATTAACGTGAATTTCGTAAAATGTTGCGAATATGATGAAGCCGTGGATACCCTGTACGTATTGGACCATTACCAATGGAAGTTTCTGCGTAAATCTTCGAAAATAAAGTGGAAATTTCTTCTGGAGATTATCACCTATAGAACTTTACTGCCAATCAGCGCTTTCGCTGCTCACATGTCATATAAGGATCATTGGTGGTTAACTATGGAGTTCTTTTTCCGTTATCAGATCATTTTCACATTATTGATGCTGCTACATTACATTACCCAATTAGGATTTAGATACGAAATCATAGAGAAAATCATAGCCGAAAATGTAGAAATATATTTGTATAAAATTGGTCGGAATAAATTCGATATTGAAGCATGCTTGAAAGATATGTCGAGCTGTATTATCCTAACGAATGATCTAGTAAGACTATTCAACACGATTTTTGGTTGGTTTCTGGTAATCTTTACCTTTAGAGTAATCACCAGTTTCCTCTTTAACGTTGACGCTTCACTTACACGCTATAGGGAGAATGTTCCTGTGATCATTGTATCTTTGACGTTCACTTTTATAGAACTGGTAAGTACAATGTTCAATATGATTTTGCAGATTTGAAAAATAACTTTTAATTTTAGGTAATGATCGTTGTTTTGGGGGGTGCGTCGGAAAACGCCTCCAAAATGGCCAAGAATATCGCTACCACTTGTTACAACGCAATACATTGCATAAAATTCGGACGTCATAAGATAGATAATCTAACAAAACAAAAATACGAGAAGCTATTGATGATTCTGATATCCCAAATTTATTTTAAACGATCTGTATTTTCTGTGAACGGATTTTTTGAATTGAATAACAAATGGATTTTTGAAATACTTAATGCCACTATAGCATATGTTGTCGTTGTGTTGTATTTCTTCAATAAAAGTGATTTAATTTAAAATAAATTATCTACGTAGCTTTTCTGTTTTATTTATTCGCTGATTATATACCAGGTGTTCCAGAATTTGAATAACATTTGAATTATTTGACGAGGCAAGGAAAAAATTGAATTCATTAAATTTACTAGAACCCATATTGCTTTACAATTATAGCTGTGTTATAGCAATTTCAAAATACATCTTCTTTTTGAACAACTTTATATATTAATGATTTCATGTCATATACAATATTCAAGGAAAAAACAGGTATAATTTAGTAAAGATTTCTTTTTATTTCTCCCAAAGAAAACCTTTCATCATAATTGACAATTCTATTCAATTCTTACAATCTAAAAGAATTGACTCCAATATAATTTGATACATTACCTAAATGGATTAAGTTGACAACTTACTGTAATATAAAACTTCGAAAACAAGATCACTATAGCGTGAATTTGATGAAAAACATCAATAGGAAGGCGTTTACTAAGTCTAGAGCCTCTTAAAACTAATTCTACAATAACTTGTTTCAAAATATTTTAGTACCATGAAAGTATTTCAAAGAATTCTTCAAAAGCAAACTAATTCCGAGATTATAACGGTTGTAATTAGAACAGGGCAGATTCTTTTAATAATACCATCGTATTTACAAAGAGCCACACATCCTTGGCAAGCCTACTTTATTATTTTTGTGGCTATATCGATGCTTTTGACATTGAATATTTTATCCTTATGGACCAGGCTCAGTACAAGTAGGTATATAACCTCACTGAACGATATTTTGGAGACTTTGAATACGCTCTCTACATGTAACGTGGTCATGTGGTTTTGGTACAGCGGTTTTAAACGAAAGCAATTGTTTATAGCCTTTTTCAAGACGTTTGAAGATTACAGTTTTGGGAAATTCCAAAAGCGAAGTAGGATTTACATGAAAATTGCAAATGTTTTAGTGTATACATCGATATTTTATGCTTTTGATTGTTATAGCTGGTTGCAGATAGAACCCTTCAAAGGTTACTCAACTTATATCTTGGAAAAAGTGGAATACATCCATACCTATTGTTGTTTGCTATTATACTGTGAGATTATAGAATTCATAGAGTTACGTTTTAATAAAATCGTTACGGATTTAAATGAGGTAATTCTCAATAGAAAAAAAATGGAAACATCATCTTTAAAGTCAGTTAAAATCAAGATACGCAATTCAGTGCAAAATTACATCATTGCTACTAAACAAATAGATTTTTTCAATAAGTTATTTGGTACTGGTATCTTCTTCTACTACCTTGACGTACTGATGGGCTTTGTTTTGGGTGTAAATAACGGATTAATGCTTCTCAACGAGCATACGGAAGACGAGGAAGACGCTGAGGTTAAAAGGGTCATCGTAGCACTATGTTTCGCCTTTGCTGTGATGGAATTGGTAACATCCTTCTTCGAAATTGATCCCAAACCCATTTTATTTATATTCTAAACAGTTTGCAGGTATAAAATTGGCGATGACTTGCCGTAGTGCAGTTGCCAAATTAGCTGAAGCTGGAGATATCGTATACGAAACGTTGCAGGAATTTAGCCTGATGAATGACTGCCCTATAGCTTTGGGAATTAGACAGGAGTTAGTGATCTTTTGTAAACATACGATGGATGTTCAACCGTTCTTCTCTGCCGCAGGATTTTTTAGGATTGATAGTACTTTGTTAACTGATATAATTAATAGTGTTATTGCCTATACTGTCATGCTAGCCCAGCTGAATAAAACATCATACGATTAAATGTTTGCAATATCTTTATTACCTTTCAAAATGCATACATTATATATTTCACTAAGTAGTATTTGCGAGATACCTTCAACCATATAACTGTAATATAACAATCACATGGGATATCAAAATTGTGAAAGCATGACTCAGCATAGCGTGATCGACATTGAAGAAACCAGCTGCAGAAATCAATGGATTTGAAATCGAAGCTATTCTAGCAAACGTCAATAATTCCTCGTACAAAGCAATATTTTGAGATCTCCTCAGCTTGGTGCGTAAAATGTAGCATAAAGGACCTGTTTCTCTTGCGACTTTCGTGATACTACCGCAAGTTATAGCGATTATAGAGATCATCCACTAAAATAGAAAATTTTGGTTATTTTAATACTATAAAATCATTTGATATTTGCAAGGAAATTACCACGGCTAGAATGATCCAAATTATCAACATTAAAACGTAACCTATGACACTGGTGTAAATTTTTTCTCTGAACAATATATTGTCAACATGAAACAAGACTGTAACCATAGTTTGCGCCATGAATATTAATAAAAAAAATCCGAAAATATTGCTAAGTATCCTAATAAACTTAAATATATTTCACAAAGTTTTCTAAGATCGTCTTCATTGAGTAGTTCCTCAGCTGGTCAGTATATTTGTATAATTCACATTTTCGAATTCTAATTTTAACGTTAGAAATAAATTTGTCACCAGGAGAATTCATATCAAATAACCATAATCGCAGATATAGAATCTGTACGATTTTTCATCTGCGTTTCCAGAATTTGTAACCCACAGAATGATAAGGGCATACACCAAAGTTGTATCCAAAAGAAAGCTCGTCTTTTTATGGCTAATTACTAAGGTTCGACAAGCGAGTGCAACGTCAGAGGCGTATCGCGTAAAAGTAAGTACGTGAGATACAGTATTATTAAAAAATAATATATTCTTACCTTTTATTGACGTCTTGGGGCAGTAGTATTTTGTCGCAGTGGATATCAAGACGTCAATAAAAGTTAAGAATATATTATTTTTTAAAAAATACTGTATCTCACGTACTTACTTTTGCGCGATACGCCTCTGACGTTGCACTCGTTTGTCGAACCTTACTAATCACCATCCCAAAATCTTTTATATTTTACTCAAGACGAAGTAATTGATTAAAAATGTCTTGATATTCCGTCTTCTTTGGTCCAGGTGCGTTTAATACCAGGACCAGAATAACCGCAGTTGTAGAAGCGAGGCAACATATACAGATCCAGTAGCACGCCTAAGAAACAGCGTGATTGATATAAATGTATTCGATATTGGTAGGAAAAAATACATAAACCGATAATAGTAGTCGAATCACAGTATTATAACATCGTTGAAAGGTAGATAATAAAAATTTATTATCTTTTTTGTCAAATTTCGGCGATATACCAAGAAACCTCACGAAATTCGTTAGCACAATCAAATGTTTGATATTAGATTCTGTTTTTTCTACATGATCTGTGGGATACACGTTAAAAAATATTGCGCAATGATACTGGGTCTAAGTTACTCGCGTTTTAAAGAAATTGAGCAGAGTATTGTGTATGAACCCAAACTCATATTACCACAGTCCTGTTTTTAATATTGCATAAGGTGACACCTCCTACTACTAACTTTCGGCGGCGCGACAGGATCGAATCCGTTGTTCTGCGTAGATATATATACATACGTAGTATGTATACACGTTGGCCTGGGTCTCACCGGGGTGCGAGATATAGCATCCTTGCATTTATCCCCGCCGACCAGCCTCGCCGCGCACAACTGCCGTTGCTCTGAGTGGCCTATCTGACGCACTCTTTGTTTGTCTGTGCGCTCGTAAGATTCTAACAAGTGATCGTGGATTTCGAATACACTATGTTAATTTTACAATCGCAGAGAAGATACAGATCATCAAATGGTACTTTGCCGGAAATTCCTACCAAAGCACGGCTGATCTATTTGCCGTAGAGTACGTAGATCGTCCTATTCCTTCGCATTCGATGATTGAAAGGATCGTCAAAGCGTTTGGGAAACTTGGCTGCGTGGTCGGGAATTGCCATAAGTGCCAACAAATAGACAAACAGCCTCAAATCCCTCTAATGCATTCCGAGCGGGAGGAGAAGGAAATGAGAGTTTGTTCGTTAGTTGCTCACCTTGCACAAGCCGGCAAATTGCAGACGAAATCGGTGTTAGTAGAAGTACTGTGAAACGTATTTTGAAACGCAACAAATACAAAAGTTACAAAGTTCAAAATTGGCAGGAGATTTTTCCCTTTAATAAAGTAACATTGTTAGAATTTCAATTTATTTTGATAATTATCGAATTTGTTTTTCTTTGGTTTAGTTTTATAAGAATCGTTGTTTATTTTCCTACTAAGAATTACTTTTTCGTTCTCCTACATTGCATAGCAGCAACAAAATGAATATAAGAAACTCTAACATAATCTGAGAATACAGAAAAATTACGCAGTAATTCTGTGTTAACACATTTTGTCAGAAAGCGTTGAATTATAATATTACGTGATTTAGCGGGCATGATATACCGCGACTGGATGGGATCTCTCAGTGAGACTCGAATGCGCTGTTGCCATTCTCAAAAGCAATCCCCCGCTCGTATCTGGACCAACGTGTATATCCATCATGCATCCCCGATTGGCGGTCGATGTTAATATGCGCTTCGTCTAATCGGCTATCGGTTTGTGGATACATACATACTTGCTACGATCCTGGCGCGCCGCCCGAAAGTTGCAACTCTAATTATTACATAGTACCACTAAAAGGAAAATAAAAATATCAATTATTACCAGCATATAAGACATCCACAGCACCATTATGGACAAGAAAGTAGACCCCTTATTGTAGATCATTTCACTAAACAACAACGCGTTAAAGAACTTCAAGAAACCGATCATTATATTCATTAATACTATAAAGATGATCAGTCCGAAGCCGTCGTTGAAATTCTTGATTTGGCAAAGCAAAACTACGTAAATACTCTGTAACTTATTAACCTCGTTTTTACCCAGCAAGGTCGCCACAAACTTTCCTTCGGCGTAGTATCTCAAGATGTGGTTCAGATTCTCGAATTGATACTTCATGGTCAAAGCTATGTGGTAGATTAGAATTATTGCAAAAAATGGATGGTATCTTTGGATATTTTCGAGCAAGTAGTATTGATAATCTTCTTCGCCTAACGGATCGGTGTACCAGATATACGAGTTGAAGACTATAATTACTGTTACTAAAATGTGAATCGAAAGTACTTGAAAGTACATGAGGGGTTTTTTAGAAATATAAGCCACTCCGAACAGTTTAAGTTCCTCATCAACTTGCAAGAGATAATTAAATATCTTCAGACTGCGCCTGCCATTCAGAACATTGTTAATTATTATCGCAAAGAAGCTGATGAACGCTCTCGAGAGAAGGCTAAATATGTCGAGTATCTTCCATGCCAACCATTCGGTCCTGTACAAATATGAACGACCGGGGAAAGACACAGCATATAGTGTTAACAAAACACAAGTAATGACTGCATTGTAGATCCTTTGGGATTTGAACCAGGCAAATCTGTGTCCCGATTTTTCGAACCTCGGAGAAACGCATAAGAAACTGGTAAAACGCGATAGGAATATGAGATTTCGAAGATTGGAATAAAGAATGTAACTTATCGAGTTGGACATTGTAAGCTCTTTACGATAATCAATTTCATTCCTTGACGAGACTTGTTTTATATAACAGATGAAGGACATCAAATATTAAAATATACCAAACTGAATTGCGAAAGTAAACACGAAAATATTAACGAAAATTGAGGGTAACTACGTTTGCAGTTACCTAATGATCTAGGTAAACAGAACATTATGTCAGATAAAATAATAAAATTATCAATGAGTGTTAGTGAAATGTCGCCTAAGTTTTATTCTGGATTAGATATACTTCCATACGCAAGTTGTAACAGTGTCAATTGGCCAAATACACTGTAGGGATACTTATTACTAAAGACCGGATTATATGCACAAAAGAAACCTATAAATTTGCACATATATATGCACGTTTTTTCGTCAAAATATGCAAAAAAACGAACAAATACGCAACTGAAAATTCCAAATAAAAATGTAATTCAGGATTATTAAAAACGAACGTGGTGTACTAAGATAATATATTATAATGCAGGTAACAAACTAACACATTTAAAATTGCACTAAAGTCTAAAAAGATCTTAAAATACATCCAAATATTAACAAACATGATTAATTTATTATTAATTTTGATTATAAAAGCACTTTATTACTAAATATTTCTCAAAATTTTCTACTAAAAATTATGCCGTTTATCTGTTTATACATTGAAAATGTCCTTTCCACATCTACTGAAGTTATTGGCGCATTTTTTAGTCTACATATTGTTTCTGCACTTAAGCTACATGTTTCGTTAAAATCACCCTTTAATATGTTAAAATAATTGCTGGAACAAAACTGTAGTTACATTTAATGAATGACAATTGCTGGGGCAGTAGTTTCTTGTTGAACAATCTATGCGATTCTGTAACACATCGAGTAGAATCCGTAATCTCCGAAAGGACGGTTTTCATTTCTACAAAATGATCCGCATAAAATATGACAGCATTCAACTATGTCCCCCATCTTGTAGTTACAGTTTGAGGAGGAAGTGGTGTACCTAGCAGTCGGTCCTTGTACATCTGAATACGTAGCGGAGCCTTTAAAAACACTTTCTTCACATTACTAATTAATTCATTGACCAGAGGAAATTGGTTCCGTATTTCTTCGGCAACCCTGTTGAGGCAATGAGCAAGGCATTCAAATTGTACGCAGTTCGAACCATATATGGTGCCGCGTCTGACACTAGAAGTAATGCTTTCTCCAAAGAAACTGCTTCGGGCAAAAAAAAAATTACTTAACCCTTCTTGAATAAATCTTGAAACTGTTGTATTGTTTTTCCTTTCAAGCTGCTTTGAAGAAATTAAATATAATTTATTAGAGATTTTTTCATTCAAGATTCCAATCAGAAGGTGAGCTATATAACGACCAGCATTATCCGTTGTCTCACCGACTACTATATAAAAATGATTGTCTTCAATTAATTTTCTTATTTGTTTACTGTGTCAGTATAAGTACAACCCACCTCACTTTTTCTTAAGGCACTTTGATCGGGAATGTTATGCGTACAATATTTTTGAAGAAACGTTTATATTATTCAACTTATTAAGGGGAATATCAGCACTAACTAAAGCGCGACATAACTCTTCATTAAATAGTTTCTGGTCGGTTTTTTTTGTTTCCAATTGAATACATTGTATAATTGACTGGTTCTTTACTCTACAATTTTTCTGTTTGGCAGCATCTGAAGATGTTTTGATATGTTGGTCTACTTGAATTCTTTCACAGGGGATCTGAAGAAAATAATATAAAATTGCAGCACTAATCTTGGAAATGCTGTTGTCAGTAAATATTTCCACATTAAAAGTACATCCCACAATGTGTTACACACGTGTCAAAAATTCCTTAATACAGATATACAGCATGGTCAAGTTGAATTTTATCAAGAATATTTCAAGAAATTCAACGTTTTTTTAAATTTTCAACGCCCCTGTGTCTTTTTTTAACCACCGTGTAAATGGACTTTTCAGTTAACAAACAGTAAGCTCTGGTTAGAATTTGTAAAGCGGATTTGGGGACACCTTGCATAAATTTTACTTGATACATTGTTATTTTACTCAAGATTATTAGATCATTTAAGTCGCAAATTAAGCGTTACCTACAAGTGACGAAATATTTGTATTTTTTTTAAATTTACATTACAATAAAAACGTTTAAAAAAGGTACTTACAATTTTGCAACACACTGTACAAAACACTTTTTCGTTATCCAAACGAAGCTCAGGGTGAGATTTGATCCAAACCAATGTACCACTACTAACTTTCGGCATGATCGAACGAACGGTTTCACTGTATACTCGTATTGTTTGGGCGACTTCTCTAGTTCTATAATAATAATAATGATAATAAGCTTTATTGCCCAACAGAGAAAATTCCAATTACTGGACAAGTAATTAATTAAACAAATTACAAAACGAGTACAAAAAACAAGTAAGAGTAACAAGTTACAAAAAATTATTAAAGTAAAGGGCAGTGACTATCCTTATTGTATGTAAAGTATCGTGAAAAATATCACATTGCGAAGATATGAGATTGAAGTTGTAAAGTCTAATGGTGATTTAAAGAGATTGTCGAGAACGTATAAAACGTATTCGAATACCGGACACCAGAGTGTGGGATTATAAATTGTAATCTTTGAAGTAATGCAGAGCAGTCAATGCAGCCATTACACAATTTCCAGAGAAACACCAAACCGGAGGATATGCGCCGAAAGTTAAGAGAGGGTAAATTAAATCGGAACAACAGTAACATATGATCAATGCCTCTCGATGGGTACACCTCGTTTTGCCGGAACCAGAGGAGTTTAGCAAATTTGCGTTGGACCAATTCCAATTGGCGTTTATGCTTTAAATAGTAAGGGCACCATATGATGGACGCGTATTCCAGACGGGATCTAACAAGAGCGTAGCACAAAGATTTCAAGCGTACCTCATTGGTAAACTCTCTGCAATTTCGCACAATAAAGCCAAGAGATCTTCTAGCCGCATGGGAGATACTGATAATGTGTTGCGCAAAAGTGAGTTTGCTATCAAACAAAATCCCTAGATCCTTAATTAGTTCGACACGTTCGATGTTAACTTGATTAAGTTCATAGTTGAAAGTAATTGGCATAGATGCACGTGTGAATGAAATAACTTTACATTTGCTGATATTCAGAGGTAGATTATTTGATGTACACCATTTAGAAATATTTGTAAGATCGCTTTGCAAGAAGTAACAATCCTCGGTACTGGACACCTTACGATATAGCTTCAAATCGTCAGCGAAGAGTAATGCATTCGACGATACACATGTACTTATATCGTTAATGAATAAGTTGAAAATCAAAGGTCCAAGATTAGACCCTTGAGGGACTCCCGAAGAGGCAATGTATTGACGAGAGCAGAAGCCATTATAAAAAACATATTGAAGTCTATTGAACAAATATGATTGAAACAGGTGCACAAGCGAATCACTAAACCCAAAAGATATAAGCTTATATGGAATTAAAGAATGGTCAAAGCGGTCAAATGCTTTGGCAAAATCGGTATATAAGACATCAACTTGTACGCGAGAATCTATAGCATAAGATAAAAACTGAGTAAACTGACATAAATTAGTTACAGTAGATCTCAGTAAAGTCGTGTTGGCAAGAAGAAATGCTGTTTTTAACGCAAGGATAAATAGCAGTGTATAAGCATTGTGCAAACACTTTGGCAAAATTCGATAAGATAGCTATTGGGCGACTGTTGGATATGTCAGCCGCGTCTCCTGATTTAAATATGGGTACAATGCGTGCAACCTTCCACAAACCGTTTTAACCTTTCGAAGGCCAGAGCGCCTCAAAGTTGAGATTTTTTCTCTTCGAAACGTTCCAATGATTCGAATTGGCCATAATCGACCCAATGGACAATTTTCTACATCTAGATCTATATAATTCGTCGACCAAAAGGTCATAGTTAACTGTGTCAATTTTACCTTTCATTTTTTGCCGACTTTAATGGAATGAAGACTTCAAACGCAAACCATTTAATGCAAAAAACCATCGACGTGAAGAACAATTTACATCAATTATATCTATATTTTCCTAATCGTCCATGTCCGGTACGAGTTCTTGTTAATCTAGTTATAATTCAGTTTCTATTAAGAACAGATGCCCTTGCTGTATTGAGAATATAAGTTATAGATTTTATTTTTTAAACATGGAAACGAACAGTCAAAAATCCAATTTAAGGCATCTAATATGTTTGACGCGCTTTTACAAGTGTTTGGGATTATCTCCGAAGTACGATGTTGAAAATCGAATATACATAAAGTCAAAGGCTCAGATTGTATACGCCAGCCTGTACATGCTTATCACGCTAATTGCAGCCACTGTGTATGGGAAACAACGTTTTCAATCGTATTACAGCTTTGTGCCATCGCGTACTATGCGACTAGTCATGGATTCAGCCAGTTCGTTCATAATAGTCTTGGTAAATTGCTCTGCCGTATTCAGTTTGAATTATTTCAATAGAAACGAGTATATGAGCATCCTAAATGGTCTATTGCAAATCGAGAGGACGTTCAAAACTTTTGGATTGGAGAAGATATCAAACAGATGGTGGTTTTACTTTGAAATCCTACTAACTCATTCGCTAGTAGGCTTCATCTACACTTACAACATATATTATTGGTTCTTTGCGCCGGTTAGGGTGGCCCAATTCTACATAGCCGAAAATATACAACGCTACTACATCTTGGCTACCGTTATTATGATGCACAACGTAATGGTTACTATGAGGTACCAATTTGAAACCTTAAACCTGATCTTGGCCGAATTCATTGCTAGAAACAAGAGGATTCGGGCGTATCAAGTAAATACGCTTCAAACTACCTACATGTTGCTCACGGAACAAATTCAAAATTACAACAATGCTTTCGGCAGTGTCATTTTCCTTTTGATCGTGCACGTCATCATGAACTACTTGAATTTCTTCAACAGTGCTGTCGATATGAAATTTGTATTGAGCTTGAGAAGGAGTATTCAATATATTTTTCTGGCCTGGATACTTACACTACTCGTATGTATTTCTTGCTTGTTACTGATTGGTAATTATTTTTGCTTTTATTACTAGAAAGTGATGCTGATAAAATAACAAGATAATGATTCCAGTTCTTTATGTTCAATGTATTACATCAATCTCTAGATATTTCACTTACATTTAAGTGTCGATGTGCGAGGGTAGTCCCAAAAATAAGGTCTCAAATTTTTTTTTTTACACAAAAATCCGTTTATTTTCTATAATATATACATCATTTTAAAGTTTGAACATTTATCTATTTTTCTACATAATCGCCATTTCGGTCGATGCATTTTTGTAGACGCTGTAACAGTTTTTGTATGCCTATGTCATACCAGCTCACCGCCATGTCTTTGAGAAAACGTTGAACCTTTTCACCTCGTCGTCGAAGCTGAATCGCGTTCCGGCTAAATGTTGTTTCAATTTAGGGAACAGGTGGTAGTCACTGGGTACCAAGTCCGGACTATAGGGTGGATGCGTGATGATGTTCCATTTAAACTGTTGCAGGAGAGCGACGGTTTGACGGGCGACGTGTGGGCGAGTGTTGTCGTGGAGACTGCTTACGCCCTTGCTCAGCATTCCTCTTCTCCAGTTCTGAATTGCCCGTCTAAGTTTTTCCAGTGTTTTACAATATCCGTCAGCGTTTATTGTGGTCCCTGCAGGTATAAAGTCGACCAACAATACTCCCTTTCGATCCCAAAACACAGTTGCCATGACTTTACCGGCAGATTGTGTTTGTTTGAATTTTCGCTTGGGCGAAGAGGAATGTCGCCACTCGCGTGATTATTGTTTGATCTGTAAAGTGGAACACCCAGGTTTCGTCAACCGTGACAATCGAGACCCAAAAAGTTTTCCTTTTCACTTTCATAGTGGCGAAGAAATTCACGGGATGAATCAACTCGTTGCCGCTTCTGGTCTTCCGTCAGCATTCGTGGAACCCATCTTGCACAAACCTTCCGATACTGCAGCTTTTCCGTTAAAGTCCTGTGAATGGTGCTTCGGGAAACCTCAGAAACCAAAATGCAGAGATTATCCAGATTCACGCATGGTTTGCTCAACCTTTGCGATTGTCTCGTCAGAAATTGACGATCTCCCGCTCCTTTGTTCATCGTGAATGTTTGTATGATCGGCTGCAAATTCTTTACACCACTTGCGAACGTTTTTGACATCCATGCACGACTCTCCACACTTCACACTTCCGTCAATTGGTGATGAATTTTAGTCGGTTGAACACCTTTTGCGCTCAAAAACTGAATAACTACACGAACTTCGGACTTGGCGGTAACGATCAACAGGTGCTCCAGTCTCAACGGTTGCCAAGCTAATACTGAGCGTCCCAGGGAGGCGCGAGCACGCTTGTTTGGGAATGGGGGAAGCAACAATCACAACAGTGTGGCCAACAGCTGCAAGAACAGTTTCTCTCCGTCCCCAACGCTTCGGAGACCTTACTTTTGGGACTACCCTCGTACATAAGATTTTCGAATATGCCAGTGTTTCACAAATCAAGTTTAGCAAGTTTAGCAAGTTACGGAATATTTTTCCGTAACTAAAAAAATACCTTGGTTAAAATAATTTGCTTTCAATATCGACAAGAAAATCATCAAAAACAAAGATAGAAATTTTTGGTGATTTCCTTGTCATAATCAACTCTGTGGACAATCCTCTACTTAGATCCATATAATACCTAGATCCATATAATTTGTCGACCAAAAGGTCATAGTTAGCCGTGTCAATTGTACCCTTCATTTTCTGCCGACTTTAATGACGTGAAGACTTCAAATGCTATTTGATACAAAACATTTAATGTGAAAATCCATCGACGTGAAGAACAATTTACATCAATTATATTCATATTTTCCTAATTGTCCATGTCCGATACGAGTTTTTGTTAATCTAGTTATAATTTTGGTTCTATTAAGAACAGATGCGCTTGTTGTATTGAGCATATAAGTTATAGATTCTATTTTTTAAGGATGCAAAGTAACAGTCAAAAATCTAATTTAAGGCATCTAATATATTTGACGCGTTTTTACGAGTGTTTGGGATTATCTCCGAAATACGATGTCAAAAATGGAGTCTATGTAAGATCAAAGTCGCAAATCGTATACACCAGTCTGTACATGCTTATCACACTGATTGTAGCCGCTACTTACGGGAAACAACGCTTTCAAGCTTATTACTTCCTTATGAAATGGCGCATCATGACACTAATTATGGATTCGGCCAGTTCGTTGATAATACTATTGATAAACTGCTCAGTCGTATTCAGTTTGAGTTATTTCAATAGAAACGAGTACATGGACATCCTAAATACTCTATTGCAAATCGAGAGGACGTTCAAAACTTTCGGATTCGAGAAGATATCAAACAGATGGTGGTTTTACCTTGAAATTCCACTAACCCATTCGCTAGTAGGTTTCGTTTACATATACAACATATATTATTGGTTCTTCGCACCGGTTAGGGTGATGCAATTCTACATAGCCGAAAATATACAACGCTACCATATCTTGTCTACCGTTATTATGATGCACAATATAATGGCTACCGTGAAGTACCAATTCGAAACCTTAAACCTGATCTTGGCCGAATCCATTGCTAGAAATAAGAGGATAAGGGCGGATCAAGTAAATACGCTTCAAAGTGCTTACATGTTGCTCATAGAACAAATACGGAATTACAGCAATGCCTTCGGCAGCACCATCTTGCTTTTGGTCGTACACGGCATCATAAGCTACTTGAATTTCTTCAACAATGCTATCGATATAAAATTTGTCTTGAGCTTGAGAAGGAGTATTCAGTATATTTTTCTGGCCTGGATACTTACACTACTCGTATGTATATTTTTATTGCTTGTTACTGATTGGTAATTATTTTTGCTTCTATTAATGGAAAGTAATGCTGGTAAAGTCATAAGATAATGATTCCAGTCTTTATGTTCCAATGTCATTCCATTACTATTACATCAGCCTTTTGATGTTTCACTTACATTTAAGCGTTGATGTACATAAGATTTTCCATAATACAAGTATACAAATCAAACGGAGGCATGGGAAATGTTTAATAGGTTATGGAATATTTTTCGGCTCCGAGATAGGATAAACAAAAAAGACAATTTATAAGCTCCATACTACACCAATTTTGTGGAACAACCTTTCTATTGATCATCTTCCTATTTTTTTTTGGCTTTGCACCATCACGTTTGAAATTATTCGCACAGAACAGCAGCTTGAGAATTTTCTTGGATTTTCAATTTTTGTTTTTGATGATTTCCGTTAATACCTTGTCGATATGTAAAGTAAATTGTTTTAATCAAGATTTCTGTTTGAAAATCTACTCGTACAATGATGTGTTTGAAATCGGGAGGAAACTTGAATGTTTCACTACGAAGTAGAGCTGACTTAAAATGAGAAGTACATCTGACGCCATATGTGCAAAAAGATTATTTTCGTCGGGTGAGTCAAATATTACGCGGCATTTGAAAAATGGGGGTGGAATGATATCAGCTGAAACTTAGGTAGCGTGCCAAACTTTGATTAGGTTACAGCTTGTTATTTTGGATAGATTTTAGTTGTTTTGTTATTCTAGGCTGTTATCGCTGCATTTTTTTATTAAGAAAACTGTCTTTTTCAAGGCATTTGAAAGGAGTATATTACTATAGTGGTAAGTTCAAATATATTTAAATAAAATAGATAAATATACATGTTATATTAATTGTACAAATTGTAGCGATGGCGTCGACATCGAAAGGAATTGGCGTCAAAGGAAAAGTTATCCACAGTCAAGGCAGAGAAATTATCGCCAATATTTTGAAATTTATGAAACAAGAAGCAGAAGATGATAAACCAAGTATTCCCTTGAAAGATTACAAGGCCAGATTACTTGCTGCGACAGGTATATCCAAAAAAACATACGGAAGTATTGCGAAAGAATGTGAGGATATACATTCAGGAAAGGCTACTTCTTCTTCTACTCCTCATAAGAAGAGACCACGTAAAAGTCCGAAGAATACAGTTCATGAAGAAGATACTGCAAGAATTAGATCAATTATTTATAACTTTTACATTCCCGAAAAGAAACGTCCCACTTTAAAAGGTATTTCAAAATATTTTTCTTTTATCATCACCTCATATCAATCATTCAAATAAAGCTGGCATCAAGTTGTCCCTTGGACATATCGCAGCTGGAACGGCACTATATTCAGACTGTATCCCGTAAATGACAATTCGTTAAAATATTAACCTACGAATATCTTCAGCATATAGAGTGTATATAGATCCATTGTTTCAATGCCAAACTAAATTAAGCATTTAGAATTAAATGAATAATATTTATTTCAGGTATTTATAATAAGATAGTTGAGAATGGCATATTCTTTTCTGGGGCATTAACAACATTAGCGACTGTGTTAAAGAAAATTGGATTTAAATAAGAAAACTATTTCTATTATAGCGTATTAAGATTGCTTCCGTATCATCCAGATCTCAACCCCATTGAAAAAATTTAGGCTAAAATTGAAATGTGACATTTAAGCTGGCAGACGTGGAAGCTCTAGCAAAAGAGAAATTTTCCTTAATAGATACCGAAGAATGGGAGTCTGTTTGTAAACATAATGACAAAGTAGTCCATGAATATTTAAAGAAAGAAGACTTACTTGACAATGTAATAGAGGAAATCACGTTTACAGTAAATACAGGGGAATCAGAAACCAGCGAAGGAGATTCTGGTGGTGACGATGACGAAGATGATGACGAGGATGGCGACGGCCTGGGTGTGCAACCTTTGACAGATGATGCTTGAGCTTTTAACGAAATGCATATATGTACATACATACAATAGTTATTTAAGCACATAATTTCATTCTTATTTGTGCATATTATTGTTATTTATATTTACATATGTATTTAAACTATTACTACTTCCTATTTTCTAGTTCCATTTATTTTTTTGTGTCTGCCTTATGTATATTTATTATTCCAATAAATGTCCATGTTTTGTAATATCATGAAGAAATAATTATATACCTTTATAACTATTTTTTAATAATCCTAAACAATATAGTAATAAAATATTACACAAAATTGAATAGCTTTGTTGCAAATATTTTACGCGAAAAAGAGTTTTATGTAAATTATTTAACGCAGCAAAAATAAGTCCTGGGCTGGATATAATGATAATTCATTTCATTTCTTTAAATTACAATACGTAGATAATTTTAATCTTGGTTTTAATGAAGCAAGAAAATTATATATCTACTCTTTCCAAACTAAAATATCATTTTGAGATGAAATTGCATCAAAGTTTGTGTAAAACTTTATTAAATGAGGTATAGCAATATTTTCATTTATTAATTCCTATTATTTATCAATCATCCAACTATGTTCGTTCTATTTTTACCCTATTAAGCACCTCTATTTGTTAAAATTACCGACGCCGCTGACACATTTGGTCGCGCAGCTAACGATGACGGCATATGTACTTCTCATTTTGGGTGAGCATCAAAAAGAAATTGGGCACTTTATATTAAACTGTCAGCAATTCATATTACATACATATGTGTCACCCTTGACAATTCCAAGACATAGCTGTCGAATCTGATCACTAAGATGTATAGTTGCTACATCCCGGAAATAATTCAGCATTATCAAAATTTGCTGACCGTAACCGTTACCACCGAGACTACAAGACCTCAGCGCTCTTCGATGACGTCATGCTGTTTAGGTGATGTAACGCCATGCACGATATTAGCTTAAACGGTAAAGAAATCGTTTTTTTTTTGTATTCCTTTTTGAGGTTTTGAAGGGCTTCCGGTTTAAAGAGGATGCTAGTTGTCAACTGGGCCCTTCTTCTCATCCCATTCGATTTTATTTTGGAAAAATGTTTCAAAGCAAAAACCACACGTAACCGAGCACCGTTTTCGTGAAAGATGTTATTGTGGTTGATATTTAATCGACTAATTATTATTACTTGTAATTGTACATGTATTTGGACGAAACTAAGGTTGAAAGGATAGAGTAATTGCAATTTTGTTCGAAACGTTGTTCAATTTCACGAGAAAATTTACAGACATGCTATTTAACCAGGGTCTTTAATTTCTTATTATGTGGTGTTTTACCTAATCTATCATTACTTTTCCCACAATAATTTTTAAGTAGGGTATTTGAAGGAGAAGTTATTATAATTGTTGCAATACGTTCACTGGTGTGAATATGACATTTACATATATCAGTATCCAAATGGCTATGTTCGGTGATATAATTTAAAATATATTGTATTAAAACAGAACGTTTATTACACACATTTAAAAACACTTCTTCATGTTCAAAAAGAATTTTGTTAAATATAACGTAAGAATATAAAACTATTTGAACAACAAAATCTTCACGTTTTCTGACAAATACAACGAACAGATAGGGAATTGAGTTGGAATAGCATCTTTTTTAAGAATAGGATTTTTTAAACATACAGTTATAGCTTCACCGATCCTTGAATTTGTAGCTGTTGAAAAATAAATAATATCTTCTTTTACAAAAGTGTAACTCACAAACACTGGTATACATTGTTGGCAAACAGCCGACGCACAGTACTATAAATAGACCGCCCGAGTTATGCTTTTATGGTTTCAGAAGAGGTTTTAGCGCTTATACAACACTAGAAAAACTTTACAGTGTATCACCAACAAAGTACGGAAATATCGCTACAGAGTATTTTTTTTTAAATAAAACCAATATAATTTGGATAAACTAATTCAAAATGCAAGCGACGGTCTGAACGTGTAAATGTCAAAACGATAAATATAGCTGATCATTTACCTAAACCAATATAGGTCACAGCCTGCTGACGTCAGAGCAGTTAGGCCTTGTTATACCGGGGGTGATTTATATTCCCGCGCTTATGTTCAAGGAACACTTAAATATAATTTTAAGAAGATTCACCAATAAGCTAAATTCGAGAGATATAAGAGATTTGGAGATGTAAATCATGAATACCACAAATACCTCTACAAACATCTATATACACCATCGATCATAATTATTTGCCCACCGAGAGAAATACACATAAGTAAAGGGAATTGATAGCCTTTATTCGATTATAAAATTTATTTGACTCAAAAAATTAAATCTTCATTTCGTCGAAATGTCCACCTCGACTATAAATAATTGCAACACACACTTGCGGCATTCTCTCTATCAATTTTGTCGGGGTAGCGGGCTCTATTTTAAGCCAGGCTTCTTGTGGTTGTTTCCACAACGATTCCTTGGAAGTTGGAGGATTTATTTTCACCTGCCTATCGAGTTCCTCCCACAAAAGCTCTATGGGGTTAGCATCTGGACTTTGAGGAGGCTATTTCATTACTCTGATATTGCTTTCACGTTCCACCGATTCTAAATATTTCCACACAGTTTAGAAGTGCGTTTCGAATCATTATCCTGTTGGAATATAAAACAGTCACCGATTATTCTCATTCCAGATGGTATAGCATTTGTTTCCAAAATTTCCCGGTAGCGCTCTTTTCTTAAAATTCCATCTATTTTAACCAAGTCTCCTACGGATGCGGCGCTAAAACAACCCCAAACCATTACCGATCCACCCCCATGTTTGACTGCAAGTACTGCACATTGAATACAACGTTTGAAGGACTCGGATTGATCATAATCGACTCCGCGAACAATCAGACGGAGAAAACAAAGGCCGTGTCAATTTTACTCTTCATTCTTTGCCGACTATAATGGCGAGCAGACTTCAAACGCCTAGAAGCGGCTAGGGCTATCGCTAAGAACTAAAACACATTTAGTATACAAAAATTATTTTTTTACGGCTCCAGAATACTCCTAATTGAAATTCACTACATTTAATATCAAAAGCTATCTATGTGAAGTACAATTTACATCAATTACACTCATATTTTCCTAATCGTCCATGTCCGATACGAGTTCTTGTCAATCTAGTTGTAGTTCTGTTTCTATTAAGAACAGATACCCTTGCTGTATTGCGAATATAAGTTATAGATTTTATTATAAGCATGGAAACCAATAGTCAAAAATCTAATTTAAAGCATCTGATATGCTTGACACGCTTTTACAATTGTTTGGGATTATCTCCGAAGTACGATATCAAAAATCGAATCTACGTAAAGTCAAAAGCTCAGATTGTATATGCCAGCTTGTACATGCTTATCACGCTGATTGCAGCCTCTGTGTACGGGAAACAACGTTTCCAATCGTACTACAGCCTTGTGACATCGCGCATCATGAGACTAGTCATGGATTCAGCCAGTTCGTTCATAATAGTCTTGGTAAATTGCTCTGCCGTATTTAATTTGATTTATTTCAATAGAAACGAGTATATGAGCATCCTAAATGGTCTATTGCAAGTCGAAAAGACGTTCAAAACTTTTGGATTGGAGAAGATATCAAACAGATGGTGGTTTTACTTTGAAATCCTACTAACGCATTCACTAGTGGGCTTCATCTACACTTACAACATATATTATTGGTTCTTTGCGCCGGTTAGGGTGGCCCAATTCTACATAGCCGAAAATATACAACGCTACCACATCTTGGCTACTGTTATTATGATGCACAACATAATGGTTACAATGAGGTACCAATTCAAAACCTTAAACCTGATCTTGGCCGAATTCATTGCTAGAAACAAGTGGATTCGGACGGATCAAGTAAATACGCTTCAAACTACCTACATGTTGCTCACGGAACAAATGCAAAATTACAACAATGCCTTCGGCAGTGTCATTTTCCTTTTGATCGTGCACGTCATCATGAACTACTTGAATTTCTTCAACAGTGCTGTCGATATGAAATTTGTATTGAGCTTGAGAAGGAGTATTCAATATATTTTTCTGGCCTGGATACTTACATTACTCGTATGTATATTTTTCTTGCTTGTTGTTAATTGGTAAGTAAAGTACATACATACATATTTAATCCTTCCCTCCTCATACTCGAAGGCGTGGAGGGTATAAATACTAATTCTATGTTTCCTCTTCTTTTATTATGAAGTTACGCCACTCCTTTCGATTCTTCGCCATTTCTCTACATTCCCCTCAAGTCTTCCTTTTCTTTTGTAGTTGTTGACTTATGCCTTTATTCCAAGATATGCTACCTCTTCTACCTCTAACTTGTCTGTCGTTTTCCATTCTACACAGATGTCCAAACCATCTTAACTGTTGCTGTTTTATTTTCTCACTTAGTGGTACTGTTTCTAGTTGTCTTCTGATATCTGTATTTCTTGTTTTCTCTATTTTTCTCACACCTAGTGTTCTTCTTAGATATTTCATTTCTGCTGCTTAAATACGACTATTTTGTTTTTTGATTAGTACCCAATTTTCACATACGTATATATTCGAGTATAAATTGTTCTGCATTGGATATTTCTCTGTGGTTTAAGAATTTGTTAGAGAGTGTATAGTATAATCTTTCTGCTGTTTTCAATCTGTTGTTCAATTCTTCATTCAATGTTCCGTCCTGGCTTATTATGTTTCCCAGGTATTTGCACTTGTCAACTTGTTCCAGCTATTAATTGTTTAGTTTGCAAATTATGTCTTCTTCCGTGTTTGATATCACCATTATCTTACTTTTCTCTGTGTTTATTTCTAATCCATATCTTGTAGCAACCTTATTGCATGCTCCAAGATTATTTTCCAAATCTTTCCTATTCTCAGCAACTAATACAATATCATCTGCAAATACGCACGTTTCAATTTCCACCATTTTCATGTTAAACCATCCTATCTTATATTTTTTCATTTCCTTAGAGCTTTCTTTTATTATGTTATCTAATGCACATATGAAGAGGAACGGACTCAGCACACCACCCTGTCTGACTCCTTGTTTTGTGATAAGTGTTTTCGGTAGCCTATTTTTTAATCTTACTTGGTGGTGTTGTTGTATATGCTTTTTTTTTAGAAAGTAACATTGATAAAATTTAATAAATAATTCCAGTTCTTTATGTTCAATATCATTCCAATACTATTACAAACATCTTGATGTTTCACTTGCATTTAAGTGTGATAAAATATTGGAATATGCAAGTGCTTCACAAATCAAACGTAAAGCATATGAAATGTCTAGCAAGGTACCAAATACTTTTTGGACTTACTCCGAGATGCAATAAACAAAAAAGACAATTTACAAATTCCAAATAGTGAAGCGGCCTTCCTAATCAATATTACTCTTTTTGGGGTTTGCACCGTCACGTTTGAGGTTATCCACACAGAATAGAAGAATAGAATTGAAGAATTTTTTATGATTTCCGTTAATACACTGCCGATGTGTAAACTAAATTATTTTGGCCAAGGTATATATTTGAACATCTACAATGATGTGGTTGAAATCGAAAAGAAACTTGAAAATTTCGCTACAAAATATTCAAAGAAATATTGGACACTTTATATTAAATTATCAGCAATTCATATTACAATCATATATACTACATCGCCATTGAGAATTCCAAGATGTGGCTGTCGGATACGAACACCAAGATGTACAGTTTCTACGTCTCAGAGACTGTTCAGCGTTATCAAAATTTACTGACCATAATTGTGATTCAAACTCTTGTGGTTATGTTCAAGGAACAGTTAGAACGTCTAAATCTAATTTTTAAAAATTGCACCAATAAGCTTAATTCGAGAGATGTAAGCGTTTTTGAGAATATATTTGTTCTGGTCACAGAACAAATGTCACGCATGACCGATATTTTTGGATTTTCGACAAAGATGTCGAAAATAATGTGATAAAGAAAGATCTTTATCACAAGCGTTATAGTAAGTTTCTCGAGTCTAATTAATCACATAACATACCAGCATTAATTCCGCATAAATCTTTCGCTGTATATTTACGGTTATTACTTTTTTTGGTAAGTAAATATTTTGAGTCAAAGACTTACCTCAACATTTGAATAAGAAAGAGGAAAAAATAAAACATTATTGAGGTGGTACCCAAGAGTTCCCGAAATGTAGTGATAAACAATATTGTAGGGTAGTGGTTATCTTCAAGGTAAGCCCCTTGGGAATGGAAACAACGATTTCAGCAACTCTGCCACGAAAGTAATGCATTTTGGAGATCTTGTTTTGTTAATGTGTTCGACACCATCAGCGATTTAGCTTCAATCTCCTCTATCGTATAAAATCAGCGATCCTTCAACTTCATCACAACGGCTTTGTTGTTTTTTACCAAGAACTGTTGTACGATGAAAGTGGTATATTGCCTCGCGTTATTATGGTGGAGAACCCAGTTATTCGTAAGCCACTTCTCTGGAGACTTCTATCTCATATCATCTTCTGGCCTCCTTAGAATGTCACGATAGAACTCTACATTAATTGCTAGATCTAGATGTACAAACTCTTTGTAGATAATCTCATCAATATCGAAAACACAGAATAGTAAGAACTTTTTGTCTTAGGCTTGACGGACTTTCTTTGGCTGAAGTGAAGATGAACTCTTCAATTGTGACGTCCCCAATGCTTCCTTCGGGTGCTTCTGCGGCAGTCTTACCAGAACTTGATACAGATACGTTGCGCTCTCAAATTAACCATTGAAAAATCGCCAACATAAGCAGATACAAGAATCAAAACTTCTTCACCAACGAAGAACGTTTCCGCTTACAATGATGCCGCTTGATATACTGACACACAGAGGGTTCCATAACTCCACGTAGCGGCGTTTGATTGTAACTGCGATCGTTCACGCGCGTGATACAAATTTGGGGGAAATTTTGGATGCCACCTTGTATTAAATCAAAACTATATGACATTACGTAGATTACAATTTTTCTAAAATTTGACATACAATTAAAAATTCTTTTTATTCCAGTGGATGATAACGGTTATTGGAATATCCTGTGGTGCCGCCACTAAGACAGCGGAAGAAACTAAACTTCTATGCTATGAATTATGCGCCAAATTCAAAGAGACCAACAATTTGAGATTGTATGAGGAGATGATGGTCTTCGCCAGATTGGCAAAATCTGCACGACCCATCATTTCTGCAGCGGGTTTTTTCGATGTCGATTACACCATGTTGTATAATGTATTTCAGATGATGATGTCGTATGTGTTGGTTATTCTCCAATTGTATAAATAGAATAGCTCGACTAATACATTTCTTTTAATTTAAATATATGTTTTTTTGAACTGTTTGTTACCTAAAAGTTGTTGCACGAGTTATTGTGGTGTGTGGAAAATAAAGACATGCTTATTGACAAAGTTGTTTGTCTGTTTTATAAATTAATTACTGTTCAAATTAACGCAAATCGTATTAGAAATAGATTTATTAAAATAAAGTGCCAAGAAGAATCTTATATTTTTGCAACAATTTCTATTTAGCACGAAAAGAAAGAGAAAACAAGTAAAATAAGAGTAATGCATTGAAAAAAACTAACACACAATAAATGTATTGAAGTTAGGGGAGAGTATATTGAAAAATGTAATGAAAAAACGACAGAGCTGTCCATAATCATAGCGAAGATGATTATGGACAGCTCTGTCGTTTTTTCATTACATTTTTCAATATACTCTCCCCTAACTTCAATACATTTATTACAACGTTCAATTAATAATTCTATACTCTTGTAAAATTAATCTAAAGTTTTTTCCTCAAAATGTTGTATTACAACTACTTGCAACTCACTGTCGTCCTTAAAACGACGTCCCTTAAGGTCTTTCTTTAAATGGGAAAATAAATAATAATCACTTGGATCCATGTCCGGACTATACAGTGGATGTTCCAATTCTTGAAAGCCGCATTCACGGATGGCATCTTGTGAAATGGCGGCAGTATGGACGGGTGCATTGTCGCGCAATAATCGGACAGCTTTTGTCAATTTTCCTCGACGTTTTGCACGAATGTTGTCCCTCAATTCATGCAACAAAGACGCATAATATGTCATTATTGTTATAATAGGGATATCACAGATGCCTCTAATCACTGCGACCTCAATAGATCCATTGTAACAAAATACCCTTATGTGTGTTAGAATAGTTGGAGGCTTTTGATAAATCATAGTACTACTCTAGGATCTGTTTCCTTCAGTTCAGTAAGCGCAAGAAATGGCTTACTGAAATGTTGGTGTCGTGTGCGACTAAAGGCAGCACATTTACATAAGATGTGTTGTGCCGTCTTCAGATCTTCTTTGCATAGACTACAGATTTGATCTTCAGCTTTTCTAGTTTAAATAAGTGACATTTTAGGGCTACATGGCCTGCCAGTAATCTAAGATCCCCTTTGCTGAACGATAGCACTACTTTTGCTGTCTTCGCCGAGCCTGATGTGAGTGCTTTGACCTGTTTTTGTCCTGGAACATTTTCCCAGTACGAGGCCTTTTGATTGTCCTCCCATGTCTTAATTGCTTGTTTTATGTGGCTCTTTTGGAGACCACAGAAGGGGTTAGGGCCAATGACAGGCATGTCTGCTGCTTCTTTGGCCAGCTTATCTGCTTTTTCATTTCCTTCGATCCCTTGGTGGCTTGGGGTCCACCGCAAAGTAACATGATTATTGCGTCCCAAGATGAACACAATCTAAGACAAGATTGTGTACACATTTGTGTATCAGAGCAAATTGGTGGGTGTAGGCCTTAATAGCCTTTGGAACTGCCTGCCTCTCGCTGAATATATTTGTGGGATCCTTATGGCGCACAGGTTTAAAGCAGATATATCTGCTTGAAATATGTTGATGTAGGGTCCCATGGGCATTTCTAGATGGTAGTTAAGACCACTAACGCCTATACCTGTTCCCACACCTTCTATTCTCGAGCCTTTTGGATTGAAGTTTACCGAATACCCATTCAGTACGGCTTACAACGATCACCTTGTAAGGTTCATCAAAATTGTATTGCATAGGGATCGTGTCCTTTGCAATATACATCAGATAGTTTATGTTGGGATCTTCAAGGATTTTGAGATGTCCTCTAAGATCCCCAGGCTGTAATCCCTTCGTTCTACTAAGAGTGAGGACACTCAATATAGCTTGCTTCTGAATATGGATGTGAAGCGGCGTTATTCCCAACAGGACTTCCAGAGCTGCTGTGGGACAGGTCACTCACAGGCATCACTCCTGTGATGTTGAGACGTGCAAGTCTCTGAATATGTTGAAGCTGCTGTTGTACAGTTTTCTAAGTTGTTTCTGACCACCAAACCAGAGAGGTGTAGGTGATCACAGTTCTGATTATTGCTGTATAGGACCAGAAGGTATTTGTTAAAAAATTAATGACCGCGCGGCACTCAATTTTCGTTACCTGAGACATTTTCATGCGCTAGTCACGTTGTCTGGCTGGCTACTAAAAGCTACTACTCTTCAAGCCGTTCATTATATATAGTGTAGGCCTCGTACATGTGTAGCTATGACGCAACGTAGTTTGATCAAGCTTGAACCTGTATAAGCCTGTCACGCCGAGAATTTATGGCGCCTACCTCGTACAATTGTACTATTTACAGAACATTTTACAATAAGCGATTTTATGGAAAATTTGAGTCGTTGTAGTACATTTTGAATTGTACCTTTAATAATTTATTTTACCAGTATTAATTTTCTAAGAGACCTCGCTAAGATTTATACTAAATTTTATAGATTCAGTAGCTATCGCCGCAAGAATGGTAAATATAGTACTTATTTCATTTTGGTTAGTACATTCTGATAAAATATAGTGGCAGTCCTAGACACTTGTCGATTTTACTGCTATGAAGATTTTTTCACTTCATCTCAGCAATTTTAACTTTTAATACAATTTTTATAGTTTTAGTAACAATGATAATAATATCCATTATTTCCCAACAGAAAAAATGCGTTTCCATTTACAGGACCGAAATTGAAATTTTGCGTGTACAGTGCATTAACAACATAATAAAGAAAAGATAACTACAATTAAACTAAATCAATATAACATTTAACAAACAAACAGGAACTTAACCTAAAAAAAATTAAGCAGAAAAGCTAACATAACTTTCAGTACAATCAACATCAAAAATTGCGAAACACCTTGTCTCATATTGAGGTACTGTGAAATTAATTTGACAGAGGAGAGAAGGGGCATTAATATAGTTAATTAATTTGCGTAGAAAATGTTCGCCAAATTTATTCCTTTGATCCAAAAAGGATACAAAGTTATGTCTCATCAGCAAACCCACATAGTTATCATCATGCCCAGGATTGACACACATCAATTTTAAAAGGAAGGTGCTTCAGGAATTGCTTTTGTGCTCTTTCAAGTAGGACTTGTACATGTACAGGTTGAATTTTAAATATGGACCAAAGCAAGCAAGCGTTGTTTTTTTTACCATTTGCAAATCTTGTCTTTATGTTGTTCAATTTAACAAATTTAAACAATTCAAGTTAGCGCCGAAATGCGATGTGCAATTGTTTCTTTTTCAACACCATTGTGATCAGCGGAAAAATTACTACATCTTTGATACTTTAATCAATATCGCAGCTACAATAATAACAACCTGTATATATATTGGAGATACGAAATTATAGTAGCGTATTCCAGTTTCATGCGAATAAGCGAGAAGGACAGTGATTTCAAAGCGGTGGAATTTTTAAATGGCCTACAGGATCAGATAAGAAATCCTAAGGGCATCGTAGCAGAATTACGTGTGGAGACCATGTCATTTCGACATGTCCATATCAAACAATACACCAAGGTTTCAATGTAAAATATCTAGGATAAAGTGTTTAGTTCACAGTGCATTGGTAACCATAATGATTTTTTTTACCTACAGTAACTTACAACGGCGCACTTGCTTCAGTTCAAATGTATTTTATTCTGGGCACACCACGTAGCTATCGTTTCAAGACGGATTTGGAGAAGCAGGTAATCACCCGGAGAAGAGATGGTGTTATCGATCTTAAGATCATCACCGTAAACTAGAATAGAGATCGTCCAAGTATATACTGAATAAAAGAGGACCTAAATTAGATCCTTGGTATACGCCTGAAAAAGCGGTAAAAGACTGAGTAGTGTAGCCAATAAAATGAACATAGCAAGAACGGTCAGTTAGGTAAGATTGAATTAAATTTCTTACAGCAGGAGGAAAGCCAATGGCAGTTAATTTTGGCAGCAGTAGTGGATAATCGATAGTATCAAATGCTTTACTAAAATCAATATACAATACATCCCCTTGTTGACGTCTATCAAGGGATTCACTAATGCATTGTGTTTTCTCAGCAAGGTTCTGTTAGGTAGATTCTGTTAGGCAAGAGATGTTCATAAAGTGAGCAAAGTTTGGCAATATATTTATTGGCCTACAGTTCAGCAAATCCAAGCGATCAGCTTTTCTTAAATACTGGCGTAATCCTATTTATTTTCCAAATATCAGGAAGAGTTGATGAAGTACCGGACAGGTTAAATAAGCTTGCTATGGATTCATAAAGGAAGCGGAGGAACCATCATGACCGGCGGTAGTGTTGGATTTCAGCTTCCTAGCAACCTGTAAGATATCGCGTGTTATATTGCTTTGATTTGTCCAAAAACTTTTCCAAGATATTTTATGGTTTTGCACAAACCCTACAAATCCTTGATACATCACAGAACAACAAAGATGAAGGCAGCTTATGTCGCTTCGTGAACGAATCAAAAATAATTAAGGGCACTGAAGCAGGAGTATCTTAAAGCAATCATTGCCGCTAGGGACGAAGATCACCATTTTCCAGGCGAAAATCTCTGATCCCAGCAGCGCACTACTTAATTAACCATTGAATCTGCTACTAGACTGACCTCAATATTTAGTCTCAGAAACAAACAACTTCAACGCAAAGTGGCTGAAGCATCACAAAGTAAATCCCAGCATTAGAAAACAAATAGACTGGTCAGGGAGTGGTCCGGGCATGACAGTTCAAGGCCCAGAATCAATCGCCTGTGTCTGCGCTTTATGGAACCATCAAAACTGTCACCCATGAAAGATTTCTTGAAGAGATGAGGTGAAGTTAATTTCTGCTGCACAGCTAAAGTGATTTTGACGTATTCGGATAAACGGACAGTATTAAAAAAACCTACCTGAGACTCTCCAGAAAAGAACATCGCATGGCTATTGGGATTCGGACTTGACATTGCCGACTAAAGAATTGTCTTGCAGAGGTTGCCAAGCTGAAGACTAAACAGTGGAACACTTCTTCTACAAGCGCCCAGCGCTGACGTTAATTAGAACGCTATGCCTTCTCGTTATTAAGGCAATTCCTCCGGGTAACGTCCTAACCTATGTCAAGCCAGTGGCTTGCTTGACGACCTAGAGTGCTCTCCGATACAGGAAAGATATATAATGGACCTATTGTGGCATAAGTCATCTGAGATCCATCTTCACCTATCCTTATCCATAACTATATACGAAAGTGTGTCAAATATAAACGGGACTGATTTTCTTAAAAATTCCGGAGGACTTTTAGACCTGGAAGGGGTTGATGCGCAGGTAGCCTGTACCGTTAGGGAGATAGGAGAACCGACCGCAACTCTCTCGGGTCCCTTTAATATCAAAAGAAACCATGAGCGAGAAAAAAGTGCATGTCTCCGTGGAGCAACCGATTATCATCAAGTTTTTGGCCAAGGAGGGGGTGCCCCAACCGAAATTTTGCGGTGATTACAGATGCAGTTCGGGGACAACACCCTGTCAAGAACCCGTGTGTTTGCATGGCACAAAAAATTTTCTGGAGGGCGTAAAAAGGTCGAGAACGAGAGCCATGATCGCAGCCAAGGACAAATTTGACGGAGACCAACATCGAGGTGGTCCGAAATCTCATAGAGGGAAATCGGCGCATAACTCTCTTCGAAATCGTTGCGGAAGTCAACATCAGTTACGAGAGTGTCCAACGGATCGTGACAGATGACTTGGGATCTCGCAAAGTGGCCGCTAGATGGGTTCCACGTCTATTATCGGAGGATCACAAGCGACATCGATTGGAGATTTCGCAACGACTCTTCAATCAATACCACCAAGAGGGTGAAGGCCTTTTTGAATCGCATCGTTACCTGTGACGAAGCTTGGGTGCACCACTATACGCCTGAGTCGAAACAGGCGAGTATGGAGTGGAGAAAGAGCGGCGAGAGGGCACCGGTGAAGGCAAAGACGCGGTTGTCAGCCGGAAAGGTAATGGCAACAGTTCTTTTTGATCGGCAAGGTGCTTTTCACGTTGATTTTCTCCACGAACGACACACAATTAATGCGCAATATTATTGTGAAATACTGGATGCCGCGAAATTATCATTTCGAAGGAAAAGGAAGAAGCAACCGGCCAGAAGTGCATGACAACGCCAGGCCTCATGTGGCTCACGCCACGATGCAAAAAGTGGATGTATTAGGATGGGAAACGCAGACTTGTCACCTAGTGACTTCCATCTTTTTGGACCCCTCAAAGAAGCGCTTGGAGGCCAGCGTTTGGACGACAACGAAGCGGTGGAAGCGTTTGTGCTCCAATGGCTACACAAACGTCCGAAGAGTTTTTACGATGATGGAATAAAAAAGCACCAAATTCGATGGGAAAAATGTATTTCTAGGGCGGGAGAGTACGTAGAAAAATAATATATATTTGCAAGCTTAGTTGAATAAAATTAGAATTTTTTCAAAGACGAGTCCCGTTTATATTTGATACATTCTCGTATATTATACCCGATTATTTTGGGAAAAATCTTCACAAATCCAGAATATTGAAGCTAGTGGTATCTATGCATTTCATTACACAACTACATACCATCTGTTCGCTGTTATGTAGCTATACAGTTTTGATCTGTTATTGATTAGTATATATTTTCAACACCCCACTTATATGGAATCAAACTGAATTTAGGACGTTAATTTAAAGGATATATTTCTGACAAAATAATGTAGGTCAAATTACAAGATAATGATACCAAGCGCTTATATTTAATAACCTACCATTATTGCTCAGTTTATACATAGAATTCTCCAGTGTACATCTAAAAATGTCTTACACATCGAATGTGGAGTATGTGAAACGTTTAGCAAGTTACGCCATATTCTTCGGACTTGCTCCGAGGTACAATAAGGAAAAAAGACAATTTGTATGTTCCAAACTACAGCAGTTTTGCGGAGTAACTTCAGCATTGACCACCGTCCTTCTCTTTTTGGGCTTTGTACCATTCCGATTCAAGTTATATGGGCAACGCACTATTTTGAGGGTTACTCTAGATTTACTATCATTGTTTTTAATGATTTCCGCTAATATCTTATCATTGTATAAAATAAATTACTCACACCAAGGAGTCCTTTTGAAAATTTACAATGATGTGCTTGAAATTGAAAGTAAATTTGCAAATTTCGCTACGAAATATTCAAAGAAAAGCTGGCTTTTGTACATAGAATTGTTGATATACCATTTCTTAATCGTATACCTTCTCTGTGACGATTTTAAAGCATGTCTAGCGAATCCTACCACTAAGATGTACAACTTCTACACCTTAGAGATTTTTCAACGTTATCAAAATATAGCTAACGTAATTGTAATTCATAATCTTGCCATTATATTTAAGGAACAGTTGGAAAATTTAAATATAATCCTAAAGAATTGCACGAATAGGATTAATGTGGAAGATATAAGAGTTTTTGAGAGTATATTTCTTCTGGTTATGGAGCAAATGGCACGTGTGACTAAAATTTTTGGACATACGATATTATTACTTTTCACAGACTTTTTAATAAGCTTCACGAACGTTGTCAACATAACAACCTACATGCATTATAACCAGTTACCTCATAAGTCCTATGCTCTATCTTTATGGTTATTGCTCTTTTTGGTAAGTAAATATTTTCAAACGTATGTACTTCTGAATAAGGAGGACAAAAACATAAAACATTATTATGAAGTCTACATTTCACGAACCACAATACATGATTTCTCAAATCAATCAATATTAGATTGCATCACAGATTACAATTTTTGCAAAGCTATTCGAGTAATTCAAAATTTTCTCTATTCCAGTGGATGATAATGGTTATTGGAATATCATGTGGCGCCGCTACTAAGACAGCGGACGAAACTAAAGTTCTAAGCTACGAATTGTGCGCTAAATTCAAAGAAACCAACAATTTAAGATTATATGAGCAGACGATGGTCTTTGTTAGGTTGGCAAAAACTGCGCGGCCCACGATTTCTGCAGCCGGATTTTTTGATGTCGATTACACCATGTTGTACAATGCTTTTCGAATGGCTATGTCCTATGTATTGGTAATTCTCCAATTGTATAAATAGAATAGATCCAGAATTGAAGCATATTAAATTGTCCAGGAAACTCACCCTGTACATAGAAAAAGCTACTACTCAATTGTCTGTAAGATCTTTATTAATACAATACTTGTTTATTTCCAAGTTAATGATATCGTCCAATTGAATCGGACACTCATTACCTTAAAAGCACTTTCACAGCATATATTTCACACGCACTCATGTCGAATAGTTTTCTGTTACCATTACAGTAACCTTGTTTCATAGATCAATACTGCAAGTAGGGAAAATGTCAGCTGGATACGTTGTGAACCCAAGTAGAAAGACCAACATAAAATATATCATCCCATTATTTAGATTATGCAGTGTTTTGTGCATAATCCCACCTTACGATTTTCGAAATTATAAATTCTCCATTAACCTCACCTATAAGATTTACAGGGCGGTGGTGATAATCTTTACGTTGGCTGGCTTCGTGCTTTGTTTCATAAGCAAGATCTATAATACCTTCAACTTAATTCAAAAAACCGTAGTGGTTGTCAATGTGTTAGCGTATGTATCCTTCTTTTTGATCAACGTCACGTCATTATCTTCGACAAACTTCAACAACTTCAAAAGCTTAGAGAAATTTTTAAATGAACTGGTTTCAATTGACAGGAAATTAATACCTTACCACATGAACAACAAGACAAAAGCTAGAACTTTCTTATGGTTAGAGATATTCCTCAACCATTGTCTATTATTCTTCGTCATGTTCTTCGACGCAGTTCTCTGGTACTTGGCTACGGATAACCGACTCCACTTCTACATGTTCTACGAAAATCTGCAGAAATACGAAACGCATATTTTGGTTCAATTAATGGTAAATTTGATCATGTGTTTGAGGCACCGCTACAAGATTGCTAACAGCCTCTTAGCTGATGCTGTTAAACAAAGAGATATTGTCAACGTTTCATCTTCAAAAATCTTCTACAAACCCTACAACGACATCTATACGGTGAAGAATGTAATTAAGATATTTATTGGATTGAATAAAATGGTGGAACACTTCAATAAAATCTACGGTTGGACTCTACTCTGCATTCATATTAATATAATAGCAAGCTTGTTGGTTTCTTTGGATTTCATCATAGAATTCAAATCTGAAAGTAATATTTTAAAAGATGGATACGGTTTACAATTTATTTTATTGATGTCGATGTGGTCGCTTATGGCGTTGGTAAGTATATTAAGAATACTACTAACCGCTTCATTTCAATGTATATACTCAAAATATGCATTTCTTTGAAGGGTCTGGGAATTTTACTGGCCAGCATTGCTAACTCTACAATTAACGAAGCCCAAAATACCTCAAATGTTAGCTATAAGCTTCTTCAGTATGTACCACCCACTACGAGTGATATCCAAGATCGTGAATTACGTGAGGATCTTCTACTGTTGTCGGAACAATCTTCATTGAGGACTCCTAGTTTTACAGCTGCAGGCTTTTTCAATGTCGATTATACTATGCTGTTCACTTTATTAAGTTCCATAACTTCATATCTTGTTGTGTTGATACAATTTAGCAATTAAAAACTATATTTATGGGAAAATATTAATATGATATGATTAATAGTTAGTAACATATTTTGAATGTGTTGAGGATTTAACTGAATAACATTTAGCACATAGAAAGTTGCGAGGTTTTTAAGCAAATACTTGTGGTAGACATACATCCTCATTTCTGTAAATTAAACTGAATAAATATGCTTAAATTGTGTTGTATTTATTTTAATTACACATTCTGAAATTATAAAGGCGGAAATTTTAACTACTCTAAACAGAACCTGTTCCTATGTAATACAGCAAGACAACAATATAAGACGTTGTAAAGTTAACAATGAAGAAGAACCATTTATAATCTACAGTGAAGAAACCTTGTATGGAAAAAATTGGTGGATTTACGAATGTCCCAGAAGCTAGAACCATCAATTGGCCTGCAGAAATCGTTTTATTTACAAGCACCATTTTAATTGGCGAAGATCTTAACGAAATTATCAAATCTAGAGATGTCTTCCCTAAGCTTCTGGCCTTCTTGGTGGTTTGGGCAGAAGCGGAAGCTAGAATTATGGATAAATACTGAAAAACATATTTTTATAGTTTCATCTATTGATAAAAATAAGAACCTTTTAACTTACATAATGGAAACATGACCAGAAAATGAAGACGGCCACCCATTTGACATCTAACATTCGGAAAAATACTATAGCGTTATTTATATACATCAAAACTCCCATAATTATGCATAAAGTTAATGTAAATAACGTCCAACCAAAAAGTTCATTAAATAGTCGAATTAGTTCGTTCAAGCTAGCTAAGATTCTAGCCATATCGCGCAAGGTAAGCTTAAGTTCGACTTCTTTAAGATGTCCCTGCATAAATTGTTTCATGTTATATAATAAGATCCTTTCAACGACTTCGTAGCGATACCCAAATTGCTGGATGTGATGTTGCAATAGAACGACCCTAAAAGTCATTAAATGCCTCATAAAGGTCTCCAAGCAGAACCACCAGGAGACCAAGATGTAGGTGTAAGTGATGTGAGATACGCAAAATATTATTGGAAATATGGTCTTCCAAAATATTATCTTCCTCATGCATTTTTGATTTGGTTTTGGGATCCTATGAATATATCTATGCACTATGGTGTCTATTCTGCCATACAAGGAGGTGTATTTGTGGTATTTCTCGTTTTTCCATAGATGTAGTGAAGTCGTTGAGTGGAATGTAAGAAACGAAATGAAGAGTGGAGACATAACACCGATGAAGTTTTGGAGAAAATTCTTGCTCCAAAAGTTTCGACGTGTGATAATAATCATCACGGTGCAAGCTATTATAACAGCCACAACGAATAAGAAGTAAAGGATATTTAACTTGTTTGCCCTGAAATTTTGCTCGTTCAATCGAAAACATGGTATTACACCAGCTGTCAAAAGCAAATATTTTAGCGTTGTAAAATTTTTCGGATGTGCAACACTATAAAATGTTTTATCTGTGAATTTCATTTTAAAAGGTTAAGCCTGTCTGTGTGTTTTGTAATAGCTTTATGACAACGAAAATGATTGCCCTTTTTCTCTCCTCCTTACATTACTTAGCTTTTCTAATAATACTGAATAATTAATATGTCGAATAGAGATAAGGAACTTATGAAGACGACAGTGAATGAGCCTTTGAATACTTGGAATGATCATTAATATTTCGATCCAGAATTTCACTCATTAGTCGGATTTTCAAATAAACAAAACAATATTCAGGATTATTCTTTCATGGACATGACATAGCTATAATTAACTGCCATATGTAATAAAAATAGTTGGAAATATTGATAAGACTGAACATAAGGCATGGTAAAAAACCATGGTAAAAACATCTGGAGATAACATCTAACACCCTGAAAAGAATTACATTTAAATTCTATTATCTATTGCATGCAATCATATTTAACTTCTCCATTCCGTTACACAATAGAATATTTTTTTCCCTAAGCACATGGCCAAGGTAAAAGTGTGAAAACAAATTACATATAATGTAATAAATCTAGATTAAAAAATTATTGGAAAAACCATTTCTTACGTTTGAAATTATATACATACTAGACAATAAAATGCCGTATAAATTGTTCCAAGTACTGAAACTTTTGCGGCAGTTTCAAACTATAAGTGATGAATAGGTCGGGCACAAAGAACTTCGCGCCAGGTTGGAAGTAAGGTTGCCGTGCCCACGACGCGATGTATGTATGCAGATGAATCCGAACATGCTACCTCAGCGAATGAAATTATTGATTTATTGCAACAGTTTCTCATTAACCCTTCGCACCGTTAGTCGTAATTATAGAGATAAATATATGTATGTAAGTATGTCTAACGTACGCAAGGAAAATAAACGACCCTTGGCTAATAAAGTCACTAAATTTATCAGTGAATTTCCGAATTTGAACTATAATAGAACTAAAGTATTGAGTTTGCAAAATACCTTTTTGCACTACTCTATTCAAAATCAAGTCATTGCGCACCACTTTGAACGACTGGAAACGTCAAATTTTCATGCACTGACGTTTATTCCCGCACTAGTGCGGGAAAAAGTGCAGGAATTTTTCTTCTCTAAGAAGTGCGTTAAAATTAATGTGTCCTGACAAAAATCAATATTATAAACAAAAAATGCGTTTTACAACATTTTTTATATTAATACAACTAGAATGTGTCCTACACAAACTATTTAAAATTAAATTATTACAGCGCCATCTATTAGCAATTTATGATACCTGCTGTCTATCTAGCCGATAATGTAGGCAGCGCTCTTAATTGTATGAATTGTGAATCTTGTGAAGTTGTGATCCGTGCAAAAAACGTTATACATTCTTCGTTCGTGAACAATTTTGCCTGATTCGTGCGACATGCATCGCTCGTACGCACAGCGCACTCGCGCACAAACCGTCGCACTCATCTGCAAAACTACTGTTCCCGAACTCGTAATGTAAATTACTATTAATGAGCTGGAACAAAGGCCACTGTAAAAGATACGGTGTACAGCACTATGGCGTGCCACCTCAAACCCAATGTAACTTGGATGTTTATTGTTTGTCCACCGCTTCGCTTAACTCGATAAAGAACCGTTTCGACAGTTTTGGCGTACATACAATCCCCAGTGGAATTTACCACCACAGACGAAAAGAAGTATCAAGCATACGTAAAGATATTGAAAATGGAATCAATTCAGAATTAAAAGATAAACAGCTGTGGCTATGTCTTGATGAAACGACAGGTTGTAAAGAAATTCTATTTTGAATATTATAGTACAAGTACTAGATCCTGTTAAACCAAAATTTGCATCATTATTAGCTAGCAAAAGACTAAAAAAGTGTAATGGCGAAGCAATTACGGGCGTAGTGATCGATACTTTACAACAATTTCAAATACCAACTAATCAACTGTTGATGTTTATGAGCGATGGAGCAAAGACAATGTGTAGTGTAGGCTGTTCTCTTAAAGAAAAGTGTGATTGTATATTACGTGTAAAGTTCATGCGTTAAATCTTGTGACACAAACTATTTGAGAATGTTACCCGGAGGTGAATGTATTAATAGCAAATACAAAAAAAAGTGTTTCTCAAATGTCCTAAACGGATTCGAGCATTTCACGGGCTTTGTCCTGGTATTCGCGACCAACCACGCCAATTCTTACGCATTGAGGGAACACGGTTGCAAGTGGCTTTTTATTATTCTGAACATTTCCAAGAAGTAAAATTTGTGATTTTACAATTCGACCCTGACGAAACTACAGCTATTAAGGAGAGACGGAAAGGATTTCTAGATACCTCTGTTGAAGCAGGTTTAAAAAGTATTAGCAACAATTATAAACGATTACTAGAAGCAATAGAAAAATTGCAAAATACTGGGTTGTCGTTAGTAGAATCAGTGCAAATCGTCGACGAAGTTAATACATTGCTGCACGATATAAACGATGCAAAGAACGGTCGCGTTATAGCAAAGTTTCTAAAGTTCGTTTTCGAAAAAAAATTCCGATTGTACGAGATTAAGACAAATGTGTGGTGGTGCATCTGCCGATTCATTAACTAATTCTAAGGATTATTTTAATTATGCATGTATTACTTCCGTAGAGGTTGAACGATCTTAGTACCAACCAAAAAATTGAAATCCTAAAATGGAATTGAAAGGTGATCAATTTACACAAAGAGATAGTTGCAATATTATATTATTCAGAATTATTTGCAAAATTTTTTAATCAATACCATGGTACAGCTTATGCAATCAAGATTTGACGTTCACCCCATGGACAATTACCTATTTTATAATATTAGTAATCACAAGTACAATTTTCATAGGAATAACTATGGTTACGCGTTATATTTGGAGATATCCGGTTTTGCCTTGGCACCAATGGGATTATATTCAATTATAAGCGTACATTTGCGAAGTTATAAGGATTACGTGCATTTTGCGAGAATCTTCTTTGAATTAGACTCGTTAATTGCGAACTGTATACAAGAATCCAAGAAAAATAACTTCGATCCTTTTCATGTGCGGATTATGGCAATATTCCAACGGTCACTCACCCCATTTAAACGTGAAGATATCACGTGTTGTTCACCATAATTTTGATACAATTAGAGCAGAACAATCTTCATTACGGGATTATACGAACAATTATCGGACAGAAAATTCAGCAAATTTTAATTAGAAACACCATCGGTGCGGGAAGTGGGATGTTTTCGGACGACATGGCGAAATGCGTGATCCGATTGCATCAACAAGTTGGATTGTTGAACGAAATATATGGATGCTACATAATGGGGTGTTTTTGAAACGGTAAGTCTTCATACGTAAATTAAAACGTTTAAAAAAGAAGTAGGGCAAACGTTAAAAATAAACCAAAGAAAGCTAATTTCTTAGATACTTCGAAAAATTGAATTATTCGTCTAGAACATTATTGGAAAAGTAATTTTGTATAGACCAAATCCCATTACCTAAACTCTCTAACACCTACATTAACGTTCTGATAACCATTTTGAACTGAGAATTATAGATAATAATCTAGGTAAAAGGTCCCTTAAATATCTCCTAAGACGCAGTCACAATAAGGAATCTAAGCCTAAAATGAAGTTTAAAGATGATCAATTTGGCAGTAGAATAAACAAACGCAACTTTTTTTTGCTAACATTTACATGTAAGATCCTTGGATTGATACCATGGTGGAGTTCGGGATCTCAAAATTTAAGGTTTAAATTTTGGAAAATAATCTATTTTGCAATAGTAGTAACAATAAATGCTTTACTTATGGGTATAACTTTGTATGCGCGTTACTTCTGGGTGCATATGTCAATCTATCAATATGGTGTAGCGATGGTGGCAGGTATAGCTTTAGCTCCCATGGGGTTCTATTCGGTGTTAAGTGTCCACCTCTGGAATTACAAAAATTACCTTAAAATGATCAAAATATTGGTTAATATAGATTTAATTGCAATGAAATATCTCTATAAACCATTGAAATTTAACCTGCTTCTTTGTCTAAAGCTAACAATCAAAAATTTTGTCATCCCAATCATGACATTGTTTTTGTTTATATGGTCATTGTGGTTAGCCCCTGATAAGCATTCTCTTTATCTAAATATTGAATTTTTACTACGATACCATATACTTTTCGTAGTTATTTTAATACAGTACTATCTTAAAGAAATAAACTTACGCTATGAAGTCATGGAAAGGATTATACAGGAAAATACTCACCATATTTTGGTCAGAAACACCATCGATGTTGAGGGTGAAAATTTCATAGGTGACGTTGCAAAGTGTGTCGTACTTTTACATAAACAAGTGAGATTACTGAACGTACTTTACGGATGGTATATCGTGCTCTTGACCTTCAATATTCTATCGTCCAGCTTATTGTTTATAGTCACCAGCATAATCTTCTACGTGTACATGAACTTGAAGAAAACGCTGTCGCTTATTGCCTGGACAGTTTTCGAAGCTGTAAGTGTAAATGTTGTCTAACTCCAAATCCATTGTTAATCTCTAAAGAAACTTTATAAACCACTAAATATCATTTTCTTTTTCTAGAGCCTTCTCGTAATCTTAGCATCAACATCTACGTCGATGTACAAAGCTGCTAGACGCCTAGGCAACGCTTGTTACAACTCATTGCATTTATTAAGGTTTTGTGCTTCAAAATCGAACCAATCTCGATACAAGCAGTTGGAGAAGCAATTGGAAGTGATAATTCTCCACGTATATTCGAATCCTCCAGTATTTTCAGCGCATGGACTTTTTACTATCGATTATAAGTGGGTATTCATAGTAATTAACCTGATCATGTCTTATCTAATGGTGATATTGTACTTTCTGAAGCGATGGGAGTTTTAAATTATTCTTTGTAAAATTTTTGATTGTATCATATATTTTTCTGTAGTTGTCTAATACGCTATAAAATGTAATGCATAAAGCTTGTTTTGAAAGAAACTTCAATCATTCACAGTTCCATGCAGATTAATTGAAACAATGTGTTATTTTCTTGAAAATCTCTTTATTGGCATAACAATAAGAAAAAGTATTAAAACAATAAATTTATGATTTTAATAACAGCATTAACTCTTTTAGGTATAGATTTGACGAGGTTTTGACAGCTTCCTTTAAGCTATTTATCATGAAACCAGACGCGAATTACTCTTTCAATCGTGTTGGTTTTAGTCAAAAAATCCATCTTAGACAGATATTTCTTGCAAGCAGCCATAGGTTTTCAATAGGATTGAGATCTGGCGAGTTTCTTGGCCATTCCAGTACTGTGATTTGATTCTGTGTAAAAAAATTCTTCACTTTTTTAAAGGATTTTCATGGGACTAGATCGTGTTGAAAAATACCGTTGTTGGAAAGATAGACCTCGTGCCAGAATGATTCGGGTTGATAGGACATCAATATATTGTTATGTTATGTTCAACCAACTTCTCTCGGTTATCATTTCGGTACTGAAGTAAATGTCAGGCTGGCCACTCGTTGGCAACCAAATACCCCTCTTGCGGGGATAATTGGTAATTTTTGCGTTACCATTCCCCCCCTCAGCCAACCGTCCTTGGGGCGAGGAAGGTAGAATTTAATTATAAGTCCAGATAACGACGAGTGTGGGGTATCATGGACAATTCTACTCATTTATCAAAATTGGCTGTGAAAGAAAACAATCGCCGGTCTTTCGCGATTTAAAATAAATGAAAGAGAAACGACGCCCTCAATTTTCATCAATCTTTATTCGGCCTTGGTTGAATCAAAGTTTGTCCTGAATCCAATCCAAAGATAAGTGTTCGTGGTGTATTCAAAGTCATTATTAGAAAAGCAAATAGGGTTAAATATCCAGAACAGGCAGTTCCTGTGGTGTGTATTTAAACAGAGTGTTTATTTACATTGGCGTCGTTCGAAAGTTTAAAGGTTATTTAATTTTAAAATCGTAAAAATTCGTTAATTTGATTTCACTAAGTTACAAATTCATTCAAAATTGCCGCAAGGGTATCTAGGGATACCCCCGAACCTAACAAAAATCATTTAATAGAGTAAAATTTGAAAATTTAACAAAATTTAGTGTAAAACCCCTGAGAAAGATATTTCAATATTGATTCGATTTCATCATCTCAGTGATTGGTACAAGTGGTCCAGTGCCATGATAGGAGAAGCAACCCCAAAACATCTTCTTCATAGGATGTTTAACTCTTTGTTCCACTTGTCCGACGTATGAACTGTACACGACAAAGTGTGTTTCACCGAAGAAAGGAACTTAACTTCAGTCTTCAGTTGTCCAGTTCTTGTATTTTTTGGCCCAAGCTAGCCGTTCCTTCATCATGGTTGTAGTCAGGGGCTGCTTCTTAGTCGGTTTCCTTGCCCTTCTACCAACTTCAAGAAGTCTTCGTCGCATTGTAGTCACGTCAATGTTGATACTAGACTCATGAAGTTTAATGCGATGGTCTGTTTAGATTAAATGTACTCTTGCGTGTGTCCATTTTGCTTTGACGCACCAAAAGTCGATCATCCTTGGCTATAGTTTTACTCTTACGACCACATTTTTTCTGATGTCCACCATTCCTGTTTCTCTTTTCTGTTGGATAATCCTGCTAACGGATGCTAGACCAGCAACATTCTTCGCTATTTGTCGATACGTTATTAGGGTGTGCTCAGCAAGCGTGATTATCCGTTTGCATTTTGGCGAGATATCCATGCTTTATAACTTTTTTAAATTACTCAATCCAAACAAAATAAACCATTTCTATTAAATATCTATAAAACCATACATAAACCGCAGTCCAAACTTTTAAATATACCAATTTGACTCTTAACTCGTTCATGACATTAAATTACACTTTGTTCCAATTAACTTGCACGGTACTGCACAGGGTGAGTCAACGATAGAGTAAAGTAAGTTTATGATTTATCGCAAATTGATATGATATGGTTAGTAAGTCCGCACATTTTAAAAATATATAAAAGTATACAAGGTGCGATAAAAAAGTATGGCAACCAAAAGTTATATTTTTTAAAGCGGGATACTTATATATGAATTAATTTTTTAATTCTACGCCTAATTTTAAAACTTTTTTGTTATATATTTGTTATGCTGAAACCTTTTTTTTCGCTTTTTTCAGTTTTCGAGATATTTAGGTTTAAGGTTAAAAAAAAAATATCTCAAAAAGAATCGAAGATAGGTATAGGACCTATTCAACAAAAATTAGAGAGTTCTTAGTCTTTTATAAGATAAAATAAAAATATACAGCCTGTGCCATTTAAAAAATGTAATTCTTTTAAATTTCATTTTTTTCATGTTTGGACAATTATATTCAACATCCTGTAGCCGATATCTCAAATGTTTTATATAGTACCTATTAACTTAACATTTGCCTTTCCACTTACCAAATATAAATGTTTTTCTTACAGAAACGACGGTAAAATTTTCAATTAAATAGATGCTTGAAAATGTGATTTTTTACCTTTAAAGCTAAATATCTCGAAAACTGAAAAAAAAAGAAAAAAAAGGCTTCAACATAACAAATACATAACAAGAAAGTTTTAGAATTAGGCGTAGAATTAAAAAAATAATTCATATATAGGATATCCCGTTTAAAAAATACAACTTTTGATTGCTCTACTTTTTTATCGCACCCTGTATGCTTTTATATATTTTTTAGAATGTGCGGACTTACTAACCATATCATACGATATATACAGTTTTATCGTAAAATTTCACCGATAAATCATAAACTTACTTTACTCTATCGTTGACTCGCCCTGTACATTATTTACTTTATGTTAGTAATAAAGTATTCAATAATACTTACGAATTCCATTAAAAGCAATCTATACAAACTAAATACAAATAAACAAATTACTATAATAGTGTGTGTCAATAACCATATCTCTTCTAAAGCGTAAGCGAAGCAGGACAATTTTTCACACAAAATATCACGATATTACGACAAAATGAAGTTCTTAGATAATATTTTCAGTAAAAAAACAGACCATCGTATTAATTTTATGTTCTTGTCATTTTATATGAGCTTAGGTTTAATACCATGGTGCTCAATTTCACCAGAAAGCACTAATCTAAGCTGGAAGCAGAAAAGCCATTTCCTTTTCGTGTCTTTGGTGATAGTAATTTGGGTCTTAGCTTCCGTTGAGAAGGAATTAGTATTTTGTTCTAAACGAAGGAAGATTACAATTAACATATTCGACATCACAGCCACCACCACCATGGCCTTCATGAATTTATACACCATTTTCAGTATACATTTTTGGAAATACGAGGTGTACAAACGGCTCTTGAATGGATTTATAATAGTGGACAAGATTTTATCCAACTATATTGCCAGAAATGATAAATTAGATATCGTGTACTTCTTTAAGACTGTGAGTTTAAAACTTATATTGCCGATTGTGGCTTGCGTGGTGCATACCTATCTCGCAGGCAGCTATATTTGGTTCATAGGTACCGAGTCTTTGCAAAAATACCATATGTTATTTACAGTAACATTGGTGCAGCATTACATCAACCAAATTAGCTGTAGATATGAGGCAATCGGAAGAATTATGACTAAGAATTTGCAACGAATTAAAGTTGAAGAATTAATATTTTCAAGCGAGATTCAAAATTGTTTTGATGATGTGCTAAAAGCCTTGATAATTTTGAGGAAACAAGTTGATAGGATCAACAATATCTACAGTTTGTTTTTCCCACTTTTGATGGTACACTCTATTACGAGCTTCTTGTACTATTTCCAAAACGCGTTAATGCTATACAAGTTGCTGGAATTACCATCTATGATAGTCCTAAGTTCATGGTCATGGCTATCTTTGGTAACTATACAAAACAATTTTGTCGTAAACATTCTTTAGGTAAGCCTAAAGGAAAACTATAACGTTTTGTTTTTTAGAGTAAACTAATAGTATTGGCCACAACGTCAATGTCAGCTTACAAAATCTTTAAAAATATCGGAGGTATATGCTACGATTGTTTACATGTTCTAAAATTTTCGAGATATAGGAAAAGTAAAGTCATTAAGGTGCATGAGAAGCAAATTTTAACGTTGATATGTAGCATCTATTTGAAACCACCTGTATATTCTGTGGGTCACATTTTTAACTTGGATAATAAGTGGTTGTTTATTGTAATTAATGCAACTATAACGTATTTGATTGTGATGTTGTATTTTTAAAATATTGCTTGAATATCGTAGTACCAAGATAGAGAGAATTTATATTCAAGTTTTGCAAATTTTTGAAGTGCTAATTTACACATACGTATACCCTCATCCCTCCAATCAAATTTAAAGCGCTATAAAGTTAAATTCCATTTTTAAGTTGATCACATGACAGCATTATTTCCTCTAAAGCTACGCCTAAAACCAGTATAAACGATAATCGATAACTAAATGAATGATTACTTCAAAGCAATACGTTTACTAAGTAAAGATTACTAACATGATAAATATCCATCATTATTAAGCGGTACAAACATTAAGTAGGAACGTATTACATTCAATATCGTTAACTAATACGTGATTGCACTCAATTTGATTTCCTCTTTGAGTAGTACAACATCAGGTAATCAACTCAAGAAAGAACGAACTGGTGAAACCATGACGAAGTTACTAACCACCGTCGAAGGTTTTGCAAATCTAAAACACATGAAACCCTTATTTTTATTGGGTAATCTAATGGGACAATATCAACCCAACAACGTTCAGAACCCTTATAAAGCTGTAAAGTGGTACAAATGCTACGCAATATGTATAATTTTTTCCATCATTGGCGTATATATTGAATTACAGAGGACTAAGTTCAAAACCGGCATTTTCACAAATACTACAGCTGTCGTTATGAATTTCATGATGATCACAACGTTTACCATAGCCACAATCTACGCCATATTAGAAAACGTATTCTTCAGTCCATCCAAACTACATTCGGCTTTTCAAAAATTTGTCAGGGTTGATGAGATGCTGATGCAGATCCAAAATTCTAAAATAGTCGAGCATAAGCACTTTGTATTGAAGCTAGTTGTGCAGCACATCGTTATATTTACAATCCTGGCGTTCAATTTGGTTTGGTCAGAGCTGATGGGTGGAAAGAAGGTTTTCAAAGTTTCTTACCTGCAAATATTCGAATCATATCAAACTTTCGTAACTTTCCTTATAATTACCAACTGTTTTCTCGAACTTAGAAATAGGTTCAAGTCAACAAACTTATCTTTGATCGCAATTTTTAATGAACTCGACGTTGAGAAGATCAATGGAGTTAAAATCTCGAAATATATCGAAACATTGACCATAGTTTATGGAACTTTAACAGAAATAGTGGATTTATTTAATGATTTGTTCGGATGGCAAATATTGCTGTCGTTTGTCAACACCTTGATTGCGTTGTTGACGTCCCTAAATGTTATAGCATTATTCATTCCAAAGTATAACGAAATTACCTCAGCATATGACATGGATACAGGATTGTTTATTGTGGTGGTTTTGGATTTCACTTTCTTTTCTATAGTAAGTATATACAGGGAGGTCTTGATGCTAATTACTGAACGACAGAAGCTAGCGTTCAAAGGCAGTATTTATTATGTTCCACTTCGTGGTAATTGTTGTCAAATTCATCGAATATTGAAATTAGGTACTTGATTTATCTTACATGGTCCATGCGAAGGCCAGTATAAAATCAACAACATAAAAAACTGAAACCTAAGCGCATTTAATATCAGAAACTAACAAATTTAAACAAACCTCCCACAATTAATTAATTACAATAAAGTTCAAAGCCAAGTAGAAATAACAATTAACAAAATAAGTTAAAATTACACAAAATAATAACGAGCACAAAGAACGAAGGTATGACAAATGCAGGTTATAATAATAAATAACAAGAATGATTTGCGCTTTTGGATTAAGATTTGACGGTTTGGCAATTGTTATGATTACTTTGCTTGGCAACGAGCTCTTTAGATCGTCTGGCAACACAAGAAACGATTTGGCGTTCTTTCCTAGCCAATTTTACTTAACAACAAAAACAGATTACCAAATGCTTTATTGCTATATAGTGTGTTCTATTTAAAATAAGATAGTTTACGTCACTTCCGCTGACACCGGAAATACAATTGAATTGCTGATAACGGGAAAAGTTATTTCACAAAAAATAAAAATCGATCTATTTTTTCTAAAAACGCTAGCTTCTGTTGTTCAAAAGTTGCTTTGGAGAGGGGGGGGGGGGGGGGCTACACTTTTAGAACCGCACTGTATACAGCAATCGAAAATTTTAATTAGGATATTAGAGAAAGGATAGGTGCCACAAACCGAACTGCGCTAAACAAAGAAGAACATGTTCCTATGATGCCAGTTATATAGTGCGTCAAACAGGAAATTAATGAATGCGCGTATTGCGATAGTTCACATACCCTAAGTAAACTATTTCGATTGCTGTACGTGGGTTTGCCTGTAGTTTTAGTTTTTTAACAATTGTATATTTCAGATAAACAACTATATCTTAGCAAAACTTGCTGATAGCATCTACGAGGAATCAAAATACACCTCTTTAATTTGCTACAAGATCCTACAAGAGACCAGCGTAGATCCCGTTCCAAACAACGAACGTCACGTTCGCGAAAATTTGGGTTTTCTTGCACAGGAAGCAACGCTACGATCGACTAAAATTTCCGCAGCTGGGTTTTTTGAAGTCGATTACACTATGGTGTTCTTGTTATTCACATCCGTAACAACCTATATTGTAGTATTGATTCAATTTAATATGTAAAAAGCATATGAGGATTTTAAATGAATATTCAAAAAGAGTAAAGTCATATTAATAAATACCTAGAACTGTATAGAAGAAAATATATTTGTATAAAATTAATTTTAAGTGTTACGCTCATGAAGTGGCAGCGCCTTATTCAAATAAATATCGATAATTCCACTCTGCTTATTTCTAATGCTAATCGGATGCATCTTGAAGTAAGCTATCATCTCGCTTAAAGAAACAAATTTAAGTTCTAATCCAGCGGACATCGCCTCAAACATACCATCTTCAATTCTTTTCACGCCTATATGGTAAACTTTGTCGCCTTGTCTAACCGATAAAGCTAAACCATAGGTTTTGCTTGAACGGATGATGTAAGTTCCATTCTCTATTTTGCTGGAAATGAGCAGTTCTTCAGCGCCCTCCCAATCGGTATGTCTATGGTAATCTGAAGGAAAAGAAGTTTTATAATTAATTGATCTAAATCTGTTTAACAAGCTGAATTCTTACTTTGTGTTTCTATTGGTGGGGGATCTGGGGAATCCGGTGAAACAAAGCTATCAATTTTTGGGAAAAACTTCGGTGGTTTTGGTAGAAAACACCGGCACAAACACCGAGGAAATGTATAAATTCCCTCGGTGTTTGTAGATGATGTTTGAAAATTTGGTGTTGTATCACTTTGAAAAACTCTATTGAAACTTTGAGTAATTGATCTTGTCAAATCCACTCCCATTTCTTTTCGTTTGCCATAGTAATCTTCCAATCCAATCGGTTGAAATTTAGGGTATATTTGGTTAATTTCTCCTGAAGATATAGGAGCCGAAGGCAGTTTACGTAATGGACTGTGTTTGTTTGTTGGTGATAGTGGTGGTAACGTCCTCAGTTTTTCCGGTAGAGATCTGTTTTTGTTGAAACCATGTACATTCTGACCTCTGGGCTGCTCATAAACAGGCTTATCGATACAAGCTCCAGACACCAAACAGTGAAATTCTAGTGAACGCAATAACGGTGCCCTATTGACCAATCTCGATTGTATCTGAGAGTCACTATTTGAATCTTTGGTTTCCACATTTCTACCGCCAACATGACTCTCAATGGCAGTTCGTAAGGAATTTAGGAAATCAGCGTTTTGCGACGGTTTCTGGGCGTTTTCGTTACTCGGCGAAGTTATTGGAGAGACAACGTCTTTAGTGCGAGTAACGAATACGAATCTTTCTGGAGATCGCTTTACTTGCTGCAGGAAGAAACAGAATTTGTTCGTTTGATGGGTACTTATGAGTGGTCTCCAATTGTTGATTTCGAAATGGGCCAAATTCTAAGATAATTAGTAATATTTCACATCTATTTAGGATTGTGATCGAAAAATTTTCACTCACCAAGAAAGTATTACCGTCTATCTTCTTCCTTAGAGCTAATGCTTCAAATTCGTCAAGTCCATTCTGAAATTTTAATTAACGGTGGGCATTAGACATCAATAAACGGCTTTCTAAACGCATGGTAGTCAAAAATATATTTCTTAAAACCGAATTTAACTACCTTTAAGAATACAAATCCAAAAGCAAAAAGAATACATGCATCGCTACTTACGTTTTTCAAAAACTCGATAAATTCTTCGACACGGTAACTATTCAAGATATGTAAAAAACCTAATTTCGACATGTTTAGAAATGAACGAACACAACAATAATGAATACATAAGATAAATAAACTATAAAATAATGAGTTACTCACATAAAAAACCAAAACACGATACCTTATCGTATAAATTGAATATATAGGAAGGATGATAAAGGTATCTTTCCGAATTTACATGTTCGGTGACATCACATGGAAGAATATCAACAAACCGCGTAGACTCTTTTCCTGGGAAATTATGCAATTAGACAACTATTTGAAGTACATACCCCACATTTCCCGAGAGGAAGCCAATATTATGTATAAGTCGTCCCAAAAATTCATAATCTTGTTTTAACAAACGATAGAAACCATATATTTATTTTTAAACAATAATTACAAAGAACTAAACAAAAACCCACTTAATTCCATCATAAATACCACAAAAATTATAATTAACCAATGTAATGTCTTCTAGAATATGCATCACGTTTCCAGAACTTCTTGGCTATGAACCCGAAAATCCTTAAATTTTATTTAAATATTGAAAATTATGCAAAACAGATATCCCAATTTAATTTATCCAATCACTGCATTTCATTCAACTCTTACAACTAATCTTTCTAAAATAATACGTAATCTCTTTCCAATCAATTAATTTCAAAAATTACAAAATTTATCCCCCAATAATCAATATACATTAGTTACATTTGATAATTATATTCTAACGTTCCTTCAGATTTAACTTTAGATATTACATATTCATTATTCACCAGTTTTTATCAAAATTAACGACTACACTTTGGCAAATTTTTAACACTACTTGTTTCATGAAATTTTGCAACAAGTCTGGTTACCCTGGAAGGAGTTATTGGACGTGACTCGGGGTGTTCCCTGTTAAAGAATGCGCGGGCTTCTTCGTGGCTTCGAAACCTATCACCACACCCCACTATGATCAGTAACGCTGGTCACGAGCGGTACAGCGCATCGGCGTAGAATCAGTTCGGACCGAGAGGAACGGTACTATTACTTCGTCTGCGGAGCAGTACGGACATTTTCGCTGCCCGTCATTTGCGCAATTGTTTATCTGTCCTGGAAAAATTATGATTTTGTCAGCAAAACGACCGCGGTCGGACAAACTTCGAAAATTCCGCTAATGTGTTGGTCCAGACAACATTGTCTACGGCACGTAAATAGTGAAAAGCATGTCTCAAAAAGAAATTGCGCACGAGACAATGAAAAATTTATATTTAATTTACGCGTTACGTTTATTGCATGTAATATACCGTTTAATTTACTAGACAAGGAACCATTTATCTGCTTTTGGAATAACCATTCGGAGTGCAAATTACCAAGTCGAACATCTTTACGAAGAATTGTGCCATCTGCGCGCGAACATATTGAACAAAAAATAAAATCGGAGTTAAAAGATCAAAAATTGTGGTTATGTGTCGACGGAACAACAGATCGGAAGAAGCATTCTGTTCTTAATGTAATGGCACGCAAATTGGAACCTCATCAATCGGCACCTTCAATTCTATTAGTCTCCAAACGAATACAACAGTGTACTGCCGTAGTAATTTCAAAGTTAGTGTTAAATACATTGGACAAGTTTGAACTTTCAACAAACCAACTCTTGATGTTAGTGAGTGATGGTGCTGCAAACATGCTTTCTGTAGGCCGGTCACTTAAAAAGCATTCTGCTAATTTGTTACACATTACGTGTAAAATTCATGCTCTCAATCTTGTGGCGGATAGTATCAGAAAATGTTATCCTGAGGTAGACGCTTTAATAGCGCATACCAAAGCAGTATTTGTCAAATCACCGAAACGTATTCGCGAATTTCACCGACTGTGCCCCCGTATACCAGAGCCACCAGAACCTATTCTAACTCGTTGGGTTTTATTATCATAAATATTTTTACAATATTGAGAACGTGGTTTTACAATTCGATACAAAGGAAGCTGCCGCTATCCAGAAAAGCCAGTCGAAATTTCAAGATAGTCAGGTTAAAATGGATTTAAAAATCATTCACGACAATTACTTCGGGCTAGCAGATGCAATAGAAAAATTACAAAATCCTGCGGTGCCGTTAGAAGAATCTCTAGAAATAGTGCAACATGTTCACGCACAGCTACGCGCGATTGAAGACGCAAAAAATGTTTCTATTCTAGAAAAATTTGAAAGTGTTTTTGAGAAAAATTCTGATTTTGGCATATTAAGACACATTTGTGAAGGTGCGTCAACAGAATCTTAAATCATTTGAAAGATTATTTTACTTACGTAAATATTACGTCACTAGATGTAGAACGTTCGTTCTTTGCATATAAACGCGTTTTTTCCTCATGCCGTACTAGTTTTGCCGAAACAACAGTTGAAACATATCTAATGTTGCAGATATTTAACAGACATTATTCACCTTGTGATTTCACGGAGGACTCTTAAAATGGTAAGTGTTTGAGCACGTGTTATTTAATTTTTATTTAAAAGATGAGCGAAATTATTTGCGGCAGCAAACATCTCTATTAGCAAAATAACTTTAGTGGAACGCGAGGCCTGGTTGACTCTACGCTACTGCGCGGTACCGCTCGTGGCCAGCTTTATTGATCAGTAATACAATCCTTGCTTTTTCGCTTAAACGTAACATCCTCACTTTCACACACGGACTTCAAACTGTGATTCACAAATGATATAATTTCACAACAAGGTAGAAAACAAATAATAACATGTATTAGTGATTAAAAAAAGGCCTCTAAAACTTGCATGGACAACGTTGGTATCTTAGGTCTTTTTATAAAGATCAATTAAATTTTCTCTAATTGTTAATTTTTTTTGCAATAAAAGCCTCGTCGTCGTATTCCTTAATAAGCAGGCTGTGGCGTATATTGGTTTAGGTAAACGATCGGCCATATTTATTGTCCTGACGTTTACATGTTTAGACCGTTTCTTGCATCTTGAATTAGTTTATCCAAATTACATTGGTTTTATTTTCACTGTGTAGTGATGATTTTTTTATACACATGAAAAGATTGCCTAGTAACAATAACCAAAAAATGTATGTTAATATAGCTTATGGTATTGGTGGAATCATTCCCGGTAAAAAAAAACAAAGCGTGGAAAGGGACAGCGTAGACCCGCAAATATGTTTCTGCCTACCCGGCGTCCTCAGCGCGGTTCCGTACGTATCCTTCCCTCGCTACTGTTTTTCACCTTTCGAGGTATATGTTGCTATTCTCCACGAACAGCATCAAGATACATCTCCCCACGTCCCCTAACGTCGAGAAACATAGTCATGCCGTATAGAGAATACCGACAACAACTCGGGATGCAGACTCCTACCACCTATCGAGCAACTCCTGGCATGGCGCCTAAGCGCTGCGTGTCTACACCTTTAAACGATTCCTACAGGCTTACCATGATGTATTAAAAATACATATGAAAACATTGCCTAGTAACAATAACCAAAAAATTAATGCTAATATTTCTCTTTCCCTGCAAAAAACAATAGGTGGTAGGAGTCTGCATCCCGAGTTGTTGTCGCTATTCTCTAGACGGCATGACTATGTTTTTCGACGCTAGGTGGCGTGGGGAGATGTATCTTGATGCTGTTCGTGGAGAATAGCAACATATACCTCGAGAGGTGAAAAACAATAGTGAGGGAAGGATACGTACGGAACCCCGCTGATGACGCCGGGTAGGCAGAAACATGTTCGCGGGTTTACACTGTCCCTTTCCTCGCTTTGTTTTTTGCCGGGAATGATAAGCGATAAAACCTTTTAAAGGTGTTTTGTGTATTACGTGTTTATAACAATACCATATACCTGTTACGTAACTGAGTGCTGCGGTAATTATAAGAATGGGCCGAAAGTTCGCACATTCGATTTCCCCTCTGATCCTCAGATGTGTAAAACATGGGAATGTGCACTGCTTAGGGAACATTTTACTCCAACAATGTATACTAGGGTTTGTAAGTTACACTTTGTAAAAGAAGATATTTATTTTTCAACAGCTACAGATTCAAGGACCGGTGAAACTATAACTGTAAGTTTAAAAAATTCTAAGCTTAAAAAAGATGCCAATTCAATTCTCTATTTGTCCGTAGTATTTGACAAAAAACGTGAAGATTTTATTGTTCAAATAGTTTTATATTCTTACATTATGTAACAAAATTATTTTTGAACACGAAAAGATGTTCTTAAATGTGTATAATAAACGTTCTGTTTTACTACAATATATTTTAAATTAAATCACCGAACATAGCCATTTGGATACTGATATATGAAAATGTCATATTGGCAGCAGTAAACGTATTGCAACAATTATAATAACTTGTTCTACAAATACTCTACTTAAAAATTATTGTGGGAAAAGTAATGATAGATTAAGTAAAACTCCACATAATAGGAAATTAAAGACCCTGGTTAAATAGCATGTCTAAATTTTTTTGTGAAATTGAACAAAATTTCGAATAAAATTGCAATTACTGTATCATTTCAATCTTAGCTTCGTCCACATACATGCACAATTACAAATAATAATGCTCGATTAGGTGGTTTTTGCTTTGAAACTTCGTTTTTCCAAAATAAAATCGAATGGGATGCGAAGAAGGGCTCATTTGACAACTGGCATCCTCTTTAAACCGGAAGCCAAAAAAACGATTCCGTTACCGCTTAGGCTAATATCGTGCATGGCGGTACATCACCTAAACAGCGTGATGTCATCGAAGAGCCCTCAGGTCTTGTTGTTTGGGTGGTAACAATACGGTTTCATTAAAAAAATAGTGACATAGGGTCACTGTGCTGTCATGACAAAATAACTGCCACAATTATTTTAAAATAAAGCTTTTTCAATTTACTATCTCACGTATTTTTGCATTTTTCCTTATTATGGTCACAAACCTTTATTTTGAATTTTGTGCGTTACTTTATCATAACCCTGTATATACAACTTAGCTTCAGTAAACAATTTCCTAGACAAAATATTCATTTTCACCTTTGAAAAATTAAATCCACTCTATTATAAAGATAGGCAACCTGACCCATTTTACAGACCTCTTCCCTTTAATAACCCTAAAATCCAAAAATATCCATTACTCCTGCATATACCATATACCATAAAACAAATACTAAAATTTTGAAACCTTTAAACAACTGTGAGAATAAGACCAATGTGATGGAAGGAAGTGGAGCTTACTTAATTAGCTGTTACTTGACATACTGTAGGCCTATATGCTAGAGAGAATTAAGCCTGTACTTTCAAATAGCCTTTATTTCTATTGCACTCTAAAAATAATTGAAAAAGACATGGCTTATAAATAATAAATATATACATATATAAAAATAATAGATTATATGTCCACATCCTATAACAGAATATCATTACGTTCCTGTAAAAGCTTAGGCTATTATTTTCTGTCGAATCTTTGATAAACTCATCTTAAATAATTGTGTCTACATGTTCGCTATGTTCTATCATCCGGCAGAGTTTTGTTTAAATAGATATCAATAATTGCATTATACTTATTTCGGACTGTAATCGGGTTCTTCTTGAAGTGAGTTATAATCTTGTCTAACGTATCGAACTTCAGGTCTAATCCTGCGGAATGCATCTCGAGCAAACCGTCTTCGAGCTTTTTAACTCCTATATGGTATACTTTGTCTCCTTGTCTGACCGAGAGAGTGACATGATAAGCTCTGCTTGGACGAATTAGATAGGTTCCATCGGAGAATTCTTCGGAAAGTAGCTCTTCGGCACCTTTCCTGTCGGTGTATCTGTAGTAATCTGGAAATAAAAAAATTGATGTATGGTGGAAAGGTTGTGAATATATCTCAACCCATCGAATGAAAACTATGCAACACATTTTTTTAATAAATTAAGAACGACGTGTGTGAAATTTCAACTTCCAAATCATTCTAGCAACAAGCAAGTATAGATCGTCAATGTCGCCTTTTTGTCTCGAATTTGGATTGTGTTGATGAAACTGTGGAAATTTTCTTGACGTTTCTTTAAAGATATAAGTATTTTACCATTCGTGACTAAATTTAAATTGATATACAAGAGTTTTTCATTGTAAACAAGTAATCATATGCGATTATTTAATTTAAAACGTCAATTTTTGAAATACTATATTTATCGTTGTTACAATACGATTTATTTAGATTTGTCACGAATATAACCCGATCCCTTTACAAATGTCAGTCCAAACTATGATACTTACTTTCTTGCTCCATCGTAAGCAGTTTTGATGGTTCTGGTAAGTCCACTAGATCGGGTACTTCAACCTGTGGTAAAGCTCTTGGTGGTCTTGGTATCGAGGAACTCCTTTTCGGAGATACCTCCTTAATCGGTGGCGGACGAAAAGTTGCAGATGTATCATTTTGCGGTGCCCTTTGCTTTTGAACTTCTAACTTCTGCAATTCTCTCTCCTTCTCTCTCTGCCTGCTGTAATGGTCGCCCAATCTAAACGGTTGGCGTTGCGATGGCTTGGATTGTTTAGATGGTTGTTCGACTTTTTGAATTACCGGCGTTGGTGGCAGTTTTGGCAAAGGTACTTGTACGGGAGCAGGAGGTGACGGTGGTGGTAATTCGGGTAAAGGTTTCTGTTTGTATTCCGTATTCCTAAAATCGCTCTCACCCTCACTGTCCGGCGATTCGTAAATTAACTCGTTCTCATCCTCAGAGTCTGAGTCGTGGAATTTAGGGGGAGGCAGCAATGGTTTCTTGTTAAATGGTCTCGCAGGAAGAGGAGCGGCACTCTGCTCCAAGTTACTCTCGTTTTTAGACCAGCCTTTCGGTTGTTCCGGTTCAATTTTCTTGCTAACAACATGGTTCTGAACAGCGGCTCGCAGAGAGTTTAAAAAAGAAGGATTCTGCGACAGCTTCTGGAGATTCTGCTTGTTTAACGCAGGCTTTGCGGGTACTACCGGTCTGGTTGGCGCGACGAATACGAAGTTTTCCGGTGCTTCTCTTAACTGATTGACGAATGACCAGAACTTCTGAACTTGATAGGAGTTTATCAGCGGTCTCCAATTATTGATCTCAAACTCTGCTAAATGCTGGAAGAAATAATATTAGTCGTGCCTGAGAAAATATTTCGGATTTAGGTAAAAGTTTCGACTCACCAAGAAGGTATCACCATCTATATTCTTTCGTATCGCCAAAGTTTCAAATTCAGCGAGACCATTCTGAAATTAATTAATTCTCAATCGATTTAAGTAAATTGCAAGTTAACAGTTTTAGTTGTTCTGTTTTGATACTAAAATACTTAATTAGTGGTAGATAGTCAGACGAATACTGGAATTACGACGAGTTACGATTAGAAACAACAAAGCTAAATCCTATTTTACCCCCACTCTTGTAGAATTGGATGCAAATGTTTTGGTTTTATCGCGTTTTATGTCGGCTTCTCTTTTGAATGTAAACGCATAGTTCTACTACTCCAAGTTCTTTGATGAGTTTCTCGAGTTTAATATGCATGGTGTACGAAGTGTTGTGAAGGTGTTCTTTATTTTTTTATGGACTATTAAAAGTTAAAATATTAAAATCACTAAAGCTGCTATAAATTTGACCAAATGTTTTGCAGTACGATAACAACAGCTTATACAGGAGGAGTTATCCCCGCTGGTTCGGAAGATTGTATCTCTTTTTTTGTTTTTTTTCTTGTTATGAAATCTGATTGCAGGCATGGTTTAGAATTATATTGAAATCTACAGGATGTCTTATAACTTTGGAGCTATATATTGTTTGTGTTGATTCTAATGCAAAATGTAATAAAGCACTATTGTCCTAAAAGTAAATGTTTCAGAATTACCATTTTGAGCTAGCGAAAATGACTCACCCTGTATAATGTAAAAAAAAGTAGAAATAGTTACATTTCATATTTTATGTTGCACTTTAATAAGTTGATTTTGTCAGTTTCTTAGAATTAGCGAATACTGTAATGTGGAATAAAATAATTTTTATTCGACACAAGCTCTGTTAATTAGTGGACAATCAGAGCCAGGCATCTTAAATCGGAAAATCATTTTATGTCAAATTAATATATCACATACTTAAACAATTTATGCGTTAACATTTGAAAGTGACAATGGTTCTTCAATTATTTTACGAAAGAAACTTTTAGAATTTTTACTAAATGATATACTCAGAAAAGACCACGTTATTTACATTTATTGTCACATCATATCTATTTTAACCAGCAATATTTATGTCAATACATTTCTGATTATTGCTTGCCGGGTTTTTCCATGTATCATTAAATTTCTAACCCTAGTCAAAATTAACGAGTAACGTTGAAAGAAAACCAGCAGTATCTTATTGTTAGCTATATTCGAAAAAAAAATCGTAATTAAAAAAATGGCCGAATGAATTTCTTTATGCAACATAAAAGTACAGTTCTGTAACAAAAAATATTGCTTCCTGCTTTTAATTCGCCTATCTGTTTTCAATTGGCAAATAACTAACTAAAAAGGCACTTACATTCTTTAAGAACTCAACGAACTCCGCAACGGTGTAATTGTTGAACGTATTTAAGAAACTAAGCTTTGACATTTTTATATGCGCGTACGTGAGTATAATAGTGGCAGTACTTTTAATAAATTGATTATGAAATGAATTTCCAACTGTTACTCATAGAAAGAAAAGCACCGGAAGTATGATATCTTATCATCGTTTTCGCATAAATTTCGTATATATAGGGTGATAATAAAGCATCATGCGGAATTTGTAGCATTATCATATTATTTGTTGAGCAGATGAACAAGAAATTATTGTGAAAATCGAAGACTGCACATACCCCAAAATAATTGTCGTGAAAGCCTTGCTAAATATCTGAAGTACAAGATTGTTAATACCACGAGAAATGTTATGTTATACAATATAATTGGTGACTTTTATCTCTATCAATCATTTTGGGAACGGTAAATTACAAATGATCCTTTTAAAGTCTGGTTTACACGCCGAGATTTATTGGCCAATTAATTGAATAAGTTCTTGACCAAGAAATCGGTAGAAATACACTGCTTTACATGCTACAATAAATTGAATGATTTTTTAAGGATCGTTAATACTTGTTTAGTTTTGTAACGAGTTAAACGGGAGAATTATTAAGTAGGAAATTTTCGTCTGCTTATAAAAATAGATTGGCAATCTGCCTTTGTCAAATGTTTTGCTTGTTTCGGTTCCCGTTACTAAATTCAAATTATCCATTACATCATAATCACCTTAATTTTCGAAATTTATTTTCATTATACTTTAAAAACAAATCGTTGGTACTTTTCTGTTACTGCTATGCTATAAAATATAGCATGTTCTATTCAATTTCATTAATCGTACGATCAAAAAATCGTACCGATTTTTGCTGTTTTACACGGTACGATATAATCCACTTTTCATAGTAAAATTGTTTGAAATGCGTTCGGATTTGTTCAACATAGTTATTTCCTTCTACCACCGTTAGTAGTCAATCGTTACTGTCCTGAATGGAGGGATGTAAGTGCGATTTACGGGTTGTTTACCTTGGCTGCCCTATGCGGAGCGATGTAATAGAATTTTACGTCTCTAGGGACGTAAAGTAATAATACATGCAATAATAATATAGTAATAGGTGTCAATACATAACAGAAATTGACAACGTTGACGTATCTATTCAAGCGAGATATTATATTTTCCCCACTACTCATGGTCTAAAATTAAGAAAAAAAGAGCATTTTACGAACGTATTTGACATTGGCAAAGTTTTCAATTTATGTTATGTATTAACACCTATATATATTAATTGTATCCTTAGGGACGTAAAATTCCATTATACCCCGCTATCAAGGGCAACCAAGATAAATAGACCGTAAATCGCACTTGCGCCCTCCATTCAGGGCAACAATGTTTCGCTTACGTAGCTGATAGTAGGAAAATGTATCTACATATATTTCAGAGTGTAGATACAGATTTATTTTAAAAGAAAATGCTTAAAAGATACATTTCATAATTTCAAATTTATTCAGAATATTCCGTTATATAGCGACATCTAGGTATAGTTGCCAACATTTCTTGTATTAATGTGTTTATTTAAAGTAGTTACTAGATATCAATGTAGAATAATAAAGTATTAAAAATGTAACTTTTATTAAATTCTCATATATTTTAATATTAGGCATTAATAATATTCTATATCGCTGCATAAATTGACCTCAACTTTAAGGGAATTATCATAAGATGTCACTATATAGAAAAATCAATAATGAAACAATTACAGAATTCTTCCTTGCAATACTCTAGTTTGCAAGGAAATAAATCTGTCAGATGATTAAAATCGTTTTACCCAGTATTTATTGATGGAAACGTAGTTTCGAGCTTCAAAGACGTCAATTGATATGAATTAATTCGTCCTTTGCTATAATGTCAACACGATCGCGTTCTATCCCGAGCTAAGGTCAGGATGAATTTGCACCAGATAGTGAGCGGCGCCTGCAATGCGGGCGACAAATGTTTCGCCGTGGGAAGCGTTGAAGGGGTACCATTCACGGTAGGTATAACAGGATCACCTCTAATAGCATTTTTGCGACTATTTTGTGCTTATTCAAGGCTTACGCCGCCGGTTGCAATATCGTTATATTGGCTTCCACGTTCGAGAGGGTACAGATAATTCCAGGAGCTGTACATGATTATATTCGTATCAGTTCGATAGACTGCTCTTGTGATACAGGAAAAATAGCAGCTGCATATGATAATACGGTTTGCATTTACGAACCAACACCTCTTATTAATAGCAATTTATCGCATGTAAGTTGAACTATTTTACATTTAACAATATTGGGCTAATAAAAAGATTTTCAAAGGGTTTGGATTATCGATGGGTACAAACAGGCACATTAAGAACTGATTCACCGGTTCGAGCTTTGAGTTGGAACTTGGAAGGGACTCGCTTATTGACGGCAGGCGCCTTAGTCCAATTATGGCATTTATACTCGCAATCGGCTGAACATAAGGAGGAACCTGTTAAGTTTACATTAGGAGAATCAATCGAAGATGATAAACAAGGTGAATGTTAAAATTTTGGTAATGAAATTACTCATCTATCATTTTTATCTTAATTTAATACCTTTTATGATAAGCTAGGCTTAATTTCAAGATTCTCAAGCTGATTTATAATGTCAGTGATTTATTATTTGGTAAACAAAGAGTTAATTAAGTATTTTCTGACGTTAAACATATGTCTGCGTACACAGTTATAAAAATAACGATTTCGTTTATAGCGTGAGATAACTATTGTGGTAGTAATCTTAGAAGTTATAAATCCTACGATGTAAACGGTGGTTACTAATCATGATTAGTAACTACCATTATAAGTGAGAAAGAAATATCTTTCGTTACAACATTAAACTAGATATTGCGACAATAACTTTGTAGTAAATAGTACAGCTAAGTCGGGAAATTATTCCGTATACAACATACAAGTCGATGTTATCGTCTGCCTACCGTCTAAAATACCGCACAAACTTTTCTACTTATCTATTGCATAACAGGAATTTAGCTGCCTTTTTCTAAATAATATGTTTGTTAAAGAATATGTCTAATATCAATCGAATATAACTACGGTACTAGTAGTATAACTCTGACTTACAATTAGTTACGATATAAACTTACTTGATATACATAATTGGTTTCTAACAATGCAAGATAGCTAAATTTGCATTTTGTAGATCACGAACAAGCCGTTTGGCAATGTGTTTGGAAGGTTAATACAGCTACACCTGTCCAGCATCTTGCGTTTAGTCCCGATGGAACGTTATTTGCAACTTCCGGTGAAAACGATAGATTAGTCAAGATATGGTATGAGAATAAGCACTGTAAGTGCATTAAAATTGATCGTTTTGAGTTTGGAAGTTTTATTTTTATTCATTTTAGTTCTAATAACTAAAAATGCCGATGGTCAGGTTGAATTGGACTATGGTTTTGTGTATATCGCTCATCCAAGAGCTGTTACGCACATTTCGTGGAGGACAACCAGTAAATATATGCCAAAGTGAGTCTCGGTTCTCGGTTTTAATTTTTATGGGCCTTGAAAATATTAAACTCTTTCTTTTTATTTTTAAAGGGGATCTGTGTCGAATATGCTGGTCACTTCTTGCAAAGACAATATATGCAGGCTATGGGTTGAAACAGTTCTCCCAGAAGATGGTTTAGTGAATTTATCGCAGCTGGATCCGCAAGCTCATCATCCGAAGTACAGGACTCATCGGCATAAGCATCGTTTCATGCAACGCCTCAAACACATGAAGTGAGATTCGTTTTGTTTACAAATAATTTAATTCAAGAGCAATTCCTTCCTTTATAGAACTTGTTTCCATATTCGTAGACATGCCAAGCATATTAGCCAGGGTGTTGGTGGTCCATCTCCACCCATACCTACCTTACCGTCAACTTACAGTGTGCATGATTTTCATTCTTACGGCTACCATGGAACTGGTAAAGAAATTTTATAATTTTATTTCGTTTCGTAAGAAGTGGCGTCTTAACAATATGTACGGAATGTTAATCATACTGAAGGTTTACATCTTAAAATTTCTCTTTTTTGTGCTTTTGGAAATATAAAAAAATGTGTAACATTTTACACACAAAAAGATATTTGAAGTTTTGTCCAAGAATGCCTTTGTTTCAAAAATCAATTCTAAATAAGTTGGGTAGAAAGGGAAAATTGAAAGTTTTTGATTATAATCAAATATTAACTTCTATGAATGCTATAATTCCGTTTCGTTAGTTTCGTAATAAAAGGAGCGCCATCTACGAATATACAGAAATATTATTACCAATGCACAGGGTTACTCAAACATATGTATGAGACCATCTAAATATTTTTTAAACGATAAATTTACAAAATTTTGCCATTGATTAAAACTTATCTAATGTAAACAAGTGAAAATTTCAGATGTTCATCTCCAGTGAGATATAATTCGTACAATATCATTATTAATTAACATGTAGTGGTAAGCCTGTCTTGATTACTAATTTTTCTTAATATTTACATGCTGGGAGTACATCTACCATTTACGTTTTAAATGTTATGTATTATTCGTGTTCATGTTTATTTCTGCCATTGTAATTTATTTCTGTTCTGGGAAGATCTGCAAATGTTAGTTGTGTTTTGTCTAAGGAGAAAATAAAATGGTTATGTTCTACAGGTGGGTTGTAATATTTCTTTCGACAGGAGTCACACCTGGGTTACATTTTCATTTAGCCGCCTCAGTTAATGCTGAAACAGATATACCTTTGGTACCTAGGATATCATATTGCAACCCTAGACCAGCATTCGTTTTGCATTGGTTAGATAACAAGGAAATGCACTATACTAATTTGGCTGGTTCGTTGCTATTGCAAGAGATGTCAAGGTAATTTTTGGATTTATCTATCCCCCTTCTATTCAAATATGTACATAAAACAGGAAGGTACATGAAAATCCAGACACGGACGAAGTAGCTGAGGAACCTCTGATGGAGTCAGGAAGTAACACAGATGGCCTTGATGCCCGTATCGAGTCTTTCCTCCGTGAGTGGCATCATAGTCCAGATTTGTTGTTCAGCATTCACCCAGTAGATGGCAGTTTTTTGATTTGGTAAATTCCCTATGCTACTTACATATAATTGTTGTTATTAATACTATTTGCAGGGTTGTTGAATGGCTCGATGAATACCATCCAGGTTCATTCAGGCAAGCTCAAGTTTCATTCTCGACTAGGATACCATGCGCTTTTCCACTAGGAGATTCTCTTAGCATGTCGACCACCGTTAGCTTGTACAGTACTGCGCAATGCGTTAAGAATCTGGTCAAGGAGGCTATGAAAGACATCTATGGACTGAGTATTGTTAAGGAGGAAGATGAGAATAATTTGTCTGAGGTTGTAAGTGTAGTATTAGTCCAATTTTAAATAGTGAATCACAGCGAGCTCTTTTGTGAAGTTTGAAAAGTTACTAATCGATTTTCAAACAAGTTTCATATTGCTATTTATTTAGTAGTGCTATCTCTTGGAATAATTTTTTGCATGTTTTGGGACAACCTGTAAAAAAATTTTTTTTATTATTGCAGGTTATTCCCAAGTCTGACGAGGAGATGAAAGAGACCTCTCCAGTTGTCTATTTGGTAACCAAACACGATAACGGAACCCTGAATTTATGGCAGCTTACTTTCGCTGATAAGAGTAAATATTGTCAGGTTCTAAGTATCGGCCATAAGAGTCGAGCCTCCGGACATCGATTTAGAGTGAACGACATTACTTGCCATCCAGTACTTCCCCTGTTATTGACGACGAGTCATCACAATATAGTTGACCAGAATAAATCACGTTCCAGCAATTCTGTAAGTTTTTTTGCCAATTCAAAGATAAGCATCCCTTATAAATTTGTTTTCTAGGGATTCTGTAGCGAATTAATATTGTGGAAGGTGGATGCAGTGGGTCCCCTCTCGAAATCGGGCGGCATATGCGAATTAGCAAGGATAAGTTCCCCGGAACCGTCGGCTTTCAGTAACGTAGCATGGATACCAACTTTGTTACCTTCCAGCACTTTAGGGAACCTGTCAAATTCCCCTAGTGCATGCTTCGTAGCTTCAGATGGGCAATGTTTAAGGGTGTATCAGGCAGTTATCGATGCTAGGACATTATTGGCGGATATTAGCTTTAAAGAAAGCCGAATGGAGAATGATACTGAAAGTTTAACCTCTGATAATATATCTTCCTTGAATGAAGAGAGTTTACTTGAGAAGATTAACATAGTTTCGCAGCAAAGTACCTCAAGGCCAGGTTGTATTATACAATTGGAAACGATTTCACCAGCTATCGAATGGCAGAATACAACATTCTTACATGTTTATCAAGTAAGTTTTATTACTTTTATTTTCCAATAGCATTTATTGAATGTAAAGTTCCCCACAAAAAAAATCAAAAGTAGTGTGAATTTCTTGTACAAATTGTTTGCTTATTTGATTAATGTGTTCTATGTAGGAACAATTGATTACTGGCCAACGAGCAACTCAAAACCACCTATCAACCAGTGATGCAATGGTAGATCTTCAACAAAATATAGCCTTCGAGCAGCCATTTTTCATAGTCCTTCTTGATTGTACAGACCAGAATACCATAATACACACTTGGAAACTTACTATTGCCTCTAGTGAACCAGAAGTCGGCCTTACCGGAAGTCAAATGTATGTCCCTGATTGTAATTTAGTGCAAGACGAAAATGAATTTTCCAGAAGAAACAGTTTAGAATCCTTGCACTTAAAACAGGCCAAACTCAGCCCTCACATTAGCATCACCACGAATAGGGAGATCAAACAAGTGCTCTCATTACCAGATGGCGTCGAAATCATACACGCCGCACCCTCTGCTGGTCACTTAAGCTCGGCATCAATTTATCCTGCGTGTCTAGCGCCTTATTGCTTCGCCACAGCTTGCAGTGATGGCTTGATTAGGTTCTGGACTGTCACTGCCATGCACCACATCGTTAAATCGATGAAAAAGTACATGTTAGAAGAAAATGGTGACATAGTAAACACTGGAAAGGTCTGGACTGAATGGAATATGGTTAAAGAGTCAGCTATTGAGGTGGAAGGACAAATTTTGAATATAAGTGTTGCTTATTCTGGAAGGTTAGCTTGCGCTTACAAGTACGGAAGGAGTTTTACGAGGCCTAATAAGGACCAGGATCATGATTCAAGATATATTAATCTTTGTGTTGCTATTTATGAATGCGAATCAACTGGGGGTACTGAGTGGATTTTGGAAGATGTAATACATTTGAAAAATATACATTTACCAAGGATTAACATGGATAAGCATTTAGATTTGAGTTATTTGTATGATCCAAAGACTTTGAAAAAGAAGCAGAGGCTCAATGAAGTATTGCACACCTTCTCGAATGATGAACGGCAAAACAACTTGACTGTCGATCATAATATCAAGTCGACCTTGTTAGCAGTGCCTAGTTTTAGTACACTGCAATCTCTAAAGAAATCCATCACTGAAATGGGTAATATATGTCCTCTAACTCAAAAGCATATCGTGCAATTGGATTGGGTTTCAAATGAAGATGGTTCGCATATTTTAACTGTAGCCTGTGGCAGTAAGATTATGCTTTATACACCTTTATCAACTGATTTAGCTCAAGCAAATGTTAAAGCAATGAAGGAATCAATCACGAATAACAGGCCTATACTGCGTAAAGCTAGTTCGTTGGCGCAACCAATGTTTGTCGATGATTTTAAATGGATGACTTTGAGGAAGATCGAGTTACAAACAGCTGATGGACTCCCAGCGCTACCAATGCAGATTAGCTGGGTCCGTGATGGCATTTTAGTTGTAGGAATGGATTCTGAGATGCATGTCTACTCCCAGTGGAAACCTTCCAAACCGCAACAGTTTGAAACATCCGAAATCGATGGTAAAAACGTTCGTGAGGTAGATTTCCGTACCTTAACTCAGGAGAACCAGCGCAAATTAGCTTCTATACCGAACCTAGGTAGAATTAGTTCGATAAACTTGCAATTGCTCGACAGGAAGAGGGTCAGTAAAGAGGTCGATTTGGATTACATGCCAGACTATGGACTATTCGAGGCGTCACGCATAGCTTGCCCTGTTCTGCCCCAGTATCACCCGAAACAATTGATGGAGCTGTTGAATTCGGGGAAGATACGTTGGGTGAAGGCAATATTATCGCATTTGGTGCAGTGTATTTTGGGTAATCACGAATCTCCGGAGGATAATCAAGGATGGGCTAGAGCCAGGACGCTGTCGGTTAGCTATCCGGCTGGTAGTCCTGAGCATCGGGCTAGTGTCGGAGAGATTACTTTGGACTATACTGAAATTGATAGTGTGCCACCTGTACCTCTCTGGACTTTGTTGGCAGCTGATAAGGAACAACCATGTAAGTAATAGTCTTAAAAATAATTGATTTCATTACATCTTTTGAAAACGGATATTCCAAAAATAACCGACTTCCACCAGATGCACACATGTCAAACACGGTCTATACGAATGAAGTACAGGCATCACAAAATTGGGCTACTCTCATTAGATGCACATCTCACAAAAATAGTTCACTCTTACTATACTCACATAACTTGAAAAGAATCACCTGCACAAGATACATTTTGAAAATAATTGCTCTGAAGCCATTTCAACAATCTTTGACAGCTGTGAAAGCCAGTAATCAATTAATACCTCATCTAATTTACAGTAGCGTTACATACTTGCCCTAATGCAAAACTAGCCTATGTCCTGCATAATTCTTGCAAGTTAGGATAGTTCTACATTAAGGTTTCATTCACATTTTGTGTTTTTATGAATAAACAGTTACTATCACTAATTTCGATTTGTTACTAACAGTAACTCAAGAAGAAAAGAAGGATTATAACGAATTATTCGACACGAACCTTACCATGGACGACTCTTTAGATACCCTTTTGGAAGACCAGGAAGTGGGCAGATTGGAAAGGAGGCCTTCGGAAAGAATTATCAGCGTGGCGCACTTTACTCCAAGACAAGGTGTGTTTAGAAGATCTTACGTCTAAAGCAACTACCGTGGAAGCCGTTAATAATTCGAAATTATCCTTTTTTCTCGTCTAGGACGTATTCTATCACGTTTATTGACGCATACTCATTTACCCGGACTCTCCAGCTTAGATCAGATGCATTTGTTGGCGTTGGCCGATACTGTTTCAACCTGTAATACCGACCTAGCTGAGAGATTCGCTATTGACGCCGCGAAATCGGCTATGGCCAAAGAGAATTTAGTTGGACAACCAGAAGATGTGATAACTGACTCCTTAGATGACTGCGGACTCAGATTCTTGCTAGCTATGAAGCACTACAATTATTTGTTGAGGTTAATATTGATTTTTCTTGGGCGTTCCTTAGTTTGAAGGTCACTAAAACCTAGTTATTCAATCTTAGGTGTTTGCCACTAGCTCAAAGGGCTCAATTTCAAAAGCAGGGCGTTGGAACCAACAATCTAGCATGGGCGTATCACTCCGAAAGTCAAGAAGAGTTATTGAACTTAATTCCAAGCTACGCGAAAGGAGAGCCAACGTGGCAAATTTTACGCGAACTTGGAGTCGGTTGGTGGATCAGGAACATCACTTTGTTGAAACAATGCGTGCAGGTCTTAGCTAAGGCCGCCTATCAAGTGAAACAAGATCCGCTAGATGCCGCTTTGTACTACTTAGCGATGAACAAAAAGAGCCTTCTATGGGGCTTATACAGGTATATAATTCAATAACTTTTACTCTCGTGAATTGGATTAGTATTTTTTTTTATTGATAGATCTAAACGAGATGAAAAAATGACCTCTTTCTTTGCGAACAACTTCTCTGAAGATAGATGGCGTAAGGCAGCTTTAAAGAATGCCTACGCTTTGTTGGGGAAACAAAGGTTCGACCATGCAGCTGCGTTCTTTTTGTTGGCTGGTAGTTTGAAGGATGCTGTGGAGGTAAATTTTTTAAATTAGTATCTCTAACGTTATATAATTTTTGGTCGATCGTTATAGATCTATATTTTGCACAATTGACTTGTTCAACGCTTTTATCAGCATTATTGAATCAATAAAATTTTATTCTATTCTATCTCTGAATTCAGATAATATACTATAAAATGTTCACACTATATACAATTGCAAAACAGACTTCTAACTTCATATGTAATTTGCTTTTTGATTTTAGATTTGCCTACATAAGCTACAGGATATTCAATTGGCTATTATTATTATAAGACTTTATGAGAATGAGACTGGCATGTTAAAGAGACTTCTATATGAAGAGATTTTGGGGTGTGATGCTGAAGGTTAGTTTTCGGCCGTAAACCATACAATTTACATTTTACGTTTACATTATTTTATAAACTCGATCTATCTAGGCAAGAATCAAGACATGACTAGATCACATCCGGACCCATTTTTGCGTTCGATGGCTCTGTGGACCCTTAAAGAGCATCAGGCGTCGCTTAGTACATTATTGGTTGGTAATGCAGGCAGCCAACATTCGGCACATGAAGATGATACTCGTGAGAGCAAAGAAACCGACCCTAACGTCTTCAATTTCTACGTTTATTTGAGAACGCACCCGTTGTTGGTCATCCAGCATAAAGCTAATTCTGGACAAAGGAAAGTTTGGTTACCAGGAGGGAAACAGGTAATGATATTCCACTTGGAAGGAGTGGGTGATTGTTACTGATAAAGTTATACTTGTTCATAGGTTGTTGTTGAAGAATCTATAACCCCACTTGAAAGGCAGTTGTATTTCATGACAGCTCACGCGCACTTCAGAGCAGGATGTCCAGCGTTGGCTTTGGAAGTCTTATCAAAATTGCCTTATGTTGTTACCGATTACACCAAACAAACCCCTGGTAACTGTCTCTGAGTTTTGCATCGCATCCGCTTAATTCTTTTTTTTTTTTACTTTAGTAACCTCGCCCAAAGAGAACAAATCGGAAGACGCTATAGCTACCGGTATTCTTTCATGGGATAGCAAACCCAAGCTAAATGAAACCACCGACAATTTCGATTGGGGCGCACCTTCAACGGACTTCACAAGAACGGATGACCTCCAACTCAACTGGGGCGATGACGCGGAATCTGAAGACTCGGAAGATGGAGGTATAAGTATGAATCTAGGTAAGAAGGATGAGAAGGAGGAGGAAGCTGAAGTTGTCGAAGAAGACAAGACGCCTTACGATGAACAAATTGACATTATGGCACAACAATTAAAGTTCGTAGCTTGTTTAAAGATCTTAATGGAAGAATTGTCGACGTTAGCGACCGGATTTGAAGTTGATGGTGACCAATCAACTATTGTAATCCATTATAATTATTGATTTCCATTAATAGGAGGACAACTAAGATATCAACTCTATCTATGGCTGGAAAAAGAAGTAGAAGCCCTTCGCGAACTTTGTAATTATGCTCCAACCGAGCCGATCGACGCCAGTGATCTAGATGCCCAACAGGAAACAGAACCGGTTGAAAATTTCGACAAACCAACCCTGCACGAGATCCTGGTCCAAGAAAAATTGGACTTCGAAGCCAAAGTCCAACGCGCTGCTAGGAGAAAGAAATGGTTGAAAGGTTAGAATAAAATTTGGAATCAATGATACATTTATTTCATATTTTATTCCTATACAGCTAACGAGACTTTACTTCGAACCCTATTGAGCTATTGCTCTTTGCATGGAGCCACTGGTTGTTTGGCTTCTGTAAGAATGGAGTTAGTTCTGTTACTACAAGAATTGCAACAGGAGAAGACCCATCAACAATTATTGAGCCCTTTACCGTTCCCTACGAGTTTACCACTGTTGGCCGCCAGTGTTGCAAGCAGCAAGACTGTCATTGCTGATCCAATCAGATATCTGCAGAGTTTAACACATGATATGCTTCAAACGGTTAGTAGTATCTTTATAGACTTTGGTGTAGCCAGTAGGATACTTTCGGTAATAATAGAACTTATTTGCACCTTTAGATCGTTGAGCTACCGCAACCAATGACGACACAAAGTCAACTGCTTGTCCTACGGGATCTAGCCATTGCACTTTCAGCTTGCATTTATCAATCTTTGTGCGATTCAGACACCTTTAAAAGTGCTTTGGAAGATAACCAGGTTGTATGATCGACTTTTTCTTAATCCTTGCATAGCAATGGCTTATATCCAACAGGAATTCTGTTCAACGCATTTAGTAGGCCGTAAAAGGCGTATGTCAATGAGTGAATCGCAGCAAATCACCACACTACCTTCGAAATGGCCCGGAGTTACGTCGTTGAGGGCGCTTCTAGCGCAAGAAAAGGATGACGACACGCCTAGATTAACTGTACTTCTTTGCGAGTCTTTTATAGGTACCTACTTAGCTCTGTTATTGTATGGTTTAATATCCTGCGATTGTGTGATATTATTCTACGTAAATGGGCATAGATTTGATGCTGAAACGTGGGGGTGGTGAGTTTTGATTTTTTTTTGTTAGCTATAGGAATCTGTTTGTAACATATTTGTTGCTTTTTTTGCTTAAAGCTTATTTGGAGGAAGTATTAAGAAACTTCTACGAACTGCTAGCGTTACATCATCACAACAGCCGCAAAGCGCCACTCCGACTAGTGCAGATGATGCTAGCGGTCCAGCAATGTGGTTAACCAAACAAAGGATCAAATTAAATGAGAAATTATTAGGTCACCAACAATCCGTTATGAAAGAAGATAGACCCACCTATAGGGAACAATTTGTACCTCCAACGATGAGTATGTTGGCTTTCTTATTACTGAAAGTAAGTAAAAAAAGATACTGCCATCTATTTAGGAGACATACAGTATAACGCTTTGTTGTATAATGCATATAGCCTGAAGCGATGCAAGAACTAGATGACGCTTCGACCGATTCAGAAGCTGAGGATGAGGACGTCTTCGATAACCAACAACAAATTGTAGATAATAACGAGCATTCGGATCCAAATTCTTATTCCTGGTTGGTTCTTAAATTGGCCATATTGAGGATAGCCTACTTGAAGATCAGTGACTTCTTAAATGTAAGATATGAGCATTTTCATCAATTAATTCAAAGCGCTTTTAATAGACATATACGAGCCCAGGCTCGTAATAATTCGGCGGGCACACATTTTAGGATAAACGGTTTAACATAATGCGAAATCTATTCAAATGGTGAAAAATTTCAACAAAACCGTTACAACTACAATAAAATATAGACTTTCAACTTATAAAAATTGAAAATTGTATTTAGTTTACATAACGAATAATCTTTATATAACAAAGAATGTAACTTAAGTGATGCATCATAATACTTCGGCCAAATTTTAATATTGGGTAACGTCACCTTTATTAGCAATAACCGCCTTAATTTTGCTTGGCACTGTGTCCACAATTCTTGCACACTCTTCTAGTGAAATATCTCATATGTTCTGTAAGGTAGCTCTTAATACAGGTACTGTGCGTGCTGGATTTTTCCGTAGTTGCTTCTTCATGTTATGCCAGTGTCTCGATTGGAGACAAGTCTGGACTAGAATACGTCCATTTTAGCATTGGAATGTTATGGTCCTGGAACCACGTACGAATAATTTTTACCGTATGGCACGGCGCACCTCTCTGTTGCAAATTAAAGACACCGTCATTCGTTGCACATTGTGCAATTGATGGTAACAAGCTTTCTTCTAGAATTTCCTTGTATTAGCTGTTGCATTAACTTTTCCATCGACAAAATGTAATTTACTTAAACCTTTTGCCGACATGCAACCCCATATTATGACTGATGCTGGAAAGTTTACTTTTCTTACTAGACAATCATTATGATACGCCTGAGAGGATGTCCGCAACACTTTGCGAGAGTCACCTATGCAAATATCAAATGTGGACTCATCACTCCAAATTATACTTCCCCCTTGTCTTTGAGTCAAATTTTCGTGTTCTTTACCCCATTTCAGTCTACTACGTTTTTATAATGTCGTCAATAATAGATCTTTTTTCCCTATCAGAAAAATAGCATAAGTTACCAACAAATCCCCCCCCCCATTGTTACCTTATGGAGTTTGTATCCTATTTCTCTGATAGCTTTTTTGTTGTAGACAACGAAATGTCCTTGCATATAGTTTCCCTCCACAAAACAGTTATTTCTTTGGTATTAGACCGTCGATTTGTTTTTACAATTCTACGTACAGCTGCTATTTGCTTCCATAATTGTAGCTGGTCGGCCGGTTTTGGTTTTTAGGTTAACTACACCGGTTGATTTAAACAAATTGATAATATCTTGAACAGTAGAATGTCGCACGTGGCACTGAATGTGAAATCAAAATGCGACGTGCTGAAATGCCGTTTTTATAGGCATTAATGATTAACAAGCGCAAATCGTTACTTAACGGCTTACCACGAGGCATTACGCTTTAAAAATGAATAATAACTAATATTGACAGCTGCCTTGTTGATTTATTCAATGAGTGTTTTGTTTTTACTGACGGACTCAATTTCATGGCAGTTACCATCAGCGGCCGAACTATTATTACTCATCAATTGAATCACATTCTTTGCTATATAAAGATTATCCGTTATGTAAATTAAATATAATTTTCAATTTTTATAAGTTGAAAGTCTATATTTTATTGTATTTGTAATAGTTTTGCTAAAATTTTTCACCATTTGTATAAATTTCGCATTATATTAAAGCATTTATCCAAACTTGTGTACCGGCCGGGAACTATTATGAGCCTCGGCTCGTATTTAGTATTTCTATTACAAATTGCAAATTTATTTGACAATTTTGACACGCTCTGTATTAAAAATGTAATATTGTTTTCTAAACACATTCACAAGAATACTGAATTTATTTTCCTTCGTTTACTATGCTTTGTCAATTTATGTGCTTTTGTTGTGCATTCTGATGTGTAAATCTAAACGATGTAATATGGTGGTAACCTGAACGAATGTAATGCACATATAAAATCCCGTCAATTTAAAAAAAACGGTAGAAACGTTGCAATTCTTTAAATGTCAAATAAAGAAAAAGGAGTATAAACTGTACGGAATACATTTGGCTGGCGATATATAATTATGTTTTATATAGATAGAATACAGCACTTTTCATCTATTAGGTTGCCGGCATTGAAATGACAGAGCTTCCGGTGGCAAGTCCACTAATCCACAGCGCTCTAAGACGGTTAGATAAATGGCAAGACAATCTAAAGAACGAATTGGACTGTAGGCAGACACCTCCTGAGTACATCCCTGGTTGCTTCATCGAGAGCACGACCGGTCCTCCAATACAAAAATACAGGTATATATATATATATACACTTCTGTTCCTAAGTATTTGGACACCTCAAATTTCAGGGTAAATCATTAAATATTTAAATGGAAATATTAAAATATGTATGTATTTGGTATTTAAATATACTCCAAATATACAACTTTAACAATTAACATTATTTATTGGACCTAAATTTTAGATTCGTCTATGTGACTCCTTTACTTTTAATGATTGCGTCGCATAATCGGGGCATTCTTGCAATTAATTTTAACAATGTTTCCGGATTTATTCGAACCCATGCTGCCTGTAGTTTGTTTCACATGTTATCTGCTGAGGTAGTTTTTCTTATTTCTCGATCGAGTTCTTCCCATAATAACTCGATGGGATTCAAGTCCAGGCTTTGGGGTGGCCATTTCATGATTGTTAGTGTCCCTTCCTCTTCCAACTGTTTTAAATATTGCTTGCATAATTTTGAAGTGTGTTTTAGGTCATTGTCTTGGTGGAATACAAAATTCCGACCCGAAATTCTTACACCAGAGGGTATTGCATTTTCCTCTAAGATGCGTTTGTATTGCTCTTTTCTCATTATGCCTTGAATTTTTACGAGATCGCCTGCGGATTAACCAGTAAAACAACCCCAAATCATTACCGAACCACTGCACCGCCGTGTTTGACGGTAGAGACTGTGCATTGCTCTAGTATACGTTCATCCACAGATCTTCTTACAAACACTCGTCTTCGCGAATCGCATATGTCGAATTTGGATTCGTCGATCCACAATACCTTGCTCCAATCTTTCTATTTCGCTTGCTGGACACCACGATTGCAATACCTTGAGCTGATGTCGCCCTTGGCCTACCACTTCTTTATTTAGGAAAGTGCCACTTTCACTGTATTTTTTGATGTTATAATCAACAGTAGATTGATTTCGTTTCGCGTTTCAACACTAATTTCTTTCCTTTTCGGCATGTTTTGAAATTTTAAACGAAATTAGAAGCACTATTCGTTAAGATATATTGTCGCTACTAACATGGAACGATAACATCTTAATTTAAAAATATTACTTCAAATAGCTTTATTATAGCTTCATGATTCATAGCAAAATTACTGCTACATTTTTCCTGGAATTTCAAGAAATATGCTCATTGTTGTCGCTACTACCTGCGCTTTTATGACAGTATTACCTCTCATACAGATAAAAGAAGTAAATAGACCCATATTATTTAATGAATTTAAGTGAATCTTACTGATTATTAGCATACTATTCAATAATGCTGAAATGTATTTCCTAAATACATTCTTTGTATACAAAAACCTAAAATTCAAGGGTGCCTAAATACTTATGAGCGATAGTGTATATAGGTATTAAATTAAAGTTATTTCATAGGAAAGAATCTCATATAGGTCCCTTTTTTGAAATCGTTTAAATAAAGTAGTATCATGCATTTTTGTACATCCATACAGGCAATTACTAGAACCCCAAAACACCCCGTTTTGCAACAAGAAGGGCGCAAACGCCGCTAAACGCCTTTGGAACTATCTTGTACACCAGGAACCCGTGCAGGAGGTCTTTATCAGAGCCGTATTCGGCAAGCGCCGTTCGATGAGCGCCCTTAACGAGGAGCTACCGCATCCCGAACCATCAGTGGAGCCCGTCAGGATAATACACAAGGACCAAGATTCGATAGCCGCGTTCAGCTTAAATCAAGTAACTAGAATTCCTTAATAAAATGAGAAATCTTATCAAATTATCGTCACATTCTGTTCGAACAGGTAAACGGTGGTTTAATAGTAATAGCAACGCCCAGAGAACTGCAGGAAATGGATATCTCGCTTCTGCTAGAGCTTCCGGTTTGGTTAGAGGATGAATGCGAACTGGATATTTTAAATCTAAACCGGCCGGAGCAGGAAGCCAATATCCCACCATTCTTGGTGATACAGAGTAGCGGGGATAAGGGCAAAGCCAGCCCCGGAAGCCCCCAACCCGCTGTAGCTAGTCAAAGTGGAAGAGGAACTACCGTTGTAAGTTGGATTTTCTTTAAATGTTCTTGACGTCATCGGAGAACGGAGATTCACGTATAAATCTAATTTTAACAACAAGAAAATTAGTCTATTCTAAATTTCAATTAGTCTTAAGTGAGTCTTTCCCATTTATTCTATAGATGAAAGGACTCAGCTTCCCTGGATGTCATGATCCAGGATTTGTGCGCCTTGTACTGCTTCGGTCTGCACACATGTTGAGACCGGTGTGTTTGAATTTTTCCACTAACACCATTACTATCCCCCTACAAAACCTGTATATGTATAATTTCTTGCTTGCAGCTAGAATGTTTTGCTGATTTGTGTTTTTTGTTATTTTTTTTTTGTTTAATTAGCAGTATTTGGTGAATTGTTAATAATATTGATACTGGAAAGACGATATATATCTTTTGCGTTGTGTTATGCTTGTTTGGTTGGTATATGTATTGTACAGTGGATGTGAGTGCTTATAGAACTATCAATTGATCGAAACCTGTTATACTTTAGAAAGCCATGAAATTTGTGTTTTGCTTGTCACTGTCAACATAAGAAAAAAAAAATATTTATAGCTTTCTGTAGGGCCCGATCATACGGTAAACTGTTATGGATTCATAAAGGAAATAAATTCGTAACTTTTTTGCATTCTTGTTTAATATTTTATATATAATTTTCAGGGACTTACCACAGTCTTACTTCAATTCTACTCAAGTTAATCACACTTTTAGCTCTCTTTAGTATTTATAAACCATCTAGAAAGTACTTGTACAATAGCTGCGTTAAGCGGACGTAGTTTGTCATCACCACACTGCGGATCGGGACCGCCTTTATCATCGACGCTTGGAACAGAGCGGGGCACGATACCCCGCCATATACCGATAGAGGCGGCTCCGATCCGCAGTGTGGTCATTACTAAGGTGCGGATCGACGCGGTTCCTTTTCGATATAGTCAGATGCGTGGACAGTGTCGTGCACTATCGATAGCTATCGGTTAAGCGAAGACGTATTTATGCTCGTCTTGGTTTTTTATTTATCAGTCCCAATGTATTTGAAGAAAGCAAGAAATTTAGCTCTTGACCGACTCATACTCTTTCTAGTGAAAATAAAGTCGGCGATCAACAAGACGGAGGATGCAAAAAAAGGTAAATAGTTTACGAAATTATAGGAAAGAATTGAAGAAGAGTTAAGGTCACATCGAAGAGTTGAATAGTACTATAGTTCATTCACGTTAAGAGTGCAGTAGATAGCGCGATCGGTGTCCGTATTACACCGAGGAAATATACCGGATAGCGGTGAATTCGAATTGACAGCGTCGTAAGCATTAAAAGTTTGGTTATCAACATTTTGTAGGAAATAGCAAAGTGTAATATCGCATGAAATTATAGTTCTTCGTATTTTATGTGCAATGTGTTATGGTTATATTATGACGTGATAAAATAAAACAAGTGAACACATCTCTGAAATCAATTTCGATATAAATATATCTGCAGTGTGGTACCATTTAACGTCTTACTAGAAAGAACATAGTAAAACTATTCCACAGTATAGCAAATCAAAAATAACAAAGGAGCAACAGATCGAGAAAGGCAACGATGATCAATTAAAGAAATAAACTGGGGGTATAACGCATCGTTTGTCTACAGTCGACTGCGATCCTTTCATGGCAGCGGTTAGATTATTACTGATACTGATTCATTCCTGTCGCGCAACTCCTCGCTCTTATACTTTTATAGCGAGCAAATTTTGCAACAGGGCCCACGTATTTTAGCGGCTCACTTTATTACGGAACTTTCTAACACGGTATGTTCTTGTACGTACGTAGCAAGCTATTACTTCTTTTGGTAAATCTATGCTTATGTTATTAAAAAAAAAAAAAATAGAAGACTTTGGAGAGACCATCACCATGAATATTTAAAAATTCTTTTTCTACCTCCTTTGCCAAATCCAATAATATTTGTTTTGGATCCGTTAATTTTCCTTTGCTGAAACAATAAATCCAGTCATAATTTTCTGTAACATTTACTTTTTTTCTTCGTACAGCATATAATAATTGTATTCCTTACAAATTGTACAAATTTAACTATATAAATTTAATACTGTCCTTTCAGTTAATTAACGAAATACACTAATAAAAGTCTAAGATTATAAGTAGCACTCAAAACCACAAAATAAATCTAACCAAACTTTGACAATAACAGCATAATATGCATATAACACGGTAAACATATGAATCAGACCTGTTCCTCTTATATCATGATATTACAATTTGAGTAGTTGGAAAGGGTTCAATTGACCCGGTGATTCGGTGAACCGGTTCCTTTTACTTTGTACGTTCTGCCCAACAGTAGTTTGGGGTACCTAGTGGAAAGGCAACCCTTTTTATTATTCAATCATTAATTATTTTGAATTGCAATTCATACAAATTCATGAATTTATGAATCTATAGTGTAGATAAAGACCTTAACTTCAGCAACAGTAAACTCCAACACCTACATAGATTAACAAAAGCAACTAGGTATTTACACAAAATCAAATATTTGTGCATACTGACTTGTCTGTTATTTACGTTATTACGTTTGTTTGTGTGAATGTTGAATGGACCACTTAGAGAATCCTCCAAATATATAAGCTCTACTAACTTAGAATAGCTATAGTTGTCTTTTAACAATATTTTCTTTCAAGGAACGATATCCACTTACAGTTCTTTTCATATAAATAAGTAAGTCGTTAATACTTCGATACAATTATGAATTTCCTAAACTTTAATGAAACGAACTGTATGTCATGCATCGACTAACCTTGTAACTTACGACTGACTATGATTTTCGTTTCCAAGGATTTTGTTAGCCTGTTTATATACAGCATGACCAACTAAATATCAATCACACCCTCTAAGTATAGATTACATAATTGTATCAATATCGACTTAATTTCTTCTTCAAAAATAATACTATGCCATGTAACTTAACAGGTTCTCAAACATAAAGTTGATGGGGTCCGCAGAATTACGTCACATCCTTTGCTACCATTATGTAAGTACTTTTCTTTACGAAAAGGTAAAGGGAAATCAATCTTTTACTGTTTGTCGTATTAGATTTAACTGGCGGACAGGACGGTTCTGTAATGCTGTGGGAATGGGGTCATGCGCAACCGGTCGCAACCCCACGCCCACCAGGAACTTACGCTAAAGTAACTAGATTGAGATTCTCCCAACACGGTAACAAGTTCGGAGTGGCTGATTCCGATGGGGTTCTAAGCTTGTTTCAAGTGGGATTGTCTGCGAACTCCACAAGGCCATTTTTCGTAAGTTACATAAAATATAGTGATATTTACGTAAAAATAACTTAATTGTAGAATGTAATGTTCTCGAATGTACGTATACTAAATTCTTCGTCTATAAAGGAATTGTTATTTAAATTTCTAGACTCGTCAATGTCACAATAAAGGTATCACGGATTTCGTATTCCTCAACTCCTGCAGCTTACTAGCTACAGCCGGTCACAGTTCTGAAAGTAAAAACGTTTGCATATGGGATTCCATATTGCCTCATGGGAAATCTTTAGTGGTGGCATTCACATGCCATGACCAAGGTGCGAGTAGTATGGTTTACGCGCCACAGCATCAAATTTTGATCACCGCTGGAAAGAAAGGCGATATCTGTTTGATCGATATGCGAACTAAACAGATCCATCATCGGTTCCAAGCTCACGAGACGGCTGTTAAGTGTTTGGCAATAGATCCGCACGAGGAGTATTTTGCTACTGGATCGGCTGACGGGGATATCAAGGTACGTGGAGTCAACCGTACGACCGAAAAATATTTTAAAAAATTCTTATTTGTTTATCTATTGTTGTAGATTTGGGGCGTCTCAGTTCCAGCTCCTTTACATTCTTTAACAGCTGAACACGCCAGAAGCAACTTCTTTAAAAATATTGGCCCCGGCGTGACACAGTTACACATCGATTCCCATTCTAGATTGTTCTCCTGCGGAGCTGATGGTAGCATGAAGGTCCGTCAGCTTCCAGACAGAGAAACCCTATTCAATAGCCTTCGTTAATTCTGCCAGTAGTTTTTCGTTTCAACAATTTCTCACGATTGTTTCATGAATATTTCAACGATGGTGCATAAATTCCATTATAAATAAGAGAATATATCCGCAACCATATGATATGATATAGAAAAAATTGTAGTAGGAAGATATTTTAACAGTATTTGTTTCAATCATATTTCGGAAAATGTGGAGTTTAACCAGTAGTTACCTTGGGAATTGAACGATAATCCTAAAATTAAAAGACCTTAACTTTAAAAAGACCCCGCGACGCATTTGATCCTGTACTATTTTTTTTTTTCACCAGTTCAGTGATGGGTTAAACACCCTGTATGCATAAAGTTAACAAGGTAGTAAATTCTAATAAGTAAGCAGTCCAATTTAGATAGTATGTTGTAAGTCTCTGGTTAAATTCAGTTTTCTAAAGAATCACTGTATGTATAGCTTATTAAGTTAAAAAGATAATATATTGCATAATATTGTGATAACAGATTTTATATTTTTCCTCTTGTTGCTATGATTATTATCGCTGCTGTGTTATGGTTATTTTTATCTAATTTTATATGTTATAAATGTAATAATTAAATATTTATGTACCCAAAGTTTGCTATGTATATACTGTCTGCCAGGCTATATAGAAGAGAGTAAACAAACTTGTTAGTTGAATTATATATTGTAAATCATGTTATTTATGTATGTATTATGTATATCGATGTTTTAGTAAATGCAAAAAGTGAAATCAAAATAAAAAATATTCATGTCAATGTTGTTTTTTTTTTGACATTATTTTCTTATACATCTCGATTTTTAAATCATAAGATAAGGATACTATTCAAGGTTTTACAAATAAATACAGGGCAATCTTTGTGTGCGCAAATCATATATTGTGCGGCAGTTTTAACAAAGAAAATGTACTTTTAAAAGCAACAATATGAGAATGTAGCGTTAGAATAGGCTCCGTTAAACTTGATGTAAGAAAATTGCAACAATGTAAACTATATTCAATAAACAAGAAAATAATAACCTCTGTTGGTTTGTTTAACGACAAGCAGTGATTATGCTTAAATCTCAAATATTACTTTATGTATTTTATCTAAAATTATTAGACTAAGTAAACAGTTTCTACTCTTTTAGAGTATTATTCTGATAAGGTGTCCTCCTGTTACAAAATAACTATATAAATTGAAATGATTAGGAAGTGAACCAGCTCAACTGAAAATTTTAAATATATCGATATATTTGAAAAAATATTGAGTCGAAATATTGATAAATATTTTTCCGATATATCAAATAATATATCGATATGTTCCCAAATATATCGAACGTAATTGAGTCATGAGTAAAGTTTGTTAAAAAGGTGGTACCGGATGGCAGTAGTGTAGCGGTAGCGGCCTGGGTAGGGGTAATTTTCAACTCGTAGTCGATCTCAACAGTACCACGAGAGATTTCAAAGCGATAGTACGTTGCATGCTGCACGCCAAATACGTACGCGGAGATGGGACGCCCAAAGGGTGTAACGTTCCCTTTGAATGTGAATAAATATCTCGGGCATTTCCCTGGATTAGAATATAGTCCGCATATTTATTGCACAATATGCAATAGTGCATTGCTAAGTCGCGATAGGTTTGAATGTAGAAAACATTGTAAAAGTAAACGTCATGTATTGAATTTAAGAAACAGTATTCCATACTGGCAATTTTTATATGATTTTATTTTTATGTTAAGTGTGTGCAGCATCCCACAACATCTAGTATCTAATGAACACTTTCGTCTTTTTTGGGCTAAGTACGTTCCCTCATGGAAGCTGCCAACATTTATGCTATTACGATAGAATTTGCCACGTGCGTAAGGTACAGTAAAGGAATGTATAAAAGAGGAGTTGAGAAATAAGAAAATCTGCCTATGTGTGGATGAAACAACTGATGCTTAGAAACACAGCGTCATTCATTTAGTGCGTCCTTTAAAACGTGATGATCCACCAGCTTCATTGTTGTTATTCAGTAAAAGGATTCAGAAAACTAATGCAGAAACCGTTGTCAAGATAATAAAAGATTCGTTGAGAGAATTTTGTATCACAGGAACCCAAGTCACAATGTTCGTTACTGACGGAGCCGCAACAATTATGATTAAACTTTCAAATGGAAAAAGTGTCACAACTTATTTAGGAAAATGTATATTGTAACATAACTTTCTTTCAAAAAAAAGAGTGCACAGCAATATAGCTTAGGTAGTTTTTTAAAAACTCATCCAGCTTTGGTGACACTATGCAAGTTAGTCATGACCATTAGGAAACAATCCAGCACTAATGAAACGTTGAATTGCCAACTCTTCTGGAAGTTTTGCGTTCTAATACGTGGGGATTCGAATGCTCCAACAATGAGAATTGTGCTGGTTAGGCAGACCATTCGTCTAGATAATGTCAAAAAATAAGTCGTGCTCTTGAGACCATATTAAAATAAACTCGCAAAAACTACGTTCTTGAATTTTTGCCTTCCGCACGCAGAAATTCAAGACAATTACCGTTTCAATTATCCCCAACACAATAACTGTTTTAAATCAAAAGAAATATTTTCTTAACGTTTCTTTCTCCGCTTAAGAGCAGTATATACTTGTAATTAAATAATTGTATTTCTTTGTTGAAGACATTTGTTAACTTAATTCAAGAAAATCTTGCAGAAACTTTGAAGAAAGCTATTCTTTGTATAAGTAAATGGCCATTAAAACACAAAGCAATATTTTCTTAAGCGTAGTAAATAGTTTTCTTGGTTCCAGAAAGCGTTTAAGTATTGTTTATAAATCAAGTTTCATTTTCTCAAAATAAATTTTTTACCTAGAATGCTTGAAACGCATATTATTTATATGGCCTTAAGAAAATATTTATTTAATCCAAGAAATTTATTTTCTTGTATTATACTTTTTATTGTCTTCAAATAAAAATATTTTCTTGAATAGAGACTGATTTTTCCAAGAAAATCTATTTTCTTGATGCAAGAAACCATTTTCTGCGTATAATTGAAAATATTTTAGTTCAGTAGTATATGTAAGACTTATATTACCAAGTTTTCAGAATTTTTGATATATCGTTCGATGCAGTTTCTCGTGAGATACCTGTATAACTATTTTAATGTGGATATTACCGTATTGACATGATATTGTCAATACCACAATTATATGATAACAAAATCGACGTGCTAAAATAACTATTATAAAAATGCAATAAGTTACTCAAAAATAAAAACCAAACTAAAAATTTCTCCCTCCACAGAATTATCCAACACACAAACACGATATTAAAAAGTTATCTCCGCGTTGAGGCCTTTAGTGGCCTTTATCGCGTGCTCAAATTGTATTAATTTTCAACGAGTTCGCTAAGCATTCGGTTCTATAATCCACATAACCTTCGTAAGAAGCATGGCATCCGGCTCGGAAGATAATCTAACAGCGATCCTGTATGGTGTGAACGATTTGCGATTGGTAAGTCGTTGGCGATGATAGTCGCTGCTTTTTATTGATTTTCTACACGCTTTTGCTTGTTTAGTACGTAAGTGTTGGCCGCTAATTAATCTTAGGGATCCTAACTATAACACTTTCGAGCAAGATTCCCGTATCAAAGAATGCAGGTTCGTCATATTAAAGATATGTAGGTACTTATCGGAAACCACAACGACAGTTGCGGGGGAATATTTTTTTCGCATGCTTTAACGATTGGTAGGCTTGCAAATATGCGAGTGATTTTATTAAATACTTAATTTCTATTGTTTTAGTTATAATTGTTAAATTGAATCTGTAACCGAGGCAAAATGATGTACATGTTATTATATCTCCTAAATATTGCTAAAAATGTTATCTTTCTGCACATAAGCTTTATTTATTTAAAATAAATAAAGCAAAATAACAGTTGATAACAGCAGTTTTACTAAGCTAGTTAATCACTTAGTATCATGATATAACAAATAGGACTATGTCAGGAATATATTATAAAGAATCGAAAGTTACATTTACGTTGTTCGAAGTGACGCAACTACAAATCCCGATCAGGAATACAGAGTTAATCGAAGTAATATACACATTTTCGTGCTGATGTAACACCGTGTATTGTTTGGCGTATTACTTATAAACGAAATTAAAAATGTTACCAGTTTGGCTACACGAGTTCCATTGATTATCGAAGCTTAAATTGTCCTCTGTTCGTAGCAGATAACATTCTTTATCACAGGGGGGAACAAATACTAATTTGTTAAATAAACTTGTTACTAACATAGAGGTTTGATTGATATTTAATGTTTTTGTTTCGTGCAATTTTCTTCACAGAGAGAGAATAATGTTTTCTACTTTTAAGCCCGTTTGAAACGGTTACATCTTTGATAACAAATTTATTATGAAACGAGAGAGAACCTCCACGAAAACCAATAAATACTTAGAACCGTAGCCTGTCCTTGTCAGTTTATATCAAATTTAATAAAAAATTTGTAACATAAAGAAATATAAACAAAAAAATGTGCTAATTCTTTTAAATGAAACCCGTTTCTAGGAAAAATATAAAAATTATCAAAAATTATAATACAATCAGTTGAGGTTTTTCTAAGTAAATGACGTACGAAGTAAAATGTCCTCTACGTACAAGCTAATTTTAAGAAGTAAAAAATGTAATTAGCCTTTGGTTTAATAAATAACATTTTACAATGCCATATATGTGCGCAGTAGTTATGCTAAAGATGAATGATACAGTCATGCTTATATGTATTAGACACTACGGGAACCATTGTTTTCACATGTTGGGTGTTCTTTTTATTTCTAAACATACATTTTGATGGGTCTCCTTTTCAAACACGTGCGAATATTTACTCTTCACTCAGTTAATGGTTTTATTCTAGTGGCAATTGATGGAGTGTAAATTACATTTGAAGTATCAGTTCCGACATATGATAGTAATGGAACCGATGTGTTTTGGAAACAATGACCCTTATAAGCTCCAAAATTTAACAATATCAGATATTTTGTAATGAAATTAAAACGTGGGTAGGATTTAGATTTGCGTATTTTTGAATATACTTAAAGTTAAAGCAGTAAAAGTGAATCGTCAGTCGAAGCCGAACCCCGAGTTTCAATATCATCAATACTCATTTTCATCAATCAATATTCAATGTTTTTCTTTGACAATGAAAGTAATTTCAAATCTAATCTTCATTTGAAATATTTGTTTAGGGATACCACAAGGCAGCGTATTTGGATCTTTACTATTTTTTTTATATTTTCTCTATTCCACCAAAGGCAAGCTAAAACTTTTCAGCACACAGAGAAAGAAAGTTCTTGACCCAAACAAATATGCATTCAGTCAACCAAATCGTAATTTTAAATGGCGGCAAATATATATTTTTTTAGATTTCAAGAAATTATTTTTTTTACATCGTTATTTGATTCAAAAATATGATTTCTTGAAACAAAACCTCAAGTTTGATTTGAAAATCTATACGTTTGATTTCATATACGTAATATGTTTGATTCAACAGTACAGTTCTTTCTTTTAATGAACTTCATCAGTTTGAAACAAATATACTTTTCTTTAGCATTTATTTGACTTCACCTTTTAATGGCGAATGCTCCCAAAATGGGAACATACTAAAAAATCTCATTTTTATTGAGTTAATCATATTATCTGCATAAAATTGTTTTGTTTTAAAATATACATAGGTGTAAACTTTTCTGATTGTTAGTTATGCAAGTAATATGATTAATTCAATAAAAAAATTGATTTTTTAGTATGTTCGCATTTTGGGAACGTTCGCCATTAAAAGGTTAGACAAATATGTATTTGCTTAACAAAATATTTCTATGGTTCAAAGTATGCTGTTACTTTAAAATATATTATTCCGTTGGTATTATTACTCCAATGAAATCTTTAGTACGATAGATGCTTTCTTCTTTTTAGAGAAGAAAGCGTCCGTTTATGAGCACATAGGGTAACAATGTGATAAAAATACACAATCTTTTGAAAAACTTTATTGACATTGTGGATAAACTAACAAAAGTATATAAAGAATAAGTATGATGTCGAGAATTATTCTCCATTTTGTAGTGACGTGGTGCTTTTATTCTTGTAAATAAACCCTAGCTCCCTAAAATGCTGTTAACTTCCTCCATTATGTTAAGGTGATATCAAGGCCTTCCTAAAGATCTATGTGGTCGCAAGTAGAATCGGTGAACCTTAAATCTTACAGATTTCCTTCAAGTTTCTTCGAGATTACTCACATTTCCCAGGAACCTGTAAAGTGAATCTGGTTAGGTTAGGTTAGACCTTGATGTCGAAGTTGCAACCTGATTTTAACAATATTAATAACATCAAAATTAGGTTTTACATAGGTATCTATAAAAACAATACAATAACTATCCATGTATACGTAATTTTGTAATTGTATACGTACAACATTATTTCGATAAAGATGACATAACCACAAAATACTTTTGTTTGCAAATCATATTACAAAACTTACTACCTCGGTAATCTCGTAGGTATCCTGAGAATCGGGGACGAGTGACATGGATAACTGTATGGTTAGGTGCTAGAATGGTGCTAGGTATTATAGTAAAAAGAGTAGGAGATAGAACAGCAGATACCTCAACGGACTTATGCATGCGAGCATGTCTTATCCCTTGCCTTTGCTGAAATATATCAAAAAAGGAGGAAATATACTAACAACAAAACCATATCGGCAAGATTTCTGTAATTTTTGGTAATCCCCAATACAAATAGGAATTCTAATATTCACCGATCCCTCGCAACTATTTTATTTTTTTACACAGAAATGTTAACGTTAGTTCAATGGTCAAAATATATAAATCCATTATCCTACTTACCTATTATTTTCTTTATTTACATCTCGCCGCTTACGAACCACCATCTCACATAATCTAAATTAGAATTACGATTGCGATTGTCCTGCGTTCACGCAACGCAAATTGCCGACGACGCGCGAAGCGTACGATTCTAACATATATTTCTTTGACTCAACAAAATTATGTCAAAAAAAGACGTTTGTACATTCAAACAAATTCAATCTATTGCTCTTAAAAAATGTGCTTTCACTTTGTTGAATTAAATAAATAATTTCAAAGATATATATTTGTTTGATTCAAGAACTTTTTTTTTGTGTATCTGCACACATGTAGCAATGTATTCTGAGTTGAGGTACATGAAAATACTCCACACTAAATATTCAATTTGAAGTTATCATTATTTTGAAAGCGAGTTTCATTTAAAACCAGCTTATGGTATACTCAAAGTATATCTTTAAATGGAAACAATGCTGTTCGAGTTAATTATCTGAAATACTTATGTGAAGTAATCTAATATTATTGCAGAAGGTATTCAATATATTTAATTTAAAGTAAAATGTATGTTGTAAAATTTGAAATGTATATTTGAAAGTTATAATTTATATCTTTCCAATTCTTATTCTAAATCGTCCTCTGTGTTGTTCTTTGTTAAATTAATTTCCTTGTTCGATCATATCTGATTACATCAATCTAATCAAGCCATTTTGGGTGAGTTGATGAGCCATTGAACAGATTCTTTTTGTTGAAAATTCACTGTTTCAGTATCGAGGTTTCTGTTAAATCAGTGTAATGCATTTTTTGTAAGACATTTGTGCTTGTACATTTAATAATAATAATAATGATTTATTTCCTACTACATATATTACTACATATTACGTAAAAAAAGTAATAAAGTATTGTAGGAAATCTCAAGGTTTTTTCGTCAAGGGCAACCGTAACTAACCTTGCTCTTTCCAAAACACATGGAGGAAATAGAGAAAAAACTGAATATAAGACGACATGAAAAAATATAATTGAACAAATACTATCAATCTAAACTGAGCTACATACATACATAATACAGCATAACTAATTAACTACACACGCAATGAGCAAAAAAATAATGTGTAATTGCGAACGCCACGCCACATATGTACATTCTTCAAATCTGCTACATAATGATGGTAGAATCTTCTTCTGGACGGTTTAGCATTGTGTCATTTGTGGTGATTAACGTTTAGTCAAAAATGTGATATTCTTAAAAAAATTAAGAATGTCTCATTGAGATCTTGCTTTGAATTTTAAATTTACTTAAATTAACTATTTCTTAGAACAACCCAGATTTCTAGCCTTCCACAACCTAAAGAACTAGTTTAACAAGCATTACTATTGAATACAAATAGTATATTCCTCAAAATTAACGGACATACAAAATTTTTAAATAATATAATCTTAGATAAAGGAAAAAACATTTTGAAAAACTTTATGAAGTCTTGGACTTGTATATGGATGATAAACTAAGGTATGGTGTCTAATATTTATGGATGTGACTGTAAAAATTGTAATTACATCCATGAAATATGTTATTTGTGTCTGTCAGTGTCGGTATACTAGGAAAAAATGTTTGTTGAACCATGATATTAAATGTATTCCTGGAAATACTCTTTGGGATGTTGTTTTTGCGTTTCTATAATTTTTGGTTTGATGCTTGTATAATTAATTGTATGCAAATCCTATTTGTGGTTTCTTTAACTTAATTCAATTTAATAATAATAAATCTTTCTCTATATTAAAAATACATATCTTTTTCGTTGAAAAGAATTTTAGAAGATATACCATCTATCTGTTTATCTCTACACAGTTGTTGATAATTTCATAACGTATAGCGTGATAACCTTACAAGATATTGAATCCATTTTTTTGTATTTAATACTCTAATGTGCTAAACGAATTCGCTGTTAAATATCAATCTGGTTATTGTTATTTTAACTTATTATACAGGGGGTGTTAATTTTAAAGACGTAAGATCCATAAGCATTAGATTCAATCATCATTTTGATAAATCTTTTTACGGATAAAAATAAAGTTTTAGAAAATTATTCATATTTTGTATAGAACGTAATGACTAACAATTAATTCTCAGGGGTCAGTCATTGGACCTTTGTGTTTTCGCTGTACACCTATTATTTAATGATTCTCAATAATTTTATGGGTTGTTTTCATTATTGATTTACATGCGTTTCATTGTGATGCTTTAATAATATACTCTTAACATAATAATCTGTTCGATAAATGTAATTAATGAACATTTTATCTTGTTTTTAAAGGAACAAACACCAATTCCTGTACCTAACGATGATCGTAAGTTTTGATATATATTCCTTAACTTCTTTAAGTTTTTCGCTTCATAAAATTATCGAACTTAATATCAGTTTTGATAAACATAATTCACATTGCAAATAAGAATAGAGTTTATATGACTTACCTAAAAAAATTCTCAATATTTAGAAGTGCTACTGCAGATGGAAGCTGTTGGAATATGTGGATCCGACGTTCATTATTTGGTCAAGGGTTACATTGGACATTTCGTAGTCCGCCAACCAATGGTGATTGGTGAGAATTTTACAAAAGAGAATCGAAATAACTAATGAAAAATGGTTTTTTTGCTGAATTTAGGACATGAAGCAGCTGGAACAGTCGTTGAAGTTGGAAAGAACGTCAAAAATTTGAAACCGGGTAAATTTCCACCAACAGGAGCCAATTTTCTTAAATACTAACACGATATTTTCGCAAAGGTGATAGGGTGGCTATAGAACCGGGAGTTTCTTGCAGAAGATGTTCGTATTGCAAGGAAGGGCGTTATCATCTTTGTCCTGATATGGTTTTCTGCGCCACACCGCCCGTACATGGAAATTTAGCCAGGTACTATGTCCATGATGCAGATTTTTGCTTCAAGTAAGTCAAATGTGGTAAAAATTAATTGTATATCAGAAAAAATGCTCTTAATACTATTTCAGACTACCGGATCATGTTTCTTTTGAAGAGGGCGCTATTTTAGAACCACTTTCTGTAGGAGTTCACGGCTGTAAGCGTGCTGGGGTTGGTGTGGGTTCCATTGTACTTGTCTTGGGAGCTGGACCAATTGGCCTGTTGACGATGTTGGCTGCTAAAGCATTTGGAGCATCTACAGTTTTGATTACAGGTATGATTTACGTTTAATGATCTTATCCTTATCTGAAATGAGCAATTAATAAGTTTAATACTAGACTTAAGATCGACCACTTCTTTTATAGCATGGTGTTGCAATAGTTGATTCACCATTTATTAAATAAGACAACTTATTTTCATACTTAAGTACCTTACTTTGTATTAACTACTTGGATGTTTGATATAATTCAGTTGTTGTACATTGATTGATACTTTGTAATTCCTACTAACCTTGAAATACTTGATAAAATATATTTTGTTGGTTTAACAATTCCTTGTTCTCCGTATAATGAAAATGCTTGGTCTGCAGTTTACTGATTACTTTCGCTTATATGTTTTTTTTTAATTACTACACATGTACTTTCTTTTGAACACATTTCTTTAGATATCTCGCAATATCGATTGAAAGTTGCTAAAGAATTAGGGGCAGATCACACTCTGCTGGTTGACAAAAACGCTTCTGATGAAGAGATCATAAAGGAAGTGGTAGAGAAACTTGGTGATCAACCGACTGTTAGTATGGATTGCAGTGGAGCCGAGCAATCTGTCAGGATTGCAATTCAGGTTGGTTTTCTTTGGAATTTTTTCTCAAGGTAAAAGATTTTTTTATTGTTAGGCGACCAAATCTGGTGGTTGTGCCTTATTGATTGGAATGGGACAATCAGAAATGAATCTACCGTTAGCAAACGCTCTAATTCGCGAAGTTGACATCAGAGGCGTCTTCAGATATTGCAACGAGTATGTTTTAAGGTCCTTCCATTAGATTTTAGCATGTTTAGTCCTTGTTCAAATGTATTTCCGAGTAAATTAAATAACTAAGCTTTAAATGTAAATTACACGTGTCTGTCTCGTCTATCTTTTTTAATTCTCTTTTTTTTCTCTCATTCCAAGCTATCCGACGTCTCTAGACCTGATCGCCACGGGGAAAATTAACGTTAAGCCCTTGATAACGCACCACTACACATTGGAGCAGACTTTGGAAGCGTTCGAAACGGCTAAAACCGGTGCCGGTAATCCCATCAAGGTGATGATACACGCGAATCGAGACTGGAAGCCTTAATAATATGCATTAGCATAATATCAACACGTCGAGTCTGCAAGTACAAATACAATGTGTCTTGTATTCTTGTTTTTTGTATGTAATCTAATGTAAGAGCCTTTTTTAGTCCTTGTTTTGACGTCCCGATTTTGCCTTTATATATTTTTTTTGTGCCCGAGGAAGGAACTACAATAATAAAAGGATACAGGAGCAAGACCTGGTTTTATTTGGAGTGACCCATTTTTATCTCTGATAGGATTCCAGTAAGGAGTTGCATGAAAATATGCAAATATACAAAATCTTTAGTAGGTAAAATAGACAAAGATGTTATTAATTTAGAAGTATACATATCAAGTGAAGTGATGTTAACATCATAACTAGATTTCGAAGTTCTAACAGCGCCATACAAGCACAGAAGGTTTATCTATATATAATTAAAAGCAGTGTTGTCAGATTGAATTACATGTCGCAATTTGGGCTACTTTTAAGATATTTGCAGCAATTCTTTTAGGCTTTAATTGCAAAAAATTGACACCATAAGATGCGTTTATTTAGTAAATGCCGTTTGACATGATGCTGGCCTGTGTTACCTATGTACTACATACTATAATAGAATCCATAATAGATTTTAATGTCACCGGAACGTATTTTTAAATAGAGAAAGATGTGTTGTTTTAGAGTAACTAACATCAGATAATATAAAAAATTAAAAAAAAAACAACGTAACTAAATAATACCTGGTAACATGTCGAAACAGTATGGACTATCAGAAATAATTATCGGTTGTCAGCACATTCAACACACGTGCAATGTTTTTCTAGTACAAACATTGGGTGAAATATACAGATATTAAATTAAAACTAATGCGAAAAATGTATAGCTTCTTTCATAACTTTAAGTGTAGTTTGGGTTAGGGTTTAATATTGAATGTTGTCAGCACGAGCTGGGAAATTCCAAGATCTTAGAAACAAGCACATTTCCAGGTGTACGGATTAAAACTATATTTACATACACAGACACAATCACACTTGAATACATATTATTGGGGTAATTTATATGATTATGGGATTAGAAACGAAAAATATTCTTTCTCATTGTCGTGTCTCTAACGTCCGGGGAGGAAACTGCTTTTGAGATCATAGGCGTAAGTACCTTTTAAAAATAATTTAATTGGTTTGAGTGTGCCTGCTTCAATTAATGTAACATGCCGAAAACACGCGAATTGTCGATTGTTGAAAGTTGAAAGTCAAATAGTGTTCTGGAAATCACTTGGTTTATCTCAAACGGTAATAGTAAAAAAATTAAAGTATGTATTCACGTTGTGTTGTACAAAATACGTTAAAATACTTTCACGAGACTAGTTTTTACAAAAATAGAAAGAAAAGTGGACAAAAATGCATTATTGCAGCAAGAGATGATAGGCATTTTGAAAGAACGGCATTACGAGATTGAAGAATGTCAGCAAAAGACTTATCTAGTGAGTTTTGGGTGCATCGTAAAGTTGCAATTTCAGTGGGAACTGTAAGAAGACTTAAAGTAGCGAATTTCAATGGCCATGTAGCTCGTCGGAACATTGATAGAGGACCACAAGAAAGAGTGTTTTCAATGCGTAAAAGGTATGCACAATGGTCTATTGAATATTGATCAAAACTTATATGGTCCGATGAATCTAATATTGAGGCAAGTTTGAACATACCTAGTTTCATTTCACTTGACAACGACATCTGTGAAGAGAAATAACAAGGTATGCGGTTTTCCTTATTGTTAATTACAATTTTTCGGGTGACCGGTTACGCAGTTTGTACGGCCCAGGAAATGAGAAGCATTTTACGCCGATTGTATTGTATTGTTGATTGTATCGTAGGTGGAACTATTTTAAGGGGTCTTATTCACCAATAGGGTTCATTAATAGGACTTTACCTTTATAAGAATTTTTACTATTTGTATTGTGTGTTGCCTAATCTAGAACATGTAAATATGGAAATACACCATAATCTTTAAAAAGAAAGGTAATTGGGAGGGCCATGTTTTCTTTTGAATTACTTTTTATGCTGGTTACAGTTAGGGGCGTCCTCCTTTTACCCTGTTAATTGAATATTTATTGTTTCAAAATCATCATATAATCATTTAGATGCTGTAATAATAATAATAATAATTTGCCCAACAGAATAATCCAATTCGGATCATGAAATAGAAAGATACATGCACATATGTGAAAATATATAAATCGAAATTAAGTTTTTGCTACTAGAATATAAAAATATCATTATATAGTTCATGCGTTCCTCATCGAGTGTAATATCGGAGCTCCTTGAAGAATGTTAGTTCTCGCCGTTGGAAGGACAAACAACATACTCGAAGTAAAGAGATTTTAGGGCAGCGATGTTAGTGAAATTTCTAGTGCATCGGAAAATGAATCCTAGCGACCTGTATGCAGAGGTGGTAATATTTAGCGCGTGATCAGTGAAGCTAAGTTTGTAATCAAATGTGACGCCTAGGTCCCTAACTAAGTTCTTTCTTTCGATGGGAGTGTTGTTGATGGAATAAGTAGTATGAATAGCATTCAGTTTCCATGTGAATGTCACGACACAACATTTGCTGGTGTTTAAAATGAGCTTATTCACTAAACATCAGTTGTAAATGGTATTCAGGTTATTCTGAAGAAATTCCGCATCTTGTGGGTCTCTTATCTGATGGTAAATATTTAAATCATCTACTGCGTATGCAAGTCTGGTGCAATTAAAAGAAGTTATTAAGTTATTTACAAGCAGAATGAACATTAAAGGACCCAGATTTAAACCTTTGGGTACTCCAGACGTGGAATAGGATTTTGACTTGTAGCCATTGTAAGTGACGTAGTTAACTCTCTCCGCAAGATAGGAATTCATAAGTATAACCAACGAATTGCTAAAACCAAAGCATGAAAGCGTACATAGTAAAACATAGTAATCAATGGTATCAAATGCACGGCTGAAGTCAGTATAAATAACATCTAATTGACCACCGCTGTCTATGGTCTCGGCTATATCCTATGTCATGCAACATAGGTTCATTGTAGTGGAAAGATATGAAAGAAATCCATATTGAGATAAAGATACAAAAGGGTGACATTTAAATGAAATTACACTATAAAGAAGGTACAGGTTTGTATTGATAGATTAAAGAGTTTATACAATGGAGTGAGAAAAACGTTGGCACAATCTTTAACTAGGTAAGTAGGCACATAATCGTGTCCAGCATTAGGTTTAGCCTTTAAGTGTTTTATAGCTCCAGTAATATCTGCCAAATCTGCAGAAGGGATAGAAACCAGAGGGAAGTTTGTAAGACAGTCAGGTGTAACTCTTAGATAAAAATGTTACTGGCAAACGTAGATGCGAACGCATCGACAATAGACTGAGGTTCAGTGAATTCTTTATTATCATAATGTAATTTATTTCTCGATATATTCTATATTTCTTGAATTAATAAAGCCCCAAGAACCAGGTGGATCACCAATAATATATTGTTGGACATATTAAATGTAAGAATTATAAGCAATAGATAATTCTGCCTTAACAATTTTTCGTGCCCTGAATGAAATTTTAAGATATAATACTCATTTCCAGTAGTTTTCCACTTTCTGTGATAGTAAGACTTTAGCCTACCATTACTTGTTATAGAGTTAGTAAACTAGAGCGGATAATTATTACCTGATGTAGATCTTCGCAAAGGAACAGACAAGTTAAAAATTGAGGCACTTGTCTATGTTCGTATACCTAGTTATCAAGAAAAGACCAGTCGATATTAAGATCAGAATACAGTCTTGGAAAATTTAATTTGTAATGAGGTGAATAGCGTTCCATTTACAAATATTCGCTTTCGGCGCAATTGCTAAGATACTGAATAAGTTGAAATCGTAGTCATTTGTCTTGTGAGTTGTTGGTTACTTACATTATAGGTACGTAGTTGTTTACACTTCGTTTTCTTGGGGCGTTTTATTGTCATTACCCAAATCATCCATTCTTGAAAGTATTGACTAATGATAACTTGCTGCAGCTTGTCAACAAAATTCAAAAATATTGTAGGTTCAATGGCGCCTAACGCAAAAAATTCGTATTCCTTTTCCTAACATCTAATCAGTTCAATTTCAGTTGAGCTGGTTCATTCTCTGAATCATTATCAAATCATTTTAGTTTATAATCACTTAGTTATTATGTAAAAGGAAAACGTCCGTGGTTACAATCATGTTACAACTACATCTGATAGTTAAATCTTGCTTAAATCCGTATTGTGTCCATATCAAGATTCTAACTTCAAATTACGCTTGACATATTTGACAGTAATGGTGTAAATAAGTTTATTTGTTCCTCACTTGTAAACATTAATTTATCAAGCCACTGTATTCGCCTTGAAAATGTCTTTTAACTGGCTAGCCTGTAAAAATTTTACTGGCTAGTCAGTAAAATTTTACACCGGCGCTCATATATTTTATACTATTATAATTTGAAATGATAGCCAAAGTTTTTAACAATATATTTATTATTAACATTTGAAAATTGTGTCTTATTACTATCGTATACATTAAATATCATAGTGCAGTTGTTATTTCCACTAATATTGAAGTTTCCAAGCGATGTTAAGTCACTTGTATTTGTACGTGTATACTCTGTAGAAGTGGATGGCGTGGATTCTTTAAGTGGGAACATTCTTTTTGACAAATCAATCTTGTTATTAATTGAGTCATCCACGTAGCTCTTTGCAATTGTTGTTGATTTCCATCCCCCTGCACGTTTCAAAGTTAAAATATCACCACCCGCATCAACAACTATCGTTGCTCCAGTCCTCTAAATGAGTGACCTGTTTACAGTGCAAGCTTTTGTAATCCTGAATATTCAGCAATTTTCTTAGGTACTGTGCCAACAGTATGTTGACCTAAATTTAGGGCAACACATTTTCCATTCCGGTACGTCAAGAACAACCGCAGATCCTTACTTTTGTGAGGCCGTAAAGTCGCATATTTTCGATAAATAATACAAGGTTTAAAACTACACCCATCACCCTAGTTGTTAAATATTTGGTTTCGCGTAAGGTGATAACAATATATTTGTTCAAATCCTCCATGTCATTTAAAGTAAGGGATAGAAGCCCATCGCATCGACAACAACCAAATATACCAAAAATGATAATAACTTTGGCAAGCAACCACTTCTTGTCAGATGCTTCAAGTGTAAATTTTTCCACTTTTTCGTCAGAGTTTTAGCTTTCTTGGAAACATTACGTTTATTTCGTCTTTTCAAAAACGCAGCCACTATGAAATCTAAAAATGACAAATAAAAACCTGACAAAAAAAAAATTGAAGAAAAAAACAAAGGTGCGAACATCAATGATTTCTCTAACTTCTAAACAACTCTTAAGCATTGTTGACCACTTCGACCATAAGGAATTCGGGCTGAATTTGTTGGGCAAATTATTTATATACATTAATAAAACGTCCTCCGTGACGCCATTCACGTTGTTTTCCTTTTGCCACTTTTTGAACTCAGCGTATCTTGCTGAAGATTTTTCGGGCAACAAGCTGCATAGTAATTTCAATAAATCGAAAACGATAAATCTAAATGACATAACTAAACAACAAAATAAGTGACGTGCGTTTACAGAGCAATACGTCTGAAGTTCATACAAATATCGGAATTTCTAGAATTTTTGCTAGTTTATAATAGTTATTTACAAGTGAGGAATGAATAAAATATTCAACAATACACGCAAGGTAACGGGTTTTACTGGCTCGTCTTCGGCTCACCAGTCATATTTTTCTGTCCGCCAGTAAAAACCCTTTTACAATGCTAGTAACGTTAAATACTATTCTGTTTAACTCGTAAATGGCTAACGTGGTAATCTACGTCAATAAAAATAAAGTTAGCAGAATAAGAAATTTATTTCCTAGTAAAAAGTTAGAAGAATTTAGCAAACAATTATAGTAAGTGCTCAAAGTGATCATCTTCGGTTTCAATACAAATCCTTACTCGTCGTTTTATATTGTTAAATGCGTTAATGGGGTGTTGAGGCGTTATCGTGTCATAAACATTTTGAATTGCTTCCGTAAGTCCTTGTATTGTAGAGAAATAAAATAATGTAAAATACTTAGATCAGGAGAATGTAGAGGAAAATCTACTACATGGTTATGAAAATATTCATGTTGCAGGTTCATTGTTTGTAGTGTTTTATGTGCTGTGGCATTGTTTTGATGGAAGTATTCATCCCTCAGTTCGTCATCATGCAACTGGTTTAGAAAAGGTTGCAATAAGTTGTTACGATATCTTTCTGTGTTTACCGTTTCATGGAAAAATAGTGTACTAATAATTCAATCTTCTCCGGAAAGCTGATATCCAAACACCAACCTTTTCAGATTGCAATGGTATCATGAAATATGGGTTTTCACTGGACCATATACGCATGGTTTGTTTGTTAATAAAATCATTAAGGTGAAACCAAGCTTCGTCTGAGAAGAAGGATTTCTCAAAGATATTATTATTAATCATTATACATGTGATTTTGAAATCAATTGCAGTATTGCACTCTTACTACGTGGACAATGGGTTTAAGTTCTTGCACAAAAGGATTTTTATATGGATATTTTTCGAGATCTTCTCTAAGAATATGCTGATAAGTACCATATCACAAATTACTGCTTCCTGTGAAAGTTTTTTAATTGACTTTTTTGGTGAATGATCTACAGCCCTCCTCACATCCGCAATAGTTTCAGCTGTGCTTTTCTTGAGTCTACCACTACCGGGTTTGCGACTTACTGCACAAGTTTCACGACATTTAGCAACGCAACGAATAATTTATTGATATAAATCAAGATATGATACTGCAAAATGTGGAAACTTAAAACCATTCCCCATGCCATTATGAAAATAGCTTTCAATGATAAATGTTTGGTGATCTGTAGTAAACATGCTTCAAAATTTATAAGATGCGTCAATAAACATCAAATGTAATTTGAAATGTCAAACCTGTCAATGAATGTCAAATGTAATTTGTCAGAGGCGTGTTCCTTTTACCCTATTAACCAAATATTTATTAATTGATTTAAAATTGTTCAAAATGTAGCATCACCTTCATAAAAATTTGGGGCACCTCCTATAAGCCCCTTTTGACGTTTTTCCAATCTTGTGACTATGACTTGTCCATTTACGATTGACACTGACAGGCAATTTGACACGTTTTTAAATATTTTACAAAAGACATGTTTCAAATGGGTAATGTTATAATAGTACCGCTTGTCCCAGATTTTTATGAAAGCGATGGTACCTAATCTCTCTCAATGAAACATGACATGTAAAATCGCTCCATGCAGGAGCTGTACGTTCCACTGGTGTTGCTCGATCCAGAGAACTAGAATTACAAGCACCGAGCGCGTTAGTGCAGTCCAATGCAATACGCTACTAGTTATTTTGTAAAAAGGAGACGCCTCAAATGAAGTTGTACCCAACGTAAAAAATTTTCAAAAAAACGTGACCCTCTCGATTATATCATCATAAAAAAAAGATCATATTATACAATATGATTTTTCCATACCAAGAAACACAGTTTTTAAAAATTCACAAGAGTTGTAACGAAAGCTGTAGAACATGTGCTTTCAAATTACTCTATTGAAATTTACCTTGGTCCTATTAAAACATTTTTCTGCCTCGAATTTTGTTCCTAGTAGAGACTGCAAATTCGACATATATTGTATGTAAAGGAAGCTGTTTTGTAAACGAAAGGAAAGATGACCAAGTATGAAATGTAGCGGCATGTTCCATGTAGCAATATATCCCGCATCCTATATTTAATCTCTGGACACTTCCTCTACTAATTTTTGAAATCTTTAGAACTTTATTTTGGTTCTCTTACAACGAATTGAAGAAAACCTGCAATAGTTAATCGAAGAGACATTTTACTGCTTGATTAAATAAGGGAGACACTTGAAACTTGTGCAGGAACGTTAGCATACAGAATAAATCAACTAAAAAAGAAACTTATACGTTTATTGATCAAAGATTTCTATTACGATAAAAGTTCTTAATGTAGATTTTCGTCTGGTTCCAGTTAGGACCTTTTGAATACCTTTTTCCCAAGTTAAAATTCCCCATACGAATTTAGTTGTTTTTCGCTATCCACCCGTTGAGCATTCCAGACGACACAACGATCAAAAAGAGATTATAACTCAATCTAGACGCGTTTAAATCCGTAAAGTTCTTCAAAATTTATGCGATCTACAAGTTAGATATTTTACTTTCGTTCTAGCTATATATACTTAGGTACTTGTTTCGGTAGCTCGCGTCGCGATAAAACTTAATTTAGACGGGGGATGGGTAAACTTCGTTTCAGGTGAGGCGTACGTAGGATTGTCGAGGAGGGAGTTCAGGGACGGTGAGGTGGAAAGTGCAGACAACTTTCACTACTTCGAAAACAATCAATTAAGTCTCTCGCCGAATCTCTCCCGAAACTGCTTTATCATCGTCGTTTCAACTGCTACGTACTACGTTACTTTGTTGTTGTGTTATTTTGTAAAAGATGGAGATCTTTAACATTGTGAGTCTGGCAAGCTATATGAACTTTGAGACTAGGGTGGGAGGTGGACGTAATGGTCTTCTGGATTTGAGCGTGAGCGTGAAAACCGTGGAGAGTTGCCAGACTGTATAGAGTACGTAGGAAAAGTATTGCCAAATGCAGAAACATTGTGAAACTCCAGAGAAAATCGTTATAAAAGAATAATTAAGATTTATTACCCAAGAAATCGAAAGAAGTACGCGGTAAAGAAAAGAATATAAGTTTTAACAATGAATGGCAGAAAATTGTGTGAATGTAGAAACAAGACCTTGAAGATCTTGCTGAATTATTTCGTCCGAGTTCTGGATGGGCGAAATACGAGACTAGCGCCTTAAGTTCTTACAAACAACCACTAGATGGTGCTATTGAGATTTGACATTATTATTTTCTTAAAATTAGATAACTGTTATTGTTGAACCAGTGGCAGTGCAGAAATTGGCCGAGTAGTTTGCTTACAGTGAGCGTTTAAAGAAAGCAATTTTGTGAAAAAATGGAAATTTGAAGTGGTTTAACATAGCAGCAATGCCTTGAATCGCTCCGTTCAAATTTTAGTAATGAAGCACCATCAGAAGAGATTATTTTCAATTGGTATGCAGAATTTCGTCATGGACGTGCTTCCGTCAGTGATGAATTTCATGAAGGTCAACCAAAATCCGTTGTTGTTCCAAAAAACCTCGGTGCTGTGAGCAACATGATTGAAGAGGACTTACCGTCAGATGGAGGCATCCTTAGGCAGACCGCTGTACATTTGATTTTGCGTGAACATTTAGGTGTGATTTCGCATAATTTGACCCGAACACAAAAAAGGCTCATGTTAATTGGTATAAGGAAATGCTCAAAAAATGCGGCAGGCGAACTTCAAAATCTGACTACAGCATCGTAACAGGTGATGAAATTTGGATATACTCGTACCAGCTGAAAACTAAGCAACAAACAACTGTTTGGGTGCTCCCAAATATACCGAATCCAACAAAAGTTCTTAATTCACGAAGCACTTCCAAGAAAATTATTGACTGTTTCTTTCATTGTACTGGACATGTCGCAAGCATTGCTTTGGAGGATCGAAAAACAATTAATGTTGCATAATATACAACAATTTGCTTGCCAGAAGTCACACACAGCACGTCAAACAATTGATTATTTGAATGAGAAAAACATTGAATTAATGTCGCATTGTTCATATTCACCTGGTTTATCGCTTAACGACTTCTTTTTCCCGAATGTCAAACAAAAAATGCGTGGATAGCGATTGTTATCAGCTCAAGAAGCTGTTGTAGCCTTCAAAACCCATATTTTGGAAGCACCGCCTTCAGAGTGAAAAGAATGTTTCGAGAACGCATGCAAAAGTATATGTTAATGGTGAATATTTTGAAAAATAACAAAACGATTTGTACCCATATCCCTCGTATTCCATGGTAAATATGACATAGATAGCTTTATTTTTATAATAGACTTGTAGAATATAGTAGAATACCATTGTTGTTGTATTTAATAGGCGAAGCGTTGGATTACGGAATACACCTCGCATTTCTAGACATCAATACTATGATCATTAGCCGACCTTCCCCGGATCAGAGAATATTCTGAATCCAGAGGTGTTCCAACCTTTGGTAGGGATTTTTAATGTGTTAAACATCTGACACGGGATCTACGGTTTTACTTCCTTATCCAAGAAGAACCATCCCAGTCGGGATATGAACCCGAACCGTTTGGATCTAAAGGCAAGTATGCTAATCATTCGACCATGGGGCGGTAAAAAAGTACATTTTTAGTTACACCTGTAAATACCCAATGGTATTTACAGAATTTAGAAGACTAACAATTAGCTTTGTAAAAGATAATTTTTAAAATCACACAAACAGTATAAATTCTATATTCTATTTATTTTTATGTATTTTTTTTATAGGAAACTGCTGACAGATTATGAACAGTGATTGAACATTTACTGCAGGCAACGTTACTATTATCGGATCTTTTAAGAATTATTATTTTAATGTAAATTTCACTAAATACTGTTAATCAATGGAATAATTTAATTCTATATTTTGTAGTTTAAGGTAAGTTTGAAATAAATGAACCCAAAAATACTTTGTATTTTTAGCAAGAGAGTAGAAGGAACTGGAAAAATCACAAAACAATTAGTAGAAGCGGCAAAAAGGATGTAACTGGAGATTAATATAATAAAGATTAGTATAACATGAAATTGAAGAACCAACGAAAGAAAAAAAAAACAATTAGAGAAAATCTTAAAACCTTCATGGAACAAGGAGAAATCTTAGAAATCGAAGAAGTTGAAAGTTTTATGTATCTGGGTATTTTACTAACAATAAGTAATAAATGCGACGAAGAAAAGGATATTGATTTCAGAATCGCCAGAGCAAATAGATGTGCAGAAAATTTAGGAAAGACACCAAAGTCGAAAGAAATATAAAAAAAAGCAAAATTGGGGATTTATGAGACAATCATTCGCCCGACATTAACATATGCCTTTGAAACATATGCCTATGCCTTTGAAGCCTAGAAGCTAAAAGTTAGAAATGTATGAAAGAAAATCCTGCAGAGGCTCTGCGGAGGAAAATTATCTGAGCTAGGCTGGGAAAGGAACCGTATGAAATATATGGGGAACCTAAAATCAGCGACTTCATTAAGGCTAGAAGAATGGGGTAGCTAGGTCATCTAGAAAGGCTGGAGACAGAGTGGTTAAGAATATAGTGTGGAAGGTACCGGAAGGCAGAAAGAAAATAGATAGACCCAAAAGACAATGGAGAGAAACGGTTGTAGAAGATTTAAGAGAAAAACAAATAAACAACTAGAAAGAAAAAGCAAGAGATAGAGTAGTGTGGAAGAGAATCACAGAGCTATGTGCCTAAACTTTGTGGGTAGCATGATCATAAAAATATGACACTAATTAAATAGAGCATACTACAAAGGATACTTCATTTTATTTGGACTTATCATTATTACAGAAAAAATTATATTCACTGATAAGATTATGCATACAAGATAGATTAATCCAGGTACGTGTGGTGTCGATCATACCCTTTGCACTGAAGGTACTGCTTCCTTCTGCATGTAAGCTGGTATACAAGCTTCTGTAGTGGTTGTGGTTGTCTCGGTCACGTTCATGCAAATCATTGGGACAGGTGTCGTCTCTAAATTGAGGACCGGCATTTGTCGATTCTGTATCAATAATTTATAGAATTCAACCGAACTTTTCGCCACCCTCCTCCTGCTGGGATTGTTGAAATCAACGAAGTACAGTCCAAATTTAACGGTGTACCCATCGGTCCACTCCATGTTGTCCAATAAGCTCCAAATTGTATAGGCTTTGACGTTACATTGGTCGTACTTAATAGCGTCTAGCATAGATCTCAGGTAAGCCTACAAATGGTCAAAGAAAACAGTTGGAATTTCGATTAATAATGCATCTTCTTACGGTGTGATAATTTACTCTTCCCTTATCGTTTAACTCGCCCCGATCAGCGAAACCATTCTCCGTTATGTATATCGGTGGGTTATCGTACTGCGCTTTGATCCAGCACAACAATTTCCTGAAACCCCAAGGGACAACTTTCAACCAAGACACACTACTTGACTCCCACTTTGGATCCTGCTCTTTATGTACGCCAAGGTCCTTTTTTCTATAATCCGTAGAATTCTGAGGCTCTTCGTCGCAGCTAACCAAGTTTGTTGTATAATGGTTAAGGCCCAAGAAATCCGCGGTGCCTCTGATTAATCTCACTTCGCCTCTGGTGAATTTCGGCAATCTAGATGCGGTGAAGTTGTCCATCTGGCTGAATTTCTCTATACGTTCCTTCATTATATCAGGATAGTCGCCTTTTTTGGAAAAGATGGGGTTTGCCCACCAACCAAACTGGAATTGCATATGCCTTTTTACTAAAAATATATTTTTGCAAGTTAATCTATTGATTTACTTACCTCCATTTGTAAGACTCTTTCCGAGGCTTCCTCCTCGGTTTTATTCTTTGGTTCGTACCACGGTGATGATATAGCGATCCCAATTTGACCTAAAATCAAATTAAAGTAAATTATACTTAATATATGACCTAAGAACCAAATGTTTACCTTGGCATCGATGTCTGTATTTAGAATTATATAAATGATAAGCTCTTGCATGCGCCAATAACAAAGTTCTTCCACACAAGTAATCAGCTATTCCAGATAAATTCACATTAGGAGCATTTATACCCTGCCCATAGCCGGTCTCGCATACTTCACCAGGTTCATTAAAAGTAATCCAATATGAAACATATTTTCCCCAAAGATCAAACACTACATTAGCATACTCCTCAAAGTACTTGGCCATAAGCGGATTGGTCCAACCACCCAGTTCTTGTAGCGGTTGTGGTAGATCCCAGTGGTATAAGGTGACCATCGGTTTGATGTCTAAACGAACCATATGGGTGATCAAGTCCGTGTAATATCTCACACCGTCGGGGTTGATGTAATTGCTGAAACCGGTTGGTAGGAGCCTTGACCATGATATGGAGAAACGATAAAAATCGACACCCAAATACATTAGATAACTAACGTCTTCTAGGTAGTATTGATAGGAGTTACAGGATACATCACCAGTGCTTCTATCTTTGATTTTTTCGGGATAAGTGTGGACAAGGTGGTCCCAAATATTCTCACCTTTACCTATCCAAAAAGAGGAGATGAATTCAAATGTAAAAAATAGTCTGTCTTGATAACTACCCTATGAGCCAAAATGATTGTCGTCTGTTTAAATTTCGCGTACATAAGCGTTCGTTGTTACTGTTATTATTTGGTTTACTTTTATTGCTTCATTAATATTATAGTTCTTTTTTTTGTATTTGCAATAATTTTAAATCAGTTCTTCTCTGAGCTATTGATGTTTGCGTAAGTTATTACGACTATGTTTAAGGCTATGTATTAACATAAGTGGCAGCAAATAATGGTTTTTACAAAATAGCAGGAGGCTTTTATTTTGAAGGCACATTTTCGCAGTGGCACTCGGAATGAAGATGAGATGTGGAGTAACTTTTTGCAGTTCTGCATTGCATAATTTAATAAAAGAATTTCCACATGCGTCCTTATAAAGTGCCTGTAGTGTAAGAGTTACTGCCAGTAGACAACGAAGAAAGAATGCAGTATTGCCACTGGTTCAATGACAATGATATCCTCGATTTAACATTTATGTCAGATGAAGCATGGTTTCATTTATTGGGTAATGTTAATAATCAAAACTACAGAATTTGGGCTTCAAATAATTCTCATAATTTTGTTGAAACAACTTTACATCCCATTAAAATTGGTATTTGGATAGGTATGTCTAGACGGCGCATTATAGGTCCAATATTTTTTCACACCATTAATGGTGAGAGGTACCGATCCCAAATTTTGGATCCATTCTTAAATGAGCTGGATTTTTATTTATTTTTCTGTTTAAAAAATAAAATTTTTCAAAATCGCCTTCATAATTTGGATAAGCTACAGCAAGCAATTGAACGAGAAGTGAGAAGCATCACAGTGGATACTTTGCAGAGAGCGTTTGAAAATATAAAACGGAGAGTACAAGTATGCATTGAGAACGGAGGTGGACATTTCGAACACTTAATTTAATATAACATTTATTATTGTTATTATTAATTGTATATTTTCTGATGTATTTATTTCTCAAACATATTTTTATAAATTTAATTGCAAGCTCATTAATATGTTAAACGTATTTTAATAAATTAATAAAACTTTAAACCCCTTTTTCTTAAATTCAATATATTTTTGTAATTTCATTCTTTCTACAATATAATTTTCTTCGTACGCCAATGAATATCTATTTTTTTTAATTTGATGCCATAATGCCAAATTTGGTTATCAAAACGTTACGCGGGAAATTCAAACAGGCGATAATCTTCTTGGCTCGCCCGGTATATTTCACGGTGTGATCAAAAATATCTTGAAAAGGATGAATGGGCATAATAATAATGGGTTATAAATTTTAGTGGTGTTTTTGTGTATGATTTCCAGTAAGTTAGATTAAAAATCGGAAATTCTTTTTCATAACTTGCATCCAAAAATCGCATTTCTAGCTGAACGTATCTATTTTTAAATTTGACAGTTCTACAATTGAGGTTGTAGTCACCAACATCTATAATTCTAACGTAACACGCGCCCGATGCAAACTATGCGAAATATTTTCAGCTAAGTAAATCCTAGTAGCTTAAAAATGGTAAAAGTAATGTAGATAATGCGGTAGCATTGTAAGTGCCAAAAATATCCAAGTTTTTAATGAGAAGCTTCTAGCTAGAAGCATATTGCTGACTATCAAAATTATGGTCTACTTTGTGGGTTTTGCAAATATTTGTGCATAGCTCAATACCAAGCATGAAATCTAAACGTATTTACTTCAAATATCTTTTTTCTTTCAATAAAATATAGTTGTAAATCGAAATACTCACCGCTAGCATTCCATCCACCCTCAATCTGATAAGAAGCGGTAGCGGCGCCGAATAAAAAATTGTTTGGGAATTCGGATGAACTAGTTTCGACTTCGAGTAGCAGAGAATTTACGAGAAACGTCAAGAAAAGCGCATACAACATGATCAAATTTTGTCACGGTTCACGTCAAAAAAAAACAAGCCGCGCAAAATATTGTTAATCGTCCGAGAACCGCTGCTTCGTCCATGCGATATGGACGTGCAGCTTCCGGTGGAGTAGAGATAGCTACTATTGCACTTCACCTCGCTCATCCTCGGTTGAAATCATAGCTGTTATTAGCATACTGACAGGAATGCTATATAGGGTTATTCATAATAAAGCTACACTTTGAAGTTGCCGTAATCTTTAAGAATCCAATGGAGAAGCATGTTAGAGTAGGTCTTGTGCATCGCTATTATGAATAGGTAAGAACTGTAACTCAAGATGTAGGAAAATTTAGAACAAAAAGTGATTCAAATGGATCCTTTATAACGTCATAGTAATTAAATCTTGATAAAACAAATCAAAATAAAATCAGAACAGCATAAAGAAAAAGCACAAACTAAAGAAATAAGCATAGGGGAAATTAAAGAAGCTACATAAAAGTTAAAATTAGGTAAGGCTCCAGGCGATAATAGAATAACGACCGATATGATGAGAGCATTACCAGAAAACGCTCTAAATAGATTGAGAGAAATTATGAATGATATAATGAAGGATAGAGTCCCAATAAATTGGGCAACGGGTATTATAATACCTATATATAAAAAAGGAGATAGTAAAGTGTGCCAAAACTACAGAAAAGATAACACTAATTAGCACAGTAGTGAAAACTTATGTCAGAATACTAGGAGAGGACAAAAACCATGATAATAGGAAAGATACAACAACAAAATGTAGCATAAATAGATGAAGGGGAAGTAGAACAAGTACGGAAATTTAAATATCTAAGATCAACGATATCAAACGCAAGAGTGACACCAGGAGGAAAAATTTACAATAGCATAAAAAATACGTTTCTGGGAGAGAAGGAAATTCCAAAAGACGTCAAGGTTTAAATATTCAAAGAAGTAATAACATCTGTAATAACATTCGCAGCAGAAACGTGGACAATGACGGAAAGAAACCGAGCAAGAATAACAGCAACAGAGATGAGATTCTCAAGAAGAATTGAGAACAAAACGAAAAGAGATAGAATTAGGAATACAACTATCAGGAGTAATCTGGAAGTGAAACCCGTAGTGGAAGTCATCGAGGAAGCGCAAATGAGATGATATGGTTACGTCAACAGAATGCAAGAGAGTGAAATAGTAAGACAAGTTCTAGAAGACCTAGAATAGCATGGTTGGAGGATGTAAGATTAGGAGCAGTAAAGAGGGACGAAAACCGGGAGAATAGCCAACAGACTACACACGACAGGAAGAGATGGCGAGAAATATGTAAGAAGAGCATAAGCTAACAGCCAAGTTTTGAATTAAACAACAAGAGAAATAATAAGATGCTGGGAAAGGAAAATACTCCTGAGAATAATGGAAGGGACAAACGGAAGCGGGATATGTAAGGAGGACCAATGAGGAAACATGACTTATACAAAGAACCTCAAGTAGATATGGTTGTCAAAGCAAGAAGGCTACAATAGCTGGGTCATATAGAAAGAATGGCAGAAGATAGAACGGCTAAGGAAATAGCGTGGAAGACACCAGAATATAAGAGAAAAAAAGGATGACGTAGGAAATGATCGAGAGAAAAGCCGTGTTAGAAGATCTAGAGCATAAAGAAATAACAGATTGGAAAAGGAAAGCCCAAAATAGAAAAAAACTGGAGAAGAATAACAAAGCTCTGGGCCTAAATGACCTGCCAAAAAGCTATACAGTGCGGTCCTAAAGTGTCCTTCCCCCATGCTAACTTTTAAACAACAGAAGCAAGCGTTTAAAAAAAATAGATCGATTTCTATTTTTTATGAGCTAACTTTTTCCGTTATCAGCATTTCAATTGTATTTCCGGTTTCACCAGAAGTGAGGTCAACTTTTCTTTTTAAATAGAATACCCTGTATATTTTTACGTTTTTGGAAAAGTAATCAAAAGACGAATCGAACGATACCACATATGTTATACTTTAACTTAGGAAATATGACGATATCCAGCAATAAAGGTTTTGGTAATGTTTTTGTTGTTACGCAAAGTTGGCTAGGAAAAAGCGCCAAATTGTTTCTTGTGACACCAGACTAATCTAAAGAGCTCGTTGCTAAGCAAAGTAATCATAACAATTGCCAAACTGTCAAAGCTCAACTCCAAAAGCGTGGATTATTCTTGTTATTTATAATAAATAATAATTTCAATGTATTATATGTGTATGTTGCAATTTAATTTTTTAAAATATAGAGTTTTAGTGCAATATACAAATAATTAAGCGAACATTTCATTTGTTGGTTGAAAAGAAAATAATTTATTCTATTCAAAGCGAACATCTGAATAAGGATTTTAAAGACAGTAGTTTGTTGTATGATATATTAAAGGGACGAAGGTTTTGCGTTTACAATGTTATTTTAATTTAAATTTTAAGTAAACCATGTGTTTTGCCATGCAAATTCGACTATACTTACTTTTCAGACATTTGTTTGCAATATTTCTCTATTACAAATAGAAATGTTGTGCCTCTTAATACTTCCTTCCCAGGGCTTGTCACGTATTCGTAATACTTTTATTGCAGTTTTTGTTGAACATTTGGTTGCTAATACTTATAATTGAATTACTGTATACTTTGCGGAATAATCTAGTAACATTTTTAAATCTAGGGTTACGGTTTTAAAATTATTGGGTTGAAACATATTCAGTCAATAGAATTAAAGACTTTTGTTTTAGTATTATTGACTAAGCATTTTAATTTCTCTTGGTGCGTAAATAGAATAGAGCAAAGTGAAGCAATTTGAAGTGATTCTCATACGAGAGAAGAGAATCAATTCTGGTGGTTCCACTGAAACTAATCTAACTGCCAGTGAAACATGCGCTTTGAAATATGCTCCACTTACATTATGTGACATTGAGCGAACGTTACACTATATTATATTAAAATAATACTTAAGAAATCAAAAATTTGTTTGCCTTTTTTTATTTTCATTACCCTTTTTCAGTGTACGTTGTCCTTTCCAAATCGTTTAAAGTGCCTTTTTTGACATTTATTGTGCCTTTTTTTCATATTTTTGGTGCCAAAAAGTCAGACTCTAGTAATTACGAAGTACTAGTGAAAATTGCTAAATAATTAATTATTGCTAGGTGAATCATTGCAAATAATAGATGATGTACAAAACGCCTTACCAACTTTAAATGACGAGAGACGTACTGACAGTGTAATAGGAAAAATCAGAATTTTGTCAGACTAATACTCAGTATTTCCAATCTTGATGAATCTAGAATTAACAATCAAAGGCATGAGTACATATACAACAGTGTGATATATTTATTCTTGAAGAATGTTTTATAGCAAAAGAAATATTCGGATCCGTTAAATAAGTTCAGATTCCTTTTTAACTATGTAAATATCGCACCTTTAAAGGCTGAGAGGTGGGTTTCTTGATATAAAAACATTTTTCTAGGACGTGGGGTGATAAGTAGAGCGAGGTAATCGTCTCTGCGATACATAGGCGTTTCACCGGGGTAGCGAGCTGTGTGCAAAAATTGATTCTCGCTTTATCAGCGTCCGCTTGTTTATTTCTCGTTCAGTTTAGGAAACGAGATATAATTACCTATAATTATTAATTTAAAATGTGTAACATGAACAAGGCTAAAAACGACCCTTTGCTGGCACAGTAAATAAGTTTATCTGTGACTTTCCAGATATGTTCTACGACGGTGCTAAAATAGTTTGTAAAGTGTGCGAGAAACATTTGATGTGCTGGAACAAGGCGGATTGTGACAAACATGTAAATACCGAAGAACACAGAAATAGAAAAAAAGAGCGAGCCAACGAGAATTGCCTTTATTTTCGATTTACTTGTCATGATGATAACCTGGAATTTGTCACTTCTCTTACTCGAAAAAGAACCGTTTTAGAATTTTTGGGATAAGTACAACCCCGTACAACCCCCCAACTACGAAAACGGCACGTAAGCATGTTTTCTTTGTACTCGAAGACGTAGAAAAGAAAATCAAATCCACATTAAAAAATCAGTTGCTTTGGTTATGTGTTGATGAGACAACAGATTGTAAAAGAAATTCTATTCTAAATGTTATAGCACGTATACTGGACCCTCACAAACCGACATTTCCACTGTTACTAGCTAGCAAAAAACTGGGAAAGTGTACTGGTGCAGCAATCGTGAGGGTGATACTTGGTACGTTAGAAAACTTTCAAGTCTCACCACGTCAAGTGTTGATGTTTATGAGCGATGGTGCCGCGACAATGCGTTCGGTAGGACGTTCTCTTCTTGAACACGGTTGCAAGTGTTTACATGTTACTTGTAAAGTGCATGCTTTACATTTTGTAGCAGAAACTACTCGACAATATTCACCGGGGGTACATGCATTAATAGTAACTACAAAAAAAGGGTTTCTCGAATCTCCAAAACGTCTTCGATCATTTCACGTACAGTGTCCTGGTATTCTTGAACCATCACAGCCGATCCTTGCACGTTGGAGAACATGGTTGCAGGTAGCTCTTTATTATGTTAAATATTTCAAACAAGTAAAAGCTGTTATTCTACAATTCAATCCTTGCCAAAGCTGCAGCCAAAATTTCAAGATATTTCCGTTGAAACAAACTATTCGTAACAACTATAAGGGATTATATGGCACAATAGAACAGGTGTAAAATGAGCGTTGTCGTATAGTGGAGCCACTGCAAATAGTGGACGAAGTACATACACTGCTACGCATTACGCATGTCGTAAAATATAATCGCGTTTTAGAAGAGTTCGACTGTGTTAAAGAAAGATTCCGATTTTATCACATTAAAACAAATTGATGATGATGTATCGACTAATCCATTAACTGAATTCAAAGAGTGTTTTGATCATGCATGTATTACATCCGAAGTTTCGAACGATTTTTTAAAAAAATATTAACACATTTTTTTAACCTCGGCGAACATCGTTCAACGAGACAACTCTGGAAATACATCTAATGCCGTCAACTTTTCACGACTCTTATCGAGTGGGTGACAATACTGATAATGGTGCTTCTACTTTTAATGTTCGGTAATTCCGATGCAGCCCGCCAACCTACTTGATAACGCTGTTTAAGAGGGTGAGTGTTTCACAACTTTTCAGATATTGCAATTCTTGATTGGTTCTATTATTATTATTGCATTTATTACTTATTTTTTGGTATTTTACTTATTAACGGAAGCGCACACCTATGCTGCGCAGAGACATTGCCTCGTTTTAGTTATAAGAATAAAGTTCTTATATAATTATAATAATAGAGTTGATTGCATAGCGCTCCTCAGTTAAATAAATTTAAATATATCACGTCTTGAATACCGTAATCATTGCACATTTTAGGTACAAGTGTGCCCATGTGTTCATATTATAATGCTATTTCCAGTAATATAGATATAAACTTTGATTCAGTGAAGTGTGTTGTATCGCAAGCAAAAGCACTCTATATTTTTTTATATGCTTTATGTTTTCTGTTTCTATTTTCCAAACTCGCATACATCAATTTCTTGTAAAATTTTCTGTATTTGGCTTCAACCTTTTCAAAATATACCGCCACATTGGCGCCGCTAATGTTCAGTACTAATTTCGGCCGCTTTACTAATGAGTTAATCACAACGTTAGAAGACTTTCCACTTGCCTGGCAACAAACTTTGTTTTTCCAGTTGGATGAAGCACCAGCTCATAATGCTTTCATTGTCATTGCTGCATTCATTGAATGCGACATTTAACCAGCGCTTAAATGCCACCCATGTACCAGTGCAATGGCCACTGAGATCACCCGATCTCACAACACTTCGTTATTTTTTATGGGGCCATCTCGAGACGGTAGTCTATGCAGATCCACCTTAAAACGTCGAGGATCTAAAAAACTAAATCTGTGGAAAAGATTAGAGACATGTGTTGTACAAAATGGTGAGAATTTTCAGTAATGTACTAAATAGGCTTCTATTAATCTAAAAAATATTATGTGTACAGCAAGAAAAAAATATGATGATTCGAAGAATGTCGAAGAATATACAGAGTTTGAACATTTGAAAGCACCGACAAATAGCAGGAATGATCTCAAACAAACAACTATTTAGTAATTTTTTTGTAAATTTCAAGATAATATAGTTATTTTCTTTTTTGAAAGACACTGTGTAGTATATTCCATTAAAAAAGAAGCAGAACTTTACGTGGCTATCCTGTAGATTTCAACACCACTTTGAACCATTCCTCCAATCGGATCTCATAGAAACAAAAAAAAATATTTAGAAAAATATTTATTTGCAAAGAGTCCACAGAGACGATTCACCTTGCATACCATATATTTCTTGATCAGCGTTATCAAAACACAAACCACAACTAAAAGGGGAATACCAACAATCAAACGGAGAGAAATAACATCCATCTCTATTGAAAACCTGCCTCTACGTCCAAGCAACGGATCTACGGATGAGGTACGGTGAGTAGTAGCCAGGTAGTCAGTCAGCCTCATATTCATACCATTTCATCCCCGCGCTTTAGGCCCACGGGGTGGCTTTCGTCGTTGTGTCGTGCGTTCCGCGGCCTGCCCATGCTTTCGGGATCCGCAAAACGTGCCGATACAATTGTCGAGTTGCGCTCCTCCGCAAGCGGAATGCTTAGTTCCGATCCAGACGTGTCGGTGGAATGTGCTGTGCAGAGTTGCTGGAATAGAGTGGGGAAACACGCGATCTGTGGGAAAGCGATCGAGATTCCTTAGAATTCCAGAGATCGAAAGTAACTTTCCTTGGCAATCGCTTTTGGGCAACTTTTTGGTACACTCTTTTCGATTTTATTTCCCTTTTAAAGTTTAAAATTTAGAGGAAATGTTTGTCAAAGGAAGAAGATGATAAATTTTCAATCGACAGGAGGTAAGTCCCATATTTTACTTCTAAATAAAACTGAAACGTAAGCTGACATCGTTTAGGAACCTTGTTGTCCTTTCCAATTTTATTCTCCGATAATAGTTCGTCTTCCTTTCCTCCGCTAATGATAATTTTTTATCTTGTTTATATTTTGCTGCTTCTCTGAGATATGGTGAGACATTAAACTTTTGTTTACCAGAAGTTATTTGGAGCAAACAGTACTTTCCTTTCAAAGAAACGAGAGATTCGGAAAAATTTTACATTTCACCGATTCATTTGGTCTACCGAAACAAAATTATTTATTAAAGTTTGATGCAGTTTATAAATGAATTGGGCTTTTCTTCTGGAGATTATTGGGAAAGCTTCGATTGTAAATGGAAGTTTTCTGTCAAATTAACGAATTTGTTCAAGTCAAAAGTATCTGCCTGATATACTCAGGAAGTACTTTTTAATGTTTGCTGAGGGAATCCTCAAAATTTGAAGCGTGATTTCCATTTGCTTCATTGTGGAATCTCCTTATAAGATCTTTTCACTCTTGACTAACGCAAGGTAGATTTCAATATCAGGTGAAATACTTTCGCCTGGAAGGTCTTCGTTTAAAAGGACGTTACACAGTAATTTGGAAGAACAAGTTACATTAATCAATTTTTAATGTAATTTGCATTGTCTATTAACGATATTAAATTACGTAAATCACGACTGTCAATAAGGTATATTATCACTTTAACAATTTGCCCTCATATACAGGGTGTGGACGACATAGGTGACTATCAAAGGAATCTATGATTAACGCTAGCCACGAGCGGTACTGCGCATCGGCGTAGAATCAGTTCGGACCGAGAGGAACGGTAGTATTACTTCGTCTGCAGAGCAGTACGGACATTTTCGCTGCCGGTCATTTGCGCAATTGTTTATCTGTCCTAGAAAAATTATGATTTCGTCAGCAAAACGACCGCGGTCGGACAAACTTCGAAAATTTATTGCAGAAATTCCAGACTTAATATATGAAGGTGCTAAAATTAAATGTGTAATCTGTAAAATCCCGTTAATGTGTTGGTCTAGGCAACATTGTCTACGACACGTAAATAGTGAAAAGCATGTCTCAAAAAGAAATTGCGCACGAGACAATGAAAAATTTATATTTAATTTATGCGTTACGTTTATCGCATGTAATATACCGTTTAATTTACTAGACAAGGAACCATTTATCTGCTTTTGGAATAACTATTCGGAGTGCAAATTACCAAGTCGAACATCGTTACGAAGAATTGTGCCATCTGCGCGCGAACATATTGAACAAAAAATAAAATCGGAGTTGAAGATCAAAAATTGTGGTTATGTGTCGACGAAACAACAGATCGGAAGAAACATTCTGTTCTTAATGTAATGGCACGCAAATTGGAACCTCATCAATCGGCACCTTCAATTCTATTAGTCTCCAAACGAATACAACAGTGTACTGCCGAAGTAATTTCAAAGTTAGTGTTAAATACATTGGACAAGTTTGAACTTTCAACAAACCAACTCTTGATGTTAGTGGGTGATGGTGTTGCAAACATGCTTTCTGTAGGCCGGTCTCTTAAAAAGCATTCTGCTAATTTGTTACACATTACGTGTAAAATTCATGCTCTCAATCTTGTGGCGGATAGTATCAGAAATTGTTATCCTGAGGTAGACGCTTTAATAGCGCATACCAAAGCAGTATTTGTCAAATCACCGAAACGTATTCGCGAATTTCACAGACTGTGCCCCCGTATACCAGAGTCACCAGAACCTATTCTAACTCGTTGGGGAACATGGTTGCAGGCCGCGTTTTATTATCATAAATATTTTGACAATATTAAGAACGTGGTTTTACAATTCGATACAAAGGAAGCTGCCGCTATCCAGAAAAGCCAGTCGAAATTTCAAGATAGTCAGGTTAAAATGGATTTAAAAATCATTCACGACAATTACTTCGGGCTAGCAAATGCAATAGAAAAATTACAAAATCCTGCGGTGCCGTTAGAAGAATCTCTACGAATAGTGCAACATGTTCACGCACAGCTATGCGCGATTGAAGACGCAAAAAATGTTTCTGTTCTAGAAAAATTTGAAAGTGTTTTTGAGAAAAATTCTGATTTTGGCACATTAAGACACATTTGTGAAGGTGCGTCAACAGAATCGTTAAGTTATTGGAAAGATTATTTTACTTACGCAAATATTACGTCACTAGATGTAGAACGTTCGTTCTCTGCATATAAACGTATTTTTTCCTCATGCCGAACTAGTTTTGCCGAAACAACAGTTGAAACATATCTAATGTTGCAGATATTTAACAGACATTATTCACTTTGTGATTTCACGGAGGACTCTTAAAATGGTAAGTGTTTGAGCACGTGTTATTTAATTTTTATTTAAAAGATGAGCGAAATTATTTGCGGCAGCAAACATCTCTATTAGCAGAATAACTCTAGTGGAACGCGAGGCCTGGTCGACTCTACGCTACTTCGCAGTACCGCTCGTGGCCAGCTTTATCTATGATCCAACGCGAAGTGGGGTAAAGACAACGATAGCGCTGTACACACCCCTCAACTTATGAATGCAACTGATATTAGGCGATTATTATACTATATTGTGCGTTCTGCGCTTTGTGTATACTGGGTGGCCCAAAAGTAACTTCACATGTACACTTTAAACTCTTCCTCATGCAAAATCCTTTGAATTAGCTCACGTGAAATATCGGAATACTCTACATTTAATTATCTTGTGGACTTCTTTGGGCTCTGCATGACTGCCAAACACACAGACAGCTTATGTTCTTCAATCCAACCTCTCCTATGTTGCCAACTGATTGCATTTACTACACTACTTTCAGTTTCGAATTTATGTAACAAATCGTAAACAGTCCTATATGTTAGTGTTATATTTAAAGTCACAATATATGCTTATATATGAACAAATTTGGAGGAACCCCAAAAATTAATAAAACAAAGATTTTTTATATGATTGATATTTTAATTCGCAAAAACATTTTTAGTTTTACAATATTTTTGCTGATTCACAAGAAATATTTACGTGCAATTTTACTTTTTTTCCTAAATTTAAAGAAATTTGTAAAAACCAACATTTCAACTAAAAACAAAATTAACATAATCTATACAATCAGCAACGAATATTTAATGTTTGGTATACGGGAAAAAGATGTCAATATCGTGTATTGCCTCCTCTTGTCCTTAACATTGCTTGCAGCGTCCTAGGCATTCCTCTAATCAACTTATCAATATATTCTTGGGGAATTTGATCCCATTCCTCGCGCATTTTTAAGTTTTTGTAGGTTCTGAGTGCAGAATTTCTATGCTTTTATTGTCTCCTAAGCCCGTCCCAAACATGCTCTATTGGGTTTAAATCCGGAGACCTCGCTGCCCATTCCACGGGGTTCAACTTGATCTCTTGCAAATACTAAGTAACAATACCTGAAATGTGAGGTCTCGAATTTCATGCATCAAAAGAAAGTTGTCACCAATATATGGTGTAAAAGGTACAACAAAATCTTCTAAAATGTCTGTCTCATATCTTGCAGCTGTTAAGAATCCGCCTTCTACAACGTGAAGCTCTGTGCGCTCCTAAGCAAATATCACCCCATACCATCAGCGATCCTCTACTATAAGGAAGTCTTTCGACAATGTTACACTGGGCATATTTTTCACCTGATTGTCGCCACACTCTTATTCTTCCATCGCCTGGCCGAAGATAACATCTGGACTCATCACTGAAGAGCACCTGACTCCAATTCCTTATAGACCAACGTCGGTGATTTCGAGCAGAAGCCTTACGAGCTACTCTGTGTTGCCTTGTTAACAACGAACCTTTGGCAGTTATACGTGAAACCATTCCCGATTCTCTGATCCTTTGTTTGCGGTTTTTGCGATTATATTCACTTGACGTACTTGTTGAAGGCTGTTTCTGATCTTTGAAGCAATGGCAGTTCTATTTCTGAGCGCGTAGCTAACAATAAATCCGCTGTCTCCATTTGTTGTTGCTCTTTTTCGCCCTTGTCCACGACGCCTTTTGTATTGTCCCGTCTGGTGATGCCGTCGCACAGCACAAAAGGTCACTGATATTGAAACATTCAGCATTTCGGTCACCTTTTGATAACTGTACCCACTTTCGATCAGAGTGACAGCTCTAGAAACCTCACCTTCAGTAAGATCGCACATCTTGATGTAAAATTGCTTAGCGGCAGTAAACGTTGACGTTAAAAAAGATTATTTGGAAAGAAACATGAAATTTGTCACAACAACCGTTAACACGTTAATCTCACAAAACAGTCGGAACACAGGTCATAGATAAACACACACCATACATAAATTAATGACTAAATATAAAATATTACTCAGTATTAACGAATGCGTGTCAAAAAAATTGGCTTGAGGCATTGGTGTTATAAAATTAACAGCTTCTTTGACACAAAAACATTATAACATCAATAATTCTTTATAAAACCTTTTGCCAGTACTCGCATTCATTTTCATATGCTTTTGAGAAATCTGTTTCCAAGCCCTGTTTTTTTTGATGTAGCCATCCAGTTAAAACACGTCTTGGTATGAGAAGCACTATTTTCATGAGATACGACTCATTTTGAAGTGCTCTTTATATCGTTCTTCTAGGATTTACATTCTTGGTCTACCTCGAAGTTCTTCAATGTTTTGTGGGACATCAACTTTATAAATATTATTTTTAACAACTGCCAATAAAAAGTAATCCAAAGGACTTGAGTCAGGAGATCTCGCCGGCCATTCAACAACTCCACTATTGCCTATTCAACGGTTTGAAAACTCTTGTCGTCTTGTTGCCGCCATAAATGGTGCAGTAGATTCAATGGAATACTGTTATTGTTAGCTAAGAAGTTAGATACGTTTATGAATTTTTCCCCATTTGATGTTCCTTCATACATAATTGGTCCTATTGGATTTCCCAAAACGTCCATCCAAACGTTTGATCCAAAACGATGTTGTGGTCTCCTTGCCACATTTTGTCTGAGATTCTATACTGCCCAATAATGCTCCGATTTTCTGTTAAAGATTACAGAATTGGTAAATTTTGGTTCATCTGACAAATGATTTTGTTTAAAAAATATTCGTCGTCTTTTAATCTTCCCACAAACTAGTTGCAATACTCCAGTCGTCTTAAATGATTACCAGGCTGTGGCTAATATGAATGATTGTATGGTTTAAAATAAGTTCGATGTAAAGTTTTTCATACTCGAGTCAAGAGTTACATAAACTTTGCAAAATTACAAATTTAATTCATCATTTGTGAAATATCCCGTTGATTTTTATTTAATTTCCTGTTAACATATACATTATGTGGTTCGGTAAACGACCCCTTTTCGACCTGGTTTCTAAAATCTACGATGTGATTGTTATCATGCTGGATACAGTTCGATGATTCTATTACTAATGAACAATAATTGAAATGTTTCACAGTTTTAAATTTCATGGCTATCTTATTTCATCTTAAAAAGCCTTTTTGGTTAATTGAGGCCTAATATGAAACAGTTTTATCAACATGTTATGGTTGAAATCAGAAAAAATGCTCTTTCTGATGATGTCAAAATCGAATATAGTGCCGATAAGAAAAGTCATATACAAATTTGGAGTACACCATTACATAGGAAATCGAAGGTGGCCTTGAGAATGTGTATTTAGTTTTTCTTTGCAAGGCCAGATAAAGTTGCTAGAGGTAAAAGAAGAAAATGGGCTCTTTTCGTTTTTCTTTTTTTAATCTCGAACGTCATTTGTCACTGGTCCAGTTTCTCTTCGGGTTCATAACAAACATAAAATTTCCTAATTTTGTTAAATTTAAACGTACCCTCTGCCTCCAATAATAAAAGCTATCCCAGCCTGTATTTTCCATGTTTGGGTATTTATATTCGGTGACCTTCTATATATCATACATCATGTTTTTGGAGTCAATAACCATGTATAGGGAATAGGTTGTTAGACAATATTGTATTTTTTACTTTTCGGTTAAGAAGTGTTAATAATTTTCCACTCATTCTTCTTATGATATAGCCATTATTCTCCGATCTTCCCTTTCTAAATGTATTGCAAATTAATGCCCAATTTTGACGCGAATTTCAAGGAAATTCAACCAATTCAGGATGCCTTGCAATTCCGGAACTAAGAGCTCCTAATATTTAATTTGGGAAGCGATTCGTTCGCCTCTTCCACTGTTTCCACCTTTAGAATAATGCTCGAGACGGGTAGAAGCACTTTTCACGATTTCCAGCATCGTCGCTGTACGTTCCAATTCTAATTCTATATATCATCGACTTCCTTTGACACTTCTCCTAACGCGAACGTAATTATATTGTAAACACAATATGGAGAACATCTCCTTTATTACGTACGAAACGGCAGTAGACGGTTAAACGGGCCTTTTCTTTAAGGCCGCGCGTCGAGGATTATTATTATTGTGTACACTCTATAATAAAATGATGTGCACAAAGAAGGTATAACTGGTAAACCATATACAGCTGTTATATAATGGTAACGATTTACTTACCGTATGTGTAAAAATGATGTATTTAGATTCTCTTGAGGGTGTTTGCTGCAAAATAAAAAAAATTATTTCCGATTATTTTATAAACGATTGAAGTTATATTGCATCTGCAACATATTTTCTAGAAAAACAAAATAGTGTACAGCACAAAAATAAGAAAGATGACGTGCGACTTCAAGCGCAATTTAAGTTGGATTCACTTTTGATTATTGTTTGTGCTCTATCGCTTCGCTTACGCTATAATTAAGAGAGGTTAAATGTCCTAGAAGTTGAAAAGTCACGATTTTGTGTTCATTCTAACTCCAGAGATATTGGTTGTGGAAAGATAAGATTCGGAGTACACGTTTATAAGTAATACCTATACGACCTTGTGAACTCATTTTTTATCTTTTTTAATTATTTATGTAAATAAAACATAAAGTTATTTTGTTAATGTAATTTTTAATGATTAGCAGATGAAAATTAAGAGTTATAAGAACACATGTTTATAAAAAATAGTTCTACTGATTTATTTGTTAAAAAAATATTATTTCTAATAAATTTCTTGATATATTGGACAACAAGTTAAACGACACGCTCATCCCCTTTCAATACTGCGAACCAACCACAAAAAGATGTAGGGATTACCGGAGATAAGTGTATATCGAATATAGTACGATTGAATATCGGTCAGGATCAGTATTTCTATGGAATTGCTTAGAGCTAGTTATTTGTTTGCGTTGAAAGTGACAATAGAGTGAAAATGTCGAAGTCTTATGTGCATCAAAAATACCTAAATGTTATGGATCAATGAAGGTGGCGGTTACTAGAAGGTTTGATAAGTTGGGATTTGTAAGGGATAGCCATCTTCGCGATTTAAATTGTTGGGATGTTTGAAAATCTCTATTGATTCACTGATTTTTCTGCTATAATAGTGAGGGTTGCGAGATAAGATGTGGGTAGAGTTAAACTGGATTGGTAGCCAGTTTCCAGTCTATGTCCAGTCAGCGCGGAGTCGGCTACACGTAACCACCGCGTACAACGCTCGTGCTCAGTAGTATGAGTGCTGACCGATCGCTTTGTTTCACCAATGTACACACTACCGCACGAACTTCTGGTTGACACTAGTGGCTTCCAGATGATTGCGGGAATGTAGTCTGAGAGTTTGAAATTAGGTTTGAAGATATTTATTTATACTGTTCCTGAAGAGAGTCTTGCTGATGCAATCGGTGACATAATGATTGTAGGGTGGATACGCTTGCTTACGGAAATTAGAGTTAGATGAGGGGACTCGCTGTAGAGAAGATTTGGTGTAGAGGTTAATGGTAGTTTGAATATCTTTCCTAGAATAATTATTGCAGATAAGAGTTTCAGTGATGTGGTTCAGTTCTTGAGGAAACGAATTGGGTTCAGATAGGGAAATGGCCCTTTGGATAAGAGAATTGATGACATCACGTTTTTGGGCTGGGTCATCACCCAGCCCAAAAACGTCAATGGCCACCATCGTGTAAGGGGCCATTGAGATATCTATCTGTGTGCGTGTGTTTTCGGTATGTCCCAACGCAGCAGGACGTCGGTCTACGAAAACATCTAGGAAGGGAAGGCAACCGTCCGATTCGATCTCCATGGTGAAAGGTACGGAATCATGTTGGGAATTCAGAGACGATAGGAAATTATTCGTGTCCATAAGGGCAGATGACAAAGGTATCATCAACGTACATATACCAACACTTTGGCTTGAGATTGTAAGAAAATAGGACCTGTTGTTCGAACGCTTTCATAAGAATGTTGGCGACGACAGAGAAAATTCCATAGATGCGACTTGCTCGTAATATTTACCACGAAACTGGAAATAAGTAGAAGAAAGACAAGTTTCAACCAAGCCAGCCAGATCATCCGGTTGCTCATTGGAGATTTTCAAACATCCCAACAATTTAAATCGTGAAGATGGAACATACATGTAGAAATCCCAACCTATCAATCATAACATTCCCGCTCCATTAACCCGAAACAAGCCCTATATAAACCCCTTCAGAATGAATAGTTCCCAGTCAGTGTGCAGTAGCAGCCCTGAAGGTGTCCCATAAGAGAGTGGACAAAACGTTGGCAAAAGCTATAACAATGACGTGGTTCCAATCCGGAAACCAAGAGTATAGTATTATTGACGACCGCGGAAGCCTACGTAGTAAATTACACTACTGCTTATTGAAGTTGCTACACCGAAAACAAATTTAAACAAACCAATGACATTTTCCAGATTTATTCGGTAGTATAAATTAATCCATTGCGACCAGTCTTGTGTAAACGTAGATTTTAAACATATCTTCATACATACTATACAATTTTGTCGCGGACTGTACAGATATCTGCATACAGAACCGAGACACAATAGAAGTTGATAGATGCAATCGTATAGCAGCCAGGATAATTAAAAGATCTTTGACACCGTTTCGTATTGAGGCCAAGTAGGATTAAGAATTGAAAAGTGTCTAAATTACTTTCAGTTTTTTCTTATTGTCATCTAAACAAAATGCAGCTCAAAAACAATGAGACATATATATGAAGTTCGTAAAATCGAAAGATGATATTCAACAATATGTTTTAAAATAAGTCCTTCTGGCAAATACTTTCAAATTGAGCTCCACCACTTAATTAAATACGGTTCTATTTACTTAATTTCTCGCAATCTAAAAGCTTTACGACTCTATCCTGCATACTCAACAATATACATAATACACAACTACACACGACATCTTGTCCCCATTAAATCTTCACCAGCTTTATGTTAATTCTAGTGTTATTCGTTTATATATGTATCCAAGCTAATATATGCACATATTATAGAACTATATACCACGACTACAATCTAACCCCGCGAGATAGCTCTGCATGTGTATGCATATGTTTTGGACTTGTTTACCTCTGTATATACCCCTGTGTACACCCCTTACATTCCGCTCTGCTAACGCCAGTCTATCTGTGTTACCAACAGCGTAAGCCACAACCCCAAAACGCGAAAGTAATTACTTTATTTCAGCTGCCTTACGTAAGTACAAATAACCCGGAATTAGTGGCGTTTCAGCACCACCAACAAAGCTGTAATCTGTGCGTGGATCTTGCACATAATGTAACGCTCCTATAAGGACCTTGTAAACGCGTGGAGAATAGCAGGAAGTGAGCCGTGGGATTGTTTTGATTGATTCGGGTAAATTTGAATATGTACAGGCTGTCTACGGCCTGAGATTGTTATTGGGGAAGTAAAAATAAAAACAGAACAACCTAGAAATAATTAATAACTAGAGTCCGGATATTTAGGCAAATGCCTGTTGCCTGCCTTTTTTGCCTTTTCTTAGTAATATCCAAGATTGTTACCTTTTTTGCTTAAAAGTGCCTTATAAAAATGTTAAACCTGAGTTATTAATTTATTGTATTTAGGGTCTCATTACAATTTTTGTAACGAGACTCTATATATACTAGTAGACAAGAAAAAATGTGCTAATGTGATAGAAAAAGAAGTATTATGTGCGGTTATCTTAGATTTCACATGCGCTTCTTAATAGGAAAATAATTCCATTTCTGTATGTCAGTCAATGTCAGTGTTTGACAATTCACGCTTTGCTGTGTTTGCTTATATTTGCTATTGCACTTATTCTAATCTCATTGACAAACATTCTAATTGTTCTGATAATTGCAGTGCCCTGTGCGAGATACAGTCTAATAACAATATTACACACACAATGTACGATGTAAAGTACTGTCAATATACCTGTATCGAATATTGTAAATAAAATAACTGAGAACTGATAAGCGATTATTTTATTGGGAGACATTATGAAACCGTTTTGTATGTAACATAGGTACTATTGTTTTCATAAAAATCTGGGACAAGCTTTAATTACGGATAAAAATCAAAGTATGCCTTCTTCTTGGATAAGGAAGTCAAATCGTAGGCCCTGTGTCAATGCGGTAGGTGCTCTTGGAATCCAGCGAGAAAACTATTTTGGCTCCTTTCATAGACGTATCGCAAACTAACCTATATCTATCTCTTTCATAATTGGTTTGTAACTAGGGTTTGAAAGTTTGTAGCATGTTTGCAATGTTTGTAACCATAGTAACTGTAGTTGAAAATGTCATTCGCCAATTTTATGCCGCGTTCCTGTTTAGTTTTGGACGTTTGTCCATATTTTTCAGTGAATTATAATGGATTTGTTCATTTCGTACTCGTTTAGTTCTGTTGCTTGAAGTTTTCGTTTAAAAATCGGTCTTTTCAAAGCTGCCTGTATGGACAAATTTAACAATTACAAGTATTAGAACTACAGTAATAGGTACGTTTATTATTTATGGTGTTTGTAAATTATGTTACTTAAAAATATGATTGTAGTACTATCGTGATAGACGCCAATTTAATGGACTAGCAAATTTTTTAGACCTCTACGGAAATTCGCAATACAATATTTTTGCTTTAACGTAGCCAATGCATTATCTTTATTGAAAAACGCACTACATCAAAGGGCACCCTATAAGTACTGTGTCATGCCTAGTCTTCAGTCCTGCTAATAAATGTATACTCAAATGAAAACAGGTGTTTTGCTTTCTAATATTTGTATTAAATACAGAATTTGACAAAAATTGAAATAAACAGACCGCGTGTTCTGCCGGTAGTCTCCGGTATGTTTACCAGAGACGCCAGAATACGGGACCACGTCCATGGCCAGAGTTGCCTTGCTGTTATGTTGTTCTATGGTTATTACGATGTTTGGCACGTTAAAAATCTCTATGAGAGGTTGGAACAGCTCTGGATTCGACAAAATTCTTATAGAGCCGGCTAATGATCATAGTACTCGATGCCTAGAAGTGCAAGGTGTATTCCGTAACCCGACGCTTCGCCCAATAACATAACAGCAACATTATCCATATTAAACGTCTTGTAAAATATGAGAATTAAGTAATTTAATGTTAAATTGTCTGTCAGAGCCAATCGTAAATCGACAAGTGTTGTACAGTACTTAATTATTGAAGAATAATAATAGTGCCCCATCAATGTAATATGGTTTTCAATAAAAATGTTTATATTTAAAAATAGTCTTTGATATATTTTGCTAGGGATATTTGACGATGTCAAGGTTGGTAATGTAGAAATAGAGTGAAGTATGTAACGTAGTTGAGTGACCTGTGAGTTGTTGTGTGACCTACCAATGTATAAATATATTAATGTATGTTAAGTGTTTAATAAATAAACAAGAGATACAAAATCCAAACATATTTTTTGTTAAAATAGTTTTTAAAATAAACGAATATACCCTAAAACTAGTTAAATACTAAACATTGTCATTTTTAAAGTCATTGTCATAACACTAAAAAAATGTGAAAATGAGCTCATATGAGTTGTCTAAGATTTTTATGAAAGCGATGGTACCTGTCATACATAATATTTTAAACGAACTTCTGCACAATTTTTATAGTCAAACTTTTTAAATAATTAACTTGGATTTTTATAGTAATTAAAAAGTGTATTTTTATTTAACGAAAGTTTAAGTACCGAATGCAACGGTTGAATGCATGAATTATCATTCAACTGAATGACATTTCTTACACTTCACCTATATTTGTGCAAAAGTTGCCATACATGGCCATATTGGAAGACGTCAAAGTACATTGATGACGTACACGACATGTTAGAGCGATTCCACTGTACGTTATTAATGCTATAAGGTGGTTGAAGATGTTCTATATGGTGTGAATAAAGAGGCGATAGCATGCTTACGTGTATTTATTACATTTTATCAACTCAATATTTTTCCCGATACCAACTTAATTCAAGCCAAAAACAAACGTAGGTTTGTTCTTTTTTCATTTAGTTACACTTGGATTTATTTTTAACTTCGTCCCGGAAACATCGATATCCTGAATCCTATTCTAAGCTAGGGAACCCAAAGCGTTTTAATATATGTATAGTACAGAGAGAATTCGATTATAGTACCCCAGTATTATTAAATTTTAATTAAAATTTTAATAGGGTTTAATGCCTAACAACAAGAGCGGACTGAATATCTAGTATGTACCAACTACCTGCTATGCAGCGTTGTATACAAAACGAAAATTGTTCACAAAGGTATTGGAGATGTAGTAGCGATATATACCATGTCCAAAATTATACGCAAAGTAATATTAATTGTTGATTCTATTGCATTTTCTTACATACCTTCAAACATAATGGAATTGCGAGTAAAAGTATTTAAAAATATTATCAATAACTTTACGGTATGGGAGAAATGGCTTTGAATGAAGTAACTTGTAAGTGGAAATGAATTGATCTTTGGACACAATGTAATAAATAAAGCTGGCCACGAGCGGTACCGCGCAGTAGCGTAGAGTCGACCAGGCCTCGCGTTCTACCAGAGTTATTCTGCTAATAGAGATGTTTGCTGCCGCAAATAATTTCGCTCATCTTTTAAATAAAAATTAAATAACACGTGCTCAAACACTTACCATTTTAAGAGTCCTCCGTGAAATCACCAAGTGAATAATGTCTGTTAAATATCTGCAACATTAGATATGTTTCAACTGTTGTTTCGGCAAAACTAGTACGACATGAGGAAAAAATGCATTTATATGCAGAGAACGAACGTTTTACATCTAGTGACGTAATATTTGCGTAAGTAAAATAATCTTTCAAATAACTTAACGATTCTGTTGACGCACCTTCACAAATGTGTCTTAATGTGCCAAAATCAGAATTTTTCTCAAAAACACTTTCAAATTTTTCTAGAACAGAAACATTTTTTGCGTCTTCAATCGCGCATAGCTGTGCGTGAACATGTTGCACTATTTGTAGAGATTCTTCTAACGGCACCGCAGGATTTTGTAATTTTTCTATTGCATCTGCTAGCCCGAAGTAATTGTCGTGACTGATTTTTAAATCCATTTTAACCTGACTATCTTGAAATTTCGACTGGCTTTTCTGGATAGCGGCAGCTTCCTTTGTATCGAATTGTAAAACCACGTTCTTAATATTGTCAAAATATTTATGATAATAAAACGCGGGTACAGTCTGTGAAATTCGCGAATACGTTTCGGTGATTTGACAAATACTGCTTTGGTATGTGCTTTTAAAGCGTCTACCTCAGGATAACATTTTCTGATACTATCCGCCACAAGATTGAGAGCATGAATTTTACACGTAATATGTAACAAATTAGCAGAATGCTTTTTAAGAGACCGGCCTACAGAAAGCATGTTTACAGCACCATCACTTACTAACATCAAGAGTTGGTTTGTTGAAAGTTCAAACTTGTCCAATGTATTTAACACTAACTTTGAAATTACTTCGGCAGTACACTGTTGTATTCGTTTGGAGACTAATAGAATTGAAGGTGCCGATTGATGAGGTTCCAATTTGCGTGCCATTACATTAAGAACAGAATGTTTCTTCCGATCTGTTGTTTCGTCGACACATAACCACAATTTTTGATCTTTCAACTCCGATTTATTTTTTGTTCAATATGTTCGCGCGTAGATGGCACAATTCTTCGTAACGATGTTCGACTTGGTAATTTACACTCCGAATAGTTATTCCAAAAGCAGATAAATGGTTCCTTGTCTAGTAAATTAAACGGTATATTACATGCGATAAACGTAACGCATAAATTAAATATAAATTTTTCATTGTCTCGTGCGCAATTTCTTTTTGAGACCTGCTTTTCACTATTTACGTGTCGTAGACAATGTTGTCTGGACCAACACATTAACGGGATTTTACAGATTACACATTTAATTTTAGCACCTTCATATATTAAGTCTGGAATTTCTGCAATAAATTTTCGAAGTTTGTCCGACCGCGGTCGTTTTGCTAACGAAATCATAATTTTTCTAGGACAGATAATCAATTGCGCAAATGACCGGCAGCGAAAATGTCCGTACTGCTCCGCAGACGAAGTAATACTACCGTTCCTCTCGGTCCGAACTGATTCTACGCCGATGCGCGGTACCGCTCGTGGCCAGCGTTAGTAATAAATACGATATAGAAAAGATCCAATGAAAAATCAAGAAATTTTAGTTATTTAATCTGCAATTTTTCACAGTAATAAGCAGAGTTGCGATTGTTCCAGCTAACAGATAATTTCATCGAAAGAATTACATTCAGAACTGTAGTAAGAGAGAAAAATATGAGTCTTCGTTATTACCGTTTCATTTCATACTTTTAAACCGACGAAATGGAAAGTTAATGTTCTTTTTTGTTCAGGCATTGATTTAGTGTCGCTTCCTAGGTATCATATTTTATAATTTGTGCGATTTTAGAGGATAAAATGAACTTCCGTGCGCGGGGGTGTTGATTATTAAATGGGATTTATTTTTTAAAAAGGAAATGTAAAAAAAACGGATTTAACGAGGGGAAAAAGGTTGGCTTGGCTCCTGTTTTTTCTTTTTATTGGAATTTATGGAACGTTATACAGTCATGATTATATGTACGAGGTGGTACCTAAAAGTTCCCGCAATTATGTATCAAGTTCTGTTTTAAACTCGGTAAGATTGCCGAACACACACAATGTTAGAGGAAGCATTCGGGAACAACGCTTTGGTTCAAACACAAATTTAACCAGTCATAAGTGTTTTTTTTTATATTTCACAACTGGCTTGAATATCTAACTTAAATCTGCCTAAATCCGTTTCTAAACTCATCGCTCCAGATTTCGACATGATTACGCCTATTTCTATAAGTTCTGGGCTGTCTGTATGACAAAGAAATGCTTATATTTCAAGTGAAATGCCATGAAACACTTTATAGGTTATATTTTATATCAAAATCTATTTGAACTGCCAAACAGGGGCGTTCAGTTCACGGGGATATTGACTCACAGATCAACCTCGAACTTGGTACAGTGATTACTAGGTTTTTCTGATTTCTGATTGATTACCAGGCCTGGCATAATCGGTCTTAGCGACAGAATCGGATCAGTAGCATGGGCCGCATATTATAAATAAAGAGCGTATGTGTGACCAACACCCGACAGAAGTGAAATTTAGAAATCAATACCCTATGGTAAAAATAAAAACTGACTCAATAAAAATGTTTGGTAAATATAGGGAATGTATGCACGTGTTCTTATTGCCTTTTTTTGTTTGAAAACGTAATTTGTTATGTATGCAATGTAATAGCGGTAAAAAGTAAACAAAGTAAATTGTGATTAAATATTTGAAAAAACTTCGTCTCGGTAAGGAATCGAACCTCACACCCCCGCTTGCTGGACGGGCACACTAACCACTACACCACGAGGACCTTGATTCCAGGAACTTTTTCAGTTCACTTTTTAATACCTAGTTATTATTTTTATCTGTAAATATGTCACAATATTTCGACAGACAATTTTTAATTCTTACATGGCAAATACACTAATTAATTAATATATTTTGGCTGCCGTCGGTGAATTATGAAAATCTTGGAATTTCCGACGTAATTAAATACTCGTCCCGGTAAATTCCAAGGAAATTATAGAATTTGATAATTCACCAACAGATGCAGATTTTCATAATGCACCAACGGAAGCCAAAATGTATTAATTAATTAGTGTATTTGCCATGTAAGAATTAGAAATTGTCTGATATATTTGTAGATAAAAATAATAACCAGGTATTAAAAAGTGAATGTTTCTGGCATCAAGGTCCCCGTGGTGTAGTGGTTAGCACGCACGTCCGGCAGGCGTAAGGTTCCATTCCTTACTGGGACGAAATTTTTTTCAAGTAGTCAGTTACGTCGGAAATTCCAAGGAAAATTACAGATTTTGATAATTCACCGACGGAAGCCAAGATATATTAAGTAAGAAAGTAGTTTCTTAAAAAATCTGTTGTACTTAATACCGTAAATGTATGAGTAACTATAGGTATGTAGTAAAAAGCACTTTTGTTTTTCAAAAATAACGAATATCTGTATTTATATTGCCCGCTTTTTAAAATTAAGGTTATAATAATTTTAATGCGTCACATAAAAAGTTTGACTTCAATAATTAATATAATAAAATAAATAAACGTAACTTCTTAACAACGTGGATAAGATTGGTGAAAAATTGCATTCCATATTTGTCTCGGTGAAGGTTGTTCGCTGTGTGAACTTTACACAATACTTTAGCTCCATTATAATTCAAATCCGGAAATTCACTGATAAATTTAGTGACTTTATCAGCCAACGGTGGTTTATTTTCCTTGCGTACGTTAGACATACTTACATACATAGATATCTTTATAATTATGTTAACGCTGCGAAAGATTGAGGAGAAACTGTTGCAATAAATTAATAATTTCATTCGCTGAGGTAGCTCATGCAGATTCGTCTGTATACATATGTCGTGTCGTGGGCAGCGCAACCTTACGTCTTACCTGGCGCGAAGCGCTCTGTGCCAGGCCTAGTGATTACAAAATAAACACTAAAAATTAGTGAGATAGAACATTGGGGAATGTGCGCCATGAATGTAGGCATAGAATAAAAAATGTGTGCTGTGTTTTTTGTTGTAGATATTATTTCCTTCTTTTGTTTATTATATTAGTAAAATTTCATAGAACGCAATACAGGAAGTAAACTGTGGTTAAAATGGATGATTAAACGATCGAGTTTTTTTGTTAAATTAGATTATAGTAGGGAAAACCTTTTCATTGCACTTAACCGATATCTACTAGCATATTTATTTAATTGATTTGAACAAATTCGTAAATCTTTACCATTTGAGGAGGATGTAAAACCTAGCCAAGTTAAAAAACGTTTTAAGTCGTAAAAGGTACATATACCACAATCGGAAACACATAGACCATATAACTTCAATGCAAAAAGTTTTAGAGTCGCACAGGATTTTACATCCAGCTTATCCTCCAATTGAAAACAAACAAAGCATTGCAAACAAACGTTAAAATCAATGCTTCTACCTTTTCCACTGTGCCAGATCCGTAATGTTTTTATCTCTTAATGGTGTTATTTTTCCAGCAAGCACTTGTTAAATACGTACGTATGTACATGTGTTAATGTTGTGTCAGTATGTACTTACAGATGTATATAGAATACGTCTATCGTAAACTCGCAGAGATACAACAGCACACTGAAGCAAAGTTAGATACCGCTTATTATCGCGGAGTCAGACGTCAAAATCGTTGTAAAATGTAACATAACAATCCGTACACAAATAATGCGTATGTTCCATATACACTGGTGTTCATAGAAATTTAGTCATATTAAAATTGCTGCGAATGAAGATTTAGAGATAGGATAATTGTATTGCTTTCTTTTTAATTATTACATTTAACAGCTTGTTAGCCCAGTAATAAGAGGGTCTGCTCTTGATTGTGGCAGAGTTAGGCGGTGTGAATTCGAGTCCTAAATGGATCAAGTGGCAGATTTGTTTTTGGTGATTCCGGTACAATCTCGAGTTACTATTCGCATGCTGGTTAATAGTTACTTTTTATGGCGAGAGGATACGAGGGGTACCTTCTAAGTTTTTATAAAAACAATGAAAGAAAATACATTTTTCGGCAGAGATCATTTTATTATTTTTCAAAATCACAATCAAGATTTATATATATTTGCATGCGTTCGAACCAATTTTCGAAACATGTTTCCACTCTCAAGGTAATATCTCCAAAACCAAGATTTCAACAGCTTCTTGAGGTCATCAAAATAGCTGTCCACATACAATAGGTAGTCGTTAGGCGATAAATCGGGCGAATACGTGTAACGAGACATTAATTCGATGTTTTTCTCCTTCAAATAATCAATTGCTGGCATTGTTATGATGAAGGATGATACCACATTGTCGATCGTTTTTCGTGATTTCATCGATGACTTCTGGCAAACAAATTGTTGTATACCATTCCGCATTAACTGTTCTTCGATCCTTCAAAGCAATGCTAGCGACATGTCCAGTACAATGAAAGAAACTATCAGTCATTTTCTTCTTGGAAATGCTTCGTGATTGAACAATTCGCTTTATCTGGCAACACCCAAACAGTTGATTGTTGCTTAGATTCTAGCTTGTTCGAATATATCTAAGTTTCGTCACCTATTACGATGTTGTACACGGATTTTGAAGTTCCTCTGCATTGAGCATTTCCTTACACCAATTGAGACGAGCCTTTTTTTTGTGCTCGGGTCAAATTATGCTGAATCCATTTTTTTCACACCAAAATGCAAAATCAAATGTACTGGAATCTTCGATATGCCTAAGGATGCCTTTATCTTACAGTAGGTCACATGCCGATCGTCTTTAATCATGTGCATAGACTCGATGTTTCTTGGAACAATAACCGATTTTGGTCCATTTTCACGGATTCATCACTGATGGAAGCACGACCACGATGAAATTCTGCAAACCAACGAAAAATTTCACGTCAATCTCGGCCGATTTCTGTGCTGCCACTGTTTCAACAATAACAAATGTCAAATGTAATGTCAAATCTCAATAGCGCCATCGCGTGGTCGTTTGTAAAAACTTAAGACGTTACCCTCGTATATCCAAAAAGGGTATTGAGGTTATGGCAGGCTCCAAAGCTTATTTACCCCATAGGATCGTCACCACACGTTAAAAAAAAATAAAAAAATAAAAAATTATCAGTTCATAGATTCTGTCTCCCATTTTGTTAAGCTAATTTTGTAAAGTGGAATCTGGAATCTGCTGCCGAACAGTTTTTGTCGCATTTTTAAGCTCCAAAACGCCACTATACTGCTCTTGATTTCTATTAACTTTATATGCAATGACGCCCCAAAATTTCAAAGGAGATTATCTGCGCTGGGCAAGTTTCCAATTAGCGATGTATCCCAATTCTGTAAGAATGTCCGCATTTCGCGTTTTTTTTTAAATATGACAACCAACCAAATATGAAGCATCTAAAGGTGTACAAATTTGACTTGGTAGACTCAAAAACTTTCGATATGGAAAAAAATCGAGTTTGTTATTTGTGCATGCAATCTCTTCGGTCCTTTCCTAAACTCAACCAGTTTTTTTTGTATCTTGGAATGTATTGGTAATATTTGGCTAAGTCCGGTAAAAACGATCTGTATGCACGTTTCTGATTTTTTTTTCTGTAAGCGATGTAATCTCTGTGAGCGTCAGTATAGACGTACGATGTAAATTTTTAACATTCAAACATTGCTTTATCAATTCCAGAAAACGATTGGCCTGTATCGGAGGAGCCGATGAAGGCATCAAGGAGGCTGACACTTCCACCTCGGACGTATTACCATTATTAGTGCACAAACGGTCTTCGGTTAGTGCGCGCGTTGTTTCAAAAGCAAACACTATTCCGGATGATAATGAAGACCGACGGAATCAGCTATAAACCAAGAAAGAACCGCGCGCTTTCCGACGAAATAATTTCGATACGATACGCCAAGAATAGCCTCCATTAATTAGATAACGCTTAAGGTTACCGATGACAAAGAAGAAGATCAAACAAAACTAGATTAGGGAACATGGTGTAAGTTAGACGACTCGAGCAAGGAACGAAACGTTAAAAACCCCTAACGTGCTGTGATTTTACTTAAATAAAGTAAATTAGTGATAATAAGTTTAATTTCCGATACGAGACGAACCCGAAAATCCTTCAGCGATGCTGTTTCGACGTGAAAATCGAGTGCTTGTTAGGTGTAGTTACTTCTTGCTCGGTAGCTTAGTTTTTTTGGTTAATTTTGCGCCTCCAAATGTGGCAATCGTGTACAGGACTAATGGAACGTCGAGTTTCACGATAGACGACTTAACTTCCAATGTTTTCCCCCACAAGATCTCCGCAGATCTTGACATAGATCCATGCAAAGCTGGTAAGTTCTGGTTAACACTAGTCTCGTTTCATGAAGATAAAACGAAGAGGTTACCACCTATAAATTATCATATACATAGGTTTGTACATTGCTTAAAGTTTCTCAAATATTAATAACAAAAATTCAAAATAAATTCAATTTACAACCCACAGAAAAGTGACAAAAATCTTGATTCGTACTGTGGTGCAAGGTTATTTCCTTATCTCGCTGATATTGGTTCTGCAGGTTTGACGGAATTGTTGGTATATTGCGCATCATTTATGCAATAACATTCTGCACCATAAACATTGAATTCTGTTGTCCTTGAAGCTGCTTTTGCAGGTGTTCTATTTGGAATAGCTTGAATTTCAAATGGACCTGGTTCCTGTGAATCTTCTCGTTCCTCAACTTGCTGCTGTTAGTGGAGTTCTTTTTCAAGATGATTCGCATTTTTTATTTCTGACATTTGCATTCAGTATTATAATGTAGACCCAGTCATATTTCCGTCTAGTAATTACTTTTAAGGACCATGTTTCTTCCAATTTCGCAATAGTTCGAGCTTTTATATACCCGGCTGTGATTATTCCAGACATTTTTGAACCATTTCAAACATACAGCCTTGATTTCTCCATGTAATTACCATGAAACCGAAAGGTTATTATATTTATCAGCAAATAAGAATGTTATACTATTTGATATTCCGTTCTAATTTAATATCTGAGTATACAATTGCGAGGCTACAGTTTATCAGCATCAAAAAGATTCTTGAATTTAACGAGGTCGTTTCGTGAAAAATTTAATTCACAAGGAAATCGAATTTATGTAGGCATTTATATGCTTACATTTTCAAGCTGATGATGTATTGTCGATATTTAAAAAAAAAAGGACGGTGGAAATTTCATTTGTACATGTAGCTACCACATATTTATGCCTGCGTGTATAATGCCATTTAAAGCAATAAATATTAAATTATTGCCTATAATAATGTGATGGATGATAATTTTTTGCATCTGTACGAGTAAAATATGTTCTATATTGAACACGCTAAATTATCGGCGAACGTTACGTTAAATTTTATCTGTATATTAGGTATATGGAAATTTTGATATAGCCTTTTGTGTTTGGAGAACCGAAAATTTTGCGCAATAGGTATTCAGCTGCGAAATTACGGAATGCTAATGTATTCGTGGATGGGTGCCGTTTAATTTTGTATCGATTAAAACATTACTTCCCTAATTAGATTCATTAATTTGCTTAAATTTTGTTTTTAATTACACTTTACATAGCTTGGGTATGAGCTGTGACCAGAATTTATGAATTCTGTACAAGATGACACATTCAATTTGAGAAAGCGATACTTTTGGAGTAACCTTTTCTAAATCGTCACCTTTTCTTATACGGGCTGCCTCAACCTTCTAAACTTGTAAAATTGCGCCTATTGTGTAAGGATTACCAAGTTAAAATTAAATAATCCATAGTGACTATGCGTGAGATGAAGTTATGAAAGGTGGAAATGAGAAAGTGGTCCAGATCGCACAAAATTCTACGTTAAAATTATGAGATAATATAATAGACGTTATAGAGCAGCTTTCAAAATTACCTCGTTTAAATAGATCGCCCAAATATTATTACGTTTTTGGCTTTTCAATCCGGAAAAGAACCTATATAATGGGTATGGGTTTTAATCTATTTCTAATAGGCTTCGAGATATTTATAATTTTGTTCTCAATCGCCTAAATGTAGATGTATCTATATCCTCCCAAATATCCGGAATACAAATAAATTCTAAATTTTTACGAGATTAAACTACATACTTGGCTTTATCTAGATATGGAGAAACACCTCCGAATCATATATGGTATTGAACCCCAAATTTTGCTAAATTCAAAGACTAGAAACATCATTTTTTTAAATAGCACCGTTTAGAAAATTTTCCTTTTTGCTTTTATTTTTCCTTTTTCTATAACGATGTATATGTAATATTGAAAATAAAATAGACATTAGCAATTAAATGCGAGTTCTGCATTTACATATTGCGTTCAAGTGGTTTCTGATGTTAGAATTGTTTGGTCACCATAGCGACAGTAGAAATTAGGGTAAAAATTGTCTGTCGAAATATTATGATATATTTGCAGATAAATAACAACTAGGTATTAAAAAATCAACGTTCTTGGCATAAGGTCCCCGTGGTGTAGTGGTTAGCACGCCTGTCCGGCAAATGGGACATATCAGGTTCGATTCCTTACCGGGGCGAGACATTTTCAGATATTTGATTACGTTGGAAATACCAAGGAAGTCATGGTTTTTCAAAAGATACTAATGCTGTTCAAAATTTCGACCTCAAGTAGCTACTTGTGGTCAAAGGTGAGTCTTGCATTTGAAAATGACATACAAATGGTTTCTGGTGTTAATATATCTTGGTTACCATGACAGCAGTAAAGAAAACTTACTGACATTGACAATCTTAGACCATTGATTCAAAATGTTCAAAAGTAAAGACTTAGGTAATAGGCATAATTTATGTATTAAGAAAAAGTGAAAGAAATAATGATAATAATTGGTGTCTTTACATCCTCCAACAGCTTTCGCCTATTAGAAGCGCGGCCATGAGTTATTAAGCGTCTTAAGATGTTCACCCTTAGCATTCACCAAAATTGGAATAAGAAAAACTACGAACAATCTTACTCTGGGAGTTACGAGCCCGGGCTTCGAACCCTGTACCCTGTAGAGCTTATCAGTAATAAGTCTCTAAGAAATGCTGTATTTTAGCAAGTACGAAATATTTGCGCTACCTTGATCGGCGGTGTTCACAATCGAGAACGTTTGTGAAATTAAAGCTAAGATTTGATGCAACTGAAAACATTCATTTTAGTTATGTAGAAGGAAAGAAACAGAATTATAGTACTAATATATATTTTTTTGCGAGAATGAACAAGACAAACAATATTTTTTAACAAAAGTACAAGCTACTTTTCTATCAATTTGCAGTGAACGTTGGAAATTCCTTCCTTCCATCTCGATATATTTGCGCAATTGTTTGTAGAATCTGTTCTGCATTTGTTTTAGCATACTAACTGTTGCCCTCCAGAATGCTTGCGTTATCCGTCACTTCATACATAAATCGTACTCCTTTTTATGCAATGTCAGTATGTTTTGTTTAGTGTTGTAATGCTAACCAAACAACACAATAACACCAGAAACCACTAGGGTGCAATGTCTAAATGCAGTAGTCGCATTTAACTGTAAATATCTCTTTACTTTCAACATTAGACATACATATGCACCGCTATACAAAATTGTTAGAGAAAAATATAAAATGCTGTAAAAAAAACCGTTTCTGGCCTTTGAATTTGGCAATGTTTGGTGTTTGATACTGAACAGCCTGTATGTTTCGAAGGCGTTTTTGCATTCTGAATTTTTTTAAGGTTAAATACATCTAGATTTAGATAAAATAGAATTATAGATATAGATATTTGGAAATCTACTAAATACACATATGTTTATTTCTAGATAAAGAAACTAAAAATGTAAGAAAAAACACCGTGTTCTATTTAAAATAACGTATTAGGTCCTTGGTTCGCTATTTATCAATCACCTTAAACATCCAGAAATATTTTTGATGGCTTATGGTATTTATTACATTAGCTGAAAATTTTGACCTTCTGCCATTTTACAATTCTACAATTCCAGAAGATTGGAACAATCTGTAAGTGGGGTCTATTAATTACCATCTAAAAATCGATTTATTGACTTCCTTTTCTAAGCAAAATGTTCAAATTGAGTACTATTTGCTTCTTGGGAATAATCCAATCGGCGAATAAATTATTTTATTCGTTTCTGATTGCGTAATTCTTCTCTGAGAGTTCCATTACTACTAGAGTTTGTTAAAAAGGTGGTACCTGTCACTGTCGCTAAAGGAGAACGACGTTTCAGTAAATTAAATCTTATTAAAACTTATTTAAGTTCAACCATGTGTCAGGATAGACCGTCAGATTTTGCAATTTTGTAGAATTTTTTATAGATGGTATTGCCCGGGACTTGAATTATTCTGATTTAATTAAAAAAATTGCAAGCGCAAAAGCAAGGAAGGTGTTAATCTAGGCTTTTGTCTGAGTTATTAATATATAAAATTAAGAAATGCATATCGGAGGGAGGGGAAGGGGACAAAATGAAATCTCGCACCACCTGAAAAACTTGCTAGGGCCGCCCCTGTACTTACCTCACGTTAAAGCTTTGATTTCCACTTCAAATCTCTTTGTATGCCATTGGAATTTTAAATATTTGCACTGGTAATTGGATATTCTTGGGATTAAACCGCGCTGTAATTGAAATGAACCGAGGGACAAAGATTATGAGATCGTAACGGTCCTGCTCTTTTGAACTATGAAAGCCTCTCACATACATACATAGTTAGTTTTTGTCTTTTCCTCCTATAAGTATATTCGATTTTGTTTTTTAACGTACATTTATTTATTACTATTAAATAGGCGAATGTTTTATATAAATCCAGCTAAAATGTTAAGTTTTCTTAAGAAAAAGTGACGCGTAACTATATACAATTATATAATACACATTGTAATCGAAAATCGGTAAAAAAAAAAACTAGTGAGATTCTTGAGTCTGGGAAAAAGTTGCAAAGAAAGGAAACAGAAATTAAATGCCAACGTACAGACTAACCCAATCTTGTGAAATTGTAGAATTATGCCTACTTACTGTGTAAGCTAGGGATCCCTAACGTTTTTCTTGCATCGACCACCCTTAAATGAATGGTTTTCTTCATTGATCCCTTTACATTTTTCCCTATAATGTACAGCATACAACATAATTATAATACAAATAATTGCACACACAACTTAAAGATAACAATTACACCAAGAATATTACTAAAAATTTAGAAAACAAATGGATTATTAGACTCATGTTTTATTTTTTGTGCTATTATTATTTTTAATTTTACAGTTATAAATAGAGTAACCTAAACTTGCGGACTCGCATAGGCGTCGGTATTACGGGTTAATATAAGAATACGAAAAATTCATAAATAAACTAAACCGGTAGAGAAGCAGGCATGTAGTGTCGACCTTGAATATAAATCATGTTAAACCGCGCTGAGAGAGATTTCGTTTTAGTACTGGTTGAGCTGTTGCAGAGATTACGTGTCGCTTTTGAAAATATAGCTGGTGTTTTTTGTGTGTTGTAGTATTACACCAAGTACATAATTAGTGTATCGTTTTATATAGAACTAATATTTACATACCTAAGAAAACAATGCCTCGTAATAGATTTGCTACTAATGTACATAAGTATGTGTCACTTTTTCCCCATTTAAAATATGACGGTAGTGCAGTTTCTTGCTTAATATGCAATGTTCGTTTGGCTGTATTGGACAGAACTGATTGCCAGAGGCATGTCAATGGTATTAAGCATATGAGAAATGCAAGAACTGAAATACCTTATACACTATTCCTCATACATTTATTAATTATGTTTACCTCTTGTAATCTTCCGTTGTCGTTGGTGAGAAAAGCAGCTTTTAAAACGTTTTGGTGACAATACGTTCCAAAGTACCCATTACCCTCATAAACACAATTACAGAATCATTTGCCGCGAATGAAAGAGATACTAGAAAATGTGTGTAAACGTGATTTGTGTTCCAAAAAAATATGGATTACCGTGGATGAGACGACCGATATAAAGAAAAACAGTATTGTAAATGTAATAGCTCGCGTTTTATCTAGCGAGAACACAGCATCTCGATATTTGTTAGCTTGCAAACGTGTTCAACAATGTACCGCGGAAAATATTCAAAAAGTGATAATGAACGCTTTGAAAAAATTTAAAATTGCCCAAGATCAAGTTGTGATGATTGTGACAGATAGTGCAGCAACGATGTTAAGTGTTGGGCGATCCTTAAAACATATATTTCCTAACTTAATACATATAACCTGCGTGCTGCATGCTTTGCATTTAGTTGGTGAAGTTGTTCGACAACATTACGGAAACGTTGATCGGATGATTGGAAGTACTAAAGCAGTGTTTCGTAAATCTCCTAAACGTTTAAAAGAATTTCGTAAATTTTGTCCAGGTATTCCAGAACCTCCTGAACCAATTTTAACGCGATGGGGTACTTGGCTAACAGCAGCTTCTTACTATTTGATCCATTTTCAACAAATTCAATCAGTTATAATGCGATTTAATCGGAATGAATCCAAAGCAATTTGAGAAAGTCAAAGAGAATTTCAAATTCCTCAACTTTTAGAAGATTTAACAACAATATGTACCAATTATACAGTATTACTAGATGCCATCAGAAAACTTCAATGTACTGAATTGTCATTGCGGGAATCATTAGACATAGTGGAGAGTGTAAAAAATAAATTACACACATTAAATGATACGCCAGGATTATGCGCTAGTCAAAAGTTGGCAGATGTTTTAAGGAAAAATCCCGATTTTAATACTTTAGAGGCCGTTTATAATAAGTGTAAGAATAGTGAACTTTTAAGTGATTTTGAAAAACAGTTTCTACATGCAAATGTAACTTCCTTAGATGTGGAGAGATCGTTTTCTATGTATAAGAATATTTTTTCTTGTCGACGCACAAGGTTTAAAGAAGTAACTGTGGAAACATATGCAATGATGCAAGTTTACAGTAGTTCACATCCTGATGCCTCTAATTTGTTGAATAATTAGTAAGTAAGTTTATTTATGAATTTTTCGTATTCTTATCTTAACCCGTAATACCGACGCCTATGCGAGTCCGCAAGTTTTAGTTACTCTAGTTATAAACAAGATTTAAAAAACAAAATCGCAGATTATAAATTGCAAAAGTTTGATTTTAATGAATGTAATGGTTACTTTGATAGTATATCATGGATATGCTAATAGTACATAAGAATGACATTTTCTGTCAAATTGAAAATTTGTTTATTTTTATGTTACGATCCCTTTCCCTATGTTCAAAAAAACACATCAATGCATTGAAGGCGTATCAGCGATAAAACATGTATGATACGAGGAAGGCGCCATAAATTTTCGGCCTGATATAACAAAAATAAACTTGGTAAAATATAACAATTTTTATTTTTCGATATAATCTAACTACAATACATTTATTACAACGATCAATTAATAATTCTATACCTTTGTAAAAATAATCTAGTGTTTCCTTCAAAATGTTGCTTGCAGCTGACTATCGTCCTGAAAAGGACGTCCGCTAAGGTCTTTCTTTAAATGAGAAAATAAATAAGAACCATTCATCTCCTGCGACAATTGACTCCAAAATCGGTTTCGGGACGTCTCCACACACGTTTAAAAACGAGCGCGCACATTCGACCCGACGTTTACGTTGGAGAGCAGAAAGAAGGTGCGGTACACATCTTGCACTAATCTTATTCATACCCAAATGGTTATGGAGAATTCAGCGAATACTTGTTTCAGAAATGTTAGACATCACTGCTAATTCCTTCACATTCAAACGGCGATCTGCTAATACCATTTCTTCAATAATTGAAATGTTTGAGGCGTTTAGTTCAATTGACTGATCGGTGCGCTCATTATCTTCAAGGGATTCTTGCCCCAAATGGAAACATTTTGCCCACCTTTTTACAGTGGAATATGAAGAAGATAAATCACCATAAACGCCGTCTAAACGTTGTTTAATGTAATTAGGCGTATGCCCTTCTTTTGTTAAACAATTAATACCCACGCGATACTCAATTTTTTTTACCTGACATTTTCATGCACTAATCACGCTGTCTAGCTGGCTACTAAAAGCTACTACTCTCCGCAGAAAAGCAAAGAAATCTAGAAGTCGAGCGCAGTATATCAAATAGTGTGGAACAGTGTGAAAAGTTCCAGTGTCGTTTCGATTTCTTTTGTCTGCGTATATTTAAGCGCGACGCGCTGCTTTCCGCTCAGTCTACACACGACAGCGATATGCGTAAGAAAGCAGATATTAGTAAGCTACCGAACCGCTCGCTATTCAGTGATCGTGAAATATTACTCTGACAAGCACACAATAAACTGACTTAAAGTTAGAGAGTTGTGTTCATTAGAGGCCAAGCTTTGCAATTTTAGTAACCGAATAAATGCCGTCCTAATACATGTTGAAATTGTGGCCTTACAATTTACTTTTCAAACTGCAAAACCTTATGCTATTCTATTAATTAAATTTATAATATTATTACTTTCTACAGAAATGAAACGCCATTATCTCAGTGGAGCAGAAAAAGAAAATTGCGCGAAAAGAAAAGTGAAAAAATCTGCTAAGGGACAGACGTCTTTATTGGGATTTTTTGAAAAAGAAAACGCTCCTTTAGCAGCTTCAGATGTTCAAACGGGGTCACCAACCGAACACGAAGATGAAGTCATTGAAATTGATTCATGTCGACATGAACCCATATCTAATCAGTATTAGATATGGGTCCATGGGATAAAGAAGAACCAACAACATCCTACAGTAAATACGAAATATTTAGTAATGATCCTGCTGAATGGAGTGAGTCTGAAGAAGTTTTGCGATAGTTAATCGAAAAAGGTAATTTCGAACAAAACATGCATTTTGAAGATAAGGAAATGATTAAACCTGCTTTACAAGTTAGCGGATCGACGCAAAGATTTATTTCAAAATCAATGTTTAAGCGCGAAATGTTAAATGGTGAAGAAGTAGATCGTTTTTGGCTAATATTTTCGCCGAAAACAAATAAAGTTTACTGCGGACCCTGTAAGTTATTTTTGCTTGAAGAAAATCAGGATCAAATTACCGCAGGTAACAATGACTGGAAAAATTCCACAGCGAGAGTCGTATCTCAGGGCTTGGAAACAGTTTTCTCAAAAGCATATGAAAATGAATGCGAGTACTGGCAAAAGGTTTTACAAAGAATTATTGTTATAATTTTTTTTGTGTCAACGTGGACTTGCATTAAGAGGCAAAGATGAAATTTTTGGATCAGTACACAATAGGAATTATTTAGGCATATTGGAACTGCTAGCAAAATATGACGGGTTTCTAGCAGATCATATTGAAAAAACTAAAAATATTGGACGGTGCAAAATATCTTATCTGTCTTCCACAATTTGCGATGAATTTATTCAATTATTAGGCGATCATATTACTAATTTAATTTTACAAGAAGTAAAAGAATCAAAATATTTTGGAATAATAGTTGATTCTACACCTGATTTGCAACATGTTGATCAACGTACTTTTGTAATTAGATACGTGAATTCACAATCATTTGAAGTGTCAGAAATTTTTTTAAAATCTTTACCTCTAAAAAGCCACAAAGGGATTGATCTGGCTCGAGAAATTGTGCAATATTTAATTGAGTGCAATCTTGACATTCAAAATTGCCGTTCGTAAAGTTACGACATGCAGCTAATATGTCTGGAAAATATCAAGGTGTCCAAAGTAAGATAAAAGAAATAAACAAATTTGCAGAATTTGTACCGTGTAGTGCACAGACAGCAGCTAGTGTATGTGTAGAAGCTATATCTTTTTTTGGGATTGTACAAACATTGTACAATTTCTTGTCAGGTTCCACATGCAGGTGGAATTTGCTAAAAGAAGAAATTAATAGAAGAATTTCATTGAATTCAAATGCAAAAATTTTAATGTAAATGAAAGAGTTTTTGCGATGAAATCTCTGTCGGACACAAGATGGCCAGCGAGATATGATGCCTTAAAGTCATTAAAACAAAATTATCATGAAATTTTAATAACCTTAAAAAAAGTTACGACATACGAAATAAAGCAACAAATATTATGAATAAACTATGTATATTTGAAACATGTATCCTTAGTTTATTTTGGTACGATGTTTTAGAGAGAACAAACAAAGTAAATTTGACATTTCAAAAAGAAGGTCTTATTTTAAAAGAAGTTGTAGATCAAGTTACCTCTTTAACAGAATACCTAAAAACTATTCATGAAAATTTTAACCAGTATGAAGAAGAAGCAAAACTTATTTTGAAGGTTTCAACTGAATTTGAGTTTGAACTTTCTTATAAAGAAGAAAATACACACCAAATTAAGAAAAAAAGTATTCCACGGCGATTCCTCCTATTCAGAAAACTTTTCTCCGAAACAAAATTTACAGTAGAGGTATTTTTGGTAATATGTGATAGCATAATTTTTGAAATGGAAAGAAGATCTTGTTATAAAAAATTGCAGGTATATTTTTCGTTTATTTTCGATTATGAAAAGAAAAATTTGAATGATAAACGATCCGCAGCTCAACGGCTTCTTAAAAAATATCCGTTAGATTTGGAGAGTGAATTAGAAAATGAAATAATACATTTTCATGAACATCTGATAATAAATGAACAAAGCTTAGAAAATTGCAACAGCCAAGAAACATTAAAAAGTGTTAAAGAAGTATTAAAGTCAAACTTCTATCCTAATGTAGCTATAGCATTTAGAATATATTTAACTTCAGCTTGCGGAGTTTGTGAAGAAGAAAGAACATTCTCAAAACTGGCGGTAATAAAAAACCAAAAAAGAAGCGTCATGAACCAAAATCGGTTAAATGCTTTAAGCTTGCTATGCATCATGTTAAGCATGAATTCGTAAAAAAAATAAATTTTAAAGAAATTGTGCAAAAATTTGCTGCTTCTAAAGTCCGCAAAGTTAATCTGCTAGAGCCCTAGAGTAGATTTCATTAAATATTTTTATTAAGAATAAAAATTTTTTTATTTTAATTTTTACTAGGTTTTACAGATATTACATATTTATAAAAAAATATTTTTATCAGGAATGTAAAATTTTGTATAAATATTTTTATTGAAAATAAATTTGTTTAAAATGTTTTTGTTAATTGTTATATTATTAAACATTATTTGCAAACATATGTTTTTATAAAAAATTAAAATTTTCATTTTACCTACTTGTTTACACATTTTTGAAATTGCTTATTTTACAATTTGCAATAAAAGATGGAGGGGGGCCCCGTTATTACTTGTGCCTAGGGGCTCCGAAGGCTCTTAATCCGCCACTGACTCTCCGAGCCGTAATATATATGGTGTAGGCCTCGCACATGTACAACTATGACGCAATAGAGTTTGAATACGTTAGAACCTATATAAGCCTGTCAGGCCGAGAATTTATGGCGCCTACCTCGTAACAGAGAGTGACAGGCATTAACATTTTAAAGTTTTTAAATTCCTATTTTATTTGAGTTCGTCCTATTGATGTTCTGCTAATTCTTCAGACTTCTACAAATCATACTTTTTCAGTTCTTAGTGCATTGCGTTTAGCATGACGTTTCAATTTTTCACCGGGAAAAACATTTTCTCAATCTCGAAAATGATTTCTGTATCTCTTCCTATCGCTATAATTCCAATATACACAAATCGTTTCGAACAAAACAGTACAACGTTACCTATAACAGTGTCCATTTTTCAAACACAACAAAAAGATTACCCAAACAACACCTACATAGCCGTTGTCAATACAAGACACGGTGTAGCTGCGGGGATACAAGAAAAATTTATCGGTAGTGTCATCAAGACGAAAGCGGATTTATGTCCTAATTCTCCTCCTAATGGGTAAAAATATTACGCTACGCCTTCCAGGATCGCTAGAATCGTCGAGCCTAGGTATTGGCGCTGGTTTGTTATACGCTACAGTCAACGCGTTCAAAACCGTATAAAATGTATCGGGATGACGATGCTAGCGTAGGAAAATAACGAGAGATCCTGCGTCTGGCCGAGTTCGTATTTGTTGAGCTTTTACTTTTCTAGCAGATACACTTACGCCTGGAAGTTTTGTCATTATAATTCTACAGTTCTTTGTTATATAAGACGGAAATAAGTCTTACGCTGATGATTTTAGTATGAAATTTTTGATAGAAAATGCTCACTTTACACAAAGAAATGGTTTCTTGCACCAAGAAATTAGATTTTCTTGCAAAAATCAATCTCTATTCAAGAAAATATTTTTAATTCAAGACCATAAAAATCAATAATGATAGTAAGGACTGTGGGGTAGTATGACAAACAACACAGAGTATCGGCACACTCCTCACCACACAAAATCTTACTAATTAATTCGGAACAGCTGTTTCAGCCCCCACTTTCAACCGAGTTACCGAATAAATCTGATTTATTCGGTAACTCGGTTGAAAATGAGGGCCCAGTGAGCCTTTGAAACAGCTGTTCCGAATTAATTAATAATATTTTGTGTGGTGAGGAGTGTGCCGATACTATAAAAATGTTTAACATGTATTAAAATATTTTCTTGGGGTTAGAAAATCAAAAAATCCAAGACAGAAAAATGTTTCTTCATTTAGTCTTAGGTTAAGAAAATATTCGTATTACATTAACCAGTATCTTTAGAAAATGTTTATGAAACTTTGTGCGTTAAAGGTTATATCATTGTACGGGTAAGTATGGCACGTCACTATTTTCTAGGACGGCATGACTATATCCTTTGGCACTAGGTGGCGCCAGGAAATATACACACCGGCAAATTTAAGGGAACGGAGTTAAATTTCAAAAAATTACCTTTTTTCTTTTTCTTTTTAATGCTGCGTAGGCCTAGACAGCCATGATGTTTGATTTTCTTTACTACATACATTTTTGTCATGTGATTCATTGTGAAAGTGTAAACATCCGTTAATTGTTGCATTTAATGTAAAAGGCATATTTTCTCTTTATAAAAGTTTGATGTTTTTTTTCTAAAACCATTGTTCAAATTTGGCTTGTTTTTCATAATTATCACCACGTTGATTGTGAAATAAGGCGAAAATGGGCGTAAAACAAAATCGACAATCCATCGCAATGTTACATGATGGAGGCAAACTGGAGAATATGTGAGAAAACGAGGTCAAGGCAGAAAACGCTCAACTATGCCTGTATATGTTTATAACGTTGCAAACGCTCAGAAATAGGCGTCAAACGGCTATTCAAACACGAAGCGAACTGGAAGAAGTACGTGGAACCAGAATAAGTGAGCGTACAGTTAGAACAAGACTTAAAGAAGTTGGTTTGGGGTAAAAAAAAGTTTAATATCTCCAAAAATATCACCGAGTAGCGCGACTAGTCTTCGCTCGAGAATACCAAAATTGAAATAATCAGTGGGGTCAAATATTGTTCACGGATGAGAGCCGTTTCTGCGTAAATTCGATAGATGGTAGGGATAGATTGTATCGACGTCCAAGAGAACAAAATGAACAATTTAATTTTACTCCTAAAGTCTCTTTCGGTGGAGGGTCAATTATGGTGTGGGGTGGAATATGTTTAGGGGCACGCACAGAGTTGGTGGTAATTGACGGCGGCACTATATGTGCTGTTTTATTACAGGAAAATTAAAAGATTAAAATTAATCAAGAGAATACCATAACCTCAAAGGTATGCATACAAATATAAGGTCGTGGTAGTACCATAATTTAACGTGTGTATAGTTTGGCCGTACACCAATTATCATTCTACTTTACACTGCTGTGTGAACGGTTGTATTTAATTGCATTATGCGAACATTCTTAATTCCTACCTTACCCTCGCGATGTCCTATGTGAACGCTACTTCAGTGGCAATAAATGTGATCTAGATGTTTGGTATCCATCCTTCAATATAATTTAAGGGTACAAAACAGTTCTCATTCCTTTCAATATTCTTTTGGACGCCAGCGTACATCCAGCTCTCGAGAAAATGAACCGACCAGTGATTCCGAAGACCGTTCTTCTGCATTTTCCGGTATGGTGACGATAACGGTCTATGTAGCGAGTCGTATGACATACGTATACCGGCGGAAGCTCTCAACGAACTACACCAAAGAGGAACGAAGGAAAAAAAGAAACGTTGCCAACCCGACCAATTTAGACGGCCATTTGTATATTCGCGAAGCAGAAACGCTACGTATGCATAAAGCTTGCCTTTTTGCTAACGATTTGCTATTTCAAAATGAAGGAAAAGAGGAGAACGTGAGAGTTTGATGTATGATTTTCAAGATTTTATATAGCAAAAAGGGGGTTTTTTGTGTGCGTAACTAGTTTGTCACAGATATTTTAAAAGATTCAAACTCTGTCCTGTAGCTTTCTTATACAAGACTTTTAATTTAAAAGAATTACTGTATGCATCGGAATTCATCTTGAGTGTCTTTTAGTTTCTCCTAACTCTATGTCGTGCCAAACATAGGAAACCTACTCCGATTTATTTGCTTCGCAAAACTTTCTGTTACCATGCCCAACGCGATATGCCAACGAAACTTCGAGATGACCAATGCTACCGCAGCAAACTCAATAACATCGGATAGTAAATTAATAGATAGGGGAGACAATTCCTGTCACTTTTACAGTTCTTTAAAGGGAATTTTTTATTCTATTTTATGAAATATGATGCATTGTTAACTTTTCCGTTACCAAGATCTGTGAGAATCTTTAATTATCAAGGGGGGTACACAGAGAAAAAAAGGTCTTGAATCAAAAAAATACACGTCTATAAATAATATAACCGAATGGAACCGGAGATAACCGAATATAGCGGAATGAAACCGGACATGAGCGAATATAGCCGACCGTAGCCGAATGGAATCGAGCAGAACCGAATATATTCCAACGTAGCTGAATAGAACCGAATATAGCTGAAGATAGCCGAATGGAACTGAATAGAATCGAATCTAGCCGAATGGAACCGGATATGATCCAACGTAGTCAAATATAACCGAACAGAACTGAAGATAGCCGGAAATAGCCGAATAGAACTGAACGTAGCTGAACGCCTGAACAGAAGTGAATATAGTCGAATGTAGATGAACGGAACCGAACAAAATCCAATGTAGCCGAACGGAACCTAATTCAACCGAATATAGTCAAAAACCCCGCTTGGTGGTTACGAAAAGGTTAAAAACCAATAAATGTCAATGACCACGGCAATATAATCCTAAAGTTTGCCGAGTTTACTTAGCGCGGTCTTTTTTAGACTCTCTAGTGTTACGAAAGCTTCACCAAACAGAAAATCTGATTCTACAGAGAGTAGCACAATTACAAAATGTGTGCTTGAACGAGTCCCAATTTGTGTAGGTGTTTCCTCAATCAAGTATGGGCGGTAGGGACTGCAATTGGAGCGTTGATAGATTCCTTGTCAAGCTCTAAGAGCTTCCTGGTTCTGTCTTGGCTGGGGAACATAAATGATCTCGGTTCAAATAAATTTCTATTTGGTCCAGTGGGTAATATGGATTTTGGAAGTACTAAATGATATTCCCATTAGAGGTTTTGGTCCCAGCTACCATGCCATTAATGCTAGCGTGTCCTAGTGTCCAGATGAATGTAACCTTATTATTATTTCTACCCAAAAAAGTCTTGCAAAATCTGAATTTAAAGTACAGCTGACTTTAAATTCAGATTTTGCTGATTTGTTTATAAGACATATAATATTTTTTGCACTTTCACAACGATTCACCGCTTTACATATCAATGTTGTATCTTAGAAGTCGTTCCTTTTGAATAATTTTAATCTTTTCAGGACGTTTAAACTCGACATTTAAAATCGATAAAACTATTTTCACTGTACACGGACATTTAAGACCTAACGATGACAAATCTGGATTCCTGAGGCATATACTTTGAAAGATACGTAGCGTAAAAGGTACGCATATTAGGTATAGAGGTAGGTGGTGGTTAAGATTTCATTGAAGCAGCACACCAACGATCATCTTGATTAATAGTCTCTTTGCATGAACGGACGGGTTTAGCCGTGCAGCGTGAGATTCAATTTGGACCTTCCCCCTTTTAAGTTACACAGTTTAATTAGTGGTTATGTTGGCAGCGCTGACGTTTAGGGAAATAGACCGTAACTACAGGCAGTGGTAAAAATAAAGCGTAACAGAGTTACATAAGCTGTAGAATGTGTAATTATGAGGTGGTGTAATAAGCACACACATGGAAGTGTTTTCCTGCCCCAACTGTAAGGAATTTTATCTAGTTTATTTATCATCCACTTCCAACCGTGACGAAATTCTTCCGTAAAATCACCGCATTGCTCCGGTTGCACGAACGATAGCAGCATGTCTAAAACACGAAACTAAAATAAACACATATACACGTTTTAAAAAGAAGACAGACTATCGCTATACTAATTGCCGCAAAGATTATGCTCTTTTAACCACAAAATATCCCATTATGTATACGTTTAACAACTGCGATACAATGTTGTGGCTATGTTTTCAACGATTTTGTCATTGTAATCGGGTTTAATGATACACGAGAGGTCGTCAGAAAAGAGTTGCTGATAATTTTGGCGATAGTTGAATGGCCTTCGCGAAGGCAAATTGTTTAAAATAACAAGGAAGATAAGAGATTCTACTGCTACCGTGTATGACGCTTTCGAATGCCTTTTTTGTTTCTTTCGTTTGTTTGCCTCAAAGTAACGGGATTCTTAGAATATTGTAAGTGAGAGGAAAATTTGTAATATCGCTTAATCATGATAACCTAACATCAACGTTTTTGGCTGTTGATGTCAATTTTCTAAGAATTTAGAAGTGCCATGTCACCAAGTAGTATGTTTAGCCAGAGAAGTAAGCGGATGTTTTTATAAATTATCGATTATGAAAAATCTTAAACATAAAATTGAAATACGAAAGTGTATCTATCACTTATTACTGGTTGAACAGATACCAAAACAAAAAACAGTGAACATACATGTTTTGGTGCTCAAAATATTGAATTTTCATTCATTATACAATTTTCAGCCACAATAAAAAAGTTCGAAAAAGGAATACCACGTTTCAGTTGCTGTAAAGTGGAAGACTACTTAAAACTACTTTCAACAGACTCTAATCTTCATACTTGAACTTCGCCAAAACAAGGTGTCAATTTGGAACTTCAGACACTAGAAGAATTTTGTCGAAAAATGCTGTAGAAGATCGAAAAAGAAGGAAGTATACATAATACATAGCAACTCGAATGAAGGATTCGAAGATGCTGCAGAACATTCATTTTATTGGAAACAGAGCGCGTATGAAAAACATTTCTCATTATTCTATTCAAAAATGAAAGGTAACTATGGTTTTTTTGCTTCCGATATGTGTGAATTGTCCAGTAAAGGTTAAGTTCAAACCAGAAGTGATATTTGCAGAATGCAGATGTTTTGTCTTCATATTTGCCTTTTGGAGTTCTTCTTAATTTTTTTAATATTCATCATACAAATAAGGAAATAGTATTCTGGGCTAATCTGACTTTGTATCTTTGTGACAGAATGACCAAGCAATGATTAAGTGATGACAAGATAACTTCCCAAAAATCTCTGGGATTCTTTTCCAAATAATTTATATCCAGTTTTCATTTAAAGTAATAAGAAGTAGATGGGCATATATTGCTTTATAGCAAATTAATTTCTTAGTAGTAAGGACAAAAATTCTCTCAAAAGTGACATCCTGAGTACGACTTTTGAAATGTTTTAGGGGTATCTTTTTAACCCGAATTAAAGAAGCAACCCGCAAACAATTTAGTCCAGAGCTGTTAACTGACCATCGAGCAGGCGTTAAATATCCCTCATAATCTGCGAAGGTGGTGCTTGTGGGGTGCCGTCATTAACTTTCGCCGCTTTTTTTTGCAATCGATAATCTTTAACAAGTGCGTCCATTGTTTGTAGGTCATGTTATGCCATGTCCAGGCAATCTCGTTACATCGTTAATAATATTGCCACGTCAAATGTTAACATTCCCCTTTCACATATCAAAAACAGATCCGTCCAACGAGATATTTGGGACGTCATTTTAATGCTGTAGGTTTTATGCCAGGGGTTTCCAAACTTTATCAGTCTGCGGCGCACTTACAGGTTTAGTATTTTGTTCCGGTGCCCTTTTCAAAATACGTGTACAGTGACATAAATCAGGCACACAAATGAAAACAACTCTTAAGGTAAACCTCACAATGTGAAGCTCACATTTATTAAAATTGAATCACAAGAGCCATCAAACTAAAATATGAAAATACAAAAAAATATGAAATAAATGGTGAAAACCTTCAACGATAAGTAAGTTAATGTGACGAGTGAGCTTGCTGATCGGGACACATTTTTTCAAAACGCTGAATAAGGTTTGGCACTGCCACTGTTTACTTTCAGATAATTATCATCGTATTTACGATATTTCCCTTTCTTTGCTACCCCACCACTTGCCGATGCTTGATCGCTCTCATTTGAACTGCCGACTTGCTTATTTAATAAAATTCTTTCCATTTTCCCACGACTTCACGAAAACACAAAGCGACACACTGAAAGCGGGCGCTCCTCTGGTAGCGGGCGTCTTAAAACCGTTTATTTCTTAGATGTTTACTCTTCGATTGTTATTTAGGAACTGAACAGGTTCACCGAAGTGGCACCGTATTTATACTAGCCTCCCCACCTACTTAGAACTTTCGCGAAACTTCGCCAATGTCCGATAGTATGTTATATAAGTCTACTAGAAAGTTCTATAAAGTTCACGAAAGTTCCATGTTTTTTTGGAATATTCTATTTGCTTCGAGAATGTTCCGTATATTTCTAGGAAGTTCGACAAGCTACGGGAACGATCTAGTCTAGATGTACTATAAAGTTCCATTAGCTTCGAAGCCGTTTCGAAATGTTAATTCTAGAGTATTCCAGAACGCTATGTCTGCCTGCGTTCGCAGGAGTGCCTTGCGGCGCCTCTGTTTACTTTCTACGATGCTCCGGTACGCCGTGGTGCATATTTAGCTACTCTATGCGGTGATAGTAAAAAATTGGTTTATTCTACGGTAGAAATGCTATAGTTTTGTGGACGGGGTGTTTTTAAGTTCTGAGTATTGTTAGAATATATGCATCAACTTCTCGGAATTGTGATGTAGGGTGGGTTATTGGAACCGCCGCTTTGAATATTCACATCTAATTATGGTTGAATGGCATTCTCAACAGCTAACGATTCTATTCAAAATTCCATAATTCGTTCTACGTAAATGCTATTAACCTAATCATCCTACACATTTTTACGTCTTTCGGGGGAACATCCTGGGGGATTTTAACGCCAAACAAATGACGTGCAAGGATTTTAGTTAAAAGCAAGTGAATTATCAATTACCATGCGAATTCATTTCTCATTGTCAAGGATAATCCCTCCTTTTCCGAGGGTTGTATGCACAGCACTTCGTTTGGCTGAAATAAGGGTATTTACAAATAGTCTTCTATGTTTTTACGGATGTAATTTCTGTACTTCTTGCTACTTTAGCATTTTCTTCTTTTCGAGTTCTCTTTTCTTTGAAATGGGGAGGTAATATTGTTTGGAATAAATATAAAATACCCTGTTTTGTTGACTCTCTGTAATATGTTTGTAATTATCTGTTTAGAAAATATTATTATCTCACTATGCCAAGGTTTTGGGTATCTTTGATATTAATGGAAAAATTATTACATTTGGCACCGTTTAAAATGATTTTGTTTTTCATATGTGTCAGGATATGTATTTAAAAAATCTGGTCAGAATATCTATTAACGTGAAAACTTACGAAAACACTTACTAAGAGTAATATTGAAAGAACTGACGCCATTACTTTTAGCTTCAGGCTTAAATCGTTCAAACAACATATTTAGTCCTTTCTTCCATGATTTCTTTCTGGTGCAGAATTGTAGTTGACTTTAGGTTTCAAGATTTATAGCAATTGGCTTTGCGGTTAACAAATTTATGTTGTATCTATCATCTATTCAGGGACTACACCAATATACGACTACAATACATAAATAGGTCCCCATTATTAAGCTCTAACGATCAAGCCATTTCGAAGAGCCACCGCTAAGGGTTATAGATTCTACGCCAACATGCCAACACTGCAGTCCGCATAAGCTTTGCCAAACACTGCATCGTTGGCTAACGTCATTTTGGTCATAGGTACCGAAGCTGTGGTCAGTATTCATTATCTGAACGCTAAATAGCACGACGTTTAGGTCGCATAGATTAAGCTTCTGAATGTACGTTATTATCTTGGAATTATTAGCGTGGACACCAGAGCTTTAGTTTAAATGTTTTCTCAACTATTCAAATTGAATTAGCAATTTTTTGAAAAGTATCTCGTTAACCAAGCTCTAATTTTCTAAATTTATAACTTTATTATTTTAATATGTATTAATTACAACTGCCAATAGCATGGCAATGTCTTACATATCGAATATAAGGAATATTTCACAACTTACAGAACCATTCAATATAGAGAAGCAAATTCACCACATAGTATATCGTATATAATACGCGAAATATAAGCGTATGAAGTTTATACAATGGAAATCAATGCGGAACCAACCTAAAGATCTCCGCTAGACTTTGCCATGCGTCTATATGAATACGAATTTGTGTGTGTGCTCGCGTGTAATAGTAATGCATAATGAAATTCTCTCAATTCTGCGATATCAGTTTCAACTTGCAACTAAGCTAACTGCCAGCACCTATTATGGTTATAGAATCCACTTATTGCAGATGTTTTGGACAATGGCGACTGTTATTAGAAGGAACTAAGCTTGCAAACATTTCGTGGACTCGTATTGTTCCAAGTTAAATTGTAATATGAGCGCACTATCTACTAGAGGTTGGCAATGTACATAACATATGTAGACGTTAGAATTAGGGACTAACAGAATGAGAGTATACTTGATCAAACAGCAACACGCTTAAGCTATTGTAAAATTAAAGAATAGATGGTTAGATAGTTAAACGTCAGTTTTTAAATTGAATCTATCCATAACCATAGAGCGACCAAATAGATTTGAGCTGCGGAAAATATGTGAAATAATCAAAACAACTCTCTTCATCGTTTTGGTGCGCCATTCCAAGAATTAAAGAACGCAGTCAAGATTTTTCTTTCATTTCCTAAGGATAAGATTTGGAATGGAGGTACATCCCAGCTATGTAGCAAACATTTCGAAAAACCATACGACTTTGAACAATTCAAACAAAATCGTTTATATTTTCATGCTATCCCAACAATATTTTTGCCAACCCCAGTTTCGTTTCCATCAATATCCGAACTGAGCACATAAGACACCAAAGTACATGGTATTGTACCGGAACATAATTATTCTATACAGGGTGTTCAGTATGAACCCCGTTCTATGAGTAACTTTTTTGTTTCTAAAGATCCAAGGACGTTTAAATGACAAACAATTGCATTTTTTAGTAGATTCAGAATCAGAAAAACAATTGTTCGTCAGAAATGACTCAAACTTTGGTTTTTTAAACAGAATACTTTGTATATTTTTACATTTTAGGTAATAAAATTCTAATCTAGATTCATATACTAGATTTTTAAAGTAGTCCAAAAAGAAAAATTCCATAGGGGTCAAGTCTGGCGATCTCACAGGTCAAACAGGTCAACAAATGATCCATGGGTTCTCAGCCATTGATTGGGAAACTGCTCATTTAAAAATGTTGCAACTCGCCATGTATTATGAGTTGGAGCGCCATCTTGCTGAAATATGAGGTTCCTCCGTTCCTGAAGTGGCATATCATCCAAAATCTCATCGAGTTTCAGTCTTAAGAGCTCCTACCTTCAAATGTATCAAAAAATATCTTATTTTTTAAAGTTTCGCACCAAACATTAAGACTAAATCTATGTTGAAAACGACCATCTCGAACAATTAAGGAATTTTCTCGTAATCAATAGTGACTATTTTTCCGGTTGTACATTCCATTATTTGAAGGTTACATTCGTCCGTCCGTCATCAATGTTTTGCGTTTGATTCAATAGCCTTTGGTGATCGCCTGGGTGTAAATGTCGTGCTGGTTTATTTTTATAACGTTTAAATTTGGTTTTCTTAAGATACTGATGCATTGTCCCAATACTTAAACTTAAATCCTCTTGATGGATTTCGAAGTAAGCCAACACATTAATTTCGCTTTCTTCCTTATCTTGGCGATTTCCAATAGCATAGGGAACACACCATCTCCTCCAGGTGATTTATAGGGTTTAAATGTCATTAACGCCCATCTTATTCTCATTGTTGTAAAGATTTTACTTGCTAGACTTCGTGCCTCCTTTGATGGATGCCTTGAGTGAGTAGTCTTTGCTAGTAGATGCAATACAGGTTGGAAAATGAGTGTTTAGCATTACCTTAAATTCCCCCTTTGAAATTTTCTGTAAGGCTGTCGTTAGCTTCCTGAAGGTGCCCGAGTTCATTTACATGTTCTCTGGCGAGGATTTTTTGTAGACGGGCTGCTATTGGCGTGTTATTTATTTGCAGAAGCTCCGCTAAGTTCTTCTTCTGGCTTTCCTTATTTCGGAATTATACTGCGTTTGGGTTTGTCTATACAGCTTTGGTGTTCGAGCTTTGAGTTTTTGGCGTTGTTGAACAGCCTTCTAATTTTAGCTCGCAGTTCAAGTTCCCTGTTCCACCAAGGTAGCCGGTAATAGGAAAAATAAATGATTACGACTTAAATTTGTTCAGTATCTTAGCAATTGCATCGAAACTAAATATTTGTAAATGGAATGCTATCAGATCAGCATCAAAGTGATTATATGGTGACTTTAAATCAATAAATATGCAGTTAATAGGGTAAAAGGAGAACGCTTATAAGATCAAGGAACCCTTGAATATAAAATTATACGATAGATTATTAATTTCATTTGACAGATCAATGCCTTCTGCTCTTTTTGAAAATGAGTTTGGCTCAGTTACTCCACTCAGCTCATCTCTTTACTGCTATTTCAATACGATTAAAAAGAACACAGATTATGTAATTTTAATCCATATAGTTTTATTTGAAAAGAAATTAAAGCAAATCTAAAGCGAATGTTCAAAATTCCCATCCATAACAGCCGTACAGTGCCCTAGCCTGCCACTGAATTCACGAATCCTATCTCTGAGTGCTATTGGAGTTAACAATGCGATTTCTTCTCTAATCCATTGTTCCAATTCTGTAATATTTTCGGGACAGTTGCGGTAAACTCTGTTTTTTCAATAGCTCCTTAAGAAATAATCACACGGAGTAAGCTCTGGTGATCGTGGCGGCCATTCCACCACTACCCTTCTTCCTATCCAACAGTTTGGGAAAATTTCATTTAAATAATTTCTAACATTGAGTTGATAATGAGGTGGTGCCCCATCTCGCTGGAAGCATATGTAGGGATTTAGACTGTATATTATGTGCTATTGGTAACGGTATTCCCATATTCCTGCATTTCCTCTTCCATACTTTTTCGGACTGTAGACTTTAAAGAGGGTCGGTGAGAGAAAACATCCTTGTTTTACGCCCTTGTTGATGGTAAACTGGTTTGACTTCCCCACTTTTACTTTTACTGTGGTGACCTTGTGTAATGCTTGTACATCTCTTATTAATGTTATGTTAATATTTGTGTTTTCTAGCACTGCCCAAAGTTTTGTCTGTGGGACGTTATCGTAGGCTTTCGTAAGATCCACAAATAGGAGGGGGTTTCTTGACTAACCGCTGTTTTCTTTTTCAATGTTTGAGATATACTGAAAAGGTGATCTACTATGAATCTTCCTGCTCTGAATCTTGCCTGTTCTTCGGCTTCTATATCGTATTCCAACTGCTTTAGTATACCTTGTATACTTTAGCTAATTTGAAAATGAAGTCAAGTTCATTGAAAGCGAACCGCTAAACTTCAAAGGAACTGACAAATCTGTCCTTCCTGTTTATTCTGCGATCTCGTACAGTTTGTTGTTATTCGCGATAAAGCTTACAGAAACACCTACTAAAAAATTGCATAGTTTTTTTTATTTGGAAAATATACTTCTATTGCTATAAATAACTAATAACGAACCGGTTTAAATATACATCCTTTCTCGTCCTTGGAAAGGTCATTCATTGTATTTTGTAGGATAAAAATAATTTGAATTTCCCGCGCTTAACTTTTGTATGACACTGAACCTATTTAAACGATTTTTCTGGTTAAGGGTTCAAGTCTACTTGGTCGCACATGCTCGTTTGAAGAAATAAAAGTTCGCTAAATTATATGTCATCGATAAAATAGAATTTATATAGCCTCCTATAAACACCCAACATAAAAGAGTATAATAAATCACTAGATGATAGTAAATGTTTTTATTTCAACTGTAGGACATTTAGTTCAGGATTATTTGTTCTATCCTGAAGAAAATTCCCATATTTGTGCATAGGTCATCGCATAAAGTTCAACCAAATCTTCCCCTAATGCAGATTACAAAAGTTTCAGCTTGTATACATAGAAACTTTACTACGTAATACATATATATATAATAGGCGTGTATAAACCACCCACGTATAGGTATGTATATACATAATTCGAAGTGCACATATATGTATATGTATAATCTATAAAAGCCTGTGTGTTATCTCTAAATCGCTTTTTGCTCTATGAAATATAACTTCCTCTAATGGGGGAAGCTACAAATAGTGAGGTTAGATTGTTCCATAATTCTAACACGTTATCGTTTATAAACAAGTTATTAATTGTTAGTTGCTCGCGTTAAGGTTTTACTTACATATTGAAACGGGGAAAGACAACTTGTCTACTAATGAAAACGATAATGATAACAGATTAGTTTTAGGATTTTTCCATCGTCTTTTATCTCAATTCGTCTGTTATCTTGACATTATATATACGGTATAGGTTATATGACAACTTGTATTAATGAGATAAGCTGACGTAGAAGATATTGGTTTTAAGTTTTCTTATTTAGTTTTTTAGATTTAAACCGCTTTATAAACAACATCGGATCAAAAGATCAAGGGCATTGAGATTCTTCCTTTAAACGCGAGTAACTTGAGGAAAAGATTTTTTGATCGATTATTCATTAATTTCAAATAACTATTGTAACAATTTGTGTTAATATATATGGGAAAAAAGCCAAAATTGAAACCTTCAACGTAAGGGTGTAATTAACTGAGTTGCTTTTGAAAACGTATTTCAAAAGATATTTTCAAAAATACCGCCATATTGCAGTCTATTTTGATTAAGTTAATACTGGTAAGTGTTACAAGATAAAAACCCTGTTACTAATTTCAAAAAAATATTTATACTTCAATTCATGTAATCGATCTATTCACATTTGAAATGTTCGAAAAATATTTCAAAAAAAGAGAACTATATATGTATATTTGATAAAGAAAAAAGAAGTATAAATTTCATTTCCTCTTCTATTATTTGTGACCACACGAATTTCATGGCATAAATTAGACGCCAATAACCATAAAATAACATACTAGAAGGCAACTCTGGCCATGGACGTGGGTTAGTATTTTGGCGCCTCTCGTAGACATACCGGAAACTAATAGAATACGCGGTCTATTTATTTTAAATTTTTGTCAAATTCTGTATTTAACACAAATGTTAGAACACAAAACACAAGTTTTTATTTATATATACATTTATTAGCGAAATTCAAGACTAGATATGAGACAGTACTCATAGGGTGTATGTGTGTCCTTCAATATAATGCGTTTTTCAATAGAGAAAATATGTTGTCCACGTTAAAGCAAAAATATTGCATTTCGAATTTCTGTAGAAGGCTAAAAACTTATTGGCCCATTAAATTGGGGTCTATGACGATAGTACTACACATAAACATATTTTTAAGTAACATAATTTGCAAATACCATAAACAATAAACCCACCTATTGCTATAGTTCTAATACTTGTAATTGTTAAATTTGTCCCTACGGGCAGCTTTGAAAAGAGTGATTTTTCAAAGGACACATCAAAGGACAGAACTAAACGAGTATGCAATGAACAAATCCATTATAATTCACTGAAAACTACAAACAAACGTGCAAAAACTGAACAGGAACGCGGCATTCACTTAGCGAATGACATTTTCAACCACAGTTACTATGGTTACAAACATGTTACAAGCTTCGAAACCCTAGTTGCAAACCAATTACGAAAGAGATAGATATAGGTTAGTTGCGATATTTCTACGAGAGGGCTAGAAATAGTTTTCTCATTGGATTCCAATAGTCCCCACCCCCTGCCAATTAGCAATAAAAACAAAATCGTTTTTCGGTTCAAAAGAGTTTTTCTAAAGCCAAGCTGTTCATGCAAGTTTGGAGAGAGCTACGTATTCAATTTAATTAGTGTTGTTGTTTATCATTAAAGCCCGGATGTTTGGCAAAATGCCATAAAATGCATATTCCGCATAATTCTGCTTATATTCAAGACTAAAGGCCATAAACGCCTATTCACGTAATTCTGCCTATATTCTAGACTAAAGACAATTCTAAGAAATATTAAATACATAATCCCACAATTACCGTTATTCCATTCAATGTTATTTAGAACTATAAATTATAATTGTAAGTAACATTAAATAGAATAACGGTCATTTTGCTAGTGTTCATTCTTCCTAATTCCCAATTCTAACTAGCATTATATACAATAAATTCTATTTAATATGGTATAGTCGTCGTTTGTATATCATCGCATAACAACGCAAATATGCCGAAAGAACGTGCTTCTGCTCAAACAAAATTAAATAAACTTATTCGCGAATTCGGTAAAAACATTGTTAGTACTGATGGTACCGTATTATTTTGTAAAGTGTGTGATACAAAAGTGAATTGTGAAGAGAAGTACTTTGTAATGCAAAATCTTGTGACAGCAAAGCACAAAACTGGCGCTAAGAAAGTTTCCGACGGTAAGAAAACGTGCCTACTACAACATTTTGGTGTAATTTCGCAACGGCAGTCCCAATTTTCCTTTGATTAATGTAAGATATTTATAGATGCTGATATTCCACTATGGAAATTAGAAAACCAGACGCTTAATACATTCTTCGAAAAATATACTAAAGAGCGCATTCCTTGCGAATCCACGCTCCGAAAAAATTATGTCGATACAGTTTATACGAAGATAATGAACTGAATAAGGAAAGAAATACACGAGGAAAGTATTTGGGTATCAATTGACGAGACAACAGATACACTTGGCTGATACGTTGCTAACGTAATAATTGGAACTTTGGAACCATTACGGAAATCGAAGGTTTATTTACTAACTCGAATCTACTGACAATTCTACAGTAGCACAATTATTTACAAACGCACTATCCTTGCTGTGGTCTGGTGGAGTAAAACACGAAAGAGTTTTACTGTTCGTTACTAATGCTGCTCCTTATATGAAGGCTGCTGCTAAAGACCTTCAAATAATATTTCCCAAAATGATACACGTCACATGCATTGCTCACGAATTCCACAGAGTCGCTGAAGAAACGCGCACTTTATTTCATGACGTAAATCTTTTGATTTCAAATATAAAAGATGTTTTTCTAAAGACTTCATCGCGACTTCGATATTTTAAAGAAATTGCACCAGATATTCCACTGCCACCTCGACCTGTTTTAACGAGATGGGGAACATGGATATCAGCTGCCGTCTATTATGCTACGCACTATGATAAAATTTTGAAGGTAATAGACGGTCTCGAAGATGACGCAGCATCAATTCAAATTTGCCAAAAGCTTTTAGCTAAGAAAACTATTCGCTCTGACTTGTCATATATAAAGGCCCATATTGGTTCATTGCCAGATTTCATCAAATCCCTAGAAGAGAAACCGGACCAATTTCACATTTTGGATGACGTCGTGCAGACAATTAAACAGGCACCGGGTTTAAAAGGGGACTTCATTAAAGAAAAGTGTGAGAAAGTGATACAGAGTAATAGTGGTTTACGTCAATTGCGTGAAATTCGTTTAGCGTTATCAGGAGGTACAATTAATATTACTTTTATGAATCCAAATCAAATTTCTTGTTTTAAGTATGCACCTATGACGTCAGTTGATGTCGAAAGATCGTTTTCGGTATATAAGCATGTTTTATCTGATAGAAGACAGAGTATAAAATTTGAAAACTTAAAAAAATGGTTTAATGGTAAATCAATATCCCTTTCTTGTAATATAATGTAATGTAATAACTAATAACCTAATAACTGTAATAAGTGTAATAAATAATAAATAACTAATAAATGCCTATTTTTTGCGCCTTTTTTGTCTTTTTTATTGCCTTTTTGCCGCTTATTTCTATAATTTTATAGTGCCATAAGTCCGGGCTTTAGTTATTATATATTCCTTTATATCGATTACATAATACATTATAGTTAAATTTTTGGGAATTATGTATATAGAGAAATTAATTAAATGCTATGTTTTAGCGCTTGCTGTCAATCATAGCGGTGAGTATATATCTTACAATGTTTATGCTGTATTTAAATGTATATTTGTGGATGAATTTGGAAAAATCTTCAACCCATTTTTACTCACTCTCATTTAAAAAGACGGTACTATGAAGTCCATAAAACCATTATTTTATGATTTGCTAGTCATAACTTTTAATCTTTACAACTTCGCCATTATACAATAAGTACGGTGTAAAATTTTTGAAAAATCTCAATCGCCAGGCTTTATTACCCGTAGCTTGCAGATTTTCTTAAAGGTTAAACGTATCGCACTATATCATCACCTAACAAGATGATGAAAGGCCAGAACCCTTTCCATTAGACAGTCCATTCAATAAAATGCTAATTCCGAGCGAACCCAACCATTTCGCAGCCTTCAAACGAGAGAATACGGCATGATCCCATTCCTTAGTAGACTGATTTAATAAGTCGGCATTTGCGGGTAGGAAGGGGGCAAACGCGCAGAAACATACACCGGTCAAGGCGTTTAACGGTGCCGGAGGGAGGATCCTCAAATTGCAACGTCGATTCCCCTTCCTTTGCATGCTGTTAAACTTGCTAAAATCCTAGTTTATCAAAGGGTGACAAGATGGGGACCGTTCTAAATGGTTGTTTTCAATCGGAGAACATGCTGTTTGGAAATAGGAGGGATTCTAGCATGAAAATAACGGTTGAACTCGTTTTAAATTAGGTGTGGTGCTGATCTATAGAGGATGTGCTTTCAATACAGCCCTGGCTAGAAGGAATGAAATAAAATCAACGGATTTTCTTGAAAGAATTTATATTTTCTTGATTTGTATTTGTATAACCGTAGGTAACAGCATGTTTGTTTATGACAGCAAAAAGTAGGATATGATCCTAATTATCGGTGAAGTATTTATTTGAAGTAATTGTCAAAGTTGTGATTCTTTTATTAATTCTTCTGTAATTGTGAAATTTGTCTAAACGTGGGAATTGTAAACATTCTAAAAATAGTTTTTGTTACGTGGTGGATTTTACATTGTGCCGAAACAAATAAAACATTCGATTAAAACAGACAAAATTTAGTGTGGCTTATGAAGCTTATTTTGGCACACCAATCCACTATCTAGATAAATCGTGGGCTTCGCATGTAAGTTGCGGTAGCTGCAGATATACATACTTCAGAAACATGGTACTAAGGTTTGCAATAAAAAAAGCAGTTCTGAGAATATAGAGCGAACCTGCAGATCATGTAAATGATTATTTTTGTATTGTAAATTTGACAGCTTATAAAAAGTCGTCCGATCGTAAAGATCTTGTATATCTAGAATTGAAATCTACAAGCGCCCCAATTCCTCACTGCAAAATTCGTCCTGTTTCTTTAAAGAAATAACTGATAGGGAATCAAATTCTTGAACACTAGAAATGATGAAACCTACAGTCTATATAAACAACTTCATTTCCGTTCTAAATGATTTGGCTAGAAATTTAAGCTTAACAAAAGAAAACCGAATTACTAGGATCTAGTTTGGGTCAGTGGAATCCCTTACACCAAACTTGTGCGTTTTCAGTTTTTCGAAAAAGATACGTACGATCTGCTATTGTTCTGATGTTAGTGGCTTATTTAATCAAATTGGGCTAAGCCATGGCTCAATAGAATGACGTATGTTAGTGGACAGTTCCATTAGAACCTTTGCTACACAACCGAAATGAACTACCATCTATCCCCGTTGCCCATGTCTAAAAGAGGATAGAAGAAAAAGGTTTGTGCCGATTTTAAAATGCCGGGTTTCTGCCTCGGGGTGCAGGGGATTATATCAAATATTTCTGCTTCTTATGCCTTTGAAATAGTGGAGTAGACAATGAACACTACATTGGCAAAGGCTTCATCAACCTTTGATTTTTAAAGACAAAATTTTATTACCAACTCTTTACATAAAATTAGGGCTCATTAAACAATTTGTCAAGGCTTTAGATGTGACGTTAGAAGCTTTTCAATATATTAGAAGTATTTTCCAAAAGTGCAAGGTGGTATTTTCATTGGTTCACAAATTATAAAAGTGTGAAAGATTAGAAAATAAAATGTCACTAATAGAAAAAAGCGCATGGGTTGCTTTTCGTAATGTTTTCTCAGTAATCACAGAAGTGTGAATTATGAAGAAAACGTTCAGAATCTTTTGCAAACCTACGAAAGGATAAGATGTCGAATGTCCTTAAAACTTGTTTACACTCCTATTTGGAGTCTTTTAGATCTAATTTAAGCAGTGTGAGTGAAAAATGTGGCGACAGATTTCTCCAAGATATTCAAAACAGAAATGGTACTGGTGAAAAAATGATGGGAGATTACATTTGGGGTCTAGTAATTCTGTAGGTACATAAGAGGAAAAAGATTTTTTTTAAGTTTAGAATTGGGTCATATTACTACGTTTTAGGTTTCGTACAGTTTGTGTTTGCATTTTAAAATAGTATATGTATTGTTATGTTATGCTCAACGTTGTATCTACGACAACAACCTCTCTCGGTTGTCACTTCGGTACTGAGCAAATGTCAGGCTGGCCACTCGTTGGTAACTAAATATCCCTCTTGCGGGGATAATTGGATATTTCTTCGTTATCATCCCCCCCTCACACAACCGTCCTTGGGGCGAGGACGTTATAATTTAATTATAAGTCCAGATAATGACGAGTGTGGGGTATCATGGACAAATCTACCCGTTTATTAATTTTCTTATTCACTTATTTCTTCCAAATTAATGTAAAAATCGTCTGGGACAAGCAACAGCACAAATTGCAAAGTACAACAGATCATATTTCATCAATTAAATCTTTATCTGAAAGGTTTCTATAAATTAGCAGTGGATTTTCTCGTTTAAAGCCTGTTGGTGACAGTTCGTACCACAGAATCATCAACATACAACCTCCTGGTTGTCACTGCATTCGTTCTCGTATGCTAATATCATTTGATTGAAAGTCATCGAAAAGTTAGTTTCTATTTGGGTTAAATTATCAAAATTGGCTGTGAAAGAAAACAATCGCCGGTCTTTCGCGATTTAAAATAAAAGAAAGATGAACGACGCCATAAATTTTCATCAATCTTTATTCGGCCTTGGTTGAATCAAAGTTTGTCTTAAATCCAATCCAAAGATAAGTGTTCGTTTGTGTATTTAAAGTCTTTATTAGAAATAAAAAGGGTTAAATATCCAGAGCAGGCAGTTTCCTGTAGTGGGTATATAAACAGAGGGTTTATATACATTGGCATCGTTCGAAAGTTTAAAGGTTAGTTAATTTTCAAATCTTAAAATTCTTTAATTTCATATTACTGTGTTGGAAATTCATTCAAAAATTGCCATAAGGGAATTCAGGGATACCCCCAAACCTACAAGAATCATTTATTCGGATTAAATTAGAAAATTTAACATAATTTGAGAAAAACCCCTGAGAAAGATATTTTAGTATGTGATAGTTATTTTTTTACAATTTTATGTTTCTAATAGATTATGACTATGTTGAAAAAAATCATTTTTTATATTAAAAAAAAGTAAAAAATCCAAAGGGTATCAAGTTTATATTTCCTAAATAAGTTTTTTTAAACGACTTAATTCCAATTCAAATAAACAAACCTTTTTAAATTTGTTGCCAAGTGTAACCAATAGCAAACAACTGAATAATTTGTTTTCTGCCGAAAGCGCAGTGAATTAAATGTTACAGAGTTCCCAAATCTTTACCCAAACTAATTCAATTCGCTCATTTGCAAAATCCAAAAGTGCAGTAATCGCATAGACGATTTACCAAATTAAAGAAAAAAGCATAGAACAAAGTGCTAAACAAAAAGTGTTTTAATTTTTTTCCCCATAGATGGTGCATTTGCAACTCGTCCAAAAACAGACGCTATCGTGAAATGGACATATGTCGGTTTTGGAAGCTTCGTGTTTCGACAGAGATAACGTTCTCGCACACCTCCGCCCTCGATCTAAATCCCTATTCCTTTCTCACACCCCCGCTTTTAAAACCTAGTGCCACACCATCACCAACGGTCGGTTAAAATCAATGACGGCTAAATTACGATGCGAAATAGTGGAGATTTGTATGACGGTTTATTTTGCGAACGGAAGGGAGTTCGTGCAGTGTCCGCCTGTTCGTTGCTGCAAATATTTGCTCGCTATCGAATCCGACCAACGCAACGTTGCGAATGGATTTCGAAAACGACCGCGATCGTAGGCGATGGGGAAAGTTTATATTTATATGTCTGGAAGGGTTGAATTATGTTTGTTTTCTATATGCATATACAGGTTGGTAAAAGGCACACGGGGCTTGTAACTAAAACTGGAATTATTGTGCAACCAGTAGGTCTGTATTCACGGTTTAATATTATGTTTAATATTATCGTTCAAATGTTAATCAAGCTACAAAGACAGAGAATTTATTTTGTAAATATTTTGGTTGATTATAACCATTCAACAATTAATTGCAATTTGATTTCCTCACTAGGTGGTTTCCTGGGTGACATAGCTATTCCAGACGACTATCCCAAACCGGATCTCAAAAAAGACGAAGAGGAACAATTGAAACAGTTAGTCCTCGAAGGTCTTCAGATCGAAGAAGAAGGCCTTCTCCATCTAATACGCAAGAAGGTCAAACAACCTATACCTCTAGAGGCTACCAAGATATACAACGATCCACTAGATACTTCCAAGTATACGTATCCGGACGCTACTGACGTTAAAAAAGATTACACTTTACGAATTTCGCATTCTCGCAACGCTAAAATTAGCGACGCGGACTACGAGGATAGACTGAAGAAGATCCAGAGCAACGCTAGGGAAATTAACGAAGGGTACTTGGCTGCCAGTACCGAGAGCCCTAAGATAAGGCATCAGAAGAAGTTAGAGATCAAGAAAAGACTGAAACAAAAGGATGATGTTGCTAAAAATAGGTAAGTACGAGCAGCATCGTCTAACTTCCTTTTTTTCCATTTCTCAATTCTTTGTACACAGCAACAGTCAAACTGCATCATCACTGCCAAGCTCCACATCCAAAACGCTCAACGAAGAAGAGATTCCGGTGCATGAGTTCGAGCCCCATTTCGATTTCAAGCCGAAGACGCACACGACTAACTTCTACAACGAGAAAACTACGCACAGGAGGATCACCAGGGCCGCGACTGCCCGTAAGGAGCGCGTCTGGGATTACGGAGTGATTCCCTACGAGATTGATGGCAATTTCAGCGGCGGACATAAGGCGCTGTTCAAGCAAGCGATGCGTCATTGGGAGAACTTCACTTGTGTCAAGTTCGTGGAACGGTCTCCAGACGAACATCCCAACTATATTCTTTTTACTGAACGGCCTTGCGGGTGAGCGAAAATTTGTAATAATTTTAGTCGGGTTTGGTTGATTTTCGATTTGTTATTAATCGATTCTTTTCTTTGTTGCAATATTAAAATGATGTTATGTATTTCTGTAAGGAATTTGAATTACATTACGATGCAAAATACCGACGGCAAGAAAGCTTTGATTATACAAGAATTCATAATTAAATTGTAATAGAACAAGGTCCAACAAATTCCATATTGTTATTGCCAGCCTAATAACGCTTTCTCTCGCTAAAATTCAATCCATTATAAATCAAACCCCTCTCCAAAACAATAACTATAAACACCCTACAGCCATGTTAGAGCATCAGTTTGGAATTCCCAGCGAATGAAGAAGTTTCGACATAAATTACAGCGGATGACAAATTCTATAATCAAATCCATCCCAGTAGAAATACCAAGCATGACGTCACTTACTTAATTTCGATTTCTACCACGATTTTAGCAATTAAACAAAGCTATCCCACCGTGATTTATATGGGAATCTTTCCCCTTGTTTGTACAATTTCTAATAATATACTACAGCTATTTTTCGAAATGTAGAAGTACAAACAACCTTTGGGTGTAAGAGGAACTTTATTTGTGTGACTGTGGGAAGCTGTGAAATCCCATTAGAGGTGCCTGTAATTAGGTACCAAGGTATTAACGGTATATAACTTCGAGGAGTTCGGAATTAAAGATTTGTTTTATCATCGTTATAGACTTTTAACTGGTTTAGAAGTTATCTGAGTTTATTTCAATTTTCAGTATTTGCAATATAATTATTAGCACTTTTGAGAAAAAGTTTTAGTGAAATAGTAAATTTTGTTATTTTGTGTTTTAAGTATAGAGTTTGTGAACTTGCATGGCAGGTATTTTTAATGTTTCATCGCAATGGATGAAGTTTAATAAAATATTTATGATGGCAGTATAGAAGTCTTTTTTAGATGGTAAAATTAAGGAAGCAGAAGTACTATTACGAGAAGGTATTGTAGTTAATTTGGGAATGATGCTTAAATTATCTTGGACGTTTTCTCCTTCAACCTTAAAATATATTGACCTAGGACACGGGTTCCCTAAGTGTGCTCCGCGGCGCCTCGGGGCGCCGTTGGGAGTAAACAGGTGCGCCGCGAGGCACTCCTCCTAACGCGGACAGACATTCTAGAATGAACATTTCGAAATGGCTTCGAAGCTAATGGAACTTTCTAGAACATCTAGACTATCGTCCCCGTAGCTTGTAGAACTTTCTAGAAAGGTACGGAACATTCTCGAAGCACATAGAATATTCCAGAAAAGTATGGAACTTTTGTGACGTTTATAGAACTTTCTAGTAGACTTATGTAGCATACTATTGGACATTGTCGAAGTTTCGCGAAAGTTCTAAGTAGGTTGGGCGGCCAGTACAAATACGACACCATTTCGGCGAACCAGTTCAGTTCCTAAATAACAATCGAAGAGTAAACATCTAAGAAGAAAAGTAAACGGTTTTAAGTGGCCCGCTACTAGAGGAGTGCCCGCTTTGTTTCTGTGTGTCGACAGTTCAAGTGAGGGTGATCAAGCATCGACAAGTGGTGAGGTAGCAAAGAAACAGAAATATCGTAAATACGACGATAACTATTTGACAATGAGGAGAGAAACAACAACATCCTGAAAAAATTTGCTTCTTCCGGTGTAGTGGAGTTTTGGATATCAATCAAACATGAATATCCAACTTTGAGTTCAACAGCTGTAAGGATTCTCATTCCCTTTGCAACAACCTATTTGTGCGAAGCCGGATTTTCAGCTGGTAGCTGTAATAAAAAGCAAATATCGCTCAAAAATCGATGTAGATCGAGAAATGAGAGTGGCAGTGTCAAACCTTATTACGCGTTTGTGGCAAAAAATGTGTGGCAATCAGCAAGCTTACCCGTCACATTAATTTACTTGTAGCTGAAGGATTTCACCATTTATTTCAAATGTTGTTGTGTTTTCATTGTTTGGCTTGATGGTTCTTGTGATTCAATTTTAATAAAAGTGAGCTTTACATTGTGAAGTTAATCTTAAGAATTGTTTTCATTTCTGTGCCTGATTTATGTTATTATACACATATTTTGAGAAGGGCGCCGGGACAAAAAGTAAACCTGTAAGTGCGCCGCGGACTGATAAAGTTTGGGAACTTCTGACCTAGGATGTTCAATATAATTTTATCGCAGTTACCCATCAAAGTGTTCAAGTTTGGAATGTACCATGATGGAATGCTAACGTTTTCTTTATTTGTCAAGTGTTACGATTCTTACATGTACCTCATTTTAGAGAGTTGTAAAAGGTTACAGAAAGGTTAACCAAAGATAAGATTAACAACCAAAATGTTTCTTTGCATTCCAGATGCTGTTCCTTCGTCGGAAAACGTGGAAATGGTGTCCAAGCAATTAGCATAGGTAAGAACTGTGATAAATTCGGCATCGTTGTCCACGAACTGGGACACGTCGTCGGATTCTGGCACGAGCATACAAGACCAGATAGGGATAGGCATGTAAACATCGTAAGGGATAATATTATGAATGGTAAGACCTGTTTAAATTAGTTAAAAATTATTAACTAGAGATCACAACAAAATTTGCCGCGTGAAATTCTGACCTATTACACAAACGAACCAATATTCTATCTAGTATCACATTATATCTCATTAGGAAAACATCACTTCTAATTATAATAATTACACTGTACAACATCAACAACTTAAAATCTCGTATGGAGGGCATAATAGGAAAGAAATATATGTCTAAATACTATAATATGTTTTTACTTGGTATAATTACCTCAATTACTTCCGTAAGGTGGCGCTGAAGTATACATACATGTATGTATGTGTATCTACGTGTTTGTTTGAACTATACCTAGTTAGGATATAATTGCTAGACGCCTATTTTCAAGGTGGAAGTGGTGGTAGTCATTAAAAGTATATCGCCGCGTTTAAAGCTTTAATAATACAAAAAAAAGAAATAGGACGCAGTGTAAGTAGCGGAAGTAATTGGAGCGGCATCTATACGATGCATACAGGGTGTACCCAATTGTCAAGCAAATTTAAACAAATCTTGATATTATAATTACCTTTATATAAATATTGTAATAATAATAATAATAGTAATAATAATGATAAACCTGTTTATTTCAACTATATACACATTCAAGAAAATGTTTGAAATAAATCGTAGAAAGAATAATACTTAATAAAAAAATATGTTTAAATTAACTAACTATTGACGGAAAGTCGTTTACATGGTAACAATTCATCTCTAACAAATATTTTTTTAATAATAATTAAAATAAGTGAAGGTTGCTAACATTTTTCGTCTTGGATGGTAAACCACTATAAAATTTACAACCAATCAAAAAGACGTTTGTATGAGTGTGGTAAACAGTTTGTAAACTGTGAAGATGGAGTTACTTTAGAAATTGTTCTTACACCAGTCTCTATCTCAAACAAAACTTTGTATGAAATGTGAACCGTTTGAATTGTGAAAATACTTAAATGTCCGAGTCCATGCCCCAATTATGCAATTAAATTACAAAATTAGCATAATAAAATCTGGTGCGTAGGCTTCCGCGGTCGTCAATAACACTACACCCTTGGTTTTCGGATTTCTTTACAACTTTACAAACCAAAGTGTTAGTACAGGTACGAAGACGACACCTTTGTCATCTAGTCTCATGGACACGAATCTTTAAACAATTTCCTATCGCTTCTGAATTCCTATCATGATTCCATAGGCTTCACCGTGGAGATCGAATCGGACGGTTGCCTTCCTTTCCTAGATGTTCTCGTATACCGGCGTCCTGACGGTAAGCTACGACATTCCGTTTATTGAAAACCCACCCACACCGATAGATATCTCAATGGCCTCTCACACCATCATACAGCCCAAAAACGCGTTGTTATCAAATCTCTTATCCAAAGGACCATTTACATACCTGAACCGGATTCACTTCCTCAAGAACTGAACCACATCACCGAAATTCTAACCCTCAATAATTATTATAGGAAAGATATTCAAACTACCATTAACCGCTGTACCAAACCTTCTGCACAACTCCCCTCATCTAACCTTAATTTCTGCAAGCAAGCGTATTTACCCTGCATTCAGGGTGTCACCCAACGCATTAGCAAGATTCTCTTCATGATCAATATAAAAACCATCTTCAAACCTAATTTCAAACTCTTAGACTACTTTCTCATCAAAGATTGCAATCATCTGGATGTGTCTACCAGATTCCCGGCATAGACTGGAAACTAGCCACCAAATCAAATTTAACTTTACCCGCATTTTGTCTGGCAACCCTCACCATTATAATAGAAAAATCCGTGAGATCTTCAAACATTCCAACAATTTAATTCACGAAGATGGCTACTCCTTACATCACATGTAGAAATTCCAACTGATTAAACCTCCTAGCAACCACCACGTTTCATTGACCCGAAACAAGCCCTATATAAAACCACTCCGGAATGAATAGCCCCAGTCAGTGCGCAGTAACACTCCTAAAGATGTCCCATAAAAGTGTGGACGAAACGTCGGCGGAAGCTATGACAACGACGCGGTTCTAACCCGGAAACCAAGAGTATAGTAGCATAATAAAATGTTTTTAAATCAGCATTGCAGTAAGTTGCTTTAAGTTGTTTGTCCCAAAATACAAGTTTTCGAGGGCGTTTTACATAAATAATACATATCTAAGGACCTATTTAGATTTTCATGGATTATTAAGCCTAAAATTTTTGTTGTAAAAGTAGAAGAAACTAAGTTTTGTCTTCGTTAATAAGAATTTTTTAAACCCTTTTTTCAAATAAAAAATCGAAGAAATCAAGACTGAATATTTAACAATGAACGATGAAATGTGATCATGGCTACTAGAAAAGGAGCTACGCGTATTGTTAATAATAGAGTAATTCTTCCTGAATTGTGGGGGACATATAAGAAGCATTATCTAATGATGGAGGTCCTAAATATTTAATAATTGAATATTTAATAATTTAATAATTGAATATCGTCATTTTCAAAAGAAACATTTTCTGCGTTAAGCAACCTTTGATCCACACGGTAGGTGGTGGGCATCTGCATTCCGGTTTGCGTTCGCTACTTTCTAGGCGGCAAGATTATATCTCTTGGCACCACGTGGCGCCAGGAAATATTTCAGTGCTATTTTTTGACGCCGGGTGGGCAGAAACATGCCCGTGAGTTAGTGCTATTTTCTCCGCTTACATTGTTTTGGCCGGGAGTCATTCCACCAATACCATGAGCTATATTAGCGTTAATTTCTGGTTGTTGGACAAGACTTTCATATAATACGAGATTAGTTGGTCAGTCAGTATGGAGTGTAACCTGTCACGACCGTTGTCTACTATAAAATAATCTTCCGAATGTTGTCGTGTCGCTCAATTTACTCTTGACGTTTCTAAAAACTAACAGTGCCTAGACGATTATTCTACGGTAGAATTACTCTTAAGCATATAGACTGTTTCAAAAGCAAGTAATGCGCTAAAACTGCATACTTTTAAATGATACACCTGCATGTACACAATATCACATTTATTTAAAACCGAAGTTAACCCGATTCACAAATTTTGAGACAAACAAATATCTGTAACCTTTTTTTTTTTCAAGAAAAACATTTCCTAAAACAAAATTAAGTACCTATCTGAGAAAATCACACATAGATTAATCAAATCCAGGTTCAAATGAAATAGAATTAAATTACCCAATCGTTTCTCTTTCTCATCACGTCTTACTTTCAGTGACCTTTTTACAGATTTCGCAATATTCACGTTTTTCGCGAACTCGTTCTATTTTCTTTTTCTTTTTATAACGCTCCGTTTCTCCACTTAATAGGTCAAGAGTACAACTTCAACAAGTTGAATGAGGAGGAAGTCAATTCACTGGGATTGACCTACGATTACGATTCCATCATGCATTACGCGAGAAACACCTTCTCAAAAGGCACCTACTTAGATACCATACAACCTATTGATGTACCGGGCAGGAAGAGGCCAGAAATCGGTCAGAGAGTGCGGCTCAGTGAAGGCGATATTTCACAAACCAATCTTTTGTATAAGTGTCCTAGTAAGTATTTTTTATACTACTTGAAAACATGTAGAAAAAGATCCCCTTTATGTAAGAAAAACGCGAATTTTTTATGTTAGTTAAATGTTGAAAATGTAGGTTGATTTTGTAGTAATTAGCGAAGAAAATCACATCCATATTATTCATCTTAACAAGCGAAGAAATTTTGCATGTGGGACATATTGGCCCAGTTGAAAAAAAATTATTTTTAACAATATTTGAACAACTTAAGACTAAAAGTTAAAGCAATATGTTTATTTTCTAATAATTAAAAAATCCTCTGTATTCAATTTTATTTCAAATTCAGAATGTGGAAGAACGTACCAAGCGAACTCAGCAACATTTTTATCACCGGGATACCTAAGTCCCACTTACAACCTTCCTGAAGATGGCGAGAGGTGCGAATGGAGAATTACAGCTACGCATGGCGAAAGGATCATCTTAAACATTACCGAGTTGGACATCATAAAATCTCCTGAATGCAGAAGCGATTACATAGAGATCAGAGATGGATACTGGCACAGATCTCAACTCCTAGGAAGGTTTTGCGGAACTGGAAGGGTGATGGAACCTATCGTATCTACGGGGAGTCGAATGTTACTTACTTTAGTCATGAAATCAGCAGGACATAAAGGGTTCACTGCAAATTATGAAGGTAAATCGTTTAATTTTAATGAAAATGTTATTCTAATGTCTGTAACTGCATTTCTATTCAAGCTGTTTGTGGCGGGGAAGTCGATTTGGAAACTGGAGGTCATCTAGAATCTCCGAATTACCCTGAAGATTACCAACCCAACAAAGAATGCATATGGAAGCTGACCGTTCCTGAGGATTACCAAGTCGCTTTGAAATTCCAATCTTTCGAGGTTGAGAACCATGATAATTGTGTTTATGATTACGTGGAAGTTCGTGACGGTTTAACCATGGAATCCCCTTTGATGGGCGTCTTTTGTGGATACAAAATACCTCCGAATATCCGTTCAACTGGCAATCATTTATTGGTGAAGTTCGTAAGTGACAGTTCTGTACAAAAACCTGGATTTTCCGCTATTTTCATGAAAGAATTCGATGAGTGTTCGATGGGTGACCACGGCTGCGCTCAAGAGTGTATAAACACGTTAGGATCTTACGAATGCTCTTGCAAAATCGGCTATGAACTTCATTCAGACGGTAAAAGTTGTGAAGGTAAAATATTTACATTAATTAACTTGCATTTGCACCAATAACATTTTTCTGATCGATTTAGATGCTTGCGGTGGTACTTTCGAAGTAGCAAATGGTACTATAACTTCCCCATCATTCCCGCATCTTTATCCAGCGAACAAGAACTGCGTATGGGAAATTATAGCCCCTCAGCAGTTCAGGATCACTCTCAATTTCACTCATTTCGATTTGGAAGGTAATCACGTGCCTCAGCAACCTTGCGAATACGACAGGGTCGAAATATCTAGCAAACTTGGAGATTCAAGGTTCAATAAGCATGGAGTCTTTTGTGGATCCAAATTGCCGCATCCTATAACTTCCGATGGCAACACGTTAAGAATCATATTCAGTTCAGATGCTAGCGTGCAGAAATCAGGATTTGCTGCTGTTTTCTTTACAGGTGAGTTGTCTTGCAGTTTCCTGGATAGCTGTTACTCCACAATAGGTTTCAAATACTATTTAAATTATATTTGTCAAATGTTTTAGATCGAGATGAATGTGCTATCAATAACGGAGGTTGCCAGCATGAATGCATCAATACCTTAGGGTCTTACATGTGTGCCTGTCACAACGGATTCACCTTGCACGAAAATCAACGCGATTGCAAAGAAGGCGGTTGCAAATACGAAATCAGCGCCCCCTATGGCATAATTTCAAGTCCAAATTATCCGGATTACTACCCAAGTCGCAAAGATTGCGTATGGCACTTTACCACGACTCCAGGGCATAGGATAAAGATAATGTTCCTTTCCTTCGAAATGGAGCCACATCAGGAATGTTCTTACGACCATATCGCTTTCTACGATGGAGATTCCCCTGAAGCCAACATGCTGGGTCGCTTTTGTGGATCCAAGATGCCTCACCCGATTGTTGCTACTGGAAATCAAATGTATATGGTGTTCAAATCTGACGCTTCTGTACAGAGGAAAGGTTTCCAGGCTACTCATGCTACAGCTTGTGGAGGTCACCTGCAAGCTGGGTTTGACAGAAAGCACTTTTATTCTCATGCTAGATTTGGTAGCGCTTCTTATGACGTCAGAACTGACTGTGATTGGACGATAGAAGCAATGCCCGGGTATAACGTCCATTTAATGTTTGTAACCTTTGATATAGAAGGCCAAAAGGATTGTGAATATGATTACGTAGAGGTATTCAGCGGATTTGATTCGAGTGGAGCTTCATATGGACGATTTTGTGGATACACTGTAAGTAGTAATGTAGTAAAATCTAGTTACACGACGGTGTAAAAGTTTGATAACCACTAATATGGTTTCAACTTTTTTACATTGCTCTAGAGGCAAATTAAATATGAGGATATAATTTCAAGTAATAGTTGTTTGTGTCACAAAGAATGTAAATGCGGTTTTGTGATCGAGGATGTTCTTTGCAAATCGAGGTGAAGCCGAGATCTGTAATACATCGAAGACCGCAATAGCACTTACGGGCCCGCGTGTCATATATTTACCTGCCCAAAATTTCGAAAAAATCAGCATTTTTCGAAAATATCCGGCATTTGCGTATATACTTATACGATTGTCAAAGTTGTTAATTTCTGTTACATATTGACAGTTCTTGCTATATTAATGTATTACTTACTTTACATCCCTAGGGACGTAAAATTCGATTTCATCACACTGTCAAGGGCAACAAATGTAGCTAGGAAAAACGCCTTGCCTAATGGAGTTAAACAGAATATGCAGGGGGACTACTAATGAACTAGCACAGGATTTGTTAAAGAAAGGGTGCATATTATCAGAGCCTGCACCTTGGTTTGTATTGAGATTTTGCAATGCTTCCAAAATAGTATTAAAATGAATATGGGATAAATTGATAGTTTTGCAATTAGTGCTACTAAGAGTAATTCCAGCGCAGGTGACGCCCGGCGAAACAGGTTGAAAAACAGAATGAAAATACATACTAAACAATTCACAAATACTATCAACATTACTAGCTATAACTCATGACAAGTGGAAGATTAGAATTATATTTTTTAGATGAAATAAAAGACCAAAAATATTTAATATCCGTACGTATGGTAGTTTGTACAGCCTTAATATAATCACTATAATCTTTTTCTATTGCTAATTTAAGACGACGTCTTAATAAAGAAAAAGTCTCATAATCAATGGAATTTTTATATTTCTTCCACTTGTCATTTTTCGTTTTTCCTGATAAATTTTAATTGTGCTTAATGCTGATCTCTTTACAAGGCTTTGTGGAACAAATTTATTAATTATGTAATCCAGTTCCCTGTAAAAAATACTGACAGCGTCCTCAATATTCGAAATTGCAAATAGAGTGTTCCAATCCACATCAGCAATATAATCATTAATAAGATCATAATTGGCTTTTCTGTATTGAAAATTCTTATAAGGAGACATCGGATGAAAATCCAGTGTCATTGCAACGTTTACAGAAAAAGTAATAGCTTTATGATGGTTGTCCTCCACAGTTATAGGATCGCCAGATATAAAAACATTTGAGATTGATGTGTTTGATAATATTAAATCTAACAGTCTACTATAGACATTAAAGACACTGCCATATTGCTTGAAATTTATAAGTGATAAAGAGTCTATAAATACTGATTCTTTAGTATCAGTAGTTAAAGACGTTGGTATTAAATAATTATGATAAAAAGGGTAGGAAATAGAACGGCAGATATCTCAGCAGACTTATGCATGCAAGCATGCCTCATCCTTGCCTTTGCTGAAATACCTGTTATATCAACAAAGGAGGAAATATACTGACAATTAGTTACAAAATATGAAAACAGAAAGATCAAAGCATTGTTAAATGTGTGGTGGATTGAATTGCAATTTATTTAAACTGCTAACATTGGTGTTACTGGCCTTGAAAACGATATCGGCGACATTTTTGTAATTTTCGCTAATCCCTAATACAACCAGGAGTTCTGATATTCACCAATCTGTGGCAACTATTTTATTACTTTTTTTAAACAAAAATTTTAGCGCTAGTTATCCAATGGTAAAAATATATAAATCCATTATCCTACTTACCTGTTATTTTTTTCATTTACATCTCACCCCTTACGAACCACCATTTCACATAATCTTCACATACCGGCCTTTCGGGAACGACCCGAACGCTATAGTTAAATGTGAGGGTCATCAAAAAGATGAATTATTCAAAGTAATGATTAGAGCGGGCCAAGAGCGCCACGCGCCAGGTTCGCAATCAGGCTGCCGGGCGCATATATGTATGTAAACATAGGTAATTTAAATATGTAATTATTAGGACGAGGACCAAAACCACTGTCTATTACGTCGTGAAGACGCGCAAATATACACCTGCAGTTTGGGTGTTCGTTGATAAATAGGGCGTTGTTCACAGTGGGCCACTACAAAAAAAAAGTTCATTCATCGACGGCTACGAACTAACAGCGCGCTTATTCATTTACGGATGACGCGCTGTATTCATCAACAAATGACGAGTCTGCAGATGTTACGTTTGCACCACTTCGTGGCATACTAGAAACAAGCGTCGGTGTGCTCGCTTTAGTGATTATGTCTAACGTAACTATTAAAAATAAACGGCCATTACCTACGAAAGTTAATAAATTTCTTAGTGAATTTGTGGATTTACACTACAATGGGAGTACAATTTTCTGTAAAGTTTGTAAAAAGAAACTACTGTGCTGGAGTAAACGTGATTGTGAAAGACATATAAATAGCGCACACCACAGAAATAAAAGAAATGGTGTGTCACAACAACGTCAATTTCAATTAGAATTGCTTTTAACGTTTATGGTATGTGGTCTACCACTTCGTATACTTGATAAAAAAGCATTTCGAAAATTCTGGGGTACATACAATACCGAGTGGATACTACCATCTCGGACAGCGTTACGGAGAGATATTCCACGAATACGTGAGGACATTGAAAATCGAATTAAAGCCGAATTAAAAGATAAACAGCTGTGGCTATGTCTTGATGAGACGACAGATTGCAAAAAAAATTCTATTTTGAATATAATAGTGCGCGTATTAGATCCTATTAAACCAAATTTTGCAATTCTATTAGCCATCAGAAGATTAAAACAGTGTACTAGTAAAGCAATTACGGCCGTAGTTCTCGAAACGTTACAAAAATTTCAAGTGTCAACCAGTCAACTGTTGTTGTTCATGAGCGATGGTGCAGTAACAATGTGTAGTGTAGGCCGTTCCCTTAAAGAAAAGTGTGAAGGACTTTTACATGTTACGTGTAAAGTCCATGCTTTACATCTTGTGGCACAAACTATTCGAGAGTGTTACCCGGAGGTGGATGCATTAATAGCAAACACAAAAAAAAGTGTTTCTCAAAAGTCCTAAGAGGACTAGGGCATTCCACAGGTTATGCCCTGGTATTCGAGAACCACCACAGCCCATTCTTACGCGTTGGGGAACGTGGTTAAAAGCCGCTTTTTATTATAATGAACATTTTCAAGAAGTCAAATCCGTTATTTTGCAATTCGTCCCTGCCGAAGCTAGAGCTATTAGGATGAGCCAGAAGGGATTTCTCGATATTTCTGTTGAAACACATCTAAAGAATATTAGCAACAATTACAAAGGGTTAGTAGACGCGATAGAAAATTTGCAAAATTCTGGATTGCCGTTGGTAGAATCAGTGCAAGTCGTGGACGAAGTTAGTACATTGTTACACAGTATAAACGATGCAACAAGTGGACGAGTTTTAGCTAAGTTCGATAGTGTTTTAAAAAAGAATCCGGACTACACGAGATTAAGACAAATGTGCGATGGGGCATCTGCAGATTCCTTGACTAAGTCTAAAGATTATTTTAATTACGCCTGTCTTACTTCGGTAGACGTGGAACGGTCGTTTTCGAAATATAAGAACATTTTTTCGTCTCGGCGAACATCCTTCACCGAGGCAAATGTGGAAACTTATCTGATGGTGCAACTTTTTAAACAAGCCTATCCGCATTATTAAGAAGGATAGAATTTATTTATTATATCTTTATTTACAGTTACATTATTAAGTACAACAGAATAAAAAAAGCGTTCAGTTTCTCGGTTATTTCCTTATTACATCCCATTTACAACGCATACCGTTTTCAATCAAATAAAAAATCATAATGAAAATAAAAACACCTCAGCGTGGGGGGAATCGTAGCTACATGTTAGTGCCAAGGTTGACTTTTTTGTTCTTCCGAGTGCGGCGGATCGACTATAAAACAAATGCTCATATAAATATTGTACGTACCCGATCGAATCAACGATTTCCACACGGTATATTTGTTTAACTCAATAAAATGATGTCAAATAAAAACGTTTGTACATTCAAACATATTCAATTTGTTGTTCTTAAAAAATTTGCTTTCACTCAAATAAATCCTTGTTGTATTAAATAAATAATGTAGAAGATATACATAGTATCCATGGACAGGGTTGCAAAGAGGAAAAACTTTTTTAGTATGCGTTTTACACAGAAAAGTTACTCTTTATAAAACATTCTGCTTTCTTCAAAACGTCCAAAAACATAATTTAGATTTGACTACAGACATACACTTACTTGTAAATTTAAAATTATTGCAGATGATACTTTTATTTTTCAATTAAACAGCAATGACTCTTTGAAATAAATAGGTAAATAGGTGCTATTGGTTATTTTACGCTTATATTTATAATAATACTTGGTTCGTAAGTTTTAAACATTGGAACAATGTTATAAAAAAGTGAACGTATGATGTGATATTTTCTATGGTGGTATTATTGGTCCATATTTTCTAGAACAAAATTTAACTGAACACGTTTGTTTGGACTTGATAGCAACGTTTGCATTACCTCAGTTGCACAACATTAACCCTGACATACGAAGACACATTTATTGGCAACAAGATGGATCTCCGGCTCATCCAATTGTATTGTTAAAAAAAATTTAAATCATCAATTTCCTGGGAAGAGGATTGGCAGAAATAATCCAATTGAATGGCCCGCTAGGTCAGCTGATATTACACCAATGGATTTTTTTTTGTGGGGATCATTAAAAGAAAAAGCGTATGCTCGTGGTGTAGAACATAATTCAGGTCAACTAAAACAGGCAATAAGGGATGCGGTGGATGAGATTAACCTGCGTGCTACGATACACAAAGTTTACAATGAATTTATTAAGAGTTGAAACATGTGTACATTTTGGATGTAGCTATACTGAATAGTGATTGTTAGATCTGTTTTAGTTAAGAATTAATACTTATTTACTTGTTTATTTCAAAGAGTGATTATTATTTAATTGAAAAATAAATGTATCAGCTGCAATATTTGAATTTATAAGTAAGTGCATGTCTGCAATCAAATCTAAATATGTTTTTGGACATTTTGAGGAAAGCAGCATTTTTTATAAAGAATAACTTTTTTCAATAAAACGCATATTAAAAAAGTCCTTCTTTGTAACTCCATCCAGGGACACCTGTATATTTGTTTGATTCAAGAGCTTTTCGTTTTCTGTGCGTACAATAAGGACAGTGACTTACATAGCCAGTAGTAGGAAAAAGTAATTTTGTGTGATTTTAAGAATAAAAGGGAAAAATATTTATTGTTTAGTTACAATTTTCGGTTTTGTTTATCATGTGTAGTTCAAACCTATTCACAACAAAAGAGAAGTTTTTAGAAAAATGGTTATGGTGATATCGTTATAGAAATGACTTCCAAACAAGAAGATCCTACAAAAAAATTCAAGCAACATTTTTCTTAATATAGTATTTTTGTACTAAAAGTTTTCTTTTAACATATCTTCCTGAACTTATTTTGGCGAAAAATACGTTTGGCAACGTATTGTTAGTTGTTAGTGCAGCAATGCTAACGTCAAAATGTTCACATATGGCGGATATCTTCATATTTATTGGACATTTCAACGTAACACCTGATTACAATTCAATGTTGCCGAATGTACTCTTCTTTTAACTTTGCTTTGCTTTGTTTCCTGGTAGCACAGGAAGCATAGCGCATTTTAGCATAAACCAATTTACTTGTCTTAGGTACAAATAACCTAGAAAGGTGAGATTTTACATTAAAACCTTGAAAAAGAAAATAGTATCAACTTAGACAGATTAGATTTCAAAATTTTTCATCTTAGAGAAAAAAATGTTTAAAAATCGCGCCACAAGTAAATTTAAGACATTTTCTAAACTAAATATTGTAAAAAGCAATAGATTATTAGAAATTAATTTTGCTTAATTAAATTTATTCACAGAAGCCAGCGAATATTATCTCTCTAAAAGAAGCTCTCCTTATAAGATTTCGGACTGATGATACAATGGTTTATAAAGGTTTCAGTATAGCCTACGAGGCCATAGAAACCTACGAGACGGAGGTAGAGGTCTAGAATCCAACATAGCATCTTTACGGAAGCTTACTTCGGTTGCCACGCGTTAGATGGCAGGTAATACTATTAAGGAAGATTTAAAAGCGGAAGCAGAATGGAATATGGAACCTACTTGTGTAATCTACATGAAACTGTACTGGAATTGCCTATACGGATCGATATCAAACATATACAGTATGTTCTTTTTGTTAATTGATGAATATTTTTGTTATTTTTTGTTTTCCTTTGGAAACTTTACCTTTTATTTCCGTTTAAATAATAAATTTAGAGTAACGAAAATATAGGTGAAAATGTAGAAAATTGAGAGGCGTAAATGTTTGTAATATGGCTAGTATTTATTTAGCGCTAAGGATTAATTAATAATTAATTAAAATAGTACTTATGTATGAATAATAAAAGACGAGCATGTATCAGAAAATCCATTGATGTTGAAACACGTGTTTTGGAAAATTAGTAAGAACCCCCTGTGGTTTTAAGAGAGACTTTTCTGGTTATTCTTTATTGAAAAACAGGATCGGTACTCGTTTTGAGTGAATGTAGACCAGATATAATTGACTTGGTGGCGTACGAATGGTTGCGTTGTTTATTTTTGTTGAATTTAAGTTTTGTTATTATTAAAATAAAAGTAAGTTAAAGTTTTTTGTTTCCAATGTACAGTCTATGTTGACGTGTGGACAAAGATAAATCTAATTAACAGTTGTCCGTATCTGTCTAGTTTTCTTGACTAGTCTTGTCTTTCAATCCATAGATGTATTTATTATTTTGTTCACAGGTGTCTGTATATCATTTCTTAGATTTTAGCACTGTTTAACTTAAAATATATACATGTTTTTGTTCTGGTACTAGAATTATAAAAGAAAGCATATTCCACGTAATCTATGATCATTTTCCTTACAAATTTCTATTTGAATTTCCATGTGTATCTGTGCCATATTTAAGAGATTGCTGAACGTTAAATATTCAAATGATAACGTTAAAGAAAATTCATGTTAAAGCTAACAAACATTCAGGCTTGTTGTAAAGATAAGCATCTAACATCATCTAGATGACAACTACTGTATTCTTTGATGGATTTCTCAAACATATTCGAATAACTTTCTTTAACGTCAAATTTGATCGTTGTTTCTCCTTTGTCTTGATGTTTTCCATTTGTGTGTGCGTGTTACTCCTTTGGTATTTAACAATACGATAATAAGTAATAACAGTAACAATAAGCCGTAATAAATAAAAATATTTGTAAAGTCTGCATGTTTGAGTGTTAAGTTGGAAAAACAATGCGAAAATGACCTTTTTATTAGTAGCGTGCTATTAAATCCATTGAATAGAACTAAGTTACGATGTATTTTGTAAAAATTTGGTCATGCAATTATTCAAATAAGTATGATATTAATAAAATATCAGCGATTGTTTTATTTGTAGTTTTATTTTGAGTAAATAGGCGAGTGTTCATTGAATTCCTAAGTTATTATGGTTTCAGTTTCAATTATTAAGATTCTTAACAAATGTGGCTTAGTTCTTAAATTTTGGAATTGGAGGCATGAGACATTCCACAAATAAAATACTAAAACCCGTGATTACAATAAAATATGTTTATTGTTAAAGCATTAAGAAAGATAAAATTTACAAACATAAATAATACAGACAAGTTAGAAAATTGTATATACAGCAAGGTTAATGTTTCAAAAGTATTGAGAATTGAATTTGGTCATTAACGGTACGATTTATGGGAATGGTAAAACAAGGAAGTAATAAAAACAACGCAGTTGTAATTTTATTTGACTACTGCTGAAGTCGTAAGTGACATTCGCACGTATTCTTCATGATGACGACGACCCGGCACTTGAACTCCTGGTTAATAATATACGATGTTGAATTGGGCGCCACTGAATGCAATTTCGATCGTCTCGCTGGATGGTAAAATCTCCGCAGGAACCACTCGGAGTTTTCAGGGAGAGATAAGAAGGGACCGTACGAATATACGTTTATATGCCGGTTGTGTCAAAAATATCTGGCTATAGAATACGGTAGAACGTATGCATGTGCGGTACATATCTGGCAGCAGCGCGTTGGCGCTGCATTTGCCGCTTGATCATCGGATCACACACGTATGTACATTAAAATGGAACGAGCTATAGTTAACGATCATACAACTAAAAATCATACGAAACATATTAATTATAGCTCGTAGTGTTACACAAAGAAATAGCTTAAAACTAACTCACATGAACGATCGGGCGGGGCACGCTCTTGGTATGGAGATGATCTGACGGGTGGAAATTATCTCGATGGCGGAGAGCTCGTTCTGATACGGAGTCTTAACCGAGGCCCAAAAGGGAAGACCCACATGAAACCCGTACCTTAGTACGTAATCTAAACGATCGGCCCAAACGTAGACAAATCTCAAAAAGAAAAAACCAAACGATCGACAGAAAGAGAGCCTTGCGTACCATATATCACACCGAAGTGTTATGCCTAGTACGCCAAGGTTACAGGGTCTCTAGGTTACTCGACCTAGTTACGGATGTTCTCAACTGACCAGCGGTTTAGCTCCTCTCAGATGAATAATGAATAATAATCTTAGCTAGAACGTTGCCTCTTGTATATGTCTTACAAAACGCGTAGGCTCCTTCTACTAGTGATATTCCGTATACCAATAATAATGCAGGAATAGATGCATTAGCTATGATGTAAGCGAGATGTGCTTATAGAAACGGATTAATTGCTAAGTACTGCGATTGGCTACGGATAAAATTTAATTTAAATATGACCATATTGTAGAGCAAGACGAGTAGAATTATTAGACTGAGTATCGTTTGAAAACTAGGAGAAATAAAGATTTCCAGGTGCTTACAAACTATGCGTACGACGTTCGGTTACTAAATGAAACAACTAATTAATGAATATTAATGAATTATGAACGTAATGCAAATTAACTGCTATCATATGTAAGAATAGGGTATAACGAAGGTATTTAGCCTCGTATAATTTTGAACGCAAATTATGGTGTAATAAAGTACTAGCATATTCTTACCTTGATTTCGTTTGCCGTGTCGAATATAGTCAGTGCTACAATTTTCCGAGTTTGGCAACACTGATCCCAGTTAAATACAAACAGAAAAATTACCATTTCTATCTTTGTTATTAACAACAACGGTTTGTATTTTGATTTAGTTAATGTGCTATGCTTTTTTTTTAACAATACCCAATCGTTTGATGTTAATTTCGCGGAGATTTGAATTTCTAGCTATACAACTACCTATCTGTATTTTCAATATGAAATCGAGAATAGAGAAATCGCTAATTATCAGTTGTTAAATTGCGTATCAAGAGTATGGTATATTGCCAGTATTTACTAAAACGAAGGTAAATAAGTAAGGAAAAAAAATTTCACATGTAGTTGCGAGATTAGTTTAGATATATTTTAAATTTAAGGGATAAACAGTTTACACTATTTGTTTAGGAGTTTAATATTGGTTTCAATGTTTATAAATATTAGAGAAATTGCAGCGAACTCTATAATATTTTCTTCCATTTGATTACGTTCGTAACTTTTCCAAAAAGCAATTCGGTAGTAAAGTAGTTTTATATTGAACAATGCTGATACATTTTTTAAATTCTTTGGAGGTTTTTCTAGTGAAAAACTCTGCATTTTCTGTATAATTGTAATCCGAAATAAAATAAATTGAATTTAGCAAGCAAAGAAGTTTAAAATAGATGATTTCAAACTTCTGAATTAAGGAACGGGTAAAGTTATATTATACAAAGTTTTGGCAACCTTTGGAGCGTTTGTATATATGGCAACAAACTCCTTCAAGTTTCTTTTATTTAAAAATCAAAAAATGTTTCTAAAACTCATGTTTAAATAAAAGTATGTATGTACTTTTTTCGCAGAACACAATTATGTCCATACTGCGTTCGTTGGAGATTCGTATAAACAACGTTAATGAAATTGCAGGATTTTATCCACATGTGATCAAATGGATATCCACAGGTGCCGATGTTTTAAAAAGTTGGACAATTGTATGACATTTCTAATCGAGTAACTGGCTATAACTATGGATATCCACCGATTACCAAAGAATGTCCATGTTGTATTAATGTAACATGCGTACCCAAAAGACGGATTTTTTATGGACTTTAGATAGGTTGTATAGTATGCGGTAAATAACAACTAATAGAAAATAAATACATACAGTGTTTGAGTAAACTACGGAATATAAAAAAAAAACGGTTTCTTTAAAATCGCTGAAACATCTAGGTTTTATTTTTAAAAAATATACATTATGTGCGATTCACCTTCTGACTTTCTTACGTTCTTTAGTTACGATGTTATCCCAAAAAAAATTAAATTACAATATACATTTTTAGTAGTGGAATCCGATAGTGGTTTTTCTTCCCTTTATACGAGGTGTGGCAATTAAATAACCGGACTGGTGCTACAAAACATTTTATTGATCACCAATTACATTATAAAGTTTATCCCCTTCAATGTACTCTCCTTGCCGATCCCTACAACGCTCCATACGAATTTTCCACTGTCGAAAGCAGTGCTGGAAGTCCGTTTCTGTCAGCTTGTTGAGAACCTCCGTCGCTTTTGTTTTCACCGCTTCCACTCTGTCAACTCTTGTCCCCTTAAGCTCCGATTTTACCTTAGGAAATAAAAAAAAGTCACAGGAGGCCAGGTTGGGCGAGTGCGCCACAGACAAGGCGGAATGGGCTGGTGCATTGCCTTGGTGGAGCATCCAGGATTTGCTCTTCCACAAATTGGGTCTTCGTCTTCTCTCTCGTTCACGAAGGGTAGTTAGAATCTCGACGAAATAATGTTGATTGACTGTACGACCTTCGAAGACCCAGTGGACGTAGACAATTCCAGGCGTATTAAAAAAAACAATCATCATGGCCTTGAATTTAGACTTGCTCATTTTCGCTTCTTTTGCCGTAGTGAGCTTGGGCTCTTCCAATGCATCGATTGGCGCTTTGTTTCAGGATCGTAGGTAAAAAAACACCATTCATCACAAGTAATCACTCTGTTTAACAATTCTGGATCATCATCAATGTTGTTTAAAAGGTCAGCACAAATGTTCATTCTCGATTCCTTTTGCTTTGGAGTGAGAAGTTTTGGCACCACTTTTGCGCAAACTTTCTGCATGTTGAATAATTCATGCAAAATCTGACGGACAGTTTCTTTGCTAATTCCTGAGATTTCAGCAAGAGCTCGGGCACTCAAACGACGATTTTCGCGGATCGATTTACCAATTTTCTGAATGTTGTCGTCCGTTTTTGATGTTGAGGGTCGTCCAGGCCGCGGATCGTCTTCGGTCACCACTCAAAAACTTGTGTGCGCGATAAATACTCACTTCCGTACACTTCCTTTAGCATGGCGTGAGCTTCTGTAGCAGTTTTTCTCAGTTTCACAAGAAACTTGAAGTTAACTCGTTGCTTGATCTGAACACCCTGCATTTTTCCGACGCAACGCAAGCGTAGGGACGATTGCTACAGCGAGAGTGCGCGACGTACAACCGTGCCCATCGAGATCAGGGTGGGGGAAGCATCTACAAGCATAGACATAGCATAGCAGCACCAGTCCGGTTATTTAATTGCCACCCGGCGTAATCATGTAAATAAATCATAAGGTTGCATAACAACAATTCTGAGAAAAATCGCGCTGTACATTTAATGTTGATGTGGTACATAAGTATCTTGATTAATCAGCATGCTACAAGGGTTGTAGATAAAAACAAAAGTTACTTTAACAAGCAAACGCAAAGAAATGGTTTCTTGCATAAAGAAAATGGATTTTCTTGCAAAGGTCAGTCCCTAAAAATGTTTGGTATAAAGTATATAGTATAAATATTTTCTAAGGGTTAGAAAATCAAGAAAATCCGACAGAAAATGTTTCTTCCAAGTAAATCATTTAGTTTTAAGTAAAGGAAATATTAATATTAAAGGTAGGAATGAAAACATGGTCCAGATCTCACAAAGTTCTTTGGGAATAGGCAATTTGTGTTATATCAGGCTATCCAGCTACAAGGATATTCATAAGACTACTAGGAAAAATCAAGTTATAAATACATGAACTAGAAAAGTGTTTTTATGTAACAGTAAATAATTATTTCAGTTTAATAGGTTTTTTAGTTAAAATAGTTGATTTAAATTACCCTTTTATATTTTGTATATTAGAAAGTTAAAGACAGAAAATAGTAAAAAACATGATATCTTTTGCAACGTTATGAGTTGTACGTTAGAGGTTATACCATTGTATGGGTAAATATGGCATCTGTATTCCGGTTCCGTCGCTACTACCTAGGACGACATGGCTATAACTACTGACACTAGGTGGCAACAGGAAATATTTCAGTTGCTGCTTTTTGAAAATTTGTGGCATAAACTAAGGGATGTAAGAGCAATGTGACCAGGAGCAAGAAGCTTTCATGCTTTTCTCTCCTCACGTTGTTTTTGCCGGGAGCGATTCCATCAATACTATAAGCTATTTTATTAGCATTCTCCTGGTTATTGTTTCTAGGCACTTTTTTAATATGCATTTCTATATTAAGTTCGCTTTTGCTTGAACATTATCCTGCAAATAATCTCCACTTTAGCCTTTTTAAAATCACAAGCAATGAGAATAATTTACCGCATTACGTACGGATATGTCGTACTGTTTTAAACAACTTAAGTGCAATTAATAATATGGATATAAATAATATGCATTTCAAGAATTCTAAGTAAAAAGTGCTTTATTTTAAGAAAATGAAAGTATTGATTTATGAACAATACCTAAACGCTTTCTGGAATTAAGAAAACTATTTACTATCTTTGTTATTTACTATCATTGTTTTATGTTATAACGGCCATTTACTGATACTAGGAATCGCTTTCTTCACATTTTTTGCAAGATTTTCTTGAATCAAGTTAACAAATGTCTTAAACAAAGAAATACAATTATTTCATTACAAGTATTTACTTCTTTTAAGCGGAGAAAGAAACGCTAAGAAAATATTTCTTTTGATTTAAAACAATTACTGTATTGTGGATAATTGAAACAGTACCTGTCTTGAATTGTGGCGGACAGCCTTGATACAAGTAAACGTTTCTCTGCGTGCAAGTTACTTTCCGTTGATGGCCTGAATTATTTTTTATCTTGAATAATACTGACATTTAATCTAATTTTATGTTGTAGTATTTTAATATGATAATTTAGAATCATTTCCTATTAAGTCGAATGTCAAATTTCAATAGCGTCATTTAGTGGTCGCTACCTTCGTGTCAACACCAACAAAATTGCAAGCTTCTATAACTTTATCTAATAATAAAGTAGTACACAACAACTTCGATTGGTTTCATCATGCTACTACAGTCAATTCTCGAGCAAATTCCATTCCGTATGTATTTGAATTGTATAGACGTTATGAACATTTGTCGCTGGGAATGGTATTTCAAATCAAATAAAAAAGACCATTTTCATTACGTCCGCATCATTATTACGTATAAATAAAGGTGTTTCTCTTATTGGTATTTTAACCACTCGTTAATTAGCTAAATGAAAAACGGGCAGTAGGCAGTCCTTGTAATGGGATATCCTTTTTATTTGCTATTTAGAAAACTAGAGTTTATGGGGAATGTGAGTACCAGTAATTTCACTCAAATAGATTTTTTAATCATCTTTTTTGTAACGTAGCATGGAATGTCAATACGAAATAGGTCAGATGTTGATTTTTTTTTTAATATTTCTTGTAATAAAGCAAGAGTTTGGAGTTGCTATACACTTTCCGTGTTAGCATCTACGTTTTGATTCATTTCTAATGATTTTCCACGTTATAGTAAATTTGAAGTTAAAATGCATCCAAACATTGTATATATGTAGCATTTAAATTTGCTTATTCATAGGTAGAGCAACGTAAACTGCGCTGAAAGCCAGTGGCTGACGCATAAAAGTTTACACAAAATAAACACGGCCGGGACAATTCGGTATAAGCGTCAGTATAACTGCGACTCGAAAGCCGATCTGTTGTGTATGCATCTACGCTGTCGTATACTATATCGTAGTTCTACGTTTGTTTTGAAAATGTTCCCTACGTCGTGAAAACGACCAAAGTTGGACACAATAAGGGAATTTATTGCAGAAATGCCTGATTTAAAGTGTGATGGCGCTAAAATTCAATGTGTAGTGTGTAAAATAGATTTAATGTGTTGGTCGAAAAGTGATTGTCTACGGCACGTAAATAGCGCAGGGCATGTTTCAAAAAAATTCCACACGAGATTATGACATATTTAAATTTAATTTATGTGTTTATTGCATGTAATTTACCATTTCATTTACTAAGGAAGAAAGCATACGTCTCGTTTTGGAATGAATATTCGGACTTTAAGTTACCAAGTGAGAGAACATTACAGAGAGTTGTGCCGTCTGCTCGTGAACATGTTGAGAAAAGAATTAAATCGGAGTTGCAAGATAAAAAACTGTGGTTATGTGTGACGAAACAACAGGTCGTAAAAAACATTCTGTGGTTAATGTAATGGTACGCATAATGGAACCACATCGACCGTCACCCTCAATTTTACTAGCTTCCAGACGAATACAACAATGCACTGCCGAAGTAATTTCAATGTTGGTGTTAAATACTTTGGAAAAGTTTGAACTTTCAACAAATCAACTGTTGATGTTTATGACCGATGGTGCCGCAAACATGCTTGCTGTAGGTCGATCTCTTAAAAAACATTGTGCTAACTTGTTGCATATTACATGTAAAATTCATACTCTCAGTCTCGTAGCAGATAGTATCAGAAAATGTTATCCCGAGGTAGACGCTCTAATAGCACATACAAAAGTTGTGTTTGTAAAATCCCCAAAACGTATTCGGGAATTTCATAGACTATGCCCGGTATTCCTGAACCACCACAACCTATTCTTACTCGTTGGGGAACATGGTTAGAGGCTGCATTTTATTATCTTAAATATTTTGAGAATATAAAGAACGTGATTTTAGAATTCGACCCAAAGGAAGCTGCGGCTGTCAAGGTAAGCCGCTTGAAATTTCAGGATAGTCAAGTTAAAACAGATTTGGAAATTATTCGGAACAATTGCGTGGGACTAGCGGATGCGATAGAAAAACTACAAAATTCTTCTGTGTCGTTAGTGGAATCTTTGCAAATAGTGCAACATGTTCATGCACAGCTATGCGCGATAGAAGATGCAAGAAATGTTTGTGTTTTAGAAAGGTTTGAAAGTGTTTTAGATAAAGACTCTGATTTTGGCACAATAAGACAAATTTGTGAAGGTGCGTCAACAGAACCGTTAAGTTATTTGAAAGATTATTTTACTTACGCAAATATAACGTCACTAGATGTAGAATGTTCGTTTTCGGCATACAAAAACACTTTTTCTTCACGCCGCACTCACTTTGCTGCAACAAGTTTGGAAACATGTCTAATGTTACAAATATTAAATAGACATTATCCACTTTATGATTTCACGGAGGACTCTATTCATAGGTATGTAGGTATATATTTTCTATCTCATCAAAACCATTATTTAATAACTTCATGCTCTACGTAGGTGAAATTAAAATACATACAGTCTACCTCTATTAAAGTTTTAAAGCAATCTCTCGTATCAAGCAGTTTGCTTTATTCTATTGTGTCTATAGACAAATTTTAAAAGTCACCTAGTATCATTTCAGTTTTAAAAAGCCTTATGGATTAGAACGAAATATTCAATTTAAAAAAGGGTCATAGCTTATAAGATATGTTTCTTTGTGTAATATTACAATTGCTGCCCCTAATTTAAGACAACTTGTTTTTATAAACAATGCAAAATGCATGAATGAATCTTTGTCAATGTTCAGTTCTTCAATGTCTTGAAATGTGGAAACCGTGTGAGCTGTCACGTTCTCGAAATGTTTCGGTCGTTTGAGCCTCAAAACTAGACGAAATTGTAACAGATGGCATCTTGTTAACGATAGTCGTTTGTCATTTGTCTTTCGCGGTTGTCGCTCGTACAAGATGAACATGAAAACTCATTTTATGTGAATGTAATTCTTTTCCATCTATATTTTGATAGCGTTCTTGTATTAAGGGCATGGTTGTGATTGTTGGAAGTAAGGCACTATTTCGAAATTCCCCTTATTTTCGATTATTTTATAAGCGATCGAAAATATATGGAATTAGCAACATACTCTTTAGAAAAAAAAAATTTAACTGTAATTAAAAGGGATTGAACTTTCTAAACCGACCTAAAAGTTGGAAAGTCACGATTCTGTGTCCATTGTAACTCCAAAGATATTGGTAGTAGAAAGGTAAGATTGGAAGTATACGTTTGTAAGTAATACTTCTGCGGCTTTGTGAACTCATTTTCTTTCTTCTTTTTTTATTTATGTTTTGATTTTGCTAATTTACACGCAGAGAAACCAACAAGAAAATAGATTTTCTTGCAAAAATTAGTTTCCATTCAAGAAATTTTTATTTCAAGACTATAAAGATATATAATATAAGAAAATAATTTTCTTGAAATTTTGTTTGGATTAAATAAATATTTTCTTGGGGTTAGAAAATCCAAGACAGAAAAATATTTCTTCCAAGTAAACCATTTAGTGTTAGGTTAAGAAAATATTCATATTAAATGTAGGAATGAAAAAAATTGTACAGATCTTACAAAGTTCTATTGAGAAATTAGGCGACCGGTTAATAATTAAAATTAGGAGCGAGTGAATGAGCTAATGTAAAAGTTTTTTTTTATGGGTTACAGTATTATTAAATTATTTCTTTAATAATGTAATTAATAGGGATTATTTTTATATAATTTAATAATTATTGAGTTAATATTTAAGTTTATTTATCCTCTTTTTATTATTATTATTTATTATATATAAAAAATATAACTAAATTAGTACATCTGGTAAATAGTAATAAAAAGGAAAAAAATACATTAACCAGTATCTTTTGAAAATGTTATGAAACATCGTATGTTGAAGGTTAATATCATTGTGTGGGTAAGTATGCCATCTAAATTCCGGTTTCTATATTCGCTATTCTCTAGGACGGCATGACTATAACTACTGCCATTACGTGGCGCCAGGAAATATTTCACTTGCTGTTTTTGAAGATTAGTGGCATAAACTGAAAAATGTATGAGCAATGTGGCCAAGGGCAAGAAGCTTTAATGCTTTTTCTCTTCTCATATTGCTTTTGCCGATAGTGATTCCATCAATACCAGGAACTATTTATTCGCATTATCTATCTTGGTTATTGTTTCTAGGCACTTTTTTCATGTGTACTTCTACATTAAATTCACTTTTGTTTGAACATTATTCTGTAAAAATCACAAACAACGTGAATTATTTAGTGCATTATGTACGGATACGTCGTACTGTTTTAAACAAGGTAAGCACAATTAATAATGTGCATATAAATAATATGCATTCCAAGAATTCTAAGTAAAAAATGCTTTATTTTAAGAAAATGAAACTATTGATTTATCAACAATACCTAAACGCTTTCTGGAACTAAGAAAACTGTTAACTATCCTTAAGAAAATATTGTTTTGTGTTGTAATGCCCATTTACTTATACTAAGAATCGCTTTCTTAAAATTTTCTGCAAGATTTTCTTGAATCAAGTTAATAGATATCTTAAACAAAGAAATACAATTATTTAATTACAAGTATATACCTCTTTTAAGCGGAGAAAGAAACGCTAAGAAAATATTTCTTTTGATTTAAAACAGTTGTATTGCGGATAATTGAAATAGTAATTGTCTTGAATTGTGGCGGATAGCCTTGATACAAGTAAACGTTTCTCTGCGTGTACCAAGGAGGCCGGCCAATTTGACCTCTTCGTCTAATCCATTTCTCAGCAAACGTGTGATTCAAATAATCACGAATTTGCTGGCGAAAGTGAGGTGGGGCACCATCTTGCTGAAGCTAGAAGTCTGGATGCACAAATTGTGGATTCACTATATTAGGTTTAACTTCCTTTATTTGCGGTACAATTTGATTTTGTAGTAGCTCTAAGTAGACAACTGATGTTAAACTTCTACGTGTGAAGAATGGACCAATGATGCTTCAATTTAGTATACCACACCATACATTAGCCTTTTCTGAATGTTGTGTATCGAAGTATCAGCAATTGTGCCTATTTGTAAATAGGCACAATTAAACGGCTCTGTAGAGCCGTTTAATATAAACATAGTTTCATTCAGAAAAACCATATTATTGATACAACTTCATTAATTTCAATTTTATTTGTCATAATTTCCGCGAATTCTACTCCACGGTTAAAATCGTCTTCTGATAGTTCCTGCAGTAAATGTGGCTTGTAGGGCTGCAGTTTAGACCGCTTTAGTATTTCCCTTCCTGATGTTTCTGAAATATTATGATTAGTATCAAGCTGTCTGGTGGATGGTTATGGCTTCAAAAACATCAAGGAAAACGTTTAATGTACGAGGGTGTATCAAATATAAACGGGACTCGTTTTTTTAAAAAATTCGAACTTTATTTAACTATGCTTACAAATATATATTATTTTTCTACATACTCTCCCGCCCTAGAAATACATTTTTCCCATCGGATTGTGAGCTTTTTTATTCCATCATCGTAAAAATTCTTCGGACGTTCGTGTAGCCATTGGAACACAAACGCTTCCACCGTTTCGTTGTCGTCGAAACGCTGGCCTCCAAGCGCTTCCTTGATAGGTCCAAAAAGATGGAAATCACAAGATGACAAGTCTGGACTATAGGGTGGATGTTCCAGCGTTTCCTATACTAATGTATCCACTTTTTGCATCGTGACGTTAGCCACATGAGACCTGGCGTTGTCATGCAGAAGAATGACGCTCCTGGCCGATTACTTATTGATTTTCCTTCGAAATGACAATTTCGCGGCATTCAGTAGTTCACAATAATATTGCGCATTAATTGTGCGTCGATCGTGGAGAAAATCAACGTAAAAAGCAAAAGCCGATCAAAAAAAAAACTGCCTCGGTCCTTGGGCGGGGATCATAGCTCTCGTTCTCGACCTTTTCACGCCCTTCGGAAAATTTTTTGTGCCATGCAAATACACGGGTTCTTGACAAGGTGTCTGTAATCGCCGCAAAATTTCGGTTGGGTTCACCCCCTCCTTGACCAATAACTCTTTCTCGCGCATGGTTTCTTTTGATATTAAAGGGACCCGAGAGAGTTGCGGTCGGTTCTCCCATCTCCCTAACAGTACAGGCTACCTGCGCATCAACCCCTTCCAGGTCTAGATGCCCTCCGGAATCTTTAAGAAAATCAGTCCCGTTTATATTTGATATACCCTCGTAGTATCATTAGCCACTGTGTTTGGGCTTGTCTTGAATTAAGGCAGACAGCTTTGATATAAGTAAACGTTTCTCTGCGTGTAGTTTTCACAGTGAGAAATTTTTAACATTAGAAACACACACTTCTTCATTCTGTAGTGTATTATTCATGCGATACGTTACGACTCTCCACTCTCCGATGAATTCAAGATTTATACAAATCCTTTTATTAACACTATTATCGGGCAAATTGTTTTCACTTGCAATTTTGTAGTTGTTAAGATATATAATTTGTAAAGAGAGGCAGATGTCGGGGTTTTGGCCAATAAATTCAAGTGGACGGAGTTATATACACAGGATGTCCATGGATGGGGTTACAAAGAGGAAACACGTTTTTAATATACGTTTTACTGAAAAAAGTATTTTTTATAAAAAATTCTGCTTTCCTCAAAATGTCCAAAAACATTTAGATTGAACTGCAGATATACATTTACTTATAAATTGCAGCTGATACTTTTATTTTTCAATCAAACAACAATCACAGTTTGAAATAAATAAGTAAATAAGTATTAATTCTTAACTTAAAACAGATCTAATAATCACAGCTATCTCTAACTTGTACACATTTTTCAACTCTCTTAATAAAATCATTGTAGACTTGTGTATCGTAGCAGGCACATTCATCTCATCCACCGCATCCCTTATTGTTCGTTTTAATTGATCTGAATTATGTTCTACGCCACGGGCTTACACTTTTTCTTTTGACGCTTCCCACAAAATAAATCCATTGCTGTAATATCAGCTGACCGAGCAGGCCATTCAATTGGTCATTTCTGCTAATCCATTTCCCAGGAAATTAATGATTTAAAAACATTTTTATTGATCCATAATGACTATATAAAACGAATCAATACGACTGGTTTCGTGCGATGCGAATATCCTCTGGCCAGAATTTAGTAAAGCAGTAAAAAATTAAATATCCCATATACCATAGAAAATACCACGCCATACGTTTAGTGTTTAAGTGTATGTCTGTAGTCAAATTTAAATTATGTTTTTGGACGTTTTGGAGAAAGCAGAATTTTTTATAAAGAATAATTTTTTTCTGTAATACGTATATTAAACAAGTTTTTCCTCTTTGTAACTTCATCCATGGACATCCTGCATATAAGCAATGCGAATTATGTACTATAGCGATATCTAACGAATTTATGTTGTCTCTATTGACTAATAAACAACGTTAAAGAAATATTTTATTGAATATATTGAAACAATTTTTTCTATTTTCTACATTTCAAGAAATTTAGACAACCCTTACTAACAAAATCGACTATAACATCCCTAATCCTTTCTTCGTAACCTATGTTGACACTGCTTTCGTAATTTAGAGCTTCCAACAACCGTTCCATGTTCTCGGCTTTGCTCCATTCAGGAGTCTCTTCTTGAGGTTCCACCATGAATTTCAGAACTATGGTAGATAAATAGAACCCAACTACTGCACATCGTTGAAATTCTTCTTCTAGAATATTAAATGGAATTAGTCTATTTGGCTCACTACCTAAGTCTTTTATGCATTGTTGGAGTGTTGAATGGTAGAGTTTGATAGCATGGTCGAAATATTTTTGGCGAAATATTTTATCAGTGCAGGAATATATGAAGTAGGTGATATCGAAGATTGGTGAGCCTATGCGTGTCAGTTGGAAATCTAGTAAGCAAACCTCTGTTGGGATTGCCAAATTATTTGGATCCTGAAAATGAGAAAAAGGTGTATAAATTAATCTGTACCAAATTTTACCTATTTACTTACCCCATATTTGAAGAGCAAGTTGTTAATCCAGTTATCGCCATGTATCACTACAGAATATTCATTTTGCTTAGCGATTGTATCCACCACAATCGCGTTTGGTGTTTCCAAAAATAACTTTAGTTTTTCTATGATTTCAGCATCCTTCTCAGAATTTAGACACCCAATTATTCCTTGACGGTAATTTTCTTCGTATTTCTTAACAACCTCCACACTATAATTTTGCTTACAAAAATACGTGTCCTTCGCTAACTCCTTGAGGGCTTCGAACTCTTCTGGAAATTGATCCTTCATCGCGTAGGATATAGCGTGCAATTTTGCATAGGTTTTTAACACTAATATCACGTGATGGTAATCTAGAGGATACCTCTTATCTTTCATGAGGAATCCTAAATGTTTCATGTCTTCCATAACAAGGTTTTCCTGGTCTTCTTCAGTGTAAGATAAAATATATTTCGGGTACGCTTTAAATGGTGATAGTGTACCTTGTTGGTTTTGAAATTGGCGAAAAATCGGGAATATTTTTTCGTAAACAGTAATTTCTTTTTGGTACATCATGTCTACCTTGATCATCTGCCTTGGCGCTTCTTCCACTGGGGCTGATTTACTGATCCATTTTAAACATCTTTGGTTACCACCTCTATCTTTGGCATGGATTTTAATTTTCGCAAGGGTACCGCAGTAATTGTCCCCTTTTTGGGACCCTGGGGAGATCTTCAAAGTTACCTCAGTGAAGCCTTGGTTCTCCAAGAATTCCCTAATTTTGTTAACGAAGCTAGGGCGTAATATGTTTTTGTTGGATTCAGATTGTTTTCCTGATGAATTTTTACCAGTTTCATCACCATGATTTGAATTTTGTTTCCGGTAATCCGATTCATCCATATTTTAAGAGATAAACGTATTTCAAAACGATAAATTACACTTTGATGCATCTTGTGCTCCCTGGTCGGCTTATATACACGAAAATCGTATTGCAGATTATATTTTATCTGATCAATTTTATTCTGATGTTTTTGATAAATTCGCCATATTAGAGATTAGGCAGGTTAACGAACTTTTATCGGTGCATTTTTTGGTTTGTTGCATTTTTTGAAAGCTCCTATTTTGGAAGCATTTTTCTGCAGTTTAGATAACATTGTGTTTCATGAAGTGTGATATTTGCTTGTGGATTGATATAGGGCTTCAAAAATATTTTCATGAAACGATATGCTGTTTAATTTTTTTCCATTTTCAGTGAAGGAAACAATAATGAGATTGGAAGGAATTCAAATATTAAGAGAAAATGTGTAGCAGGCGTTTGTGTCTTTATGTCTAATAATTTTTCATTATTTTCTTTTTGAAATAGATGTTGATGGTGTCTTTATGTCTAATAATTTTTCATTATTTTCTTTTTGAAATAGATGTTGATGCATGCAGCAGTATTAAAAGTATCAGGCTTCCGCCCAAATGAACTAAAACGCTTTATTATTGATGACTACCATGTTTGATAAAATACATATGGATTTAAAAAAGAGTTTCACAAACGTATGTTTCATATTTTAGCTTTTATGAGATTATAAAGGAATAAATTACCCAAATAAAAAATCGATTTCAATATTTTACGTTAAAAATATGTGCACATTTGCTTCAAACGAGTTTAATCTATACTTATAGCGAGTGTAACAAAATTTAGGAACATTGAACGTTAGATAACGAATAGGTTTAGCAAGAAGCGCCGTGTAACCCGTTGACTTTTATTTCTAGAGCATTTTCTGTTTTTTGTTGAACTTTACCGTCAAGTATTTTCAAGTGAAAAATGTTATCTTATCGACTTTTGAAAAATTCCACACAGATAATGCAATATAATTGCATGATATGCGATTTTGTATCTTTAATCCAAGGTTGCGGGTTGCATAAGTACATTGGAGGGTGAACAACCGATAATAGTGCGCGAAATAGCTTTCGCAATCACGTCGCCTTTTCGTGATGCAAAGTTATAGCGGTGGAACGCCATACAAATCCTTATCACGAGTTCACAATGATGTATCACGATTCGTATCGATGTTTTGGAGGAAGGGATTACTTCGTGTGTTGTATGGGCCTCTCTAGGTAGTGTTTATAAAAAAAACTGGGCCAGTGGGTAATGAACCAAATGCTATAAATATGCCTGAGCTGATTGAATTCTAATATTGAAGGTTATCAATTGAAGTGTACGAATTACGAACGATAATAATTTTCGATTATGAACATTGAAAGTGCTATTGTTTTAACACGTTCGTGGGAGTTTGAAACTAATCGTAAATTGGTGTTATTACTTAAATAAGGATCTTAAAAATGCTTGTTCAAATCTAAATGGTTTTCGCAATCACAAATCTACATATACCTTGCGCAACAATTTTTTTTTAATGGGAGTAAATCTAAAACTAAGTTTGATGGTATGTGTTCGAGGATTATCGGGCATGAAAATGGTACAATACTTTCTTCGATGGTGCGGAAACCATGGCTAAATCTTTCCTGAATTGCAAGCATGCAGGCTTTTCCTGGACTGGAGTGTTTAATTAGCTTTTTCTTAATCATACCTAAACCACATGTTATTGAGAAGTGTGATGTACAGCAATATATGTCCATAGTTCTTATTTACGTCAGATAAATGAAAAAACTCTCTGCCAAAATGTACCCTAATACGTGCAAAAAAGATCGGAATGTTATCGAACTTACAGTACCTGGTCATCGAATTAGGACCACCTAAAAATATGATTTTGGGGTAAAATTAAAAAAAAAACAGTTGGTAATGTTGGTAATATTATTATTTAATTACATGTAACATGCAAGTAAGTATAATTTGAACATATATTTACTAATATTTGCTTGTTGCTTCTTTGTATTTTATTACTTTCTCAGTCCTTTTTGGTATCCTGCCAATGCAACTTTTTATTATTTTTTTTAATTTCGTCGCTATTATGCTATACATCTTCAATATGTTGTTATAATTCTTCCTTTGTAGTTGGGTTTCGTGTATTTACGATGTTTTTTAAGACATTCCACACATTTTCAAGTAGGTTTATGTCTGGTGAATTGCCTAGGTAAGGTAGTACACGCAGATTTTTAGATTCAAGGTATTGCATTACACTTTTTGCCTTACGACATGGTGCATTATGTTGCATGTAAGTATATGGTCCTTGAGTCGAATCTAGTGAACCAATATAAGGTTTAAATAGTTTTGTCAAACTTTTTTACATTGTGTTTATTCCATTGTTCCTTCAACGAAATATAGTGGTTCCGGTCCTTCTGTCCTAATACACGACCAAACCATCAGAGATGGGGGAGTTTAATAGATTTGATTACATGCTTCTTTATAACGCTCTGAAGGATGTCGATGAACAAATTGTCTTCTCTCTGTTAGAACTTCTAGCCGTGATTCGTGGGTATAAATAGTCTAGGAAAAAGTAAAAAATATAGAGAACCATTACGCGAACTATGAGGATGAATTTGATCAAAAATACAGATGATAAATGAAACTTAGCTTTCCTCAATCTCCAACTGTATATTTCTATATTCTTTAGTCCATTGAAATCGTGTCACTTTCATTTTAAATGTTAGTCTTGGCTTCTTTGTCGGACGTCTGCATTTCAAGCTTGCTTCATGAAGACGTCTACTGACTGTTCGGGCTAATATTTGTATTCTTTCTTCACTAAGAATTTTATGAATATTTAGTGGATAAAAAACGATGTTCTGTAGCCACTTTTACTATACGACGATTATCTCTTACAGTTGTTTTGTGTTTGCCGGCACAGCATGTTCTGCCACTACTTGTACTAGGAATATTCTCCTTAATTAATTTCATGATTCTCAGAACAGTTTGATGTGATACATTCTTTTTGTGCAACTTCACGTTGAGAGACATTTGTATTTGTTATATGTCTCTCCCGGTTCACGCTCGTACAAGATGGACATGAAAATTCATTTTATGTGAATGTAATTGTTTTCCATTATCAATATTGGAAGTATAATCTTTCTACTGTTGTTTGCGGAAATTAGTTTTTAAGGTAACATTTTTTATATTTCAAAAAATTTAGACAGCCCTTACTAACAAAATCAACTATAACATCCCTAACCCTGTCTTCGTAATCCATATCGACATTGCTTTCGTAATCCAGTGCCTCCAACAGCTTTTCCATGTTCCCAGCTTTGCTCCATTCAGCTATTTCTTTTTGAGGTCCCAGCATGAATTTCAGAACAATGGTAGATAGATAGAATCCAAATATTGAATATCTTTTAAATTCTTGTTGCAAAATATCGAATGAAATTAGTTTATCTGGGTCACCACCTAGGTCTCTTATGCTTCATTGGAGTGTTAAGTGGTTGAGTTTGATAGCATGGTCAAAATACTTTAGGCAAAATGCTCGATCAGTGCAGGAATATATAAAGTAGGTGATAACGAAGATTGGTGAGCCAGTACATGTTACTTGCAAATCTAGTAAGAAAACCTCTGTTGGGATTCTGCGTTTGATCCTGAAAATGAAAAGAAGCAGTTCAAATTAATCTGTACCAAATTTTGATCTATTTACGTACCACATAATCGAAGAGCGTATTATTAATCCTCTGATCTCCATGTACCACTACAGAATACTCATTTTGTTTAGCTATCGTAACTATCATGTTGTTGCAGATGAATTTTGACAAATTCGCCATATTAGTGAATAGGCAGGTTAACGAATTTTACATTTATCGATATTTTTTGGTTTGTTGCATTTTTTAGAAACTATTTTGAAATCATTTTTCTGCAGTCTAGATAAAATTGCGTTTCATGAAGTGTGGAGGAGTAAATATTTGCTTGTATAGTAGATATTTGCTTGTACGATAAAGGGCTTCAAAAATGTTTTCATAAATCAATATTATCATTTGTTTCCATTTGCATTTTCATCTGTACAATTTCGATTTTCCTCATGTGTATTACAGATGCCAGTTATAAGTGCTGTTGCAATATATTTTAGCTACAACCTGACGGATAACATATCTAATTCATTAAAAAATAGAGCGGAACTTTGTGCCCCGTAGTACCCTCGTGCCCAACCTTTCCCTATTCTAGAATTTATTAGGAAATCTTACTACCTTGGGGCAAATCCATAGGCTTGTCTCACACGAGGACCTTTTGGATTAATATCAGTGACCGGGTTAGGAAGGCCTGAATTTTGGTTAATTATCTAATAGTAATATTTACAAGCTTTTGTGTGGAATTCAACTATCCTAAGAGAATGAAATCAGAATATGCTTGAAGTTCAACCTCTACACTTTTTCTTGATAACAGAAAGTCTAAGGAAGGCATTGTAGGTTGTTGGATTTTCGCAAAAGAGAAGAACTACTTAGAAAATGACAATTTGACATTGTCATGTTAACTAGATTTTGATGGTAGTTATAAGGAGGTTGATATGCCTAGCTTTCATTAATATAGACCAGTCTTCTTCTGAGGATGTAATGTAGAGAGGATAAGTTGTGATGGAGAAATTGGAAGTTTGTTGTAAAGAAATCTCGTTTTTAATTGCAAATTTACTAAACACTATACGCCAACAAAATTCGTTATTACAACCTCACAAAATTTTCCGGTAATACCTAAAATGTTCGACCTAGTAATAATCTATTACGAATCTCGGTCGTTGACATCTTGCCTTTATTTTCGATATAGGATAAATATAGGGCACGTGGACGAATTCGCTGATAAATTCTATTGTTTTCGCGAGATATGACAGCAATATATATACGGACCCGTAATTACATAACGTATAAAACAATTCGCGTGTTAAACAGGTAGAAATCAGGTCAATAGCCAACTAAAATTGATAGTCCGGCGTCAACGTACTCGAATGCCAAAGTCAGATCTCCGGAAATAAATGTGATTATCTCGACTGATATGCTAGAGAGGAGGTACATCAATCTAATCGATAAAAACACTTACTGGTTGCTTTTATATATATTTGTATATTGAGTTGGTTGATTTTTGCTATTGTTTTCCTCAAAGTTGAACGCCCGATGTGCACAGTTACATGGGTTTTTGATCAAAAAGATGAACTACCAGATATAAATTTTGTGGAGAGTGATCTGATAGAAGCAAATTAATTATTTATAATTTATCATAGCAGCAACAGTCATACATATAGTATGTCATGATATATTTTCTTGGGCTTCTTGGGTAAATCAAAATCCATTTTCTTTAGTTGGTTCAAAAGATTCGCGCAGTATTTCTTTGTGACGATTTATCGTTTAAGAAGGTAATCAATCGGCATGAGCTACCTCAGCCAATAAAATTATTGATTTATTGCAACAGCTTCTCCACAATCTTTCGCAATGTTACACATAATTATAAAGATGCATATGTATGTAAGTATGTCTAACGTAGGCAAGGAAAATAAAAGACCGTTGGTTGGTAAAGTCACTAAATTTATCAGGGAATTTCCGGATTTGAATTATAATGGAGTATTGTGTAGAGTTCACACAGCGAATATCCTTCACCGAGACAAATGTGGAAATAAACCTGATGGTGCAAATTTTTCTCCAATTTTATCCACGTTGTTAAGAGGTTACGTTTATTTATTATATTATATTATTTATTGAAGTCAAACTTTTTATATGGCGTATTAAAATTAACAACTTAGTTTTAAAAAGTAATCAATATAAATAGGTACATATATTCGTTATTTCTGAAAAACAAAAGTGCTTTTTGCTACATACCTGTAGTTACTCACACATTTACAGTAGTACAACAGATTTTTGAAGAAACTACTTTGTTACTTAATATATTCTGGCTTCTGTCGATGAATTTACTTTGGAATTTCCAACGTAACTCGCCGGACGGGCGTGCTAACCACTACACCACGGGGACCATGATGCCAGGAACGTAATACCGGGTTATTATTTTTATCTGCAAATATATCATGATATTTTAACATTTTGACTATTTTTAATTCTTACATGCCAAGTACACTAATTAATTAATATATTTTGGTTTCCGTTGGTGCATTATGAAAACCTGTATCTGTGGGTGAAATATGAAAATCTGTAATTTCCTTGGAATTTCACGGGACGAGACTTGTCAAGTGTTTAATTACGTCGGAAATTCCAAAGAAATTACAAATTTTCATAATTCACCGATGGCAGCCAAAATGTACTAATTAAATAGTGTACTTGGCATGTAAGAATCAAAAATTGTCTGTCGAAATATTATGATGTATTTGCAGATAAAAATAATAACTAGGTATTAAAAAGTGAACGTTCCTGGAATCAAGGTCCTCGTGCTGTAGTGGTTAGCACGCCTGTCCGGCAAGCGGGAGGTGTCAGGTTCGATCCCTTACCGAGACGAGATCTTTTCAAGTATGTATTTACAAGTTACTGTATTTACTTTTTACGTTTATTACATTACATTCATAACAAATACTGTTTTCAAGCAGAAAATTGCAATAAAAACATTTCAACGCGTGGATGTATTCGCTGTATTTACCAAACATTTTTATTGCGTCAGTTTCTATTTTTTGCCATGGGGTATTGATTTCTAAATTTTACTTCTGTCGGGTGTAAGTGACACTTACACTCTTTACTTATAATACGCGGTCTATGCGACTGATTCGACTCTGTCGTGAAGACAGATTATGCCAGGCCTACTAATCAATCAGAAAAACTTTTGCATTTTAAAATTGGAAGTCGGTCATTCGCGTCGTTACGTTACGAGTTCTTTGGGCGTGTTGGAACCTCCATTGTATTGGGTGTCTTGAAAGAACAGTCGTCTAACACCATTTACTATGTTCACCTCATTCAAGTAAACGTTTCTGATGAAATATACACGGGACGTTTCCCGTGTATATATCCTACTTGCATAGAAAAATGCTACAGAATCTCAGACCACCCACTGTATCAGTTTCATAATATTATTAACATGTTTCTAATGTTTTCATTATTTAGATTGACATTCTATACGCCTATGTCTACCTTCTACTTCGTAAACAGCGTTTACCACGCGAAATCAAAGCCTTCCATTGCATGTGAAAGCAATTAAGCACTCCCCGTAATAATTGCGATGGTTCCCAGGAGCTACAGTATCATATTCGCATGTTGCACAATCTACTGACATGCTAGTAGTCATAAGTATAGTGGGGCGTAAGGCAAAAACTATTTATAGAATGTAGAGAGGGGGTGAGTAGTTAATTACACTATCGGCCATAATTATTTTACATTTTTGCTTGGATTTTCGAAAATTATTTATTTATTGTTATTTAGGGGGTATAATTATTTACCTAGAAGTAAGATAAAGATATCGCCTTAAATAATTTGGCAGAAGACTCTTCTGATACTTAGTTATCGATTGAATCTTCTTAATCCGATAATTAGTGGTCCAGGTAGGAATGAATTTAGATTTAGTGGTTATTGTTCTTTTAAACAGTGGATATCCTTAATAAAATTATCTAAAATTGGTATAAAAATGCCGAAAATAAGAGAGTTGACTTTATAAATCCGCAAAATGATTGTTGTTTTACATAATCTTTGCCGAAGCAATAGAGATATCGTAAGAACATTGAAATTAAGTCGCCAAATTGTTGACTATAACGTTAAAAAATGTCAAGAGATTGGCATATTATTAAATAGAAAACGAACAGGACGACGGAAATTGGCAACATCTGCGGAAGATCGTCGAATAATTATGTCGAGTAAACGGAATAAACGAAGAACTGCACCTAAAATAACGGCTGAAATAAATATTAAATATAGCGTGAAAAAGAGTTAGTTTAACCACCGTAAAGAGGAGGTTAAGAGAGGGTGGTTTATTTGGCTGAATAGCGTTGCGTAAACCACTATTACGGAAGTAAAATAAAATAAAATTATTTTAAATGAAATATGCATTATTTTACGACAAATTTGGATTCCCCTTGAAATTCTGAAATAATACTGTGTACCATTACCCATACCTAAATTTTACTGCAACCACTATCGATAACATCGGAAAAGTCCACCAAATGGTGCTAGATGACCTTCGAATTAAAATTAAAGAGATAGCAGATATTGACTGAAGATTTGCGCATGAAAAAGTTAACAACGCGTTGGGACATGCTTGCATATTCAGGCCCAAAGAACTCATTCGAATTAATATTTTCAAAACCCTCTTGAAACACTTTAAGCGGAATGAGTCGGAGTTTTGGTGTCGATTTATAGATGAAACATTCCTGAAGGCAAGCCATAATCGAAACTGTAGACTGCGAGGGGTGAATCGGCTTCAAAAAAGGCGATAACTTTTCAACGGACCGAGAAAGTGATGGCGACCGCTTTTTGGGATAGTCATGGAGTTGTGTTAATCGACCACCTTGAAAAAGGAGAGACAAAAACGGGAGCATATTATATATCATTATTTAACAAGCTGAAGGCAGAAATTGCGAGAAAAAACAGTTTCATTTGAAGTAAAAGAAAGTTTTGTTCGAGCAACACAACGCATCGTCTCACACTTCAGTGGTCACCATGGCAAAACTTCGAATTGGTAGACCATCCACCCTATTTACCAGATCTGGCTCTCAGCGGCTTTTTTCCGTTTCCTAGGCACAATGTTTCGCTCGGAGGATAGGAATTTTCATCGAATGAGGAGACCATCACCTTCGTAAATACCTGTTTTGCAGAACAAGATGCCAACTACTATTTGGACGGATTAAAGAGATGGGAGCATTGCTGGGAAAAGTGTATACAAGAAGATTATGCTGTACTGGTTTCTGTGTTAGACTGGAAACTTTTCGATCTACCCTCGTATATCCACATTTATCACCAACGCCAAAAATGTTGCTCCCTAAATAAAACCAAATTGTTTTTTCTAGTTTCACGTACATCTCTTTCCAAATTCTCGCTTTAATAGATTATACCCTGAATACTAATGAAAGCGTAGTAATTAACGAACTTTCAAAACGTGCTAGACCATCCACTGCTCTTCTCAAACGACCTTCCATTTCTTTCGGAAAGACTGCTGGTGTACATTACTTATGTAACGTCCTCCCGTAATCTTTATTTTGGCGGTTCAACCACGTTGCAACGCTGCAGCAGAAAAAGAAGAAGTTAGTTTCCACGTAACGAGCGACTTGTTGATCTTGAAAAAATCCCCACCTTTCCTGAAATTATAATGAACAATAATGGAATGGTACAAAATTGGATTCACTGGGCGCTCGAAAGTTATTAATATGTGAAGAGGGGTTTATTGCGTTAGTACCTACCTCTGCTGTTGCGGATTATTTAAGTGGCTGCATATAACGTTTTTCGCTGTAAAAGCTCAGGTTGGGCTATAATCTATTTTAACGCTTTGTTTGCGCTTTGAGTATTAAAGTTAGATGCACAGGTCCTTTGTATGCATAACATTAATTATAATGCATTTTTATTAAAATGCCTGAATGTTGTGTGATTTGTATACTAGCGTGAAAAAACTGCAAAAGATAGCAGCCGATGATATCCTAACGTTCAGTGGCGGTCATAGTGCAGGAATATATTAGAAAAATAGAAAAAAAAACGTAACCATCAAAGTTCAAATGTTATCAGATACAGATGCGACACAAAAAATACACATTCATTTGTGTCGTCTTACCATTGAAATATTGATGACTTGCAAAGCGTGTCAGGGGTGGTTTATCTACTGTAGGTATACACTACCGGACATAATTACTTGCCCAATTACATTTTTGTTTGGAATTTATAAAATTATTTATTTATTGTTAATAGAGTGCGGAAAGACGACCGCCTCCATCGCCGACGCTTGAGACAGAGTGGGGCACGATACATTCGTCCAATCGCGGCATGCATATGCGTTAGTGAAAGCGGTACACAGTCGGATGATACTACTTTTGCCTGTTTGTTCGACTACAGAGGCTTAATATAAATACAAAATATCAGTGGCGCTGATGCTTCGAAAGGTATTAACGACTGACTTGCGTAGAGCGCGGTGATGGGAGTGGCTTGACTGACGGACATAATCGGCACGACTCTGTACGAGGGTCTATGCTAAGTGATAGAGGTGGTCGTCGATCCGCACTCTAATTGGTATTTAGGGGGTATAATTATTTACCTACAAGTAAAAGAAAGATATCACCTCAAATAATTCCGCAAAAGACTCCTTTGATACTTAGTGATCGATTGAATCTTAATCCGATAATTAGGCGTCCAGGTAGGAATGAATTTAGATTTAGTGGTTATTGTTCTTTTAAACAGTGGATATCCTTAATAAAATTATCTAAAATTAATATAAAAATGCCGAAAACAAGAGAGTTGCCTTTAGAAATTCGCACAATGATTGTTGTTTTACATAATCTTGAAGGAAGTAACAGACATATCGCAAGAAAATTGAAATTAAATCGCCAAACTGTTGACTATAACGCTAAAAAATATTATTAAGTAGAAAACGAACAGTACGACAAAACCAGTGGAAGATCGTCAAATAATTATGACGAGTAAACGGAATACATGAAAAATTGCATCTGAAATAACGGCTGAAATAGGTATTCAGCGTGAAAAACGAGTTTGTTTAACCACCGTGAAAAGGAAGTTAAGAAAGGGTGGTTTATTGGGATGAATACCGTTGCGTAAACCACTCTTACGCAAGCAAAATAAAATAAAACGGCTGCAGTAGGCTAGAGAGCATCCACATTGGACAGTTAATAAGTGGAAAAATGTTTTGTAGACCGATGAGTCTAGATTTGAACTTTTCGGTTCCAAGAAAAGAACATTGGTTCGTAGGTCGAAAGGAGAACGAGCATCAGAATCACGTGTAGTACCTACAGTCAAGCATGTTGGCGAATCGGTAATGGTTAGGCGTTGTTTTGGGGCCGCATCCGTAGGAGACTTGGTTAAAATAGATGGAATTCTAAGAAAAGAGCGCTACCGAGAAATTTTGGAAACAAATGCTATACCATCTGGAATGAGAATAATCGGTGACTATTTTATCTTTCAACATAATAATAATTTGAAATACACTTCTGAACTGTGCCGCAAATATTAATATAATTAATAATTGAATAAAGACTATAATTTTTTTTTGTTTTAAGAGTATTTTATTAAATGCAAAACTACAATTTCTTTTTAAGTTAACACCTCCATTATTTATGCGTATTTCTTTGGGCGGGCAAATAATTATGGCCGTATGCGTATTTATAAAATTCTAGTGAATAAAATTTTCAGATTATAGAGCGGATAAAACGGAAATCTCATATATCTGCAACTTAATCTATAAAAAAAGAAATCTTCTTACTCTTCAGATGTACATTTCATATTAGACATGAGTTTTCCGTAGGTAATTTCCAAACGCGGCAATGCGTCATCCCCTCTTTAGTAATGCTCTCGTTCAGTAGGTCGCGCTCTTCCTTAACAGGCTCACCGGCACTATTTAGCCAGCTAAATGAAATTGGGAATATGAGCCTTTTTGCGACCAGCAAATGCGTACGTTTTTAAAGTTGGAAAAAGGTTAAAAGAGGGCTTTTATCGTTATTTTAGTTTTCCGAATGGGATATTAATTTTCAGCCAAAGCGTATATCTGCGCACACGATTTTCTGAAAGAATTGTCAGAATGATGCTTCACAATACACGATGTTCAAATTAACATGAATATAGAGTAGATTTAAAATGTTCCTTTTTAAGAGGAGAGGTAATAAAGAGTCAACTTAGATTAAAATGCAATTAGTTCCACAAGTAAAAGCCTCTCAATTTAGAACATGTTATATATTGAAATGTCTTAATACAGGGAAATTTTTGTAAATTAGTTAAATAATTTGATGAATTGGGGGTTCGAAAGTGTTCTTACACACTCTCTCGGCAATCTTAAACGATTTTTTTTTTATATCAGTAAGTGAAATTAACGAAAATTGAAACGAAAAAATTTAAACTAACCTGGTTTTCTAAGGCGATGTCATAAACGTTATCTTTATATGAGATTCAGAGGGAATTGCCAATTCTCAAACGCCAAACTTCGCTTCTACCTTGAATTTTTCTACTGTGATTTAAATATTACACACTTTGAAACTTGGAACACAGACACTACACTAGTTACCTCGATGAAAGTTTAACCAAACGTAATCAAATTAATTGGCCTCTCATCACTCTATTATTTTAATTTCGATGGCGATTGTTTTGTCGACAGCAAATTTTGATAATACTTTCTTAATATAATATGACGATGAAATTTCTATGAATAAACCTATATCCGATGAACTGACTCTATTGGCTCGACTGGATAACTCAAAATACATTATTCTATGACCTAAAACAACCCAATAACGACAAGACTTGCTGACGTTCTAATTAATAACTTTATGATACATATTTAATTTACGAAACCCTGCTATAAATATTTTTGAATTTATCTGTTGTTTGTTGTAGGAACGTTATTCATGGATTTTCAAGATTTACGAAATTGTACGGAATTACCCCACATTTGTCGTTATCTGAAGTTAGTTAAATTATTTAATACTCCCACTCCATAAATCGGAGGCTCGGCGTGGAAAGGAGGCTTCCGAAAAATAACTAATATCCGCCAGAGGCAATTTCACCTTGACCGTGTGACCATACTGAAAACACTATACGTGCTCGAAAGGCAGTTGCGTTTGACGATGTAAATATACACTACTACAATATTTACACAGGGTGCGTACGGGTATTGCTCTAACAAGGGAACACAAGTGTGTCTCATTGATTTAAACGAAACTATGTGGGTTTATAGATCGATGTAGTATAAAAACAACGGTAACTTTCTTAGCTACCAAATCTCATATTCGCGGGGTGTAAAGCGCCTTAAACTCAAAACCAATACTGTTGCCCTATTAACATACACCAAACTTTTTAAATGCCCCTAGAAGAAAAAGTCCATTGGAGTCATGTCCGAGTATACGCAGAGAAATGGCTTCTTGCACCAAGAAAATAGATTTTCTTGATGTAAAAATCCGTTTCTATTCAAGAAAATATTTTTATTTCGAGACTACAAAAATGTGTAATATAAGAAAACAATTTTCTCGAAGGTTTACTTGTATTAAATAAATATTTTCTTAGTGTTAGAAAATCAAGAAAATCATTGTTTTAAGTTAAGGTTTCAAAGATAGGAATGAAAAAATGGTCCAGATCTTACAATGTTCTATTGAGAAATTAGGCTACCGATTTCGTGTTTAAGAAACACATTATCAGGCCAGCTACATGGATATCCAATAAAAGAAAAATTACAATAATGGAAAAAAACCTATAGTTAATAATTAAAATTATGAGCAAGTTAATGAACTAATGAAAGCGTTTTTTTTGTGTTACAGTATAATTAAATTATTTCTTTAATAATGTAATTAAATATGGGTTAGTTTTATGTAGTTTAAAAATTAATGCGTCAATATTTAAGTTTATTTGTCCCTTTTATTATTATTATTATCATTTATTGCACATTAAGAAAAGAACTATAGTTAAATTTATACGTGGTAAATACTAATAAAAAGAAAAAATATTACATTAACCGGTATCTTTTGAAAACGTTTATGAAGCGTTGTACGTTAAAGATTATATCGTTGTATTGTATGGCATCTGTAGTTGGGTTTCTGTCGCTACTATCTAGGACGGCTTGACTCTATGTCTTGAAAATAGGTGGCGCCAGGAAATATTTCAGTGAGTGTTTTTGAAGATTAGTGGCATAAACTGAGGGATAGAGAACAATGTGGCTAGGAACAAAGAGCGTTGCTGCTTTTCTCTTCTCACATTGTTTTTGCCGGGAGTGATTCCATCAATACTATGAGCTCTTTATTAGCATTATATTGGTTATCGTTTCTAGACACTTTTTTCATGTGTACTTCTACATTAAGTTCACTTCTGTTTGAATATTATTTTGCAGATAACCTCTACCTTGGTCTTTTTAGAATCACAAGCAATGAAAATAATTTACTGGATTATGTACGGACATGTCGTACTGCTTTAAATAAGGTAAGTGCAATTAATAATGTGGATATAAATAACATGCATTTCAAGGATTCTAGGTAAACAAGTGCTTTATTTTAAGAAAATGAAACTATTGATTTATGAGCAATACCCAAACGCTTTCTGGAATTAAGAAAGCTATTTACTATACTTAAGAAAATGTTTTGTGTTACATCGGCTATTCACTCATACTAAGAATAGCTTTCTTCAAATTTTCTGCGAGATTTTCTTGAATCAAGTTAAAAAATGTCTTAAACAAAGAAATGCAATTATTTAATTGCAAGTATATACTTCTCTTAAGCAGAGAAAAAAACGCTAAGAAAATATTTCTTTTGATTTAAAACAGTTATTGTATTATGGATAATTGAAACAATAATTGTCTTGAATTGAGGCGGACAGCCTTGATACAATTAAACGTTTCTCTGCGTGTACCAAGGAGGCTAGCCAATTTGACCTCTATGTCTAGTCCATTTCTCAGCAAACGTAATATTTAAATACTACGAAGTTGTTGGTCAAAGTGAGGTGGAGCACCATCTTGTTGAAACCAGACGTCTGGATGCACAAGTTGTGGATTCATTCGATTAGGTTTAATTTCCTCTATTTGCGGTACAATTTTGTAGTAATTCTAAGTAGACAGTTGACTTCTACGTATAAAGAATGCTTCCATTTAGTATACCACACCATACATTAGCCTTTTCAGAATGTTCTGAATACCAATATCTGTAATTATGCCTATTTACAGAACTGGTTAATATAGCTTCATTAAAAAAAAACATATTATTGATACAACCATTAATTTCAGTTTTATTAGTCATAATTTCCGCGAATTCCTCCCTACAGTTAAAGTCGTCTTCTGATAGTTCCTGCAGTAAATGTGGGTTGTAGGGATGCAGTTTAGACCGCTTTGGTATTTTTCTTATTGATGTTTCTGATATTATAATCGGTGTCAAATTGTCTGGTGGATGATTATGGCTTATCAGAAACATTAAGGAAAACGTCTAATGTAATATAATACCATCAGTCATTGTCTTTGGGTTTCCAGAAGTTGGATGATCCTTTATGCTTTTTATCTCTTCAAATCGTTGAATTGTTAATGAAAAGCTAACCTGGAATTATGTCGATTTTACATAAACACTATGTTTATATGATTTCTACTATTCTTCAACTGCCGAACTTGCTTTCTACCTCGTATTTATAGAAAGATTTAAAAATTAAACATTTAGAAAATGGAACACCATCTAAACGCGTGTTACCTGGAGGAATCTTGATTCAATGTCAGAAATTAATTAGCGTCCCTCTATTCTTTTATTTCAATAGCGATTGCGATTGTTTCAAACACAGCAGATTTTGATAATTCTTTTCAAAATATAATTTGTAGGTGAATTTCCGATGAATACTATTAATAATAGCATGTAGTGACGCAATTGGAAGACTGGGTTTAGACTACTCTATGATATTTCATCACCAACAACTACACAATCATAAAATTTACTGACGAACAACGATTACTTGACGAACGATATTTAATATTCGAAATTTTGCTAGAAATACCTTCGAATTTATGCTGTTACTTGATATAGGAAAATATTCCATTAAATTTGAGGATTTACGATGTGAAGAAAATGACCAGAAGAGAAGTTATTTAACTGCTTCCCCATGTTTGTCGTTGGCTTGATTTATAATAAATCCCTAACATTCCTGCTCTAACGTTAGGGGACCATAAAAGGAGTAGGAGCTACCGAAAAAGATCTTATAGCTGAATGGCCATACTGAACACGTTATATGTGCCGCTAATAACAACATTCGAAGTTCTAAATTATATCATTACACTATATACTTGATGTTTTCTTTTGGTTTTTAAGAATTGTACGGCACAATAAAGTTATGTTGCGGAAGTAGTTTTTCCACATGAAAGTTTATAAGTTCGTTGCCCAAAAAAGGTATTAAGCTGCTCTAGCCAAGAATCCTCTACATCAGGCACCCATTAACAACGTGGAAGCCGCCCTAATGGTAGTATTAGCTAACTAAGCCATTTAACGCCACTTACATCCACCTACCGGCAATTAATGAAATTATCCATAAATACGGACCGGCCGCGATAACAGCAACATCAGCTGACGTTACCATCTCTGTAAGGGCAACTAAATTAGATGATACCTACTAATGGCTAATAATACAGTTAAGATACGAGTATGCAAGTATGGTGCATGTTGGAAAATTATCGTTTAAAATAAGGAATGTTTCATTTTAGAGAAAACAATACATTCATTTTTATTCATAGGTTTGTCTAAAAATAAAAGCATATGTGGCTTTTTATTGGGTTAGGTTTGATAATTTCAAGAGTTCACATGGCTAGACAAATGAATGAATGAAAAATGTTTTAAACAATGTCTTTTACAGAATTACTGGTTTGTATTGCATATTATAGAAGCCCATTATTACGAATGGTAACTCATCTAATACTAGGCAGACGCCATAAATTCTCGGCCTGACGGGCAGGTTCTAGCGTGTTTAAACTCCGTTGTGTCAATTGCACATGTGCGAGGCTTACATTATATACCGCGCTAGAAAGTTTCGTAATAAAGTGAGCCGCTAACATACATAGGCCCTGTTGCAAAATTTACTGGCTATAACGGTATAAGCACGGGGAGTTGCGCGACGGGAATCAATCAGTATCAGTAATAATCTAACCGCTGCCACGAGATTGATAACGCTTCAAAACATTTCAATCGTTGAAGAAATGGTATTAGCAGATCACCCTTTGAAAGTGAAGGAATCGGCAGTGATGTCTAACAATTCTGAAACAGGTATTCGCCGAATTCTCCATAATCATTTGGATACGAATAAGATTAGTGCAAGATGGGTACCGCATCTTCTTTCTAATCTTTAACGTGAACGTCGGGTCGAATGTGCGCGCTCGTTTTTAAACCTGTGTGGAGACGATCCGAAACCGATTTTGGAGTCCATTGTCACAGGAGATGAAACAATGGTTCTATATTATGATGCATTATCCAAAAAAGAATCGATGGAATGGCGGTGATCCTTTGAACCTTGTCCCAGAAAGGCGAAAGTCGTCAATCAACGAAAAAGGTGATGGCTACAATATCCTGGGGCTGTGAGGATACTTTACTCATTGACTTTAAAGAGTGCAATACAACTATCAACAGCACATATTATGCGTCTTTGTTGCTTGAATTAAGAGATAATGTTCGTGCAAAATGTCGAAGAAAATTGATAAAAGGTGTTCGATTATTGCACGATAATGCACCCGTCTATACTGCCGCCATACAAGCTGCCATCCGCGAATGCGGCTTTCAAGAATTGGAACATCCACCGTATAGTCCGGACATAGTTCCAAGTGATTATTATTTATTTTCTGATTTAAAGAAAGACCTTAGGGGACGTCGTTTCAAGGACGATGGTGAGTTGTAAGCAGATGTAGTACAACATTTTGAGGGAAAAACTTTAGATTATTTTTACAAGGGTATAGAATTATTAATTGATCGTTGTAATAATTGTAAATTAGTTAGGGGAGATTATATTGAAAAATTAAAATTGTTATATTTTGCCAAGTTTATTTTTTCTATATCAGGCCGAGAATTTATGGCGCCTACCTTGTAAAATATCGTTTAATACAGTTATTGTTAATATATACATTTTACAACAAAAATATTGTCCTAGCCTAAACAACCTATATGGATACACAAAATGTAAATGCCTGGGAAATAAGTAAAAATACAATATATAAACTTACAATTCCAAATAATCTTGAATGAAATTGTAGATAATACTTAACAATTATTTTTTGAGATTAGACTTGAATTTACAAACGGAACGATAGGAGACATATTTAAACGGTTTAAACAATTTGTGCTATCACGTAGTCAAACTATAACGTCATTTTTTCAGTAACTACAACACCATGTGATAAAAGTAGGATATGAATTAGAAACTGAATTTCAATTACATCGATTAGGTTAGCTTATGCAGTTAGCTTAAGTATCATAACTTACTGCTAATGCTTATTAATTATTCACTTGCTCATTGGAGTTGTGGTTGTTTAGTAAGTCGCAGTTTCTTTACTAACCTTTGGAATTAAAGTTTATGCTCTTGTAATTCGTTTATCATTAAAAATACCCGATCATAATACATTGGCGGTCAGAACTGGCCACAGTGCGCGGTACACAAGTTCATATACATGTGTAGAACATATACACGGACTATTCTGTATTTTTCACAAGTTGCGACTGCGCACATATCTCATTTTTGATGAATTAATTTTACTCTAAGCTTCATAAGTTATATACCCCGTTGGACCGCCACCGAGCGTAAAGAAAAATTAAATAATCCAGGAAGTAATAGATAAACGGCACGATGTATCCCATAAAACATCAGCATGTCTTTGATAGCTTACCTCATATACTCAATAAGTTAAAAACATCTACGTGTTCTCAGATTACCAACTTAATTATAAAATTTTCGATAGCACTCTATACTTCTTGCGTTAAAATAGAACTTTCTAATTCAACTCTCTGCACTTTTCAAAAGCGGAAGGTATATATATTTCCGCGAAAAGCATAAAGGTATCTGATGTCCGAGTACAAGCGTCGTTTAATTGGAATGGGACGCAATGAATTCCCAACAGTGAGTCTTCTACCTAATTAACTTTAGCGCATATATAACATAGGACGACATGATGCAACTGTGTGACGCAATTTTAATGAAAAATCATCTTTCGTACCGCTACTATAACAGCAGGACATTACTCTTTCGTTCAATTTTCCTTTGCATACTTTCGCATACAATAAAAAGAGGATGCGCTAGATTGATAAGCAATTTACAGTAAAATTGCAACATTGTTTAATTACCAAGCTTAAAATACCTCGCTAGCTAAATAAGGGAAATCGTTAACTTTAGCAATTTCGGCAGGCTGTCCTTGAAATCGGCTACCTAGGACATGGATGGAACATAATTCCTTTCATGAGTAATTTTACAGATGCGAGCAAATGTTATAGGCACCTCAATCAAACATGTGTTTTTTTAAGTAGGTAGCAGTTACTAGAAAAAGGGTAATGAAAAAGTACGCCTAGCCATTAATAATAGCATTTAAAGTAGGAATTTTTGGTAAATGAGCATTATGCATGTGAGATAAAATATAAGATTTTTGCATTTAGTAGAATATTATGCGTGGAGAAGAAAACATCGTTTGTCGATTTGAAAAATTGATACAGATTTTCTTTTGTGAATTTGTGTGTATGTGTACATACACAATATGCCAAAAAAGCTACAATTATCCGAAGCTTCACGAGGCCATATAATTTTATTGCATAAACAGGGATTATTACAAATAGAAATTGCTAAGGCAATAATAAAGTCTTCGTGTTGTGGAGTGCAAAACACAATTAACAGCTACTAAACGATTAGAGTATATCATAATATTCATAATCTTCCTAAGAGCAACAGAAAACATGTACTGAAATGTTCTTAATGGGGGAAAATGTTAAAAAAATAAATTTTCGCAAATTATTAGTTAAACAATTATACGAAGTGAGGGCTCGGAAGTGTTCTAAAACATTTTTTCGGCAATTTAAATGAACTTTAATATCTAATTAACAATTAGCTTGAACTCTAATACGGTGTCATATAAACTCTATGTTTATGTGACATTTACAGGAAACCTGCCTATTCTTAACCACCATCCTTCACTTCTACTTTGAATTTATAGTACGATTTGAAATATTAAACACTTTGAAACTTGGAACACAGCTAAATAAGTGTTACATCGATGGAAACTTGACTCAAAGTCAGAAATTTAATTGGCGTCCTTCTACTCCTTTATTTTAATCGAGATGGCGATTTTTTCATCCACAGCAAATTTTGATAATTCTTTTCCAAATACAATTTGACGATGAATTTTCGATAAAAATAGCGTAGTGGAGTAGATGTAGTGACGAGATTAGACGACTGAAATTACACTACTCTATGATATAGAATACAACGAACAATTTTTAAATAATAAATTTTACTGGCGAAAACGACGAATATAGGATGAAACATATTTAGTATTCGAAATAATGCTAGAAATACCTCCGAATCTATGCTGTTATTTGTTGTAGGAAGATATTCCATTAATTTTGAGAATTTACGGTTTGAGGAAATTTAACAGAAGAGGAGTTATTTAACTTTTTCACCAAGTTCGTCATTGACTGGAGTTAAAATAAGTCTCTAGTACCCCCCGTTCGAAGATGTAAATTAAATCACTACAGTACCGATTGATCGAATAGAGCTCCGGGATAGATGGATCATTAGCTGCAGTGAATTTACGTGCTTGCAATCCCCGCAAGTCTTTGCTCACCGAATTACACTGCAAGTAGTGTCTTACGTGGGCAAAGAAATATCAACGCTAGAAGGTAGATGACGGCCAAATTAATTTGGTCCGATGAATCTAATATAGGCATAAGTACTTAAAAATATCCCAATATGCATAATAGAACTCAATTTCGTTGTTTCTTTGACCGAAATAAACATATTCAAAAATTTAACGTTCTTCGTTTATTCAATGGAGATGTACAGTCCTTCCGAAGCCAGTTACGTTCGCCGTAGGTAGGGGAGGGATGTATTTCATCTACTGTTAAATACGGCGGTGGAAGTATCATGATTTGGGGCTGTGTGACTGCGCAAAGTGTTGGAGAAGTGCAAGTGTGTGACAAGCGCATGAATGAGGTGCGTTATATCGACGAAGTTGTGAGAGGTTCTTGAAGCATTAATTGTAAAATTTTAAGATATCCACTCAGATCTGTAATTAGATCGATCGATGAGAATCAAATGTGGTTTTTGGATTGGCCCATTCGCCCATTAAGAATTTAAGGCATATTTTAAAGGAAAGGATTCGTAAACGCTACCATACCTTTAAAGAAGCGCTCAAGCGGGTAGTGTAAGAATGGGTGTCTACTTTGTGAGAAATTTGTTACAAACTTGTAGCTTCAATCCCTAAAAGATTTAAAGCCATAATAAAGACCCGAGGAAGTATTATTACTATTAAGATCGTAAATGCATGTATGGATGAGAATATCTATACAATTGAAGATACCTTCTTAACATAAATTGTCGAAATTTTTTGCATACAGAAGTTAGGAGTGATTAGCCACTCATTCTGCAAGGGCAACAGAGATCGCCTAATGAGCTTATCAGCCAAGGAAATTAATAATTATATTATTATTAATAAGCCGAGCACAATCGGTCTTCGCAACAGAATCGGATCAGTCCCATGGGCAGCGGATTATAAATAGTGTATGTGTAACACACAGCCGACAGAAGTTTTATTTTGAAATCAATACCCTAGTGTAAAGAATAAAAGCTGACGCAATAAAAATGATTGGTAAATAAAGCGAATATGAATATACACACCTTGAAGTGTTTTTATTGTCATTATTAGTTTTTTTTTGTTTGAAAACAGCATTTGTTGTATATGTAAGGTAATGACCGTAAAAAGTAAACAACGAAGTTTCTACAAAAATCTGTTGTACTTAATACCGTAACGATAAATAATATAATAAATAAATCGTTGAAAAACTTGCACCATCAGGTATGTTTTTACATTTGTTTCGGTGAAGAATGTTCGCTGTGATGAAAAAACGTTCTTATATTTCGAGAAAGACCGTTCAACATCTATGGAAATAACACAGGCATAATTAAAATAATCCTTAGAGTTAGTTAATGAATTTGCAAATGCACCACCACACATTTGTCTTAATCTCGTATAATTGGAATTTTCTTTTAAACACTGTCGAACTTTGCTAAAACGCGACCGTTTCTTACGTCGTTTATACCGTGTAGCAATGTATTCGCCCACGATTTGCAATGATTCTACAAACGACAACCCAGTATTTTTCAATTTATCTATTGCGTCTAGTCATCGTTTATAATTGTTGCTAATACTCCAGAAATCCTTTCTGGCTCTCCTTAATAGCTGTAGCTTCGTCAGGGTGAAGTTGTAGAATCACAGATTTACTTCTTGGAAATGTTCAAAATAATAAAAAGCCGCTGGCAAATATGTTCCCTAATGCGTAAGAATCGGCTGTGGTGGTTCGCGAATACCGGGACAAAGCCTGTGAAATGCTCGAATCTGTTTGGGAGATTTGAGAAACACTTTTTTATATTTGCTATCAATGTATTCACCTCCGGGTAACATTCTCGAATAGATTCTGTCACAAGATGTAAAGCATGAACTTTACATGTAACATGTACAAGTCCTTCACACTTTTCTTTAAGAGAGCGGCCTACACTACAGACTGTCGCTGCTCCATCGTTCATAAACATCAACAGTTGAATAGTTGACACTTGAAATTGTTGTTGTCACGTATGTAGTGCTCGATACGTGTCCGTAATTTCTTCGCTAGCACACTTTCTTAGTCTTTTGCTAGCTAATAAGATTGCAAATTTTGGTTTAACAGGATCTAGTACTCGTACTATATATTCAAAATAGATTTTTTTTTACAATTGTCGTCTCATCAAGACATAGCCACAGCTGTTTATCTTTTAATTCTGCTTTGATCCGATTTTCGTTATCTTTACGTATGCTTGGTAGCTCTTTCTGTAACGCTGTCTGTGATAGTAAGTTCCACTGGGGATTGTATGTACGCCAAAACTGTCGAAACGGTTCTTTATCGAGTAGGCGAAGCGGTAAACCACAAACAATAAACATCAAACGTAAATCCAACTTGAATTGGGTTTGAGGTGGCACACCATTTTTCTCATTTTTGTGCTGTACACTATTTACATGTCTTTTACAGTCGCCTTTGTTCCAGCACATTAAAGGTATTTTGCAAACTCTACATAATACTCTAGTTCCATTATAGTTCAAATTTGGAAATTCAGTGATAAATTAGTGACTTTATTAGCTAACGGTCGTTTATTTTCTTTGCGTATGTTAAACATACTTACATACATATATTTATCTCTATAATTATGACTAACGCTGCGAGAGGTTGATGAGAAACTGTTTCAATAAATCAATAATTTCATTCGCTGAGGTAGCTCGCGCTGATTCATCTGCATACATACGTCGCGTCGTGGGCGCGGCAACCTCACTTCAACCTGGCGCGATGCTCTCTGTGTCCGGTCTAATTATTAATAATTATATTATTATTAATAATTACATTATTATTAATATAATTATACCACAACATTATACAGCTAGAATTTTCATCTGTACCTCTTAAAATTTTTGTAGAAGTAAATTTGAAGTTATCAAGCAACAAAACTTGTTTTCCACGTCCACTTCCTATTATTTTAAATCTCATGATGTATAAATGATTATCTAAACACTTTCACATTGGTGCATTTAAGAAGGACCTAAATCGCGTGAAATACGATATTCAGCTAAAATTAAAACCTATAGTGAGGTGCTGTTAGAGATTGCGCTCTGGTTATCTTAAACAGATGTCTTTTCAACAGTAAATATGTCTCATTACTTTAAAATATCAATCAAATAATCCATTAATGACTGATTTAATTGCGATGCCCAGTTCATATTCGTGAAGGTAAAGAAAGGGAATCCGTATTTGAAGATTAAGATAGTGCCCAATTCATGCACGCCTTTGATATCCACTGCAATAAAAAGGGATTAACAAAAAAAAATAAGCAAGTTATTGAATTCTACAATTTTATTGATTATGTTTACCCAATTTAATCCACTGGCGAAGCTAAACCAACTCGACAATTAGGACTGTATATTTGCTTCTCTCCTTTTTTTTTTTTTGAAATGGGAGCCACCCTAGTAATTGCCTTTCAACATTATTCCAGAAAGACAAACAAGAGCCAGGGCCCTGTGATGACTGTGACAATAACATCCCGCCCTCAACACCGACTAATATTTACGTTTACCTTTCACCAGTCAGTTTAAAATAAGTCCTATTTACCTTTGTAAGACAGTTAGTTACATGTTTACCTAACTCTAAGCAGTATTTTCTTTATTCTTGTTATATCAACTTTATAAAGTCATGAGATTTATAACATAACCTGGAATTTATATATATTTTTACTTGGAAATCATTTTTAGTGAGCTAGAAGAGTATCAGGTTCCATCAAATGAGTATTTGTACTAACAATATACATAAATAATACATCCATGTGCACATTTGTAAATACCCATACAATTCAAGGGCAGATACATATAGATGAGTAATTTTGACATGTAATCTGGTTATTAATAAACCGTTTTATAGTAAATATTTAGCCTTAACATAAACACCGAATCGTATAACGTGTATAATATTGGTGCAAGTTTATTTTTGTAGCCGAGTAAATACCGAATTCTAAGCGATAGTATTTTATTAATTTTACTGCAGTTCTTGTACGTACGTAGTTACAGGAAAAGAAATATGAAAATAATAATAAAAAGAAAACAGATTATAAAACTCGCAGCTATAAAATTGCATATTATGGGTATATCTGTCGATTTTAAATAGGGGTAATGAACAAGAGAAATTTATTTATACAGTGTGTTAAAAAAAGGTGTTCGTATATTTTGTCCACTTATAGTTCTGATCATTTCGCAGATACAAACAATTCCGATAATGTTAGTGAAAAAAGCGGCTATGTCATTAATTGTTAATTTAATCGGAAAGCATATGTACCTATAAAAATTAACAACTCAACAAATAATGCTTAAAGTTCGACATGATGTATGTTTTCCTATTAAAAGAACATTTAATGACAACTCCTTTACTCACTAACAATATTGGAATTGTTTGCATCTCCGAAACGACTGGTTTTCGGGCCTAGATTTACTAAGACTTCTTTGTGTATTTTGTTGAGAATTATAGGTCAGCAAAATATTCGAACACCTTTTTTAACACCCAAAATTGGATCCATACGGAACCATATGGATTTCAAATGATTTTAAATCGCTGCAGAAATAAACCTTATGTTTATCAATTAGTTACATGAGACCGCGGCCAGGAACGTCGTGAATGTAAATCGCGACGTTTCCGAGGATGGTCGACTTAACTTCGCTCCTGTCGCGCTACAGCGTCGCAACCGTTCCACAGGAACGTCGCGAATGTAGACCACTATCGCTCTTGTGTCCTGCGACTGCCCATCGTTCCAAAGTAACGAGCTATTTCGGTGTTCTGGAGCTCGACACGTCGCGACAACAAAATATCGCTCCAAAATACCGTTACTAAAGTACCAACCCATCCCTATCATTTTGTATAGGGTGCTAAAAAGGTGTTTGGATATTTTATTTGCTTAGAGTTCTCATCAAGACAAACAACAAATTTTTGGTAAACATAGGTCTGAAAACCGGTCATTTTAGATGTATAGATAATTCTAGGGGCTTATTAAATGTTTTAAATAGTTTTTTAATAGAACAGCGAATAAAACAATAACAAATCTAAACAGTTCTAATGGCGCAACACATTATAAATACTTACTGTTCCTTACATTTCAAAAAAAAAGATTCTGTTTGAGATCCTTTCACCTATGTTTCTCCTAATGACAACTGTATATTATGCGCACACATACCTACTTTAATATTAGTAATTTAGTATTTTGGATCTGTAAATATCTTTACTATGTACGATTTGAATAATTGAAAATTTTCTTTCGATTTCATATATACGTTTATTCTTAAAAAAAAAGAAAGCAAGTAAATTAAACTATTGATGTTGGAGACGATGGGTTTTATATTCTTTTCCGTTTTGTGTATCTTGGGTACATTCCAGGTAACACTGGGTCTGATCGTTATCACCAGTATAACAAGGCCTTACTGCTTTGACGTCAGAAGGTTGTGACGAATATTGGTTTATGTAAACGATCAGCCATATTTATCGTCTTGACATTTACACGTTTAGACCGTCTCTTGCGTTTTGACCTAGTTTATCCAAATTATATTGGTTTTATTAAAAAAAAATACTGTGCAGTGATATTTCCGTACTTTATTGGTGGTACCTGTAATGTTTTTCTTGTATTATATAAGCAATAAAACCTTTTCTGAAACGATAAAAGCGTGACTCGGTGATCTATTTATAGTACTGTGGCGTCAGCTGTTTTCCAACAATGTATACTAGGGTTTGTGAGTTACACTTTGTAAAAGAAGATATTACTTGTTTTTCAACAGCTACAGATTCAAGAACCGGTGAAACTATAACTGTAAGTATAAAAAATCCTAGGCTTAAAAAAGATGCTAGTCCAACTCAATTCCATAACTGTCCGTCGTATTTGACAAAAGACGTAAAGATTTTATTGTTCAAATAGTTTTATATTCTTTCGTTATATTTAACAAAATTATTTTTTAACACGAAGAGATGTTTTTAAATATGCACAATAAATGTTCTGTTTTAATACAATACATTTTAAATGATATCATCGAACATAGCCATTTGGATACTGATATATGTATATAATATATAATAACTTGTTCTACAAATACCCTACTTATAAATTATTGTGGGAAAAGTAATGATTAGGTAAAACACCACATAATAAGAAATTAAAAATCCTGGTTAAATAGCATGTCAGTAAATTTTCTCGTGAAATTGAACAAAATTTCGAATAAAGTTGCAATTACTGTATCATTTCAACCTTAGTTTCGTTCAAATACATGTGCAATTACAAATAATAATTAGTCGATTAAATATCAACCACAAGTACATCTTTCTCGAAAACGGTGCTCGGTTTTTGCTTTGAAACTTATTTTTCTAAAATAAAATCGACTGGCATCTTCTTTAAACCGGAAGCCCTTCAACACTTGATGAGAAATGCAAAAAAAAAAACGATTTCTTTACCGCTTAGTCTATGTGCATGGCGATACATCACCTAAACAGCGTAACGTCATCGAAGAGCACTGAGGCGTTGTAGTCTCTGTGGTAACCGTCTGATACTGTTACCATATACAATTTATAATAGTATAGTGCCGGATGGGCAGATTAGTCCACCCATCTACATTGAGTGGCAAGGTCTATTGCCGGAAATGTCATTCTAAAGTATGCTGAGTAGATAAATCTATCTTCTTGGCGAATTCCAGAAGTTCACTCAGTGACATTTTTCTCAGACTCTTAGGCTTTACAAAAGTCCTACTGAACAGAGAAAGTTTGATTCTACAACAACTGTTTCTTCCTTTTCCATACATAGACAGCACTCCTCCCCTTGAGCGAGTCCCATTCTATGTAAATACGAAGTGCGGTCCACGTATTCTAAGCCTTAGGTATCTAGCAAGAAGGTGATCTAAAACAAATGACAAACAACATTTGACAGATCTGTCTTTAACTAACATTTAAATAATAATTTGGCAGTTTATAGTCATTGCTCAATTGTTAAGTGAGACAATTGGAAGTTGAGCGGTGCATGGTAAATTTTCAAAATGTCAAAATTGAACATCGTGCAGTGATAACATTTTTCACCTTGTAAGGAAAGACACCATCCGAAATCAAAGAGCGTAAGGACACAGTTTATAAAGACTTTTCTCCATCGTATGCCATAGTTAAACGTTGGTTAAAATTGTTTCGATGGGGCAGAGAAGATGATACACGCGATTTTTGGGGATAGCGAGGACATCTTGTTAATCAATTTCAAACAACGCAACACTACAGTAAACACTATGCCGACCTGCTATGCCAGTTAAGACAAGACATCATCGAGATATACCGAGGAAATCTGGGATAAGGTGTCTGGCTCTTGCACGACAATGCTCCTGTCCACACAGCCGAAATCTTGAAGGCTACTGTGCGCCAGTGCAGTAAATCACCCACCGTACAGTTCTGGTCTTGCCCCAAGTGACTATATTAATCTTCAATTAAAATTTTAAGTAAGAGGGAGAAAATTTAACACCAATGAAAAGATCCATGAGGCAGTTTTAGAGCATTTTGAGAACAAACAGCCATCGTATTTTTATAGTGGTATTTGAGCGTTAGTTAATCGATTTAAGAAGTGTATTGAAATTTCTTGTTCGACCCAATTTCTTGTTCGGGTAACATGCGTTTTGTCAGATATGCCAACGAAAGGTTTTAGACCCAGCGGGATGTGCACAGCTCCCTTCCTAGCAAGGATATCAATGCCAGTGTGTCCTGGTATGCAGATGAGGGTAACCTCGTTGTCTCTTTCCAGTATATTAATATAGTTTCTACGGTTAGCTACGAGCCTGGAGGAAGCTTTTCTCCCCATCGAGAGCTCGCAGTGCAGCGTGGCTATTAGAGACAATTTTTATCGACCTGTGCCTGGCACATCTACTTAGGAATACCTCGACACAGATTTGTGAGTATTGATGTAGATCAATAGCAAATATTTTTGCTTGAAAAACTGTCGCATATTTGCCCAGACAACATATACGTTCTATTAGAGATTTGACACAGTAGATTTATGCATCGACTACCATGTGCATTCTAGAACCATCGGTATAAAGTTTAATATTAGCATCAATCAAGGTGTCGTAATCGCTACTCTAACAATTTCAATCGAGATAATAGACACTGGAGGAATCCTCCATGTATGCATGTACCACGTAGCATGTCTGAAGGCATAGACAAAACCTTATTACCAAGATGCTGTTAGTCTGTACTTTAAACTAATAACAGCCTTACAATTCAACATGATCTCTTTGCTTTCCCACAGTATTACTTTTGTTTAATTTCAACTTTCAAAAACAGTTTTTGCCTTTAAGCTTAAGAGAAAATTAATATGCAAGTAACTGCGTGCAATGTGGTGGAGGAACATAGGTTTTGGATTAAGAAACAGGTGTGCGAATAATTTCCTTCAGATAATTGCATTCGCTTATCTATTCCAGAATTAATGCAGTCGAAGGCTTGATAAACCTAATAAATTCACTGGGATGTGTAAATTGTACGTATGTACATGAAAATAAACGTAATAGTTCTCTAATAGTTCTGTAATAGACGCAATTTTCGCTAATGAGAACCTAAAATTACTGGTCCTTAATACGTGCTAGGACTTCGAAACGTAGGACTGAGTCAAACATACATGTGTGCAGACAGTATCTATGTATATGTAAGTACATTATGTTACATGTATACCTTTGAAAGGATCGCTAATTGTCGAAAGTGATACTATGTAGTCTGCAGATAATTTAATAACATAGGGTTCTGGTGCCTTAGAGGTGTCCCTTGTTCGTTGCGTGCTTATATTTTAGTTTATTGAAGCTTACGAGGTATCTGTAATGAAGTTATAAGTTGGTAGTGTGTCTAGGAGATGCTAAGATATTCAATATGTCCGCACAATCCAGTTTAACGATTGCATATGACGTTCAACGTAATGAAGGTGCTTTGGTAATTTGTATTCCACTCTACAATACATTGGAAAATTGTTCATTTTATAATGGTTGGATAGTGTTAACCAAGGATAGTAGATTCTACAAGGATTGCTCAATTGAAATTTACGCATTACTAATATGAGTCGAGTGTCGTGTGATACGTTGTAATTTGACCGTTTTGTTTTATTTTTTCTTGTTTAAAAACTTCTCATTACTTTGAATTTAGCTTTTACATTATTGCTGTCACTCTTCATTAGTCACTGACTAATAAAGGAGTGCGTTAATTCATGAAAATGATAGGTAAGTGTAAAAATAATTTCGTCGTAGCTAAAGCTAGCTAACAAATTTACACAAATCTACCATAATTAATTATAATAGAGATCGATAAAAAGAAATAACAATTAACAAAACAAGTTAAAATGAGAGAAAATAATGACGAGAGCAAAGAACGAAGGTATGACAAATGCAGGATATAGTAATAAACAATAAGAATTTATGCTTTTGGAATTGAGATTTGACAGTTTGACAATTGTTATGATTACTTTGCTTAGCAACGAGCTCTTTAGATCAATCTAGCGTCACAAGAAACAATTTGGCGTTCTTCAACTTTGCATGATAGCAAAAACAGAATACCAAAACATTTCAAAAATGATGGTAATATAGCTCATGGTATTGGTGGAATCATTTCCGGCAAACATAATGCGAGTAGAGAAAGGCAAGCATTAACACATGAACATGTTTCTGCCTACCCGACGTCATCAGCGCGGCTACGAGCACTCTCCTTCTGCTGCCTGCATTATGTCTACCTCTCTGTTTATGCCCCCAATGTCAACAACAGCACTGAAAATATCTCCCGACGCCCCCCAGCGCCAGGAAACACAGTCATGTCGTTCTAGACCATGGCGACACACACCGGAGTACAGATGCCTGCCACATATCACAACGGCACCTTGTGTTCAGCAGCCCATGAGCTGCTCGATAGGCAAGATATGGCTAACAAAAAATATAAATCGACGTAATTTTTCTAAAAACGCTAGCTTCTGTCGTTCAAAAGTTAGTACGGGGGGTGGGGGAGGGGAGCACTTTAATACCCTACTGTATATTGACTATGTACGAGGGGTATTTTTCAAATAAGGTCTGTATTTTAATAAGAAGAAAAATACTGTATATTTACAGTATTTTTCTGTATATTTACAGTATATTTACAGTATTTTCACAAAACTAGATAAAAGTATGTAGAATATGGAAAGCAATAAATTTTAATGACATTTACAGTACTTTTCTTCTTATTAAAGAACGAACCTTGTTTTAAAAATATCCCTCGTAATTCATGCACGATTATTTAAATACTATTACATATTTATCTACGCAAACTATAAACAATCCCATTGCTGGGAACTTATTTAATTGACAGGGCGGGCGGTTTTACTTACTGATAAAAAAACTCCACTACCACCGCAAATTCTCAAAAATAAAAAAAGATAATATAGACTTCATCGCACACAGCAGCATAAATATGTAAAACGACGTCCTCAAATACATTCACAACTCATCAGTTTGCAATTAACCCTGTTGGTATTGCAATTTCCTTGTAAATAATGGTAGTAAACACAGCTAATTTTGCGCTCTCAACTTTAATCCCGGGAACTGAATGCATCACTTGTTGTTAGTAGCCAATAAGAGCTCGGCGAAAGTTATCCCATTTAACATTTTAGTCCCTCGTTTTATCAGATTATTTTTTCACGAGAGTACAATGGGCTAGGAAGGAGCGGACTACTTTTTAATGAATTACATCTGCTATCTAGTTTATTATCCATGAAATATATTGTAACGGCACTTGTAACTTTCATTCGTAACACAAAACTTAGGAGCGGTTGGTGCAGTGTAGCTGTGGAGCTGCACAAGACACAAGGACAACGCTTCAATTTCCTCGAGTATTTTGTTGTCAAGTACAATGTACACGATATGCAATGGAAATACACGAGGGAATCGAAGCTCTGTCCTTGATCTATCATTTCCATCACCACTAGCCGCCACTGACAAAACCACAGACACAACATGAGAAAAATTGAAATTGTTGGTATAAAGTGACAAAAATTGCCTTGTGTCGTAGTTATTTCACGAAAAATAGAAATCTATCTATTTTTTCTAAAAACACTAGTTTCTGTCGTTCAAAAGTTGGTAGGGGTTTTAAATTTCCACATTTTTGTAGTTTGTCGTTAACGTGACCGAAGAGAGTTTGTGTATTGTGTTTTTATTAATCAATCCGCAAAATTTTATTAGGGTTTTATCACATTATTTTATCGACCATAAACGTTATACTTAACAAACGATAAATACTGTAACAAAAAAAACAAAAACAGCTTTAATAGATAACAGCATTCATATTTCCCTTAATAAATTTCCGTCAGTTTTCCATAATTTTTCTTTTCTTCTGGTTTTTTGCAATTAGAATCAGCAAAAGCAGTTGTTTAACTCTTCAAGCGTCAGCAGCTTCGCACTCAGCAGTAATTAAATGGGAAGACGATACGCTAAAATTGCGATATAAAGGCAAACAAAATTCATCATGATTTTAATTACCATCTGTAGCGCAGCGGGTACTGCCTGGGGTTTAGAATTAATTTACTCGTTGTTTTCGTTGCTCTTGTCTTTGTTGTTGTACTATTTAGTATATCTTGCAGATAAGCGTCTAATGAAATGTCACCACTGGTCCACCTTTTGTATGCAAATGAGGTAGATTCATATAATTGTTTTGATATTAGTAAACTGTAGTGCAGACATATCTACCATGTGGAAATAGACGAATAAATCGGGTACACGTTTACTTGTATCAAGCTGTCCGTCTTAATTCAAGACAATTACTGTTTCAGTTATCCGCGATACAATACCTGTTTTAAATCAAAAGAAATGTTTTCTTAGCGTTTCTTTCTCCGCGTAAGAGAAGTATATACTTGTAATGAAATAATGGTATTTCTTTGTTTAAGAAATTTGTTAACTTGATTCGAGAAAACCTTGCAGAAAATTTGAAGAAAGCGATTCTTAGTATGAGTAAATGGCTATTATAACACAAAGCAATATTTCCTTAAGGACAGTAAATAGTTTTCTTAAAAACAGTACGACATATACGTACATAATGCAATAAATATTCACATTGCTTGTGATTTTGAAAAGGTTAAAATAGAGGTTATCTACGGAATAATGTTCAAATAAAAGTGAATTTAATGTAGAAGTACGCATGAAAAGAGTGCCTAGAAACAATAACCAAGATAATGTTAATAAACAGCTCCTGGTGTTGATGGAATCACTACCGGCAAAAACAATATGAGAAGGGAAAAGCAGCTTCTTGCTCCTAGCGACATATAGTTTTTGAAGGCTTCAACAGCTTCTTGAGGTGATAAAGAACGCTGTCCGCGTATTTTTTGTTTGGCAATCGGGAACAAAAAGAAGTCGCTAGGCGATAAACCAGGTGAATACGAGCAATGAGACAGTAATTCGATGTTTTTCTCCTTCAAATAATCTATTATTTGACGTGCTCTGTGAGAGCTGGCATTATCATGATGAAGGGCGACGTTCTCGATTGTTGGTCCTGGTTTCATTGATGACTTCTGGTAAACAAATTGTTGTATACCATTCATCATTAACTGTTCTTCGATTCTCCAAAGCAATGCTTGCGGCATGTACATGCTTCGTCAAAACACAACTTTTCCTGGATTTAGTTCCGGTTCGTGCGATTGTGCTTGGCTTAAATTATGCGGAATTCGTCGGGAACAGATCTTTTTCACACCTTCATGCAAAGTCCAATGTACTGCAGTCTTCGATATGCCTGAGGATGCTTCTGTCTAATAGTAAGTCACACGCTGACAGCGTTGATGTTTTTTGGAACAACAACCGAATTTGGTCGACCTTCATGAAATTCATCACTGACGGAAGCGCGATCACGACGAAATTCTGCAAACAGACTTTTCTGATGATGCTTCATTACCAAAACCTGAACCAAGCGATTCAAGACGTTGTTGTGTTAAGCCTTTACTAAAATAGTAAAAAATCATCTAACGAAAACCTTGATGTTAAATTTCCATTTTTTCACAAAATTGTTTTTTAACACTCACTGTAAACAAACTACCGCCCGATTTCGTAACTACTTCAACAATAACAAATGTTAAATTTTACAAAAATAGTAATGTCAAATCTCATTAGTGTCATCTAGTAGTCGTTTGTGAAAACTACCCGCCTACAAAAGAAATATACTTTTCTGCATAAATTATACACAAAACGTCCGCTAATTTTTTAATACGGAATTTACCTCTTCATGAATGAAATATGAAAAGTTCTTTATACTAGAATATTATTAATGCAGTAACACATGTTAGCATTAAAAAAAATCGTCGTTTTTCCAAATAATGACGTAATCTACAAGGTTCGGCAACTGGTATTAATGGTTTAGGTTTAGTAAGCGTTGTGGTGATAATACTAGCGAAGGTGGCGGTAACTTGTAATGCGCATTAGCTTCGGTGTCCAATGCAATTTTAGTCACAATTCTTGGCCGATGCAACATCGTTCATTTTGTGTGACCAAACGCAAAGCATAATTGAAGTTCAACGCCGATTTCGACGTGAATACAACATTGCTAGACATGGAAGAATTCCTTCGAGGAATACGATCTTAGAGTGGCATCGTTGGTATCAAGAAACTGGAAACCTTAACAATATTTATAATGGCGGTCGAAGAACGATTCGTATACCCGAAAACGTTGAGAGGGTGCGAACTGCTGCCCTGCGAAGCCCACGGCGCACAGTGGTTGAGATTTAAAAATTGAGCGGCCAAAAATGGTTTCCTCGAGTCTCTTTAAATTAATTATTACATAGCAGTATCTGTTTAGCATATACCAGCCATAAAGAAAATACATATTTCACACTTGAACTATTTATGTTTAACTTTAGGTATCGGTTTGAAGTTGTGCGTTTCGTATTGAAGGTTTAGTTGTTGTTTTTAGAAGAGCGTAAAAGGTGGTGTAAGTTGAATGAAGTTGAAAATAAACTATAAAAATATGGAGCAAAATATTAAAGGTTAGCACTTATATTTTTGTCATGTGTAATTTAATATTTTGATGTACTTCATATACTAAACAATGTGAAATTTTTTTTTTTAAAGTATCCCTTTTTAACATTTAGTTGAGTAGAAAAAAAGTTGCAAATAGTTTCACTTTCGTAATAGCTTTACTATGTTACTAAATGTATTTACTTCACAATACTATATATTTTATTTACCAATTCGTGCCTAGAATCTAAAAATTTTTGTTTTTGTTCGGTAAGTGCAATTCAACCCAGAAAATTAATTCGAAATAAGGAGTTATTTGAAGCAATGAAAAAGTCGAACTGTTCGTTGAACAACAAGGTACTCCTTTAAAGTACATACAATCTGCATGAAGTGATCAAAGAGATTTGGTAAAAGTTAAAGTTTGGAATAGAAAAATAGTTAATTTTATTTTATCCTTAAATCGAAAATCTTCTAATCGGACAACTTCAGTATTTATTTCAAAGCACAGCGCATGGCTAAATGCCACTGTTAACGTTTTTGCTGAAGGTACTGAAGATATTGATGAAAATGTTAGTTGTACAAGCAAAATGGGTAGAGAGAGTAACGAGTTTCAATTGTCCAACCAGCGAACGAAAAATATTTATAACAGATTATGGCAAGAAATTGATATAAAGGTCGATAAGGTAATTCAAGGAAAAGGAACATTGAATACTGGCAATGTTGCAAAGGAATTCTTTAAAGAAGCAAAAAAGGTATCAAAAATTATTGGTGTAATAATTGAGTTATTGAAGCGGTTCCATATCATATTTACTGTTTTATCAAGCGGTCACAAAATTAAGCATAAAGTACGAGGTGTGGCTTTTTATTGATCGCCAATTACATTACAAAATTTATTCCCTTCAATGTACTTTCCTTGCCGATCCTTACAACGCTCTATACGAATTTTCCACTGTCGAAAGCAGTGCTGGAAGTCCGTTTCTGTTAGCTTGTTGAGAACTTCCGTCGCTTTCGCTTTCACCGCGTCCACACTGTCGAATCTTGTCCCCTTAAGCTCCGATTTTACCTTAGGAAATAAAAAAAAGTCACAGAGGTCCAGGTCGGGCGAGCACGGTGGGTGGCCCAACATGGTGATGCCAGATTTCGCAAAGAACGCCTTCACAGACAAGGCGGAATGGGCTGGCGCATTGTCTTGGTGGAGCATCCAGGATTTGCTCTTCGTCTTCTCACTCGTTCACGAAGGGTAGTTAGAACTCCAGTTTTTCCCAGTTTCATAAGAAACTTGAGGTTAACTCGTTGCTTCATCTGAACACTCTGCATTTTTCCGACGCGACGCTAGCGTAAGGACTTGAACGGACGATTGCTACAGCGAGACTGAGCGACGTACAACCGTGCCCATCGAGTTCAGGGTGGGGGAAGCATCTACAAGCACAGACATGTTCAAACCTGCCGTGGCGTGCTCGCTGTTTGCCGATAGTAGGAACAGTCCGGTTATTTAATTGCCACACCTCGTATTTGATAGTATGCTAAGGATACTGGGACATTATATGTCCAGCTGTACGATTGGTACCGTATACCTCCAAGCGTACACAAAATATTAATCCACGGATTTTTGGCAATTAAACGTGCTTTTCTGCTAATAGGTCAACTATGAGAAGAGGCTCGGGAATCGCGTAACAAAGATTATTTGCGGTTTCGAAAGTCTAGTCGAAAAAATACAAATCTAGACTTAATGAACAGACTACCAATATCGTCAGACCCAATAATCATCGCTTCGATCTATTCAGACGGCTTCCAAGTCTGAACTTCTGCGAAAAGGATTAAATCTGCTGCAAATGGCAGATAGTCATTCAGATAATTTAAGTAGTTCCGAAGAAGACTAAATTTGTACTTGACCTAAATGTGTTTTCCATTTGTTTTGTAATTTCACACCTATTGGAAGCGATATATTATTTGTTATTATTAATTATAAAGATGAAATTTTTTTATTATTCTTACTTTTAAAAATATATGTATGAATTTCACATTTTCAAATTATAATTACTTAATTGATCAATATTATTGCTTATAAATAAGCTTGAAAAAGATTTTGTCAAGTAGGTGATTTTTGTACGGTAAAATTCCCAATCCGGACCACTGTGCGGCATTCGGCAACACGTCAAGCATTGGCACTGCAACTCTGTGATGGGAGCGTTCGTCGAATATTGGATTTGGACCTTGGATTTCATTCATATAAAATTCAACTAGTGGAAGAGTTACCAACACGCCTACAGTTTTGCAAAGATTTCCGGGCTTTTCTAAATGATAACTCAAATGTCTTCAACAATTTAATAATGTCTGATGAAGCTAATTTCTTTTTATCAGGCAAAGTTAATAAGCAAAATTTGCGATATTGGTCTGCAGAAAACACTTATGAGGTGCATCAAATACCTTTACATTCACAGAAATGGTGCGGTGTGTCAGTCTTTGCGATTGTCGGTCCTTATTGGTTGGAGGATGAAGGCAGGACAGTGACTGTTACTTCAAATCGATATTTGGCTATGCTTCAAAACTTTTTGCCCGGCGAATTACGATTGGGAAAAGATGCAAATGCAGATGAACTCTGGTTCCAACGGACGGAGCAACCAGCCATATGGCTAGAATTTGTATGACTTTGAGAGACGTGTTTCCGGGTCGTCTCATTTCGAAAAACGAGGATATTCATTAGCCAGCAAGATCTCCGGATTTGACATGCTGCGATTTCTTTTTGTGGGGATATCTGAAGTCCAAGGTATTCGCTACCAGACCTCAAACAATCTAACAACTAAAGAACAACATAGCAAATGAAATTAATGCTATCCAGCCGGAAGTATTGCAGCGCGTCATGCAAAACTTTGTCCGCCGTCTCGCCGAATGCGAAAGGCATAATGGATCACATCTGCCTACAATAATTTAAAAAAATTAAGTATCTGACAAAATTGTATAGTCTAATGAATAAAATTATCTTTTTGTAATCTGCGAATTTCAATTCTTAAACCTACCATTACATCCTAAAAATCGTCAATACCATTTGCCGGACACTGTAGTAAGATATTTTCTACAGCAGACATAAAGCAGCAAAAATAACTTATTTCAAACTAAATTTCAAAAATAAAAATGAAATGTAAGGACGGACACCTAAATATATACATGAAAGTAATTTATATCCATTTGCAAACAACCCGTAAAAAGCTAACTAAAGCAATATACAAAGAACATTTTTGCAAGAAGTAGATTTATAGTAGGTAATATGTATTTCTACTGATAAACGTTGAGAGAGTTTACCCAAAGTTGTTTTTCTTTTCTTAATATCCTTCTTTTCAGTTTGGTATGTTATCTTTCTTGGGATGATAGAACGAAAGTTATTTGTTGAAGGTAGTTACTTGCTTCAGACAAAAATTAACTGTACACATAGCTTTATGCTGTTCGTACTGAACTTACGTCTTTTAGTTTGTCTAAAGTACGCGGTTGTACCTGAAAGTTCCTGAAATGTAGCGATAAATAAAGTTGAAAAATATCATGATTTCGTTCCCTTGGAAATGCAAGCACCGATCCAATGGTAATCTCCTCTATCGTGACAAATATTCGCCCTACAAAATTCATTTTCATCTTCGAGAAAGAAAAGGTCGCAGGGAGTCCAATTAGGACAGTAGGCTGGATGAAGAACAATGGCCATGTTGTTTTTCCCTAAAAGCTGCTATTCCATGAAAGCAGTATGTGGCCTTGCATTGTCATGGCGGAGAGCCCAGTTGTTCCTGTGCCACTTCTCTGGATATTTGCTCTGCATTAACCGTCTGGCCTGGAGGTGCGAATTCCTTGTGGATAATCCCATCACTATCGAAAATACAAATTAATCAGAACTTGATGTTTTGGGCTTTCTTTGGTAGAGGTGAGGGTGGAATTTTCCATTATGATAATTGTTGTTTGGTTTCGGGGTTATACATATAAACTTAGGTTTCATCACCTGTGAAGACCTTACAAAGGAGATATTCATTTCTCTAGAGAAATCCATGCGATATTGTTTCTGTTCGTTGCTTAGCAGCCCCAGCACAAACTTTGATGTTGTCTTTCCCATGTTCAATTCTTCTGACAAAATCCACCAACATGTGTCATAAGATAATTCGACAATGACTTGAATAGTCCATCTACGATAATTCTCAATCACATTCCGAACAGCAACCACATGTTCTGTTGTAATATCGGTTGATGGTCGTCCGGAAGTGTCATCGTCATCTACTGATGTTACGCCATTTCTGAAACCAATCTTAAACTAGTGTCTGATTCAACGCATCGACTCCAAATGTTTCTTTAACATTTTGTGTGTTTCTGAGGTAGTCCTGGCGAGTTTAAAACAGAACCTGATAAAGATATGCTGTTTCCTCAAATCGGCAATTGAAAAAACGCAAACACAGACAGACACAACAATGAAAAATTGTTCATCAACAAAGAACCTAGCGCCTGCCTCCATTCACGTGCGTGAACAAATTCCGGAAACTTTGGGTACTACTGTTGAACACCTTTATTTCAACCTCTGGTTGCACATCTGTAATTATTGGAGTTGGGAAAGTGTTGGCAGATACACAGTAAATAAATTTTATTAAACACTAAAACTATACTACTATTTGTTCAAGGGAGTTCACAGTAGTAGTGTTAAAAATTGATCACTACCTTAATGTAATGCCTGGTGCGAAACTAACACTACTATAAATAGAATATCTATACTACATACACGGCATTTTATTCTAATGGGTTCTATAACACGGGCATAGTGCAAATTTATAACACTACCATAGTGTTGAAAATACATTGCTGTTAATTATAGTGTATTCAAAAGTTTTGGAAGGGAGAACAAAATAGAGTAAAAAAATTACTTATACCATTTGAGCAAGTCGACATGTTTAAATTTAAAGTATGTTGTATTAAAACAGAACGTTTATTACACACATTTAAAAACATCTCTTCGTGTTCAAAAATAATTTTGTTAAATATAATGTAATAATATAAAACTATTTTAAAAATAACATCTTCACGTTTCTTGTCAAATACAACGGACAGTTAGGGAATTGAGTTGAAATAGCATCTTTTTTAAGTCTAGGATATTTCAAACTTACAGTTATAGTCTCACCGGTCCTTGAATCTCTAGCTGTTTAAAAATAAAAATATCTTCTTTTACAAAGTGTAACTCAACCCCTAGTATACATTGTTGGAAAACAGCCGACGCCACAGTACCATAAATATATCGCCCGAGTCACGCTTTTATCAGAAAAGGTTTTGTCGTTTATACAACACTAGAAAAACATTGCAGGTATCACCAACAAAGTACGGAAATAAAACTACACAGTATTATTTTTAAATTAAACCAATATGATTTGGATAAACCAATTCAAAACGCAAGAGACGGTCTGAACGTGTAAACGTCAAAGCGATAAATATGGCTGATCGTTTACCTAAACCAATATACGTCACAGCCTGCTGACGTCAGAGCAGTTAGGTCTTGTTATATGTCGGAGGTAACGGCTTACCTCGTATATTACCGACAAGATACGTATTTAGGAACCAGTAACCATTGTGTTTTATTGTAGGTCTGGGTTCGTGCCTAGTACTCTTTATATGTTAATAAATGAAAATATACTTGAAGTTCAATATTTTGTTAATTTTATAGTAACCTAAAACACTTCATTACTGTAACCACAAAGAAAAGAAGCACAGGCGTTCATTCTTGTTCCTAAATCGGACAACACATGCGTAATGCTATTTGTAAGAACCAGACAATGTGGCGTGTACAGTGTTTGCAAGTCGTAAAAAATAGAATTAGGGTACATTATCTTAGATTTAATGCAAGTCGAATGACAAGGAAACATTTCGAATGAAAATAGTAGGTAACTATGATAACTTCATACATCTTCATACGTCATCTATGCATCTAATATCTAAATACGTTGATATACAACTAGTGTATAACATACTATTGCTTTCATAGAAATCTTGGATAAGTTATACCATTATGACATTAGCCATTTTAAACATGTCTTTTGTAAAACATGAAAAAATATGCCAAATTATCTCTAAGTGTCAATCGTAAATGGATTAGATTATATTTAACATTAATTGCCAGTTGCGCTGATACGAATTAAAATTTAATCTCGAATTAAGTTAAAACGACAATGTGACAGTCTTTCTACTTAATTGACTGCATTTGTCACATTCCACCTGTCATATTTATTTACTTCAAGATTAAATTTTAACTCGTGTCGGTGGCCATTAGAAGTGCATTTGATTCTGCACTATTCAATAATAAATATTTTACTCATACACTACACGAAAGTTACATGACGAGATTTTTTTCTGTGTAGATTCCATATTATCTTACATATTTTAGTATTTAGCAAAGAGATCTATTTACAAAAGAATGGCGTATTTGCTTGTAAAGCTGGGGAATGCTGAATAAGTAAACGTAATCGGTATTATGCGTCTTCAATCGTATCTAAGGTGCAAATTCATGGCGACAATTGTGGACAAGGAGGCCAGGGAAGCTCGAAATAACTGGGCAGTGTAGACTGAACCATACCATACCGCTTCCCATAGTTTACACTTTAGACCTGTACATATCACGTTTAAGTATTCCCTTACCAAATTGCGTCACATATTATCACAGAGAAATACTGAAATGTGAGAAATATTCTGAGAAAATCCTTAGGTATAAATTGAAATTAAACTGGTTCCGTTCTAACAGCTCGGCAATGTAGTGGTAATTCAGAAAAGGGAAGAAGTAAGACGCTCACATCGACAACGCTAAATTGATTTATATCTCCTAAGTCGTTTATAACTCAATAGACATATAATCATTTTATTATTAAACCCGAAGACACCGTAATAAGTGCTACTTTATAGAATGTTTTCGACAAAGGAAAGTAGGAAAAATAAATGAAGCAATTTTCGCTCTCCTGAAAATATTGAAAGAGGAATCGTATGATTCGCTTTCGCGGAGCTGTGTGAAAGAATTGTAGTTCATTTCTTATAGTAAATCCACAATGTTTGATGATGGAATTATTTATATCTTCCAGTACAGGAGCACACGCAGAGAAGTACATTTTCGGATTAAGAAAAAAATATTGTTTTAACTATTGTTTTACTATGTAAGAGTTTTTACTTGCACAAAGAATATGACCATAATTGCGCCAAGAAAATATGTTTCCTATACTAATTGCTTGAATCTAAGAAAATCTTTTTTGGAATCCATAAGTTCTACTGCATTTATGGAAATGGAAGGAGTACTAGCCGCTTGCACGTCGCTGTTGTTGTTTAAAGTTAGAATAAGGAATAAACAAACTGACAAAGCTGTGAGTAATTTGTTAGTAAATAATAATTATTTTCTTATAAACATACAGGGTGAGTTTTTTTCAATGTTTAGTGTGGGTATCTCGGAAACTAGTGGAGATAGAGAGAAGGTCATATCAGAAAAAAATTGCGGTTTATGAGCTTAATTGAATGAGCCCTTTGCTTTTCTGGAAAATACACAGGGCTAACTATATATTTCGAAAATTTACTTTAGAAAAGAAGTGCAAAGTAGAAAGTTGTATGCTTAATAAAATAATCTAACCGAAAGTTTTATTTTACAGTACCTGGCCATCGAATTAGAACCACTTAAAAATATTATGATTTTGGGATAATATTAAAAAAAAACAGTTGGTAATGTTAGCAATATTATTATTTAATTACATATAACATGCAAGCAAGTATAAGTTGAACATATATTTATTAATATTTGCCTGTTCCTCCTCTCTGTTTTATTATTTCCTCAATCCTTTTTGACATACTGCCAATGCAGCTTTTTATAATTTTTTAATTTCGTCGCTATTATGCCACACATCTTCAATATGTTGTAATTTTTCCTTTGTAGTTGAGTTTCGTGTACTTACGAAGTTTTTCAAAACATTCCACACATTTTCAATTGAGTCTATGTCTGGTGAATTGCCTGGCCAAAGTAGTACATGCAGACTTTTAGATTCAAGGTATCGCATTACACTTTTTGTTGTATGATACGGTGCATTGTCTTGCATGAAAGTAGTCCTTGAGTTTTCCTCGAGTTCTGTAAAACTTTTTTATATTGTTTTTGTTCCATTGTTCCGTTAGCGAAATATAGTGGCCCCGGTCCTTCTGTCGTAGTACACGACCAAACCATTAGAGATGGGGGGTGTTTAATAGATTTGATCGTACATGCTTCTTTATAACGCTCTGAAGGACGTCGACGAACAAATTGGCTTCTCTCCGTTCGCACTTTTAGCCGTGATTCGTCGCTATAAATAATCTAGAAGTAAGTAAAAAATGTAGAGAATCAATAAGGATGAATTTGACCAGAAACACAAATGATAAATGAAACTTACTTTTCCCCGATCTTCAACTGTATATTTTTTATATTCCTTAACCCATTGAAATCGTGTCACTTTCATTTTACATGTTAATCTTGGCTTCTTTGCCGGACATCTACGGACTGTTCGGGCTGATATTGGTATAACTTCTCCACTAAGAATTTTGTGGATAAAAAAACGATGTTCTGTAGCCTTTTACTATACGACGATTAATTCTCCTTAATTAATTTACACCCTCTTTTTATGCAACTTCACGTTGAGAGAACTCTCCCGTTTCTAGAAGAGCAGAAATTCGTGCTTTTTTCTCTATGGTGATTTCCTTCTTCTTTCCCATTATGATAATAGCAACATATTAGAAATTAAAAAAAAGCGATAAAAAGCTGCATTGGCAGTATGCCAAAAAGGATTGAGGGAATAATAAAACACAGAGGAGGAACAAACAAATATTAGTAAATATATGTTCAAATTATACTTACTTTCATATTATATGTAATTAAATAATAATATTTCCAACTATTTTTTTTTTAATTTTACCTCAAAATCATAATATTTCCAAGTGGTTAAAGTTTGTTAGAAAATTTTGTCTAATGAACTTTCTTAAGCATGAATTTAAAGTAGATTACTAAGAGAAGAATTGAAAATAAGGAACAAGTAAGAATAAATATTTTCAGTAACATTATTGTAAAAGTAGATGTAAGATGGGAGGGAATTATTTTATTTGTAATAGCATGTGCCCTGTGCCAACATGAAGAAACAATCGCATTTATATTCACTTGTTTTTGTATCACTGTTAGAGATGTTTTGGAATAGTACACCAGTAAGATATTCGTTCGTTCAATTATACAAGTTTATGTTCTATACTCCATGAAGGGTCGGTAATCGAAAGCTACTTGCCTGGATTGTTTGACTAACAAGAAGTTGGGTTGTTTTGGTCATTACCATAACTTGTGGTTGGACTGGAGACTAGAACAGGTGGTCAGGACGTTTCAGGAGGTGTAGTATAGAAGGATGGAGACGCCGTAAAAACGGAATGGGAGTAGTTAGGATGTAAATCTATTTCACCACTGTGATACCTCCATGATATCCATCAACATACAAAGGGTACAACCAGAAATTACCCTGAAAAACGTCAACAACCCGCCATCACGAACAACGGAGCCCAAGAGGACAATCCAACTGAAGTGAACAACGTGTATAATTTTGCATCTCAAGTAGACATAATGCTAATTTTTATCTCTGCATTTTAAGAGCAAGTTGAGTATATTAAACTGATTTAGAACGGGGCAATGCATTGCCGGCCAATACAATGTGAGCAGAGAAAAGAAAGCACTAACACACGGACATGTTTCTGCCTACCTGGCGTCATCAGCGTGGCTACGAGCGCTGCCGGGAATGCCGGCACTGATTCCACCAATACCATGAGCTGTATTGGTATTATTTTTGGTTTTGTTAGTAGGCATTTTTTCATGTGTTTTTTTATGGTTAGACATCGAAACTCATAGCTCTAATAGCGGCATATTTGCAGCAGCACCATTTATTTACATTGATTGTAATAAACTATATGTTTGTTTTTCATTTAAATACGTAGTAAATTAGATGATTTTACATATTTATACCAAATTCCTCGTGCTACTGCTATTAATAGGGCAAGGAATGTTCCGGTACGTATTTGTACCACAAGATTTAAGTTTGCAACCATATAGATACCAATTTTCAAATAATGTCAATTTATACGCAATCAAATTACGCGCGCAGAGATTAGTGCGCCATACATCAACCGAAACAACTAATCGAAATTACGCCCACCAAACTTCCCAGGCGTTTAATATTTTTGACTTTATCTCTGATGTAGGTTACCTCTAACCATGGGCATCTTGTTTATTATCAAGTATACACATTTGTTTAAATTGGAAACGTTGTGCAGTTTTCAGTGCTAATTGAGATTTTATGGGAAACGATTTAAAATTCTGAACAGTTCAGAAATTATTGTAGAAAAATTTTCATTAAATTCCTGTCACTTTTAAGAAGTAATTCATTTTCAATGTTAACCAGTATATTCGTTTCGCAATGGTCAATATCTTAATCTCATTTCGTTCCATACGAAATTAGAATTTATCGGCTGGACCTCCGATTGACCGTATCTCGCGTACCTCGGAGTTAACTGACCGCAGAAGGTTCCGCAGTATCAGATCGTGGTCGGCGAGGGTTCTGATAAATCAGAAACGAATCGCTAACTTGACGGTTTACTGTTATCGATATGGTTTTACGAAAACTACGATGGTATTTTTAAAAGTATAATGTCGATTATTAGTATTCTAAAGGAGGTTATAGGGTTCGTAGATATTACCTTTCTAAGAATGTTACCGGTACGCTACGGAGACTGTGGGCGGTGATGTAATTTTAGATTGTGTTCCAATGTTTTACGCTAGATAAATCATCTAGACTATAAGAACGAATAAGGTGAAGTGGGGTTAATATACGATATCAGTGGCATGAAATTTACTTACAATTATAAGTGTTTTCTTGGCAAGAGGAGAATAAGATTTTTAAATTTTACTTACACTGGGAAAAACTTTTTACGCATTGATTTCAATGATGAAATATTCAGAGAGCAAATATCTTATTTATGCCACCACCAACGACTAATTAGAATCAGAATCTTTTGGTTACGAGAATGAAATAACATATTTTTTAAACATTGGCGCAATATTTAGACGTTTACCAATAAAATCTGTATATATTGATTATTGAGGGTTTCCCTTAAAAACAACACCAAGATAAGATTTTTCAGAATACGGAAAAAACTTTTTTCTTTGACTTACAATTGGTCGCTGCAAACGAACTAACCTGGCTATTGTTAATGTTTCGAAAGATAAGTTCTGTACATGTATCTAGCAACCTTTAAACTGTTTAAAACAAGAAATAAGCATTTATTCTATTCAAAAGCTAGTCAAAGAAATAAGCGCGTTAAACCACTTCAGTTTAACTAGCTTTCTATTACTCAAAAACGATTACTCACAGGAAATTAGTTAAACTCTTGGTAGTGCTAGTAAAGTACCACTTTACTTCACCTTTATGCTTAGTTTCTGTATGGAATTTTAATGTCATAATTCTTTCTATGAAATTTACCTAACCTGGATGGAGAATGTATAGTGTGTTTCACACCTAAATCCTCATAATAACCTTGTTCATTTACGAACCATAACAAGAAGGTACATGTCTGCAGACACAACTCTGCTCTATCATAGGCATCCAACAACATAAAACAAAAGGCAAAAAAAAAGAATATATACATCTGTACCTAATGAACCTCACGCCATTCCACCGCAAATAATTCAATTTGAAAGAACTCATAATGGTACTACACGTATATGTTAAGCTTGCGTGGAAGCTTTGTCCTTTTGAAGAGCTTGCTTGAGCGTCAGTGCTATGCGCGCAATTGACGACAGAACAGCGGCAATAGCAGCAGCGGTACCAGCGTTAGAAAAGTCGGCAGTCGGACGCGCTTCGCCGTTTTTGAGTTTTAGAACTCTGCCGCGATACGCGATGGTATTAGATACGTTTTTCACGATACAACCGTGAAAGTTTCGATAAACGACTACCAGACGAAATTTGTTTGTGAGAATTTGCTTTTTTTTTAATCTGTATTCTTTTACGAGACTATTTTGTTAAGTTTGGATATCATTTCTTTTATGTTTACATCTCCAGTGTGTTCATTGAAGAAAGGAAAAGCTTCTGGCAGAGAGTTTCTAAACAGAAGTAAGTTTCTCGTTAGTTAATTTAGGCCGTAAGAGAACAATTATTGAAAAGCATTGAATTAGTTACTAAAGATGATCTTCCCTTTAAGTGAAAGAGAATTGAAATTATTCTTATTATTCTTGCGTCATTTTTGTTCGTTACGCTGAGAGAAATGAATCTTTTAAACCAACTACCTGGTGGATGTCAAATTGTTGGTAGTTGTACGAGCTGATTTTTAGTTATATTATGTACTTGGAGTACCCACCGAACATTGTAAATGTCAAATTAATTGAGTTGATCTGCGCAAAGTATGTTTTTATTTACACAAATTGATATAATGGTTTAAGCGAAAGTTATTTCGTCCTTTAGTTTAACCCAAACGTGCATTCTTAGATACGCGAGAAAAACCATCGCGTATAACCACCTTTTCCAGGTACATCATGATGCACTGACGATTCACGGTCATTTTTATACAGTGTGGGCCCAAAGTGTTCCATCCCAAGCTAACTTTTGAACGACAGAAGCTAGCGTTTTTAGAAAAAATAGGTCGATTTCTATTCGTTATAAACTAACTTTTGACGTTATCAGCATTTCAATTGTATTTTCGGTTTCACCGGAAGTGACGTTAGTTTTCTTTTTTAAATAGAACGGCCTGTATATTTTTACGTTTTTGGAAAGGTAATCGAAGAACGAATCCAATGATACCACATAAGTTACACTTTAACTTAATGCAGGATGTAATAACAATAAACAACAAGAATAGTTTACGCTTTTGGAAGTGGGATTTGACAGTTTGGCAATTGTTATGATTACTTTGCTTAGCAACGAGCTCTTTAGATCAGCCTGTCGTCACAAGAAACAATTTGGCGCTCTTCTCTAGCCAACTTTGCGTAACAACGAAAACAGATTACGAAAACCTTTATTGCTGCATATCCTCATATTTCTTAAGTTAAAATATAACATATGTAGTATCGTTGGATTTATCTTTCGATTACCTTTCCAAAAAAATAAAAATATATAGGATCTTCTATTTAAAAAAAGAAAGTTAACGTCACTTCCGGTAAAACCGGAAATACAATTGAAATGCTGATAACGGCAAAAAATAAAAATCGACCTATTTTTTCTAAAAAAGTTAGCTTCTATTGTTCAAAAATTAGCAGGGAGGGAGACACTTTAGGCCTACTAAAGGTGACTAGAGCAGTGGATCTTAACCGGTGTTCCGCAGAACACTGGTGCTCCATCAAAATCAGTGCAAAACTAAAACGCTTATTAACATGAAAAAAGAAAACAAACATGAACAAGCAAACGTCATCTCATCGCTGGGCGATGCCTCTTGTAAGTGGCGGAAGCTGTTGGGAGATGTAAAGGCACAATAAGAGGAACAAAACAAAGAAAGGCCCATGATTACTTAGATTTCGGGCTCACTTATATTGACGAAAATGAAAGTCAAAACCTTCGTTGTGTGGTTTACGGGGAAAAGCTTTGTAATAGTGCAATGATACCAACAGAATTGCACGGCCTCCTACATACAAAGACACCAATCTCCAATCCGAAGACAAGAATGATTATCAATCACGCAAAGGGGAGTTGAATAATCAAATTCATCAAGGAAAACATTTTTAGAAAAATGGTAATAATGTCTAATAATGCACAAATTGCATCGTATAAAATTGCTGCAATGAGTGCTAAAAATTTAAGACCACACACCATGTCGAGCATCTGATTTTGGTAATATGTTCTGAAATAGTTCAAATTATGTTTGGTCATGATGCAAAATAAGAAATTATGAAAATCCCTCACTGGGACCATCCAATGAAAAACAGTATTATACATATGTCAGATGATATTGAGAAAACAATTACTAATAAGTAGAGCAACGCAAACTGCGCTGAAAGCCAGTGGCTGACGCATAAAAGTTTACACAAAATAAACACGGCCGGGACAATTCGGTATAAGCGTCAGTATAACTGCGACTCGAAAGCCGATCTGTTGTCTATGCATCTACGCTGTCGTATACTATATCGTAGTTCCACGTTTGTTTTGAAAATGTTTCCTACGTCGCGAAAACGACCAATGTTGGACACAATAAGAGAATTTATTGCAGAAATGCCTGATTTAAAGTGTGATGGCGCTAAAATTCAATGTGTAGTATGTAAAATAGATTTAATGTGTTGGTCGAAAAGCGATTGTCTACGGCACTTAAATAGTGCAGAGCATGTTTCAAAAAAAAATTCCACACGAGATTATGACAAATTTAAATTAAATTTATGTGTTTATTGCATGTAATTTACCATTTCATTTACTAAGGAAGAAAGCATACGTTTCGTTTTGGAATGAATATTCGGACTTTGAGTTACCAAGTGAGAGAACATTACAGAGAGTTGTGCCGTCTGCTCGTGAGCATGTCGAGAAAAGAATTAAATCGGAGTTGCAAGATAAAAAACTGTGGTTATGTGTGGACGAAACAACAGATCGTAAAAAACATTCTGTGGTTAATGTAATGGTACGCACAATGGAACCACATCGACCGTCACCATCAATTTTGCTAGCTTCCAGACGAATACAACAATGCACTGCCGAAGTAATTTCAATGTTGGTGTTAAATACATTGGAAAAGTTTGAACTTTCAACAAATCAACTGTTGATCTTTATGAGTGATGGTGCCGCAAACATGCTTGCTGTAGGTCGATCTCTTAAAAAACATTGTGCTAACTTGTTGCATATTACATGTAAAATTCATACTCTCAGTCTCGTAGCAGATAGTATCAGAAAATGTTATCCCGAGGTAGACGCTCTAATAGCACATACAAAAGCTGTGTTTATAAAATCCCCAAAACGTATTCGGGAATTTCATAGAGTATGCCCCGGTATTCCTGAACCACCACAACCTATTCTTACTCGTTGGGGAACATGGTTAGAGGCTGCATTTTATTATCTTAAATATTTTGAGAATATAAAGAACGTGATTTTAGAATTCGACCCAAAGGTAAGCCGCTTGAAATTTCAGGATAGTCAAGTTAAAACAGATTTGGAAATTATTCAGAACAATTACGTGGGACTAGCGGATGCGATAGAAAAACTACAAAATTCTTCGGTGTCGTTAGTGGAATCTTTGCAAATAGTGCAACATGATCACGCACAGCTATGCGCGATAGAAGACGTAAGGAATGTTTGTGTTTTCGAAAGGTTTGAAAGTGTTTTAGATAAAGACTCTGATTTTGGCACATTAAGACAAATTTGTGAAGGTGCGTCAACAGAACCGTTAAGTTATTTGAAAGATTATTTTACTTACGCAAATATAACGTCACTAGATGTAGAACGTTCGTTTTCGGCATACAAAAACACTTTTTCTTCACGCCGCACTCACTTTGCCGAAACAACTTTGGAAACATATTTAATGTTACAAATATTAAATAGACATTATCCACTTTGTGATTTCACAGAGGACTCTTAAAACGGTAAGTGTTTGAGCACGTATCACATTTAATTTATTTTGTGTAAACTTTTATGAGTCAGCCACTGTCTTTCAGCGCAGTTTGCGTTGCTCTAACCATTACACAACAAAAACTATAGAAATAATAATAATAATGTATTTTCGTGTTCGACACATTAATTAATATGTATACAGCGTGTGCACCTAATAGGAAGACTGTTCTAGGTTTCTTTCTATTAGCATTACTCTGTATCTAAAATGTCGTTCTTTAGTAAATTAAACGTGAAATTATGGGGATGTTTTTTGTTAAAGTGCTGTGGCGAAATACTATAAATTTTTGTTTTCGTAAAGATGTTCATTAAGGATAACCTGCAAAATTTAATTTACGCATACAATGGGATATTTATTTGAAGTGAACACCATTTCCTTCATACAAACTGTAATGTGGTTCCTTGTATTTTGTTGAAAATTTACTACCATTTTGGAAGATATATTTTGTGTAATGTCCACGTTACGTATTGCTTCAAGAAATTCACCTAGAAAGTTTTTCGTAAGCATTTCTATTTAGCTAAAGTGCGAAACCTTTTTAAATATTTTAGTATGTTTTTTTTTTATTTCTACGCGCTTAAAAGACTTAATTGCGGTACTTGAAATAAATCTATCCGATTTATGCCGAACTCTGATCAAGATTGGTCTGCTTATTTTCGCTATTTGTTATACGTGCTTGTTGACTTGTTAGGCAATTTATGTTGGAAAATGATGGCTACTTCTAGTAGATGTTGGAATTGTACCAAAAAAATAACGTTTACATCTTAATTTTAACGAATATTTTTAGCGAAACAAAATTTTATAATATTTCGTCGCAGAAAAACTTATTTGCAAGTACGACAAGGAGGAGGCCTTAGCCCACTGTTATGGAAAGTAGTAAAAGCACTAAACCAATATACATAGGATACAGAAATCTGCAACCCGTCGAAATTTCAGATTGTGCCTTTGCAGACGATATGGTGATTGCTGCAAATACTGAGAAGAACTTACAGGACAACCAAATATATGCATATAGAAGGGATAGAACTAGAACAAGTAGACACATTTCAGTATCTGGGTATTATAATTGAGGGAAATGGTAATTATGATGTGGAAATAAATAACAGAGTACAAAAATCAAATAGCGTTATATCAAAAGTACAAAGGGTACATTACGTACTCTCATTTCTATTAAGGATTTCCTATACCTAAATTCAACAATCTAGGAGATATTTCAAATTATTACAGAAATTATTTCAATCATCAAGTTATCCGTGAAATTCGATATAAAAAAGTTGTTAATAATATAAATTAAAATTAAGTATAACATAGTTCCAAAAAATGATATTTACAATTAAACAAATTTTATAACAAATGTTCAAAATATCCACCCATAACATCAATACAGCATTGTAAGCGTTTCTCAAATGAACGGCTTACATTCCTTAACATGTCTATATAAATACTTTGAAATGTTTCTTATCCTGTTCTTCATATCATCTGGTGTTGTTGGAGGGTTTCGATACGCTCGGTTTTTTATATAACCCCACATGAAGAAGTCTGTTTTTGTCAAACGTGGTGAGCGAGCTGGCCATGCAATTGGTCCTCCTCTTCCTAATCATTTACCAGGAAAGTTGGTATTAAGTTGGTTATGAATGAATCCGGTGTGATCTACTGGAACTCCATCGTGTAAATACCACATTCCTTGAGGAATATTTAAAGGAATATCTTCCAGCAATAAAGGCAACTGATTTTCTAAAAAATCTAAATAAATTTGACCATTTACTCTTCCTTCAAAAAAATGTGGTCCTATAACGTGATTTCCAACTATACCACCCCAAACATTCAAAGACCACCTAGTTTGACTTTTGGTGTCCATGATATAGGAGTTGTTTGTAGAATAGTAATGGAAGTTATGTTTATTCACCTTTCCATTTCTGTAAAACGTAGCCTCGTCTCCAAACAGAACAAAATCAAAAAATCTTCCTGGCCACAAAAAGCAACTCTGCGGGGAAAGACATCTTTGAGTAACTCCTGGTGCAACTGAATTTTGTAGGGATGGAATTTATATTTATGTAGTATTCTTTGTACACACGTTCTACTAATATCTTATTGGCGCGAAATTTCATACTGGCTAATATGAGCGTTTTCTGTAACGGCTATCAACACATTAAATTCATTTTTTCCGTAGTAACAGTTTTTGTTCTTTCGTGTTTCTCATATACTACTGAGCATGTAAAACGCTCCACCAATCTTTCAAACGCTTTTCTGTCAGGATATCTCTCTTGGTAAATCCTTTTTGCAAGTAAGCAATTTTTCATACATTCACCCGAAACCCAAATTATATCTGTTAATTCACCAACAGAATAGTTCATTTTGGAAAATATTTGCCTTATTAAAAATTAATACAAGTCAAACGATTGACATTTATCAACTGCGTCTAATAGTTCGCTACTTGAAAAGTTAATTGCAAATATTTCACGGATAACTTAATATATTGAGATAATTTCTATAAATCTCAATTTTTTTCTAATAATTTTAAATATCTTCTCAACTATTGCATTTAGGCATAGGGAGTGCCTAATAGAAAAACAGTACGTAATGAACCACTTCTACTTTTGATATAACATACATGGGTGTCCATTTGAAAAAAATGAGAAAACCGTACATTTTCATTTTGACTTACCCTGTATAAGTGCGATACTCGTGGAAACAAATTACAATTGATATCGAAGTAAGAGTATATTTCTAAACTCGTGGTAGTATTAAAACGAATAATTATTCACTAGTTATCAAGATACGGGTAATTAAATTTGTCATGTTTTCAGAATAAAATTGACCATAACTTTTCAAATACCCGGTATAACGTCATGAAACCCTATATTGGGAGTATGAGCTTAACCAAAATTTAAATTAATATATAGGGTGTCCCATTTAAAAAAAACATAAGTTAGATTCACCCTGGAATTATGGAACATCTTGTATAAATGTGAATAATTTTAAAATGTTATGTTTGGGAGTGTCTACAATGTTTATTAGAAAGTTTTTTAGGTATCTCTCTTAATAGCAGATATATCGGGCTTTGCCACACTATTGCGTCACCCTGCATATAATTTCTAAAAGAGCATCTCTATTAGATTCTACAAAAATATAGAGGGTGTTCCATTAAAAAAAATTGAAACATCATGGATCAAATTTGGCAGCGATATCGATCTTTTAGAATCTAATTGATATAAAAGAATCTTCAATGTATTGCTGGAAATTTTAAGAAATATTCAATTGAGTAAGATTTGAGTCGTTTGAGACGTTTAAGACATCGGTTGTCAAAGAAATAACGGAATTTGATAAAAACCTCACATTTTACAACGCAAAAACCTCACAATTATCACAAAAAATAAGATTATCTCAAAAAGTAAGATATGTAGGTAGGTATATGAAAGTTGAGATGACCTGAAGAGGGGTATCCGAATATATAATAATATACATGCTATTTAAAAAGCCAAATTTGTATCAAAGGTAGAAATGAAACAATGGTCCAGATCTCACAAAAATGCTATTGAGGGATTAGGTGACCGGTTTATAATAAAAAACTTCACATTTTGGTCTACCAATTTTATTATAATCGATTAGTCTTTTAATCCGTTGTGTGTGTGTCCCATTTTACAATTTTATTTTTACAATTTTTCCTTTAATTTAAATGACCATTACAGAGATGAAATACGTTTGTTCCTTGACAATAGCTCGCACAATTATACATATTAATTTCAAATTTTTACACAATCTTCAGCTGCTTACATTTAATTCTGACCTAATATGTTTGTTCAACACAAAACCGGTCGCCTAATCCCTCAATAGAATTTTTGTGAGATCCATCATTTCATTTCTACATTTCATACTTTATCTCGTACAGTCACTATGGATTATTCAAACTTGTATCGTTTGTAGCGGAGACTGAATACTGTCTACACTTGCATATAATTTTATATTATGCAAAGCTTGTCTGCGAATAGTTTTTATTTCGAAACATTTTCTCTAATTTTTCAAGAAATGAATTATTTTTCGCCCACTCACTAGGTAGACACACTGTGTGAATCGCCAGGTAAAAATAGGCACCTATTATAAATAAAAGAAGCGGGTATACAAACAAATTTGTATATAAAATGAAAACATATATAAATGAGTAAAACATACATGAAATGCATAAATATGTGTGAAACTAACACATACTTTTCTGTAAACCTTTTCAACTTGGATACAATAATATTTTCAATGCCGTTTGATTCGTCTTGAATCAATACATCCTCCTATTGAGGATATTTATCCCAATAAAGCAGTAATTGATGTGTAAATGGGTTAAAGGAATACAATTGACAGTCAATAAGGAGCTTAGCTACAGATATAGATATAGTTTAATTTAATTGCTTTAGAATATTATTATTTTGTTAAAACAAACTACTCTCTTTAAAAAATGAAGAATATGCTCTTAATTTGAGAAAATTGAAAATCTATCCAGCTACGTGTAATATGGGAAGCCGAAGGAAAATAACTGCAATTAATTTCTCATTCTCTTGTATCTTGTATAGATTGCATGCTGTTATCTTCAACATAGTGCATAGGAGTGTAACAGCTGCGATAATAATACCCTTGTTAAATATTGGTATCTAGATTGTATCGTAATTTTAAAGCATCCGGTGCGCTGTATGTGCAATCAAAATATGTACACTGTTATTAATATTGGATAGCTTAAAATTAATGAGGTTATTGAAAAGTATTGGGGATACTGGATATAATTCATAGCACAGTTTTCTTTAATTTCAATAAAAACCTGCTTTGATTTTGCAAAACTGTTAAAATGGAAGTTGACGTGGGAAAGGATGACGTATCACACAGCAACACTGATTAATATGGTACACAAATGCAGTTTAAAATACGATCTATTTCTGCAGATCTCATAGCTTGAGTTCAAATCGAATTTGTGTATTGTATTGGTTACTATTGTACTGTGAATGATCATTAAAGCTGGCCACGAGCGGTACCGCGCAGTAGCGTAGAGTCGACCAGGCCTCGCGTTCCACTAGAGTTATTCTGCTAATAGAGATGTTTGCTGCCGCAAATAATTTCGCTCACCTTTTAAATAAAATTAAATAACACGTGCTCAAACACTTACCATTTTAAGAGTCCTCCGTGAAATCACAAAGTGAATAATGTCTGTTAAATTTTGCAACATTAGATATGTTTCAACTGTTGTTTCGGCAAAACTAGTACGGCACGAGGAAAAAATGCGTTTATATGCAGAGAACGAACGTTCTACATCTAGTGACGTAATATTTGCGTAAGTAAAATAATCTTTCAAATAACTTAACGATTCTGTTGACGCACCCCTTCACAAATGTGTCTTAATGTGCCAAAATCAGAATTTTTCTCAAACCACTTCAAAATTTTTCTGTGCAATTTTTTAACGATTTTTAAAACCATTACTGACTATCTTGAAATTTCGGCTGGCTTTTCTGGATAGCGGCAGCTTCCTTTGTATCGAATTGTAAAACCACGTTCTTAATATTGTAAAAATATTTATGATAATAAAACGCGGCCTGCAACCATGTTCCCAACGAGTTAGGATAGGTTCTGGTGGCTCTGGTATACGGGGACACAGTCTGTGAAATTCGCGAATACGTTTCGGTGATTTGAGAAATACTGCTTTGGTATGCGGTATTAAAGCGTCTACCTCAGGATAACATTTTCTGATACTATCCGCCACAAGATTGAGAGCATTAATTTTACACGTAATGTGTAACAAATTAGCAGAATGCTTTTTAAGAGACCGGCCTACAGAAAGCATGTTTGCAGCACCATCACTTACTAACATCAAGAGTTGGTTTGTTGAAAGTTCAAACTTGTCCAATGTATTTAACACTAACTTTGAAATTACTTCGGCAGCACACTGTTGTATTCGTTTGGAGACTAATAGAATTGAAGGTGCCGATTGATGAGGTTCCAATTTTGTAATTTTTCTATTGCATCTGCTAGCCCGAAGTAATTGTCGTGAATGATTTTTAAATCCATTTTAACCTGACTATCTTGAAATTTCGACTGGCTTTTCTGGATAGCGGCAGCTTCCTTTGTATCGAATTGTAAAACCACGTTCTTAATATTGTCAAAATATTTATGATAATAAAACGCGGCCTGCAACCATGTTCCCCAACGAGTTAGGATAGGTTCTGGTGGCCCTGGTATACGGGGGCACAGTCTGTGAAATTCGCGAATACGTTTCGGTGATTTGACAAATACTGCTTTGGTATGCGGTATTAAAGCGTCTACCTCAGGATAACATTTTCTGATACTATCCGCCACAAGATTGAGAGCATGAATTTTACACGTAATGTGTAACAAATTAGCAGAATGCTTTTTAAGAGACCGGCGTACAGAAAGCATGTTTGCAGCACCATCACTCACTAACATCAAGAGTTGGTTTGTTGAAAGTTCAAACTTGTCCAATGTATTTAACATTAACTTTGAAATTACTTCGGCAGTACACTGTTGTATTCGTTTGGAGACTAATAGAATTGAAGGTGCCGATCGATGAGGTTCCAATTTGCGTGCCATTACATTAAGAACAGAATGTTTCTTCCGATCTGTTGTTTCGTCGACACATAACCACAATTTTTGATCTTTCAACTCCGTTTTATTTTTTGTTCAATATGTTCGCGCGCAGATGGCACAATTCTTCGTAACGATGTTCGACTTGGTAATTTGCACTCCGAATAGTTATTCCAAAAGCAGATAAATGGTTCCTTGTCTAGTAAATTAAACGGTATATTACATGCGATAAACATAACGCATAAATTAAATATAAATTTTTCATTGTCTCGTGCGCAATTTCTTTTTGAGACATGCTTTTCACTAACTGTCAAAAATGAAACAAAAGAAGTGAGATGCGTAAACAGTGCAGAACGAAACGTCAGATTAATAGGTAGTTGCTTTCTTATTGTATTAAGTGAATCGCTGAGTTTATTGAACAAAATGGTGCGTGGTATCTCTACATATTCAAAAATTCGTAAATTAGTGCTTAAAAATTATTGCCACAATAAAACAATACGTGAAATGACAGATAAGCTTAATATTCATAAAGCTACAGTGTGGATTATAATTAAGTATTATAGAGAAACTGGAAATATCCTAGATGAAAAAGGTAAAAGTCGCCCAAAATTAGTTTCTAGTTGGGATTATAAGAATACTAGTAAAACTATACAAAAAAGGGCGAAGAAATACATTAAGGCAAATTACGGGTGAATGGAATCACAAAACTTAATTAAATCTATCAAGGGAATGAATGGTGTCGCCAGTGGATTCATAAATGTGGGCTAGAATTTTATAAGGTTGAATTACAAGTAAAAATTTAAAAGAATATAAAACTTGTTTTCTTATAGGCAAAGGAAAAGCCACTGTTGACGGAGAAATAAAAGAAAGCTAGCCTCACATGGGCAAAACTTAAACTATCTTGGTCGGTAGAATTTTGGTCTAACGTAATTTTTAGCGACGAATCAAAATTCAACGTGTGTTGAAAAACAGCATAGAGTATCGGCATACTCCTCACCACACAAAATATTAATTAATTCGGAACAGTTGTTTCAAAGGCTCGCTGGGCCTCCATTCTCAACCGAGTTACCGAATAAATCAGATTTATTCAGTAACCCGGTTGAGAATGGAGGCTGTTCCGAATTAATTAATATTTAGTGTGGTGAGGAGTGTGCCGATACTTCGTGTTGTTTGCCATACTACCCCACTGTCCTTGCTATCATTATGTGTTGGTGATTACCGCAAACTCGTGATTCGCACTAAACATAAAATGTACTATAAAACTTTCTAAAAGAGTAACGATTTGGGGCTGCATGACAGCTTCAGGATTAGGACGCTTTGAATTTATTTATGGTGAATGCTGCGAGATATCAACAAATACTACAAAACAATCTGCTTCGAAGTATCCCGCCTGTCATACGGGTAAAACCACAGAAAAGTGGTCTGGCGAGCACAACGTAAATGTTCTTTCTTTACCTTCCAAAAATATCATTAAAACACTGCGGCATAAAATGAAACAAACATTGAGGAACAGTCCACAACGGATATTGCTAGAACTTGGAGCCAAAATAGGGCAAATTTGGAATGGATTTGCTCCTGAAAAGTGTAGATTTTTAGTTAATTCAATGCCTGATCGAATTCGGGCGGTAATAAAATATAAGAGCGATGTTACTCCATTCAAAATAAAAATTCGTGCTATGTCGCTATATTTAGTTGCCACACAAAATAAAATTTTTATTGTTAATTAGAGATAACGGAATAAGTATTTTTGTCTTTTGTGTTGCTGACTAGCCCCAATCGTTGTTAATTAACCAATTACATAGTATTAAATTAAAGAAAAATGAAAAAAAAAACTGTTAAATACCTGAATTATATATGTATCTTATTTTGTCTTGATATACCGGGTGCGCCATTAGTGTGTCGGCGGAGTTTAGCATGAAAACTATCAAAGATGGAGAAATGAGATTTATTGTATGTATATAGTATACCATAGCGCATTTTGTGAAATTATCTATAAATATACAGGTGTCCCAAATTTCGGCAACCGCCTTCAATTTTAAATAGATTGCTATATTTTTTATTGATACCTTTGATAGCCATTTAAATTATCGTTGCAGTGATATATGGTTATGTGCATTTTCGATAATTACTTTTGGCTATATTGCAATTTTTTTAAAATTTTGGCAATTGCAGAACTTGAACATTTTAAGACAACTTGAAAACAGATATAGTGTTGCGAGTTATTTTTTTTGTATCAATTTAGGGGTTAACACTTTATACAATTCAAGGTGGTATAATATAAAAATACACACACGATGTTAAATATGTCGTGCAATATTTATCGAAATTTAAACGTTTTTTTTTCGATTTTTTTTTAAATAGAACCTATATTTTTTGATATTGCCAGAAATTTTCTTTCTTGTAAAATTACCTTCAGTAACGTAATACTTATTTCCAGTATTTTCGAAGATATTGGACTTTGATGGAAAATACGTTTGTAATATCCGGTATGCGGACATCTAATACAGCTAGATGGCCATGATTTTCAAACAAAATCAAATATCAAATGTTGTCTTTGATATTACGCATTTATCGTCTTACTTACCATAAAAAATATTACATTGTTATATTTATTCCCAATACGTTCTAAGGTATCAGAATTTTAATGTGTATCACCGTATAGCGTAGAAGACAGACATTAAGTATCATGTTTCTTTAAATTGATTTTAAAATTGTGAGATAATAAAAACGGTACCATTTACTTCCAATCAATTGTTCTCTCTTACGCAAATTGTTTGAATTATGTTCAAGTAGTAAGAAACCGTACGTAGTACAAAGTTATTATTACTTTCAGTTTCTAAAAAGCAATGTACACTTTTAGATTTTTTTCATAATAAAATAATCGTAGTTCGAAAGGTGGTCGAATATGTCCCAATTCTGCTCTGTGTATATTCTCAACCGTCTTTATACGGACTGGTTTACATTTTGAGCCAAGTGGTCCTCGTTTAATTGAAGAAAGGTGTTTCTTACTCGCTGCTACATGTTTTAGGCCATTGTAGGGAGTGTCGTGTAAACAGTTTTTATAGTAGGCCATAGAAAAACACCACAAAGGGGTATTCCGCTAACATTCTTGATGCTAAGAGTGGATTTCTTATGCAAGCGCCAGGAACAACTTCTATGTCTATGAACTCTTCTTTCTTATGTGGAAATCTTGGGCAGAGACTTAATATATCGTTAGATAGTAGTTTTTATTTGTAAATCATGGCCATCTAGCTGTATTAGATATGCCGCATATCGAATATTACAGACGTATTTCCTAAAAAAGTGCAACATCTTCGAAAATACTGGAAGTAAGTATTACGTTATTAGTAGCATCTTAAAGGTAATTTTACAAGGGAATATAAAAAAATATGTTGATAATAATTGGTTTTGACTTGTAATTTCTTTATTATTCCCAATAAAACTTAAACATTTCTATGTATTACATCTTGGCTTACATTTCTACCTTAACCTTCTTCTATGATTCCCGCCTAGTCGTTTTACTCTCGTGTTACTCTATGGAACTAAAATGTCAATTCAGGAAAGTCCCCTAACAACCTTAAAATAATAAATTCCCTATGTGATGTTTACTTCTAACAAAATATACGTTCTATTAAAACAAAAACGAAAAAAAGTGTTTGAATTTCGATAAATTCTGCACGACAGATTTAACACGCCTTATATGTTTTTACATTATACCATCCTGAAACATATAAAATGTTAGCCCCTAAGTAGATAACAAAACAGTAATTCACGACACTACAGCTGTTTTCTGGCTAGGTTTTAAAATGTCAGTTTGTAAATGTCAAAATGTTAATAAAGTTTGTAATATAGCCAAAAGTAATTATTTAGAATGCGCATAGCATATCATTGCAAAGGTAATTTAAGTGGCTATCAAAATAATCAATAAAAAATATAGCAATTCATTTAAAATAAGAAAGTTGAAAGCGGTTGAGAAAATTTGGAACACCCTGTATATTTGTAGTTTTACAAAATGCGCTGTGGCATACTATGTACGTACAGGTATAGTTGTTAGGGTTCGTTTTTATTTAATATAACTAAAAGTCGACCAACTACAAACGATTTGACAACCATTAGGCAATTGATTTAAGACATTCATTCTTCTCAGTGTACTTTAACATTTCAAAACGTGTATTATATAAAAGCACCAGAGTATGTTCCATATCGTCATTCGTACATTCGCGATGGAAAGCTATTACGAACAAGGTTCTTATGCGCTACCTCGCTTTCAAGATAGAAATTATGCTAATATTCTAAATGTACACGGAATAAAAGAAAGTCGGCATCTTATATATGACTCCATAACGCCCGTCTACGGTATACAATAAAGAGTTATGCAATCAATGCAGAAGAATTAAAGCTAGCGTCGGAAAATAAAGGAAAGCCACGAAAATGAGCGCCTTATTTCCAAGTTGGTGTAAGTGGATACCGCAATATTAACGTATACAAGGGCAATACTTTTATTGATTATGTTATGCGAAAATTATTCTGAATACCACGTTCCTACAATACTTAGAAAACTGTGCGTTATAATTAAACTAGGGCGCTTTAATAGGTGGCTAGAGGAGAGGTGGGTAGAATAAGATTTATGTTCTGTACATGTTATGCATACGTAAGTATAAGAATATAATATAAGAAGAATGTTGTGTGGTTTCTTCTTGACAATTTTGCTTACGGTAGACTAGAGGTTCCGAAACTTATTTGGCCATGAACGCTTGGAATGAGGTTTTTTGTAAGTTTGAATATACGTAGGGAGGAAGCAAATATGATCAAGTACATTTATATTGGAACAGAATGCAATAAAGACGAATTTTATCTACGAAAAAATAGTTTAGCACACGAGGCGAAGCCGAGTGCGATAATGTTTTTGGGTGGATAAAATTTCTTTATTCACGTGTATCATACAATATTTTTTCAAATTCCCCTGAGTTTTCAAAAAATGTTATTGCTTAGGTAATTGAAAAAAAGTTGACTCTGCTTTCGTCAGGGTCAAGTACAGTTGAAGTTCCAGGCCTTTCATTTGAATTTACATCTGCTAAAATTTTTTTTGACGTGGATATTTTTTGAGCAACTGATTCGTCGATATAGTGTTCTACCACTGTAGAAGACTTCCACCCTCCGTGCCTTTTAAGAGTTAATAAGTCAGCTCTTTCGTTGGCTAGTCCAGAAATCCGTCGAAAACAGTGCCCGGTATAAAGATCATAATTTGGTAACTTCAAATATTTCGCTATCATTTGTGGCATTTTTGCAAAAGTGGTGATACCGATAGGTTGTATTGTGCACTTTTGATTCCAATAACAGAGAAAAAATGTTCTGTGTGGTACATTTTGTGGACGTAAACTTTTGTACTTCTTGTAAATTTCTATTAAATTAATTTGATAGTTTTCATAGATAATTGTAAATGTAATTAATTAATAACTTGTGCCGATACTTTAGTGTTATATGTAAGTAATTTTTATTTTATTACATTTCTGTTTCGTAATATATTGCTTTTCAATAATTCGCCCTAATGACATTTAAAAAATGTACATTTTTATAATTACATAGCACTACGTTAGTTCTGCTTCAGCTTCACTAAATTCTAATACACTGTAAACTAATTTTTTCTTTGAAAACTGATTTAATTGTTTTATTTATCAATCAATTTGGACGTTGGCGTTATTTTACGTTCGTTGGTGCACGTTTACTGGGAGAAACAATCCATCTAGTTGATTGCATAAACAGGCTGTATCAAGCTGTATTAAATTTAACGTGTTTAGATATCGTTAATTTAAAATCAGAAGTAATTTATTATGTAAATCAATCACTGTGCGTTACATGTGAAATGTGACCGCTAATTCCGGTAAGGCGTAATTAACAATGTTGTTATTCAGAACTGTTGCATTGCCCTAGTAGAATTTCGACATTTTGTTCTCTCCCAAAGAACATGCCAGCCAATTTACTTTTGTCTTTGAAAAAGATGCACCAGCACAGCACGTACGAAGTAAGTGCCATAAATTCTCGGCTTGATATAGAAAAAATAAGGGTAAGCTATAACAACTTTTATTTTTCAATGTAATCTTTATATTGTTGGGGTATGCACAGTTATATGTATTAATTCTAACTTTGACACAATCTGCAACTGTTATATTTGATTCTGGCCTGAGGCTGGCTTCTTAAACACGAAACCGGTCGCCTAATTTTTCAATGCAGAATTTTTTGGACCCCTTTCCTATTTCTACCTTTCAATAATCATATAATTATGTATGTAAACCGCAGTTATTTTTTAGCGTAAAATCAGAAAATGAAATAATATCCAGGGTGTTCTATTCTACTTTAAAATAACGAAGTAAGTACTTTCTAGACACTCTGTGGTGTCGCAGATATTTGGGGATTATGTACTACTTTGAACTAAATAACTTCCATTCCAAAGATTTTTCTCTAGAATGAAAGATAAAGCAGTCATCGAAAAACGCACTTGGGGCACCCTGTATTGTCAATAAAGTAATTATGTATTTTATGAGAGTTTCGTTATATCGTATAATTTTTCCTGTCTGATATTTTATTCAGTTAAGCGACTGAACACTCGTAGAGCAACGCAACTGCGCTGAAAGCCAGTGGCGGACACAATAAAAGTTTACAGAAAATAAATTAAATGTGATACGTGCTCAAACACTTACCGTTTTCAGAGTCCTTCGTGAAATCACAAAGTGGATCGGCAAAGTGAGTGCGGCGTGAAGAAAAAGTGATTTTGTATGCCGAAAACGAACGTTCTACATCTAGTGACGTTATATTTGCGTAAGTAAAATAATCTTTCAAATAACTTAACGGTTCTGTTCACGCACCTTCACAAATTTGTCTTAATGTGCCAAAATCAGAGTCTTTATCTAAAATACTTTCAAACCTTTCTAAAACACAAACATCCCTTGCGTCTTCTATTGCGCATAGCTATGCGTGAACATGTTGCACTATTTGCAAAGATTCCACTAACGACACTGAAGAATTTTGTAGTTTTTCTATCGCATCCGCTAGCCCAACGTAATTGTTCTGAATAATTTCCAAATCTGTTTTAACTTGACTATCCTGAAATTTCAAGCGGCTTACCTTGACAGCCGCAGCTTCCTTTAGGTCGAATTCTAAAATCACGTTTTTTATATTCTCAAAATATTTAAGATAATAAAATGTAGCCTCTAACCATGTTCCCCAACGAGTAAGAATAGGTTGTGGTGGTTCAGGAATACCGGGGCATAGTCTATGAAATTCCCGAATACGTTTTGGGGATTTTACAAACACAGCTTTTGTATGTGTTATTAGAGCGTCTACCTCGGGATAACATTTTCTGATACTATCTGCTACGAGACTGAGAGTATGAATTTTACATGTAATATGCAACAAGTTAGCACAATGTTTTTGAAGAGATCGACCTACAGCAAGCATGTTTCCGGCACCATCACTCATAAACATCAACAGTTGATTTGTTGAAAGTTCAAATTTTTCCAATGTATTTAACACCAACATTGAAATTGCTTCGGCAGTGCATTGTTGTATTCGTCTGGAAGCTAGTAAAATTGAGGGTGACGGTCGATGTGGTTCCATTGTGCGTTCCATTACATTAACCACAGAATGTTTTTTACGATCTGTTGTTTCGTCCACACATAACCACAGTTTTTTATTTTGCAACTCCCATTTAATTCTTTTCTCGACATGCTCACGAGCAGACGGCACAACTCTCTGTAATGTTCTCTTACTTGCTAACTTAAAGTCAGAATATTCATTCCAAAACGAGACGTATGCTTTCTTCCTTAGTAAATGAAATGGTAAATTACATGCAAAAAACACATAGATTAAATTTAAATTTGTCATAATCTCGTGTGGAATTTTTTTTTGAAACATGCCCTGCACTATTTACGTGCCATAGACAATCACTTTTCGACCAACACATTAAACCTATTTTACATACTACACATTGAATTTTAGCGCCATCACACTTTAAATCGGGCGTTTCTGCAATAAATTCTCTTATTGTGTCCAACTTTGGTCGTTTTCGCTACGTAGGAAACATTTTCAAAACAAACGTGGAACTACGATATAGTATACGACAGCGTAGATGCATACACAACAGATTGGCTTTCGAGTCGCAGTTATACTGACGCTTATACCGAATTGTCCCGGCCGTGTTTATTTTGTGTAAACTTTTATGCGTCAGCCACTGACTTTCAGCGCAGTTTGCGTTTCTCTACTGAACAGTTCTGGAAAAGGTAGATAAATACGAAGTAGGCGCCATAAATTCTCGGCCTGATATAGAAAAAAAAATACAATTTTTATTTTTCAATATAATTTTCTCTAACTTCAATACATTTACTATAACGATCAATTAATAATTCTGTACCCTTGCAAAAATAATCTAAAGTTTTTCCCTCAAAATGTTGTATTACAACTGCTTGCAACTCATTGTCGCCCTTAAAACGACATCTCCTAAGGTCTTTCTTTAAATGGGAAAATAAATAATAACCATTCCTTTATCTCATATGACAATGACCTCCAAAATCGGTTTCGGGTCGTCTCCACATATGTTTAAAAACGAGGGCGCACATTTGACCCGACCTTCACGTTGGAGAGCAGAAAGAAGATGCGGTACCCATCTTGCACTAATCGTATTCATACCAAAATGGTTATGGAGAATTCGGCGAATACTTGCTTCAGAATTAGACTTCGCTGCAAATTCCCTCACATTCAAAGGGCGATCTGCCAATACCATTTCTTCAATAATTGAAATGTTTTGAGGCGACATCAGTTAAATTGGCCGATTAGGGATTCTTGCCCTAAACGGAAACATTTCGCCCACTTTTTTACAGTAGAGTATGAAAGGTTGTTTAATGTGATTAGGAGTATGCCCTTCTTTTGTTAAAAATTTAATAACCTCGCGGTACTCAATTTTCGTTACCTGAGGCATTTTCATGTACTAGTCATGTTGTCTGGCTGGCTGCTAAAAGCTACTACCCTTCGTGCCGTAATACATATAGTGTAGGCCTCGCACATGTGCAACTATGACTCAACGGATTTTGAACACGTTCGAGCCTGCATAAGCCTGTCAGACCGAGAATTTATGGCGCCTATCTCTAACTAACCATAATCTTGCATAAGCTCTACATTCTTCAACGGTGTAAAACTACCTGAAATTCCAGCGTGACAAATGCATGCAATACTTCAAAATCGCTTGCTTCATTGGCAGATACATATTTTCAGTTTCTCCCGCTAAGAATTCTATTAACGGTTACTTCCGTAAACCTTTGTAAAGCTAGATATATTTCACTCATTGGCGCCCTCTCGCGGACAACGTTTGTGTACGTTTTTATTTCCTTTATCTCTATAGCGAAATCAAGATCAAAGCGGGCGGTTGCTATTTTAGGACCTATTAATTCTAGAGAATAACAGTTGCAGTAATTGTTTCAGTACCATTGCCTCTAGGTCGATTAAATAAACTTCAGACGCAAGCTTCTAGTCGCGGTAAAATTGGCGGCAGGGAATCGAGTTTGCTGACGTAAAAAGTTGAAAATTAAAATTATATATGGGATATTGAAATTACAGAGGAGACCTGTGTTTAAAATTTTGGTAGAATGTATTGTCATAATATCCTATGAGATCTGTGAACATACGTTTAAAATAAGTACTTAATATTAGTTTTATAAACAGCACCCACATTATTGGAGGATAATTGTAAACATTTGAAAGAGATCATCTTTGTTTTTTGTGATAGTGTTGCAATCGGTGTTCTTAATCGCGACGTATTGTAATTATGTGACGAACAATTGATTTACAATTATATTACATGCAGAGAAATGGTTTATTTCATCAAGAAAATAGGTTTTCTTGCAAAAGTCAGTATCTATTCAAGAAAATATTTTTATTTCAAAGCTATAAAAAATGTATAATACAAGAACATAATTTCCTTAAAATTGTACTTGTATTAAATAAATATTTTCTTTGGGTTAGAAAATAAAGAAAATCCAAGACAGAAAAATGTTTCTTTCAAGTAAATCATTTAGTTTTAGGTTAAGAAAATATTCATACTAAAGGTAAGAATTCCCACGAAGTTCCATTGAGAAATTAGGCGATTGGTTTTGTATTGAAAATACACATCAGGCCAGCTACAAGGATATCCAATAAAAGAAAAGTTACAATAATGGAAAAAAAAAACTAAAGTTAAATTGAAAATTTGGAGCAAGTGAATGAACTACTGAAAAAGTCTTTTTTAATATTCTACAGTATAATTAAATTATTTTATGTAGTTAATAATGTAATTAAATAGGGATTATTTTTATTATTTAATATTATTTATATTTATATTTATATTATTATTTATTATTTATTATTTATTATTTATTATTATTATTTATTATTATTATTATTTATTTATTATTTATTATTTATTATTTATTATTTATTATTTATTATTTATTATTTATTATTTATTATTTATTATTTATTATTTATTATTTATTATTTATTATTTATTATTTATTATTTATTATTTATTATTTATTATTTATTATTTATTATTTATTATTTATTATTTATTATTTATTATTTATTATTTATTATTTATTATTTATTATTTATTATTTATTATTTATTATTTATTATTTTATTATTTATTATTTATTATTTATTATTTATTATTTATTATTTATTATTTATTATTTATTATTTATTATTTATTATTTATTATTTATTATTTATTATTTATTATTTATTATTTATTTATTATTATTTATTATTTATTATTATTATTTATCATTTATCATTTATTATTTATTATTTATTATTTATAATTTTATTATTTATTATTTTTATTTTATTTATTATTTATTATTTATTATTTATTATTTATTATTTATTATTTATTATTTTATTATTTATTATTTATTATTTATTATTTATTATTTATTATTTATTTATTATTTATTATTTATTATTTATTATTTATTATTTATTATTTATTGTATATTAAAAAACTGAAGTTAAATTAGAACACGTGGTAAATAGTAATAAAAATAAAAAAATATTACATTAACCGGTATCTCTTATGTTAAAGGTTATATCATTGTACGAGCAAGTATGACTGTATTTATTGAAAATAGGTGGCGCCAGGAAATATGTGTGCTTTTGAAGATTAGTGGCATAAACTGATAAATAAGCAACAATGTCGACAAGTGCAAAAGAGAAAAGCGTTAGTGCTTTCCCCTTCTCACGCTATTTTTGCCGGGAGTGGTTCCATTAATACCATGAGTTATTTATTAGCAATACCATGATTATTGTTTCTAGGCACCTTTGTCATGTGTACTTCTGCATTAAGTACACTTTTGTTTGAACATTATTCTGTAGATATTGTTTGACAAGCTACAATTGGTTACTAGGAGAAATCTTGATCAACTGTATCATTATTGTTTGTTGAGGGTTGGTCTACATTATATGCCTTTCGTTCCTCAACCGCGAGTCTAAATTAAAGAAAATTAAAAACTACATGATCTATTGATACGTTTACTTTCTACTTGGCCGTCAGAAGAATTTCTAAACGATAATCATGCATCAGAGATTTGGAATATAAAAAAAAACGTTTGTTGGACAATCAAATGGAGAATAAGGAGGTTGTTAGTTTGGATTCTAAGATTTTGTATGAAACAACATTTCATTCAAATCGAAACACTTTTTAGCAACAAACTGAAGGAACAGCAGTAGGTAACACCCAGTCCCACTTTATGGCCAACTTCTTCATGCCAAAATTTCAAGCATATTTTCTTCCCGTAGGATCCATCCTATTGTCTTCAACATCGAAAGTCCAAATTATTGACTATCTAGAAGGTTGCCAAATAAATTTAACGTGTTCCGCGGGGAAATTAATTTGATGTAAATTCACTGTTAATGTGCGCCCCCGGTCGATGTAATTTTGGATTATTTAGAAAAACTTTTGTTGACGAATCGGTTAGTGTAGCTTCTTTTTCCAAATCAATAATACCTTTACCAATTAACTAGAAGAACGGAAGTGGGTAAAACACTATTTCTTTTTATTGCTAACCTCTATGGGTAAATTTGAAACTGGTTTTAAAAAATGTTCAGCATTTCATCGCTTTGAATCAGATACCAATTATTTTTGGGATAACTATATTGAAAATGTCTTACGAAAGCGAAACAGACAACATGACTCATTTCCTCGACATTTTAAGTATAAAAACTGCAACTTTTAACGGGTATTCTGAAGATGTAATCTACAATACTATTAGGATACATAAGAATCGAATAAGATTTAGAAATGTGAGCCCACTAGAAAGTATGTAATGCTAATAGAAATGTAGGAAATATGTTGAATTAGGTATTTTTTAACCAAGTTACACGAAAGGTCTTCAAAAAATCTTTTTTAAAGTCGATTTCAAAACTACTTTTTCGTCAAATAATAAACTCAAAAACATTTTAGGAAACCTCAACAATTAGGTATGAATAAATCAGGAATTTATAAAATACCATGTTAAGATTGTGATCAAATACAAACAAAAAGATCAATCGGAGTTCGGTACAAAAAAAGCATTTGGGTCATCTTATAACCTGCGTCCAATTTTAGCAAAATGTTTAATTGCTGCAGCGTACTTTTTTAATGAAAAATAAAGCTAATAAAGCTAAATTTCTTATTTACGTACTTTCCGTAAATCAATGCAATACATCATATGAGATTTTATATTCACTAGAATCCATCTTTTCACTTATCTAGTTACTATTCAATATTCCTTAAAAACCTTGGCGAAAGAATCAAGGCAGATTTGCATTTAGATTCAGCAAAAACGACTAATAAAACTCTTTTCGACGGGATTCGCTGCCACCATGCATCCAATATCATTTCAGATGGAGAAGGGCGTAAATCGAACATAGTTGATGCAGAATCGGCAAAGCGTGAAAATTGTATACCAATAGTAATATGCAAGCTAGGCGTCTTCATCGCAACGCCACGACTGCATATCGGAAAATAGGTTCTCGGGATAGTGTTAGGAGCCCACACTATCCTGATAACCTATAGAAACCTACAGAAATGACAGTATGACTGTAGATACTGCAAAAATGAAATTAAGATGCGCTCTTCCTTAGGTTCTAAATAAAAATTCCACATAGATTCTACAAAGATATGCATTAAACCAATTCGATAGGAAAAAAGCATGCAGTGCTGTCACGTGATTAGAAAATATAAGTACTATTGTTAGATAGGAAAGGAAAATTATGAATTTGTAGATGTCCAAGGTGAGTCCACGGTCTGTCTAACGCTTCTTCTTCTTCTTCGCTTCTTCCTTTTGCCCTTTTACGGCGTCGGAGTATCGTTTATTTAACTATCTGTCAAACATGAAATTCAAATAATTACTGGGAAACACTTACAGTCCCTGGCCATATTACTTGAAACATGTCATAAATCAACCCTTTTACCTGGAAATTCCCATCCTATTATAGTGATATTCTTTTGCATTGAATCCGATCGTTCATAGGGGGACTAGATTATTGTATCAATAAATAAAAATACCAGAGAAATGATATTTAGAAGAGTAAAGTACGTATATATAAATATTTCAGTTATCAACTTACATTTAGCGAGTTCACAGTATAGAGAATGCATCGATATTTTTTAAAATATTTCGTCATAACCGTATAGAAGCTAAGTTGTGGAGTATCGTTAAGTGTTTTGTGTTGATATATCGTTATTGCAAAGGTAAAATTGATATTCTATCTCTCTCTTAATAATTAATTATTTGGAATTTTAAAAAAATTGAAATATTTGGGGTTTTTTTGTAGAAAATGCCCGGGAAAGATTTAACAAGTGACCAAAAGCCGCTATACAAGCTCTTCTACAATCAAACAAACATTCACAACGAGAAATTGCAAAATTACAGAAAGTATCTCCTTCTTCTGTATCGCGTTTAGTTAGAAGCTTCAACGAAGTACCTAGCACATCGACACAAGGACGGGAAAAGTGCGGTCGGAAAAGAAAAACTTCGAAGAGATCTGACCGTGAAATTGTTCATCAGGCTTTGAGCAATAGATTTGCTACAATTAAAATGATTCAAAAAAATGTACAAGAGAGAGGAATAGAGATTTCGAGCAGAACTGTCAGGCGTCGATTGCACGAAAATCGCCTAATGGGCCGAAAACCTGTAAAAAAGCCGCGTTTAACAGAAAAAATGATATCTGCTCGTCTCAACTTTGCAAGAGAATATCGACATTTCACAGACGAGAATTGGAAAAAGGTGAATAACTTAACAACATGATTTTTACTGAATTAATGTTTGCATTTTTTAATAGGTTTTCTTTAGTGACGAGTGCTCGCTCTGTGTGTTAGTGCAGCGAGCGCAATTTGTTCGTTGACGACCTGGCGAACGTCTCACAGAGTCCACGGCTCTTCGAACTGTAAAACACCCTCTGCAGGTAATTATTTGGGGAGTGATTAGTGGAGACGGATGCGGCCCTTTGTATTTTGTAGAAGGTACAATGCGTCAAGAGCAGTACATAAATGTGTTAAAAAACATGTTATTACCGTATAATGCTCCTTGCCATGTGGCAAAAAATGTTAAGAAATTCTTTGAAGACAATCACATACCTCTTTTACGTTGGCCCGGAAATTCACCGGACCTCAATCCCATCGAGAACGTATGGAATCGACTAAAGTAAGGTATATGAACGAGAAAACTCTACAAAGGAAATATTAATGAAGGATATAGAGGATATAGAGGATGTATGGCAGAACGATCAAGATATAAAAGAGACAATCATATCTTGCATTGAAAGTATGCCCAGAAGAATTAAGGGTGTTATTAAAAATCATGGGTTATGGACTAAATATTAATTACTTATTTAATATTTACATGTGTTACCTATTTTTACAATATATTTTATAAATAAAAAATATAATACATGTGTAGTTTATAATTTATTATGAAGAAACTACAAAATATTGAGTGTTTCAAGTAATTTGGCCAGGGACTGTATTTTCGTCCTTGCTTCTTCTTTGCTTGTTTTTCTTTTATTGACTATTTCTTGTTATAGTTCTTAAAGATACAGTAACGATTTAAAGCACTACTACTTCTAAAAGTTGTCTCATTGGAAAGAAAGTGTCATGGGAGCGACATTATTTATTTATACACAGAGTGTCACAAAGATTGACTCTCCTTTTGCAGCTTGTCTTTTAATTTCTGATGCAATTCTACTTTCTATAATGACTAACTACTAACTATTACAAAGAAATATAACAATAACGATTTTATAGCAAAAGAAACATTTTTTTCCGCTTGAGAGAAGTATATACTTCTTCTTCTTTGGTCGTTTATTAATACCCGCAAGAATAATACCAGAATTCCTGGTCAAATGATTTATGAAGATAAAGTATTATCGAATCCTAATGAAATAGTTAATGCATTTGCATCCTATTTTGCATCGATGTATACTAGCTACGATGATCATTCCAGTAATGAAGACGTTTGTACTAATATTAGAGTCTTGGATCTCAAAACCGTTACTGAATTAGATATTACTACTTCTATTAGATACGTGAAGGGGGGCCTGACTATGGAACCAGATAATATACCTGCATTTCTTATTCAGGATTGCGCTCCATGTTTTATGAAGCCGTTAAAAACTATTTACAACGCCATCTTATCACGAAGAAGCTTCCCCAACATATGGAAGATAAGTAGAGTGTCACCAATTTTTAAATCTGGAGTACGGAACTCTATAGACAATTATCGTCCCATATCGCTAATATCAGGATTTGCGAAAGTATTTGAAAAGATTCTGGCTGATAACATCTACAACCATATCAAACCTTTTAAAAGTGATAATCAACATGGATTTGTGAAGGGCCGTTCCACAGCAACAAATTTGTGTAACTTCACGCAATTTGTGGCGGAGGCAATGCATGGACGCGAGCAGGTTGACGCGATATATCTCGATTACACCAAGGCTTTTGATCGGGTCCCTCATAACACTTTGATGGTTAAATTGTGAAGTTTTGGATTAAATTCCAATCTAGTAGAATTACTTAGATATAACGTCACTAGATGTAGAACGTTCGTTCTCTGTATATAAACACATTTTTTCTTCGCGTCGCACTCGGTCTGTCGAAACAACTATTGAAACATCTAATGTTGCAGATATTTAGCAGACATTATTCACTTTGCGATTTCACGGAGGACTCTTAAAATGGTAAGTGTTTGAGCACGCATTATTTTATTTTTATTTAACAACTACGCGAAAGTATTTACGACAGCAAACATCTACACACAATAGCTCTAGTAGAACCCGAAGCCTAATCGAAACAACGCCACTGCCCGTTGGCGCGCGTGGCCAACTCTAATGATAACACTGTAATAAACTTACTCTTGTTTGCAGATCCATTTTTTAAATCGTTTGAATATACGTTAAGATCGGTTTTATTTTGGGAATAAATCACTAAATTGCAATCGCTTTATTTTGACATCTGTGACAATAGTTATCATGACAAAACTTTTGTTTATTGTAGCAACTAATATCCAAGATTCCTACTTGCAATTATTTCAATTTGCTAAAACTCTGTAAGAAATATATCCAACCCGGAAACCAAGAGTATAATACATATTATATTTTTGCAAAAGCAAAAGGTGCCAGGTAGAAGCGGAGTTCTCTTCTTAAACACCTTGTACAATAAGAAAAATATTCTTCCACGACCAAATTAAAAAGGCTCTGCAAATACACGGTAAAAAATGAAAACTGTAACGAAATGTTTTATCCCATAATGAAGTTATTAGAAGTATATAAATCAATTTAAACTTTTTAATTAATTTTCAAAGAATTACATCTGCAAGAACGCCCCGATTTTTCCAGGAATAGCTTCTCCATGCCAAAAGCTAACCGAGGTTCTAATGGAACTTTTTAATTTTCCGAGGAATCCTAACATTAAGCGCACTTAAGGTAATTTCCTTTCAAGGGAAGAAAGTTGATGATGTACCATCTGTAGTATTGCCACATCTTTCAACAAGCCGGGTTTTCGATCTACGAGTTCTTTTAATGACATAAAGCTGCAGGCTGTAATGCTTCAGCAGAAAATGGTTTACTTCGCAACTGTTGTATATATATATATGTACATAGAACGCAAGATTGATGTAGGTCTTGTATAAGGTTTGCATGTACCTACTTGCCTTATAATTAGCGTGTAATATGGAAGTTTTCCCGAGTAGAAAATCCTTCTTGTTACATCGTAATGAGAAACTTTTGTAGAAGCAAGAGAAGTTTACACGTAATTGCCTGTGTTTGGAGGGGAATATAAACAATACTAATTGCTCAAAGGGTTTCTACTGATTGCATGACGTAATCTAAACGCAAATATCTTTTTTTCGTAGGAAATCAATCAGGGAAAAATGTTATAAAGAAGCAACAGTTGGAGAGTAATTAACTACAATTTGTTTGTAAATATACGGTTGGCTACAATTTGCGTAAATCCCTACTACTCGATTGTAATTAAGAGGTTGTATTTCTATTAAATACATTATTGTTGTAAACATTTAGTTCTGTTGCAAAGGTTGCTACAATAATGTACAAATTTTAGTTGCACACGTAAAAAATTGCAACAAGATTGCTGTACTTGTATAAGGAATACCAGAAATAGTGTCTGTAATTACCACACCTTTTATGACAAAATCCGACATTATTGTTTGACAAGATATTACAATTTTATAGTAAGCAGTCCTAAGAGTTGTATCAAAAATAAAACATTTATCTTCTAGTGCAAGGTTTTATTTATAGATAATAATAATTGTAATATAACATACACATATAAACACATTTTTTAATAAATTTTGCGGAGAAATGAAAAACTTCAACAGATATATTCTGTAACAAGAAATTTCTTGTTTACCTATAGATTTAAGTACTTGAATAATTGAAGGTTATTTTTTGAGTCTGGCCTGGAACATTTTTCTAACACCCAGTACAGAGCGTACAGGGATTAAGTTCCTTAAACTCATTTAAGCTTAAATTACTGAAACATTCTTCATTTATTTCGTTATCTAAACCAAAAATTGATTAAGGTTAGATAACAGTGATAGATTTTCTGTCATTAAGCAAACGGAAAAAGCGTACACCGAGAGAAATGTATTGTAAATTGTATCACAATTGTAGTGACAACCATCGAAGTAAGTAGAACATACCCTATTATTGTTGTCTTTTGGCTGCCTGAACTCCATATTTATAGTAAAAATAGTACCCCAAAAGTGTAAGCAGCTCTAAAAACTATGGTAAAAAAAGTACTACAAAATTGTAGTTAATTACCATACACTTATAGTAAAATTGTTGTTAAAAAGTATAACTACAAAATATACTCATTACTGCACGCATTGTTAATTGCACCATTTTTGTTCAAAAGCAATAGGACACTGGTGTAAATTATTCTCTTGCTTGTAACAGAATAATGTTCAAACAAAAGTGTAAAAGTACATATCAAAAAAGTGCATAGAGACAATAATCAGGATAATGCAAATAATATATAGCTTGCGTATTGATGGAATCGCTACTGCCAAAAAATCAACGTGGAAAGAAAAATAAGCACTATAATAAATTAAGCTTTTTATTAGCATCTACCTTCTTTTATTTTCATCCCACTCAACCGTGGAAAAATGCGATGCAATTCGTTGAATGCATTTCATTCTGGGTTTAATGGTTCTATGAAATTTTTAACAATTCCTAGTTTGATGGGGAGCGGTGGTAACAAAATCTTTTCGATCGACACAAGTAGAATCTCAATAAAGTTGTTTTGTCACAATCTAAATTCTTCACGTAAAGGCCAGTTCCGTTCATTATATTGGCCGCCAGCAAAACGGGTATTCCACATGCACATGTAGCACATATTTTTGGTATAACCCGTTTGCATACCTCTTAAAGGAGCCACCACTTTTAAGTCGGCACAAATTTTTCACTTTTGGTCATTATATTGCACTAAATCGATGATTTTCGGGGAAGGAATTTTCTAGAAGGTTCACGAATGGTCCATGAACGGTTCATGGAAGGTTCTCGAAGGATCCAGAAAGCTCCTCGGCCATTGATTTTCCAGAAAATTTCAGGGTGTTCTAGAAGGTTCTTCGGGATTAAAATTTTTAAATTGAAACTTCTCGAAAACTCGAGCTAATTTTTAAAAACGGTTGGCACCATTGTATTTAGCGTACTCGAATTAGGGTTACCCCTCGGGTGCCCAGCTTGTTGCATTTTGCAACTAGCATAGTGTTATCAAATAGTTAAAATCTAAGGTTCTAGTGTAACAATAAAAAACGTTACACAAGGGCAGCCTTGTTAGCTTCAAAAAGAACATTTGAGATCACCGATGCTAATTATATGTAGTGTGTATTCAGCCATCACTAGAGCAACGCAAGCTGCGCTGAAAGCCAGTGGCGGACGCATAAAAGTTTACACAAAATAAACACGGCCGGGACAATTCGGTATAAGCGTCAGTATAACTGCGACTGGAAAGCCGATCTGTTGTGTATGCATCTACGCTGTCGTATACTATATCGTAGTTCTACGTTTGTTTTGAAAATGTTTCCTACGTCGCGAAAATGACCAAAGTTGGACACAATAAGAGAATTTATTGCAGAAATGCCTGATTTAAGGTGTGATGGCGCTAAAATTCAATGTGTAGTGTGTAAAATAGATTTAATGTGTTGGTCAAAAAGTGATTGTCTACGGCATGTAAATAGTGCAGGGCATGTTTCAAAAAAAAATTCCACACGAGATTATGACAAATTTAAATTTAATTTATGTGTTTATTGCATGTAATTTACCATTTCATTTACTAAGGAAGAAAGCATACATCTCGTTTTGGAATGAATATTCGGGCTTTAAGTTACCAAGTGAGAGAACATTACAGAGAGTTGTGCCGTCTGCTCGTGAGCATGTCGAGAAAAGAATTAAATCGGAGTTGCAAGATAAAAAACTGTGGTTATGTGTGGACGAAACAACAGATCGTAGAAAACATTCTGTGGTTAATGTAATGGTACGCACAATGGAACCATATCGACCGTCACCCTCAATTTTACTAGCTTCCAGGCGAATACAACAATGCACTGCCGAAGTAATTCCAATGTTGGTGTTAAATACATTGGAAAAGTTTGAACTTTCAACAAATCAACTGTTGATGTTTATGAGTGATGGTGCCGCAAACATGCTTGCTGTAGGTCGATCTCTTAAAAAACATTGTGCTAACTTGTTGCATATTACATGTAAAATCCATACCCTCAGTCTCGTAGCAGATAGTATCAGGAAATGTTATCCTGAGGTAGACGCTCTAATAGCACATACAAAAGCTGTGTTTGTAAAATCCCCAAAACGTATTCGGGAATTTCATAGACTATGCCTCGGTATTCCTGAATCACCTTACTCGTTGGGGAACATGGTTAGAGGCTGCATTTTATTATCTTAAATATTTTGAGAATATAAAGAACGTGATTTTAGAATTCGACTCAAAGGAAGCTGCGGCTGTCAAGGTAAGCCGCTTGAAATTTCAGGATAGTCAAGTTAAAACAACTTTGGAAATTATTCAGAACAATTACGTGGCACTAGCGGATGCGATAGAAAAGCTACAAAATTCTTCGGTGTCGTTAGTGGAATCTTTGCAAATAGTGCAACATGCTCACGCACAGCTATGCGCGATAGAAGACACAAGAAATGTTTGTGTTTTAGAAAGGTTTGAAAGTGTTTTAGATAAAGACTCCGATTTTGGCACATTAAGACAAATTTGTGAAGGTGCGTGAACAGAACCGTTAAGTTATTTGAAAGATTATTTTACTTACGCAAATATAACGTCACTAGATGCAGAACGTTCGTTTTCGGCATACAAGAACACTTTTTCTTCACGCCGCACTCACTTTGCCGAAACAACTTTGGAAACATATCTAATGTTACAAATATTAAATAGACATTATCCACTTTGTGATTTCACGGTAAGTGTTTGAGCACGTATCACATTTAATTTATTTTGTGTAAACTTTTATGCGTCCGCCACTGGCTTTCAGCGCAGTTTGCGTTGCTCTAGCCATCACTTCTTCGATAATAGTTTTTGTTGAGTTTTCCCTTATTTTTGTATTCGATTTTATTCATTTCATATAAATACAAGCGGTAAAAAAAATCGTAATAGAGAATGGTATATAACGCCAAAATTAAGTTATTTATAAACTAATTCAATGTCTTCTCCGGGCCAGTTTCCATTGTATTCTCGACAGATGGCGAAATATTACACGATTTGTGGGAGTCATTATCGTCAATATGAATATGTTTTCTGTATAAATATATCATCGAGGAAGTTAGAAATTATTCACATTCAGTGAGAGATATGAGGGAAGCCGTCAGACATTTCTTAAGCGTAAACATATTATTTGTGTATATGCCAGGAGCGTTGTTTAATTAATATGTATAACGTTGAAATTTATGCATTAAAATTGGTAATTACGGATATCCTTTCTAAGGAGAACGTGCAATTTTCGGATTTGTGAAGTATGATTCATTTGTAAGTATTTATAGAATTAAATTAGTAAAAGAAAGTATAGAAAGTATTATTTAACGTATTTGCTTACTTAGAATTTAGTAGAAATGCACCGTAAAAAGTTTTTGGGACAATTTTTTACAGCAGAGGATAAAAATTTGGGCATAAGAGAATTATCGATTGTGAATATACTTTATTTCTTCCTAGAGCATACAGAATTCAATACACATCCACGTGTTTCTCCCCGGAAACAAAAATTCAATTTTCGAGGAGAAAACGCCATAAACGCCGCAATAAATTATCGCTGCAATTGAATAACGCCCTCTGGATACGCTGTTTCGATTTAAAAATCGGTAGGTAATACTATTCGGCATCATGGATGTTGTATATGTCACGTATTTGAAGTTACTTTTTTTCGCTCTTTTAAAAATACGGAAAAAACATAGCGAGGCGATATGTGGAAATACCCGATTCACATCGTCACTCACACTCCACATAATGGCTTGTTTCCGCTACGCCTTTGTCGTTAACGTTTTGCCATTATGAGGACGGCGATGATGGTGGTAAGCGTGGCGCCCACTATATCCAATGGTGTATTCGGCGAATGGCGTGTCGGTAGCGTTTGTCGGGATTGTATGCGTACTTGTATTTCAATTTGTCCTTCTATTCATTCTGTTCTGCGATTTGTATGATGTGTGTAGTTGTCGAAATTGCGAAAAGAAAGCATGACGCGTTTGAAAGACTCCTCGCCGGTTATTTCCTTTCTATTTTACTTACTGAGAAAATCTTATAAATAAAAGCGTTATAGATTTAAGTAGGTACACCATCCAGCGTTGGGTTGATATCTCTCATCTCTAATTGGAAAAAAAAATATCAAAAACGGGTACCTATACTGCCGCTTATAAGTATTTGGGCACCTTAAATTTCAAGATAAATCATTAAATATTTAAATGGAAATATTAAAATATTAATATACAACTTTAACAAGTAAAATTATTTATTTGACCTAAATTTTAGATTCGTCTATATGACCTCCTTTACTTTTAATGATTGCATCGCATAATCGGGGCATTCTTGCAATTAATTTTAACAATGTTTCCGGAGTTATTCGAGCCCATGCTGTCTGTAGTTTATTCCACATGTTATCTGCTGAAGTCGAAGCAGCTTTTCTTACTTCCCGATCGAGTTCTTCTCATAATAACTCGATAGGATTCAAGTCCGGACTTTGAGGTGGCCATTTCATAATTGTTAGTGTCCCTTCCTCTTCCAGTTGTTCTAAATATTGCTTGCATAATTTTGAAGTGTGTTCTGGGCCATTGTCTTGTTGGAATACAAAATTCTGACCCAAAATTCTTACAGCAGAAGGTATTGGATCTTCCTGTAAGATGCGTTTGTATTACTCTTTGCTCATTGTGCCTTAAATTTTTACGAGATCACCTGCGGATGTACCAGCAAAACAACCCCAAATCATTACTGAATCACCGCCCCTCTGGTGCACATTCACCCACAGATCTTCTTACAAACACTCGTCTTCGCGAACCAAAAATCTCGAATTTGGATTCGTCGGTCCACAATACCTTGCCCCGATGTTCTACCGTCCAATTTAAATGTTCACGTGCCTATTGTAACCTTATTTTCTTATTAATTTGGCGAAGCAAGGGCTTTCGCATCGCAATTCGTCCGTGAAGGCCGGCTTTTTGCAGATGGCGTTTAACCGTGGACGCGCTAATAGGCTTTGGAAGTACAATATTGATTTCTGCGGCGATTTTTGGAACTGTTTTCTTCTATTTCGCTTGCCGGACACCGCCAGCTGATGTCACTCTTGGTCTACTACTTCTTACTTTATTTAGGAAACTGCCACTTTCATTATATTTGTTGATGTTATAATCAACAGTAGATGGATTTAAATGTAATTTTTTAGCAATTTGACGATTACTTATGCCTAAGTTATGTTGTGCTACTCTCAGAGCATGCGTTTGAACGCTAATTTCTTTCCTTTTTGGCATGTTTTAAAATTTTAAACGAAATTATAAACACTATTCGTTAAAAGATGCTGTCCTTGCTAACATAGAACGATCATTGACTGCAATTTAAAAATATTACTCACGATTCATTGTAAAATTACCAACTGTCACATTTTTCCTGGAATTTCAAGAAATACACCCTTTTTTTTGCTAATACCTGCGCTTTTATGATGGTATTATTCTCATAGAGATAAAAGATGTAAATAGACCGATATTATTTAATGCATTTAAGTGAATCTTACTGATTATTAGCATACTATTCAACAATGCTGGAATGTATTTCTTAAATGCATTCTTTGTATACAAAAATCTAAAATCCAAGGGTGTCCAAATACTTATGAGCGGTGGTGTACAAAGCATTAGATCCCTTCTTCAAAAAACCGTTTTTTTTTTTTAATGAAAATAACCACACACGTACCCATTCAATTTTAAATGCAGGCTGACCTAGATTAAGTGCGCATCATTTATGTTTCTATCATAATTACTATTTTGATTGAAAATTTAAGTCTGAGATAGTTGTTTCAACGCGGATTTTACGTGAATACCTATTTAGTACTCTATAGAGAAAGAAGGCCAGAAAAATGTGGTTTGTGACAAGACATTCTGCAATGCGTTGCAGAAAGTATTTTTTTTTATTAAACAAACATTAAAGAAACAACAAACAACCACACTATAACTACTTCTACATCGAATAACATCGCAAATACGTGCTCCAGGACGATCCTTATTTGCTTTTCCTTTCACGTCGCCGTGACAACCCGAGATACACACTTCAATGACGTCGATATTCTATAACTCTCCGAATGAATCGTGCTTATTGTTGTGTGTCCTGTTCTGCGCCTTCGAGTAGAGGAGCTCTCCTTGAAACTTTAATAAGATTCGTAGTCCGTATCTCCATCGGGACGCCCGATCCTGTCCCGGAGGCAAACCGGACCGTGGCCAGTGTAGGTGATGGTAGTCCCCTTGAATTTCGTAAGCCTCAAGTATTATTGTCACGTCTTACGAGTTCGGAGGAGGAAACACCTTCCCTGTATTTCCGTTAATTTCACCAACTAATACCCGCACGTTTTAAATCAAATTTAACGACGACGGCGTTAGGGTGGTATTTGCTGGTAGATTTATGGAATGGAAGATTGAGATTTATAGCCGCTAGGTATATCACTGAATTTATAATTTGTTTACTCGAAAGGTTCATATAGGTAGTAATTGAATTTATTTTAGAGTAAATCGTAACAACGCACGTAAAGGGAATATTAGTTTAATTGATTTTCGTGCTATCTCGAGAGAGATTTTGAGGATTGAGCCGTAAAATTTAACACATATACGCTACACCGAGGGAAACCAGTGGTATTCAATTTAAAATACAGATCTTTCAATTGTAATTTAAAATGACCCTGTAAAATTACCGAGTTACATCGAATTATACGTAACGTTTAATATGAAGCAGAACCTTTTCTAGCTGCTAGCTCAGTGTTTAAAACTTGTATTTGTTTTGAGCAGGGGACAATTTCACGAATAAAATAATCAGACTTGCAGCTACAATAAGATACATTTATTGTTAAAGCATGCAAAAAAAATTAACAAACATAGATAATAAAAACAATTTAGAATATAGTCTATAGTGCAAGGTTATTACTAGAGCAACGCAACTGCGCTGAAAGCCAGTGGCGGACGCAAAAAAGTTTACACAAAATGAATTAAATGTGATACGTGCTCAAACACTTACCGTGTTAAGAGTCCTCCGTGAAATCACAAAGTGGATAATGTCTATTTAATATTTGTAACATTAGATATGTTTCCAAGGTTGTTTCGGCAAAGTAAGTGCGGCGTGAAGAAAAAGTGTTTTTGTATGCCGAAAACGAACGTTCTACATCTAGTGACGTTATATTTGCGTAATTAAAATAATCTTTCAAATAACTTAACGGTTCTGTTGACGCACCTTCACAAATTTGTCTTAATGTGCCAAAATCAGAGTATTTATTTAAAACACTTTCAAACCTTTCTAAAACACAAACATTTCTTGCGTCTTCTATCGTGCATAGCTGTGCGTGAACATGTTGCACTATTTGCAAAGATTCCACTAACGACACCGAAGAATTTTGTAGTTTTTCTATCGCATCCGCTAGTCCCACGTAATTGTTCTGAATAATTTCCAAATCTGTTTTAACTTGACTATCCTGAAATTTCAAGCGGCTTACCTTGACAGCCGCAGCTTCCTTTGGGTCGAATTCTAAAATCACGTTCTTTATATTCTCAAAATATTTAAGATAATAAAATGCAGTCTCTAACCATGTTCCCCAACGAGTAAGAATAGGTTGTGGTGGTTCAGGAATACCGGGGGATAGTCTATGAAATTCCCGAATACGTTTTGGGGATTTTACAAACACAGCTTTTGTATGTGCTATTAGAGCGTCTACCTCAGGATAACATTTCCTGATACTATCTGCTACGAGACTGAGAGTATGAATTTTACATGTAATATGCAACAAGTTAGCACAATATTTTTTAAGAGATCGACCTACAGCAAGCATGTTTGCGGCACCATCACTCATAAACATCAACAGTTGATTTGTTGAAAGTTCAAACTTTTCCAATGTATTTAACACTAACATTGAAATTACTTCGGCAGTGCATTGTTGTATTCGTCTGGAAGCTAGTAAAATTGAGGGTGACGGTTGATGTGGTTCCATTGTGCGTACCATTACATTAACCACAGAATGTTTTTTACGATCTGTTGTTTTGTCCACACATAACCACAGTTTTTTATCTTGCAACTCCGATTTAATTCTTTTCTCGACATGCTCACGAGCAGACGGCACAACTCTCTGTAATGTTCTCTCACTTGGTAACTTAAAGTCCGAATATTCATTCCAAAACGAGACGTATGCTTTCTTCCTTAGTAAATGAAATGGTAAATTACATGCAATAAACATAAATTAAATTTAAATTTGTCATAATCTCGTGTGGAATTTTTTTTGAAACATGCCCTGCACTATTTACGTGCCGTAGACAATCACTTTTCGACCAACACATTAAATCTATTTTACACACTACACATTGAATTTTAGCGCCATCACACTTTAAATCAGGCATTTCTGCAATAAATTCTCTTATTGTGCTCAACTTTGGTTGTTTTCGCGACGTAGGAAACATTTTCAAACAAACGTAGAACTACGATATAGTATACGACAGCGTAGATGCATACACAACAGATCGGCTTTCGAGTCGCAGTTATACTGACGCTTATACCGAATTGTCCCGGCCGTGTTTATTTTGTGTAAACTTTTAGGCGTCAGCCACTGGCTTTCAGCACAGTTTGCGTTGCGCTAGTTATTACCCATATATGTATATACGGAGTGTTTGGCATAACGATGTAAAGTTTTAAACAGCCGATAGGCGAGGTCTTCAGGAACCATATTAACCACATTTACCTTAGTCCAGAGTCTAATGGATTTTAAGATATTTGAACTTTTAGTAAATTTTGATTTTCAGGCAAAAAATCGTTATTAAACACTAAAAACTCTTCCTATTTTTGTGGGATCACGCTAAAAGTTGTTTTTTATGAAAGTTTAATGCATCTTCCTTTGAAAAGAGGCAATTAATTGAAGTCCGAAGTTATTTAGAAAAACATATCGGCCTAGATATCTCACTTAATGAGATAGAAAATGTATAATTCTCAAGTTTCCGGTGATTTTTTTCTTTTGAAATAAAACAATTCGAATGTTAAAATTACTTTAAAAACTTCCTTACTTTGTGCCCCTTCGAATAGTACCTCACTTGTAACACAAACTTTTAATATTACCAAGAAATTCAACCTAAACTATGACAACGCAATAAATCAGTACTGCGGGATAAGGGAACAGGGACCACTACCTTTCCATCTAGTTGTCCCGTCTCCTAGACGATGAATAACTTAGTAACCTATTTTTTTGACATTTGTCGAGTTTTGTCTGTCTGCTATTCAGTGTGATCGCGACGCTAAGAAGTTTTTTCTGTTATTATTGTTGTTTTTATCATTACGTTACGTTGTTATTATTTGTTTCGTTTTCATTATTGTTTATTACACCCATTATGGCTACTTATAGCAACGAAGAATACAGCGACATACTCGTAACGTATGGTCGTGCAAATTGCATTGCGGTGAAAGCGCAACGACTGTATGGACAATTATATTCAGGGAGAAGATTACCCAGTCACCAAGTTTTTAGCAATACGTATCGACGTATGCGTGAAACCGGAAGCGTTCATCAACAGGAACCCTGAATTAACGTTCGATAACATAATGTGGATGTTGATGAACTCATTTTAGCCGCATTTGAAGAGGACCCTACTACTAGCATTATTGTGCAATATTGTGAAGTGTTTGTAAAATACCGTTAATGTGCTGGCACAAACGCGACTGTAAAAGACATATAAATAGTGTACAGCACAAAAATAAGAAAAATGGCATGCCACCTCAAACCCAATTTCAGTTGGATTTACTTTTAATGTTTATTGTATGTGGTCTACTGCTTCGCGTACTCGATAAAGAAGCGTTTCGCCAGTTTTGGCGTACATAGAATCCCGAGTGGAACTTACCATCACGGACAGCGTTACGGAGAGATCTACCACGTATACGTAAGGATATCGAAAATAGGATCAAAGCAGAATTAAAAGATAAACAACTGTGGCTATGTCTTGATGAGACGACAGATGGAAAAAAAAATAGTTTGAATATTATAGTACGAGTACTAGACCCTGTTAAACCGAAATTTGCAATTTTATTAGCTAGCAAAAGACTAAAAGAGTGTACTGGTGAATTCCAAGTGTCAACTAGTCAACTATTGATGTTCATGAGCGATGGTGCAGCGACAATGTGTAGTGTAGGCCGTTCTCTTAAAGAAAAGTGTGAGCGACTTTTAGATGCTACGTGTAAAGTCCATGCTTTAGTTTCTCAAAAGTCCTAAACGGATTGGAGCATTCCACAGGTTTTGTCCTGGTATTCGCGAATCACCACAACCTATTCTTACGCGCTGGGGAACGTAGTTGCAAGCCGCTTTTTATTGTTCTCAACATTTCCAAGAAGTCAAATCTGTGATTTTGCAATTCGACCCTGCCGAAGCTACAGCTATTAAGGAGAGCCAGAAAGGATTTCTAGATCCTTCTGTTGAAACAGGTTTAAAAACTATTAGCAACAATTATAAAGGGTTAGCAGACGCAATAGAAAAATTGCAAAATACTGGATTGTCGTTGGTAGAGTCAGTGCAAATCGTGGAGGAAGTTAATACATTGCTACACAGTATAAGCGACGCAATAAGTGGTCGCGTTTTAGCGAAGTTCGACAGTGTTTTAAAAAAGAATTCCGATTACACGGGATTAAGACAAATGTGTGGTGGGGCACCTGCAGATTCCTTAACTAACCCTAAAGATTATTTTAATTATGCCTGTCTTACTTCGGTAGATGTGGAACGGTCTTTCTCGAAATATAAGTACATTTTTTCATCGCGGCGAACATCCTTCACCGAGGCAAATGTGGAAACATACCTGATGGTGCAACTTTTTATATTATTATTTATTGTTACGTTATTAAGTACAACAGATTTTTGAATAACTGCTTTGGTTACTTTTTACAGTTATTACCTTATTACATCACATTTACAACACGTACCGTTTTCAAACAAAAAAAAAAATTATGACAATAAAAACACCTCAGCGTGTGCATGTATTCGCTCTATTTACCAAACATTATTATTGCGTTGGCTTCAATTTTTTACTCTGCTGTATTAATTTCAAAAGATCACATGTCTGCTGTAAGTCACATATACGCTATTTATAATAAGCGGCCCATGCGTCTGACTCCGATTCTGTTGCGGGGACCGATTTGGCCCGCTCTAGTTATCAGCCATTCGTAATCTTACAATATCACAACATTACAAAATTGGAAAACCTACGCGTTTAAAACGCAAAACTTCCAAGAGAGTTGGCTAGTTGGCATCTTCCAATATCTTGGAAAGTATCCATTTTAGATGAGTAGTGAATATGACATTTTTTTTTGTCTCTTTGTATGAGCAATTTGATAAGAAAGAGCAAAATAGGTAGCTGTATTTAAACAAATTAAGGTTTGAAAGTTTAATCGTAATTGTCGGCCATGCTTTATAATGTTTTCCAAAAATTCATTCTTATAATTGTTTCTAATGCTACCCTATTCGGTCAATAGTTCTGCAAAATTTCAATTTTTCAGGTTAAAGACTTTCACAGTTATAAAAGTTCACTTGCACTCGTCCATCTATCAAAAATTTTCAAAAAAATTTAGATATTTCAAATGTGGTAAGAAAAAGCAACATAGTTGTTTTATCAAACAAGCTTTAAAATTGAACTAGGAATTAAAAAATGTATATAAGTTGTTCCATTTAAAATAACAAATTTGACAGCTACTTCCGGCATAACCGGCAGTTTTGTAAACTTACAACTTCCTTTGATTCAACAATTTCCTGAACGAGAGATGGTTTGGACGTTTATGATGTTATTACTACTTGTTAGCTTGCCCCGTTGGTAACTAAATATCCCTCTTGCGGGGAAGAATGGAAATTTCCGTCACCATCTCCCCTCCGGCAAATTGCCTGTGGAGCGAGGACATTATATTAAAAATATAAGTCCAGATAACGACGATTGTAGGGTAACATGGACAAATCCACTCTTCAGTTAATTTTCCTATTCGGATCCTAGAAATCGTCTAAAATAAGCAATAGCGTACATTGAAAGGTATTTTAAACAATATTTCATCAATTAAATCTTTATCTAAAAGGTTTAAGTAAATTGTTGGAGAATTTTCACGCTTAAAGCTTGTCAGTAACATTTTTTATCATAGAATCCTCGAAATACAACCTCCTCATTGCCTCACTGCATTCATTCTTGTATGCTATTTGCAGAAATAATTTCATTTCATTGAAATTCATCGTAAAAGTTTCTATTTGGATTAAATTATCAAAATTGGCTGTGGAATAATACAATCGCCAGTCTTTCGCGATTTAAAATAAAAGAAAGATGAGCGACGCCATTAATTTTTCATCAATCTTTATTCAGCCTTCGTTGAATTAAAGTGTTTCTTAACTCCGATCTCAATTTAAAGTGTGAATTGTGAAATAAAAGTATTTATTTGAAGAGAAAAAGGGTTAAATTTCCAGAACAGGCAGTTTCCTGTAGAGGTTATATAGAGAGTTTATATAACATTGGCATCGTTCAAATTTCAATTTCAAGACATTTATAATTTTAAAATTCGTTAATTGCGTTTTATTAATTTGGAAATTCGTTATAAAATTACCAAGAATTGAAAAATGTAATTTAAGTTAGAAAATTTAACAATTTTCCCAAAAATCCTCTGAGAAAAATATTTCAGTACATATATTACCTTTCAATATTAGTCTTATAGCATTGCTTTGTACAACTTGTAACTTTTGCTATTCATTTTTATTGAGATGGTATAAAACTGTAAAATTCGAAATGTGACGGTATTATAGCACTGTTCATTACATGCATCCTGAGGCTAATAATTTTACTCTTAGTATGTATGATATTGTATCGTCAACAAATATAAATATATTACAGTCCTTGACACAGTTTACAATATCATCTATATATAAAATAAAATGGAAAGGCCCTAGAACAGTCCCCTGCGGTACACCGTCATGACCAAAGACGAAGGTCAGTTAATATCGAGGCGTCACAGTAATAAGTCAGAATTAGTAGAGAAGCGGCATCGCATATGCACTGCTAGGTCACGTACATACATCATTCTATCGTCATCTCAGATAACGATAGAATGCATATGCGATGTAGCCTGTCTACCCCTACTAGTGCTGACGCATTACTGTGACACTCTAAGTCGCACCACGATTCTAACTGAATTTCGTCTTTGGTCACAAAATATGATGGTTATAATGGACTTGTTTTGTATTTTTTGAATAAGAGGCAAACCAGTTCAACCTTACCGGAAACATAATATTTTTCCAGATTATTGACAGTTTCAAATGATGTTTTGAAATCTAAAAGACACCGCTAACACTAAATTCCTATTATCCATTGCCTTAAAACACAGAATGTATTGTTATGTATTACATCCATAACAAAAGCTTTTAAAGTTATGATCAACATATTTCGCAGGGATTTTCATGTATCTAGATGAAGGTCTCTACTTCTTTTGATATGTAAATACTGCCAAGCAAATGAGCAACAAGAGAAAAAAGATGTAAAAGATTTATATGCTAGGTAAATGGATTTTTTTCCTCGGAGAACATTCTCAATCTCAAAACTTAACGTATCTCCCACTTTACTTGAAGAGTACTTTTTGGCTTCCACGTAGGATATTTCACCTCCCATTATAATTTTAGCGACAAAAGTATTCATTCTTAGAAATGCCCGATGTTAAAAATACTTTTCCTCTTTTTTCCTAATGCAGATTCTCGCGAATGCTCATGTTCAAGGAGGCCACTTACTACCATATTTCTTTCATTCTTCTTTCAACAATGCCACAAGCCTCAGCTTCGGGAGGATCTCATAAAGCTGTCAGTGGTGGAATTGTAGGGAGAACCGTGTGGCAAAAAAGCGTAACAGGAGACTAATAAACTTCGCACGGAATCCAATATCTGAATAACTCCGCGGCTTACGGCGTGCTTCGCTGTTTTTCTTCCTTTCCTTCTTGTGTACCTTGTCCTGCTGCCGTGCGAAGTAGTCGCCTTATTAAGCACCATCTGAATAAACCGCCAAAAACCCTCCCAGTCCTCGTGTTATAGGTTAATCTCGCCGGGGAAATACCCATTTCTATGTATCTTTGTTGCGCCTGTACCTCCTTTACCCTCGATTATTTACTCCTTGCATATTGTATTTTATATTAAGGAGTTTTCTTTCTGCTTTCTCTGTTTTTTATAGTCACCCAGATCGTAAATATTTGACTCAGTTTTATTGCTGACCCTTGAACCCGTAGCTTTTAAAAAGGAGGCGAAATAGACCGGGTGAAATATTATTAACAGTATTATTACGATGGGGAATTATTTCTCGTAAACTTTATGAAATAATTGCTGACATTTTTATTATGTTATTATATCGGTACTGTCTTTAGCATATTTGATTCGGGTTTTAATTAAAAATTAAAAACTGCGTACTTTAGAATGAGCGTTCAACGATTTTTACTACTCTGCTTTTTTTTAAAGATTACTGGTTGACTTAAATTCTAAACGATGTTGGATTGGCACTTGTGAGTTATTCTCCACTTTGTTGGTGACCTGGTGAATAATCAGGACAATGTCATTGTTAATTATCAACTGTTGTGACAAGGAAAACGTTTGGTGATGCCTTATCTAAAATAGAACATCCGGTAGATTTTTATGTTTCTAGAAAGGTAATGAAAGAACAGATCCAATGATCCATATATGGGCATACTTTAACAACAATAAAGATTATAGTAATCTTTACTTGGTCAGGAAGCAATTGCAAAATTGCTTCCTGTGATATCACGGTTATTTAAACAGCTACAAACTATTTAAAACAATAATTATAAAATATATAGGCTATCGTCAGCATTATGTGCAATAAGAAGAATGGTAAAAATAGCTAGAGATGAAGCAGTAAAAGCAACTTACCTTTTAGCTCTATTCCCTTAAACTACAGAGTCCTTTTCTGTGGTATAACACCGGAGGTCAAGTAATTTTTTCTATAGAAGAAAGTCATTCGAGCTTTGAACAACTTGAAACATAATGAATCCTATAGAAATTATTTTAAATAAGAAAACATACTTACCATGATATCAAAGGACACTAAAGTATCGGCACATATCGCATCATACAAGTTATAAATTAATTAGTCCGGAACAGCTGTTTCGAGAATGCATTCGGTCATACGGTTGATAATGAGGATCCACGCATCCTCCTAATAACTTTTGTGGTGCCGAGTGTGCCGTGTAGTGTTGTTTGCCATACTACCCGATAGTCCTTGCTATCACTATTGACTATGATACCAGTTTATACACTAGGAACGATTTGCTACGTACATTTTAATGGAATACAGTCTTAGAATTCATTATCACACGCTCTCCGAATTCCAGAAGGCGATAGATTATTGGGGTGCTAAGTAGTATAACGATTTACCCCAAGAAATAAAAAGATTAGCACCTGTTTAATTCAGAAAAACATGTAAGGTTGTAAGAGTTCCGCAGGGACCTGTCTTAGGGCCGCTTTTATTTTTAGTTTATAGCAAACTTCTGTTTATAGCTTTGATGTACAGTTTATGTCGTACGCTGACGTCATAAATTTAGTAACAAAAGTCACTAATTTCTTTGGATTTGATGTTAACAGTCGAAAGTTAATGATTAGTGTTCGGCTGATGGTCTTACATTAAAGCAACAAAAGATAGATTAGATAATTTTAATAATAATACTCATAATAATAGTAATAATAATAATAATAATAGTTTTTATAGTCCGACGGCTACCAGTTACAGGACAACAATATACAAAACAAAAAATACGTACAATAATAGAAAAATAATAATTGAAGAGAAAACAGAAAACAAAAATACACTCAAAAATCATTAATTTTGCTGAAAAGCGCATCATCATATAGTGTGTCGGTTACCCGGTACATAGAAGTAATGGGGGAAAAGGATAACAAACTAGTTCGAGGTATGGTAAGGGAGAAAGTAGAAGGAGAACGTGAAGATGTGCGAGGAACTAGAAAAGATACAGAAGCTAGTAAGTCATTCACGTAGAGATTGAATAACAATGGACCCAAATTGGAGCTCTGCGGAGCACCCGAAGACGGAGTTAACTCCAAGGATTTAAATCCGTTGTAGAAGACATAATTGCTTCTGTTGATCAAATAGGACTTTAGAAGTCGAATAACTGATGGACTGACACCAAATGCGGAGCATTTATGAAGTAAAACACTGTGATTTAATGTGTCGAATGCTTTATTGAGGTCTGTGTATATCACGTCCACCTGTCCCTGCGCGTCAAGTTGCTGGCTGATAAATTGGGTGATCGACACAAGATTGGTAACTGCTGACCTTCCACGTACGAAACCATGTTGATGTGGTGAAATATAAGGTTTTGTGTGATGATATATGGAGGAGAATAAAACACTTTTGTAGATCTTGGAAAAATTAGACAAAATCGAGATTAGTCTATAGTTATCCACTACATTCTTCTCTCCCTTCTTGAAAACCACAGAGTGGGAAAGATACAGGTCCGAATGCAGCAGTTGATTATAATCCACAGTGGTTCGGCCAAAATGTGGCAAGCACTACGTACAAGGCAATTAGGAATTAAGTCATCATCTTCAGAAACAACAGATAATGTAAAAGGAATACAGTTGGTGTGAATATCTACTATAATCAAATTTACCACAAGGAAGGTAAGATGAACTGAATTTATGAGCAAAGGCGTTGATAATTCCTTGGGGAGATTCCAGGTCCGAATCATTGTAGATTAATGTTTTCGGAAGTCTCGTTGAACCACGCTTTGCTTGCAGAAGTTTGAACATTGCTTTTGGATCATTAATGACCGTTGTTTCTACATGGTTAAGGTATTGGGAGTAAGCCAAAAACATTTCATCTTTGCAGAGTTTTCGGAGTCGTTTAAAATGATTCAGATAGTATAAATCTTGAGTAAAATCCATCGACGTTTATAATACTCCTTTAGTTTCAGATTAGAAATAGTAATCCTACTGAACCAAGGCGGATAACGTGATTGAATAACGTGACTGAATATTTAAAGAATTTTGAAAGAAGCAGACAATCTAAAAGATGCTTCGTCGGTATAACCCTATATACTAAATTGTTATGGTTGCCCAATACTGATAGTATTGCTGTTCAGCTACTATTTAGTACGTAATCTTTCCGGCTTAGCGCCTAAGAGCGTCTTAATATCTGCTTATTATGCTCATATAAATTCGCGATTCGCCTATCGTATCCTGGCATAAGGTCACTCAGCTGCAACAAGTAGAATTTTTTCTCTGCAACGACGTGTTGCTAAAGTTATTGAAGATTTGGTTTATAGAGAAGAATGCAAAGAGGAATTCATTAAGTGAGGAACCCTTACCTTTCCATCTTTATATATGTTTAAATGTTTACTACATGTCAAACGTAATATTTGCTCCTATCGAACATCAAAGCACAACTCTATTACAACATTTCCACGTATAATATTTGCGTGGATTACAAAAGATTGTCCAAAACTCAAACGGATTCGGAATATTTAGCCTCAAAAATGTTTTAGGAAGCTGAAATCACTAGAAATTTAAATTATAAGTCTATATAAAAAAATTCTTACTGGGGAAAGCAAATATAAATGAAATTAATATTGTTTAATCTTGTTTTATCCCCTTTTGATTTGTGCAAACATTACTGTATCTTAATGCACCAATAAGTCATTATTATTATTACTTTGAACAGAAATAAGCTTTGGAAACAATTTAGAATTCTAAATCATAAAAAGAAATCAACAAATAACATCAAAAAGCACGCTGAATAGTAAAGGTTCTCCAAGAAGCAACGACTGCGATATCTAATTTAGAACTTCGTAACATTCAAATTCGAAAACTTAATTCGTAACTTAATGCACATAGTTTCTGCAGTAAATACAGTATAATTTTCTTAACTTTGAAGTAATTCGAGCACCAGTCCTTCTAAAACGCTGACTAAATCGAGCTTGCTTCTAATATTGGGTGCACAAATATAGAACGGGTCGAATTTATCAACACCTAATTAAGTAGAACAAACAAACTTCGCTATACGGTTTGAATGCGAACATTAATTATTTGGATTGGAAACTTTCGCGCAGCTCAAATTAGTGTAGCGTCCATTTTAGCTGAGGCGACTTTAATGCTCGAGACGTCTTATTCCTTTTCCGGCTATTAGCTTGCAGAACTATCACTATCTGTTCAAGAAAGTTTCAACTTTTCGATTTAGCAAGCTTTCGAATACGAATTAAGGCACTTTAAAGTTTCTTAAAATTGCAACACCAAGAAAAATAACAACAAAACATCATTGACTACATACAACACACATTCCAAAGGTATTCAGGAACTGTATCAGTCATAAAATTCTTTGTTGATATGAAAAAGATCTTTGACACAATGTTTAAAACCAACTTGGAATTCAAGTAAGAGAACAGAATATCACCAAATTATACCTGATGGATACAAAATAAGATACTCAAGTAAAGAAAAAAGAAAGTAAAAGTTTAAATGGAGAACACGAAACCCAGGGAGGAAACCTATCACCATTGCTGTATATTATTTACACAAATGATACATTTAATGTCAAAATTAGATAAGCATAGTCTTCCAACTGTTCTAAATATTGCTTGCATAATTTTGAAGTGTGTTTTGGGTCATTGCCTTGTTGGAATACAAAATTCTGACCCAAAATTCTTATACCAGAAGGTATTGCATTTTCCTCCAAGATAATATGCATTGAAATATTTGCCAGTAAACCAACCCCAAATCATTATCGAACCACCGCCGTGTTTGATGGTAGAAACTGTGCATTGCTCTAGTGCACGTTCACCTACAGATCTTCTTATAAACACTCGTTTTCGCGAGCCGAAAATTTCGATGTTCACGTGCCCATTGTAACCTCTTTTCCTTACTAATTTGGCGAAGCAAGAGCTTTCGCATCGCAATTCGTCCGTGAAGGCCGGTTTTTTGCAAACGGTGTTTAAGAGTGGGCACGCTAATCGGCTTCGGAAGTACAGTATCGATTTCTGGAGCTGTTTTTCTTCTATTTCGCTTGCTGGACATCACGATTGCAATATCTTGAACCGATATTGTTGCCCTTGGTCTAGCACTTCGTATTTTATTGGAAATTCGTTATAAAATTGCCAAAATGGTATCCAAGGATACTCCCGAACCCACTAAGAATTGAAAAATTTAATTTAAGTTAGACAATTTAACAATTTTCCCAAAATGTATTGAAGTTAGGGGAGATTATATTTGAAAATAAAAATTGTTATACTTTACTTAGTTTATTTTTTTCTATGTACCTCGTAGCAATAAAGATATAACACGATTACTCAAATATTTGAAGTCTAAAATTCTAACGTAATAGTTAAAAAAAGTTTACACAAAAGCATTCTTCTTCAATTCTGTGCCATTCACAGTAATGTACATTCTGTTGCTGTTGAAACTGACTACTAAAAAGAAACAATGTGTGTCTGCTGTAAGGAAAAAACTAAAAGCTGAAAGTTATTATATCATTACGAATTTAATACTTCAAGGTCTCTTATGTTACCAATCAATTATCAAATGAATTAATTTTAAACATGTATCATTTCGATGTAAACAGATGATACAATGTGATGTAAATTATAAATTATATGTTTATATTTCTAAACTCCCATTCCCTAGACAAAAAAAGATTAAAGATTGAACGTTTTAAATATACCTACCGAAACAAAATTTTCACTATATTATTCGACATTTTTATTTGTTTCTAATATAACACGATGTTATTATTTTTCTTACAGAATTATATGTACAGGAATGATTCAACTTTTAACATTATCTTCTTACAGTATTCGCTTTTATAGCACATGCATTGTATTAAATTATAGGTGTGGATGTACAACCATTAAAGCTACTGCCATGTTGACAATTCATACGCTAGTTTACGTTAGCTTTAGTAATTTATGGCTCTATTTTCATTAGACGTTGCTTGTGTGAACTCGCTTGCCGTAAATTACTCATATTACTAGTAAATCACTAGAAAAATACACTGGAAAGTGGATATTATGGCTTACACGCCTACATTTTTTAATGTTACATTAATAGCAGTTCCTGATTGCAGTGTTGACTGCACGTGTTACTTTATCAAATTTATTAGGTTTAGAACATGTTACTCTGTTTTGGAACAACATGTGTTTGAAACAGATCCGAAAAATTATTTGAATTAATATTGCTATTAACGATATACAAGTGTCTTAGAGAGCTTTGCACCTTTCGTTCTAATTTTGCTCAACTATAATAATAATAATAATAATAACAATAATAATAATAATAATAATAATAATAATAATAATAATAATAATAATAATAATAATAATAATAATAATAATAATAATAATAACAATTTGTTTCCAACGACTTACAAAAAGTATAGGAAATGGTCCAAAGACACACACAATAGAAACACAAATACAACAGTAATAACACTAAAAAAATCACCAGTTTTCTCAACTAACTTTATTTAGAACTTAAAACTACATTTATTGGAAATTCATGTATGGAAAATTGTATCATATATATGTCGCCCATTTTGCCGCTAGCACGCCATCTAAAAATCTAAGACATCTAAGCGATGTCTTAGATTTGCATTAGGTTTGTGCATAACTCAAGAGTAATGGCGTCAATCTCTTTCTGGATATGATTTTTTAGTTGAATCAAATTTGCTGGGGCGTTATTATAAACTCGACTCTTAAGATAGCCGCGCAAAAAAGTCGTTTGTAGCCAAGTCCGGCCTTCTTGGTGGACAGTTGACGTCGCCTCTTCTTGATGTTAATTTATCCGGAAACCATTCTCTTCTTGATAAGTGTCAGTAGCCCCTTGTACCACACTATCATTAATTTATAACTGCTTGCACGGCATAGCCCAAAATTCATGATCATTGCGGCGTAGACTGTCAGCTAATGCAGTAACTGTTACCTTTATTCACAAGATAGCCGTTATGCCTCTGGAATATCGCTCCGCAGACGTAAATTTAGACTAGCAATGGAGTTGTGTTCGGTGATTCTTGCGACCAATAAAACAATTTTGCTAGGTTGATTAACCATGCCAGATGACGATGGCCTCATTAAAAGAAATCCTTATAAGCGTCAAATCTTGCAACATTTTGGTTGAAACGTACAATCGTATAATATCATTCCTTTAACTGCCTAATGTAACAAAGGGTGAGTTTCAAGCGTTCTGAGTAAACATTATGATGTGGGTAACCGAAACCTGATTTATTGCGTGATCGGCGTTTGGTTTGTTAATTCCCCGCCGCAAACATTAATTTATAAGTCATCCTTACGTTTTTATAATTGAGTTTCTATTATTCTAACAGATTTTTTTCTTGCTAATTGGCAATGAAGTATAAGTTTATCAAACCTTTGCATTGAAGCAATGTCTCAAGGACCTACTTTGCTTGTTCTTTTTTGTTAGCCATATATCATTATATAAACCGTTTTAATGCAAGTTTTGGTGATTTGATTATATCCATATGTATCCACTGGTTCTTTTGGAATTTCCTAAATGTTTAATAGGTTATATTCATAGAAAAAACCTTTTATCAGTCAAACGCCTAGAAAAAATTTTGAAGCCTTGTGTAAAGAATAAAAGGGTTTTACATGTTTCTCATATTATAAAAGAGGAACATATTCAGTTCAATGGGCTTGAATGAAAATACTTTTTATTTATTTTTGGGCCATCAGAATTAAATTCAGAGAATCCGTAATGACTTTTATGAGATGATTTTCAATTTTATGTTCAATTTTGAATTCGTAAAATGAGTAATTGATAACCGTGGAACACCAAAAGCTATTAGCCAAGTTTTGTGTTCAGAATTAGTGCTTGTAAATTCCAGATGAATTATTATTATGCAGGGGTTCTGTATACATCTATTTCTTTTTACTATTATGTTTTAATATTCTATAGTTACTAAAGTTCCGAGGCAAGATATGCCGGTTGTGCCTTTTGGAGGATATCGCTACGGCAAATGAAGTTTAAGGTTATGTAATGGGTTTTGATGTCTTTATGATGTCTTGGGCCAAAACAATTTATCGCTGTATTGACCAATGCGTGAAGTGCAATTAAAAGAAAATTTCTTCAAGGTCAGTTCAAATTTCCAACATTGTTGGCCAAACGTAGTATAGCTTTCATTCTTATTCCTGCCTTGTTTAAAAGTGTTGTTAGTTTGAAAAGTTTTGTTTCATGCAAATTTTGTCAAAGAATGAGCTAGTAACTTCCTCTCTATCCATTTGGTTATCTAACAAAAGTGTTTCTAAATATTCCAAAGTTAAATCAACTGGAACACTAGGGAACAATGAACTTACGTCAAACGAAACTAAATTTCTTTGTCAGTAAGCTCAATGTCCTTAGTTTTTTCAATGAACTCGTAAGAATTTTTAATAGCCAAATCCGGAAATTGTACAGGTAACTGGTTCAATTTGTCAGATAACCACCTGGAAAGTAAGTAAGTTGGACTGTTGATATTCGAAACAATGGGTCTCATGCTTTTTCCGGGCTTGTGTATTTTAGGTAAACAATACATCCTAGGTAGTACTGGGTTTGATACCGTTAGTCTAAATCTTAAATTGTCGCTAATGACAGCCTTACATTCTAACATGGTCTTTTGGTTTCTGTAATCATTTTAGACAAAGGATTTTTTGATAATTTTGAATAAGAACTTTGTGACAAAGTGGTGTTGACTCGACTAAAATAATCTTCTTTGTCTAGGATGACTACAGTGTTACCCTTGTCGGATTTTAAATAAAAACAATTTTGTTTTTTAGTCTTCTAGCAATGATTTGATCTTTTCGTGCAATGTCAGGTGCATTCCTTTGTATATTTTCAAAAATTTGACTTTTACAAGCGGTACGAATAAAATTTTTTGTGTTATCATCAAAATTACTGATCGCGTTTTCTATGCTAACTATAATTTCTTCAACCGGAGACTTATTAAATTTTAGCTTATATTTCAAATCTTTGTTTAATAAGTCGATTTCTTCTTTGCTAAAAGACTCATGTGACTCGTTTTTTTAACTAAAGCAGTTGGGTTAATTATCTCAGAAGGTTTCGGTTTGTTAGTGGTGACTAATTTGGAAAACTTTTTCTTGAGAACCTTTTCTTTATCTGAAACTTTCTTAGCAATAACGTCTTCAATCCTGTTGAGATAATTAATCCATTCAAAATATTCTAAAATACATAGGTTGTTACAAAGTTGTAAATGTAAACTATATGCTTCTAACTCTAGTTGACTAATTTTAAAATACTGATACTTAATTTCTGAATTTAACCAACAACTTTTGGCCGAAGAAATAGCTCTATTAGCCGAACTTGATTTACTCTTGCAGTTAATTTGATATGTGGCTAGTAGCCCCATCTTGCTGGAACCACTACTAGTCATTCAAATCATCAAATTCTTGGAGGGCAGGCCCAAAAAATTCATGGATCATTGCGGCGTACCTGTCAGAATTTGCAGTAACTGTTTGTCCGTTGTTATTTTCACAAGAGTATGGCCCGGTTATGCCTCTGGAGGATATCGCTCCGCAGACAGTAACTTTAGGACTATGTAATGGAGTTTGATGTTTCTTCTGGTGATTTTCTTGCGACCAATAACGACAATTTTGCTTGTTGATGTAACCATGCAGATGAAAATGTGCCTCATTAGAAAAGAAAATTCTCTTAAAGTCGTCAAATCTTTCCAACATTTGGTTGGCAAACGTCAATCGTATAGAATAATCAATTTCCTTTAATTCCTGCACTAACTGAGTTTTAAAAGGGTGTAGTTTCAAGTCGTTTCTGAAGATGCGAAAAACATGTATGATGTAGCGGTAAAACCGAAGCCTGTTTTTGCGCTGATCGGCGTGGATCTTGTACCACTGCACCGCAAACATGGTCAATTTTATATTACGTTTTCAGTTTCTCTATCTAAATATAAACTTACGTAATATGAGTTTTCTATGTCTATTTCTAACAGATTTTTATAATCTTGTCCTAGATTGGCAAGATGTGAAGGTATACAGCCTTAGTCAAAAGTATTTGCCACTTGGAAGCAATGTCCAAACGCAGGACACACGTTTAGCTCTTGTCTCTTTTATTTTGAATATTAGACATATGCATCATTATATAAAACCGTTAGAAGTATAAATTGCAACGTTTCTGGTGTTTGATTTTGGCAAAGGTTGATATTCAGTACTGAATTCCCTCTATATTTTTGAACGTGTTCCGATACTATGTCTAAATAGAGTTAAGTATGCATAACAAAATACCTTTTATATCCAGACAAAACGCAACGATAGAAAAAAATCTTGATTGTTGTAAAAAAAATAAGGAAGTGGGTTTGTGCTGGGTTTCGAAATGCATATTAATTAAAGAAGGAAACATATTCATTACATTAGGGGCTGGAGATGAAGAATGACTTTTTTTTGTATTTTTTAAGGGCAGGTCAGAATTCAATTGAAGATAGATTTCCCAGAATGACTTTTTCTACTGACGAAGTAACAATTTTGCATTAATTTATATGTTTCAAATTCTTCGGAATCGGAAACATGACGTATTATATGATATATGTGGAATATCACCACAAACTATTTTAGAACCATATCTGTTCCTTCTGTAGACTTAACAGAAATTAGTGCTTCGTCAATATATTTCCAGATGACACGTTATTATTATTGCAGAGGAAGATAATATTGTAATTACATCGTTATTGATACGATTTCTACAATGAATTACTGGTTTGGTGAGAATAATCTAAAGTTAATAAAGTTTCCAATGCAAGAGTATGGCCCGGTTATGCCTCTGGAGGATATCGCTCCGCAAATAGTAACTTTAGGACTATGTAATGGAGTTTGATGTTTCTTCTAGTGATTTTCTTGCGACCAATAACGACAATTTTGCTTGTTGATGTAACCATGCAGATGAAAATGTGCCTCATTAGAAAAGAAAATTCTCTTAAAGTCGTCAAATCTTTCCAACATTTTGTTGGCAAACGTCAATCGTATAGAATAATCAATTTCCTTTAATTCCTGCACTAACTGAGTTTTAAAAGGGTGTAGTTTCAAGTCGTTTCTGAAGATGCGAAAAACATGTATGATGTAGCGGTAAAACCGAAGCCTGTTTTTGCGCTGATCGGCGTGGATCTTGTACCACTGCACCACAAACATGGTCAATGTTTTAATTAGTGCCCACACTTCATGGGGGTCCAGGAGGGCGAATGTTTACAGTCGAACCACCTTCATTAAGTTTCTGTACCCAGGATTTGCTTAGATTGGTACGAAGTGCTTCATTGACGTTGCGAAGAGCACAACGAGCACAAAACCGACGCCGAACTGCGATGTAAGAATGATTTAATTAATAAAAACTGCGAACACAAAACGTACATTGTTGGACATCAAACCGTTCCAGTGTGACATATGTTAATTCTGACAAAACTTCCAAGGCTTGCTTTACTCATTACAAAAAGTCAGGCAATTATACCTCAAGAAATTTTAAAACTATAAATAAAATAAAAGTGTAAAACTTTCTGATACACCTTGTATGATCCTAGAAGCTCATACTGCCTTAAAGGTAATTTCCTAACATATTTCATTAAGGTCGATCCAAACAAAGAGGTATCAATTCTATTGTCAGACTTCCTCAAGCTCATATCTTCTGATATTGCGAAATTGAAACAAGGATCTTCAACCCGACACCGTTCCAGTTACTTTGTTTCCACGATTCCAATATGTTCGTCTCAAAAAACGAACAAATATCCATTTTATCAATTCAGTATTTGCGATTCTCCTTTTTCAGTTCGAAACTAGAAAATTGCGCGGCTGCGTTTCAAGCGCATGCAAAAGATGCATACCGTTAGCTTTTTTCTCGGTGTTGGGTAAAAGGAAATCTCGTAAAAATCACGATTCCAAAGCATACGGGAAGAGTATATTCAGGGCGAACTGATTAAGCGAACAGCCAACGCCATCTCTCCTGAGACGACGATAAAAAGGAACAAAATAGTAAATAGAGGTCAGGGTAGCTCAGCAGTTCTAATATTGCCGTATTAAGATGTTATAATGGAAAATGATTTACCCTCAGTGAATCCTTAAAAGTGCAAGTTGCAAAGTTAGGAGGACGACAAATCCGATGTTGGGTCAAATAGAAATCGTATACAATGTGTCCCCGGATTAACGCAGGTAATGCAGACAGAAAATTATTGAGTTGAAATCTCATCTTTTGGGGTTCAGCCATACTTGAATAGTAAGTAACTTATGGCATAATTTTATTGCTGATAAGTCGAGTAAATTTTGGAAATTTACAAAAAAGGAATTTTTCAATTACTAAAATGCATTTTCTGTAGGAGGTACAATAAAAGGGTTATTAAAAAACAATGTACAGTGTAATAAATTAGGCTAGTACTTTGAAAATTCAACTCAATAATTTCCTGTCTGCCTTACCTATCCGTGCGTTATTCCAGGGATACACTGTGTGAGTGTCCCAACTTTCTGGAATTATCAAATTCCGTATATTGCGTAGACAATGAAAAACTTAACTTCTCTAACATAATATACACTACCGTCCATGGAAGTTCGGGCAAGCAAAAAAATGTACAGAAGTCAATGAAAATAAGAGAAATACTAAATGGCCATGTATTTAATACTTACTTACATGATTTTACATATTTTCAAACACAAATTTATTAAAAAGAAAAAGTTAGTGTAATACAAATAATTTAAATCCGATTTTCACCGAAAAATCCATCTTTTGCCTTTAGAACTGCTGCCATTATTCTCGGCATCCAATTCACTAATTTTGCTAATGTTTCATTGGACAAGCTTGTCCATACCTCCTGGAGAATGGTCCACAAATGTTCCTTCGGTTTTGAACACTTTTTCCTAACACATCGGTCTAATTCTTCCCATAACAACTCTATCGGGTTCAGATCGGGGGACTGCGGCGGCCATTCCATAATTTTTATGGTTCTTTCATTTTCTTCTTGCTGCAGGTAATCTGTGCACAATTTAGATTTATGTTTGGGGTCATTGTCCTGCATAAATTCAAATCCACGACCAATTAATCGGACTCCTGACGGTATGGCATTTTCCTCCAGGATTTTCCGATATTCTTCTTTTTTCATTATGCCCTCAATTTTGAGCAAGTCCCCTGTTCCGATTAAGGAAAAACAACCCCAAACCATTACAGATCCGCCTCCATGCTTCACCGTAGGAACTATACACTCCCGTAACATTCTTTCCCCTCTTGATCTGGGTACGAAAACTCTCCGTCTATTTCCAAAAACCTCAAACTTGGATTCGTCAGTTCACAAAACGTTTCTAAAATCGTCCACTGTCCAATCTCTGTGAGCTTGTGCCCATTTCAGTCGTTTTAGCCTATTTCCTCTTCGGAGTAACGGTTTTCGACAAGCCACTCGCCCATGCAACCCAGCCCCTTTCAGCCGACGTTTCACAGTACTCACAGAAACTTTGGAATCTCGCTCATTATTGAATTCTGCAGCAATTTCCGTTGCTGTTAGTCTACTATTGCGCTTACTAATTAATTTTATTCGTAAATCTTCCGCAGGAGTCATTTTTCTTGACGGTCCTGGCCGATTACGATCTTGCATGTCATCGGTTGTCTTAAATCGAACTATAGTATTAGGTACTGTAGATTTTTTTATTTTTAATTTATCCGCAATCCGTCTTTCTGCGTACCCTTCCTGATGCAAGGTAATAATAGCAGATCGTTTTGAAATAGCTAGAAGCTTTCCACGGGGCATTTTAAGCAGTCAAACCGAAATTACTTTATTTTTCACTTGCACGACCACAGATACTTTCATAATAATAATCTCTTCAGAACTACTGCGTTTACAAATGTTATAATACTTTATAAAGGATATACGAATATTTCCAGGTAACACGAGTGAATCAGCTAACCCTCCTAGGGATTATTATAAAGCTTTATTGTCACTGTAATTATTGGGGATTTCCAACATAATTATATATTTTATGATAACGGTCTTATAATAGACAAATACTACCTGGAAATTGGTAAAAGGCTTCCAGAAAAGGTTAGTTTTAATAATTCCTCACAGAAATGTATATTTAATTTTAAAATTTTTTCCTAAACAGTTAATATAATTTGTCAGCTTGCCCAAACTTCCATGAACGGTACTGTACGTGATCATCCAAAAATATTTTCGTATATATATAGGATAATTGACAAGTTTCCAACCAGGCAGCTACTTTATTATTTTAAATGGAACGCCCTGTATGTTATTACGTTTTCAATTTCTCTATCTTAATATAAACTTACGTAATATGAGTTTTCTATGTCTATTTCTAACAGATTTTTATAATCTTGTCCTAGATTGGCAAGATGTGAAGGTATACAGCCTTAGTCAAAAGTATTTGCCACTTGGAAGCAATGTCCAAACGCAGGACACACGTTTAGCTCTTGTCTCTTTTATTTTGAATATTAGACATATGCATCATTATATATAACCGTTAGAAGTATAAATTGCAACGTTTCTGGTGTTTGATTTTGGCAAAGGTTGATATTCAGTACTGAATTCCCTCTATATTTTTGAACGTGTTCCGATACTATGTCTAAATAGAGTTAAGTATGCATAACAAAATACCTTTTATATCCAGACAAAACGCAACGATAGAAAAAAATCTTGATTGTTGTAAAAAAAATAAGGAAGTGGGTTTGTGCTGGGTTTCGAAAAGCATATTAATTAAAGAAGGAAACATATTCATTACATTAGGGGCTGGAGATGAAGAATGACTTTTTTTGTATTTTTTAAGAGCAGGTCAGAATTCAATTGAAGATAGATTTCCCAGAATGACTTTTTCTACTGACGAAGCAACAATTTTGCATTAATTTATATGTTTTAAATTCTTCGGAATCGGAAACATGACGTATTATATGATATATGTGGAATATCACCACAAACTATTTTAGAACCATATCTGTTCCTTCTGTAGACTTAACAGAAATTAGTGCTTCGTCAATATATTTCCAGATGACACGTTATTATTATTGCAGAGGAAGATAATACTGTAATTACATCGTTATTGATACGATTTCTACAATGAATTACTGGTTTGGTGAGAATAATCTAAAGTTAATAAAGTTTCCAATGCAAATGCCATGATAGCTAAAAAAATCAACTTCGGATCACACTAGATTTCCTGGCCTACAAATAAATAGTTTGTCCACTTTATTCAAGCGAAGCTTTCAATATGGGTGTTACAGTTATTCAAACAATTTTCTGGAGCGGAGCAAGTGCAAACAAAAATCTTTTCTATCTACTGTTAGCGTTCACAAACATTTCCAGATAGCGAGCAGAAATAAAAGCAGATGGTAGTTTCATTTCGCATCTGCATCATTCTTCAAAATATGCATAGCATATAATAGGCGGCCTAGAACTTCTCACATATCTGTGCGTTGCAAAGTCGCGTTGTTTGCGTTGTAATGTTTGCAAGTTCACGCTGAAAAGAACAAAGCATGGGTAAAGCGCGACGAACCGCAAAAAGATATGTGCGTTTTGTAGATACGTACAGTTACAGCGTATAAATAGTTCTAGTATAGTAGTAACAGTTGGACGGACCGAAGATAGGAAACCGCCAATTGTTAATGCTTTTGTGGGAATGCTTGTTTGTCGCCTAAATTAAAAAAATAACCATTACCTTACAATCCAAAAACATTTTACCATGAAATTGAACAAACTCATAGAAAAATATCCCCATTTTTCACAAAATTTATGTGATATTTCCCGACATTCAATTACTTTCTCTTAAAAGGTGCAAGCTACTACAGCAATGCATACCATGAAAATGACATATGTCATTGAGAAACTATAACCTTTTTGTATGTGTTTGACATATTTACAAACACTATATTATTTTGGAGTGTAAAGATCGACTAAAATTTCCGTTAATTCCACACCCGAATACAATGAATGATTTCGTATCATGTCCCCATATAATGAACTGCGTCGGCAAGTTGGTCAATACGGAACGGGTTTTAAAGAACAAAGAAACGTTCGTGTACTATTTCGCCTCCTCGTCTTGTGCGGGTCAGAAAACATTACTACAAACGCTCAAAGAGATTTATCATGAAGTGAAAGACAGGAAAATTCCAATGGAGATCATTTACATATCGTCTGACAGGGACCCGGAAATCATGTTGAAACACTTCCGACATTATCATCATGGTTGGTATGCTTTGCCGGCAAATGCTGCGGTTGTTGGCGAATTGCATATACAGTACAACGTCACCTACGAGCCGCAGATAATCGTCGTTACCAAACAGGGGGTAATTGTTACTAAAACTGGATTGGCCGAGGTGGAGGAATTTGGAATCAACGTGATTATCAAATGGATGACTTCGGATATCGAATACTAAGTTTAAAATTTAGTATAACGTAATTTTTTTGACATATAGCTTCAATACAATAAGGTCTAACAACATAAAATGTAGATCAGTTAATTCTGCATGAATGTAGAGGAATGTGGAATACAAGGGTACGTGGCATAAAAACCCAGTCTATTTTTTAAAATGAATTAGGTATGTTACGTGGTAGGTGCCATAAATTCTCGGCCTGATATAGAAAAATAAACTTGGTCAAATATAACAATTTTTATTTTTCAATATAATATCCCCTAACTTCAATGCATATAGTACAACAATCAATTAATAATTCTATAACTTTAAAGTTTTTCCTTTAAAATGTTGTATTACAGCTGCTTGCAACTCACTACCGTCCTTAAAACGATTCTTTTTTGGATAGAGGATCGTAATACAGAACCATTGTTTCATTTCCTACGGCAATGTACTCCAAAATCGGTTTCTGGTCGTCTCCACACATATTTAAAAACGAGCGCGCACATTCGACCCGACGTTCACGTTGGAGATCAGAAAGAAGATGCGGCACCCATCTTGCATTAATCTTGTTCATATCCTAATGGTTATGGAGAATTCGGCGAATACTTACTTCAGAAATGTTAGACATCACTTCTAATTCCTTCACTTTCAAACGGCGATCTGCCAATACCACTTCTTCAATAACAGAAATGTTTTGAGGCGTTATTACATAGTTCAATTGGCCGACCGGGGCGCTCATCATCTTCAAGGGATTTTTGTCCCAAACGGAAACATTTTACCCACTTTTTTACAGTGGAATATGAAGGAGATAAATCACCATAAACGCCGTCTAAACGTTGTTTAATGTGATTAGGCGTATGTCCTTCTTTTGTTAAAAGTTTAATGACCGCGCTATACTCAATTTTCGTTACTAGAGATATTTTCATAGTCACGTTGTCTGGCTGGCTACTAAAAACTACTACTTTTCGGCTCGTGTTATATATTGTGTAGGCACATGTGCAACTATGACGCAACGGAGTGAACATGCTCGAATCTGTATAAGCTTGTCAGGCTGAGAATTTATGGCACCTACCTCGTACCATTTGTGTAGTAACTGAAGTATATTAGACTTTACGCTACTATCGAACTATGCTATTAACGTTCGGGCACAGGCCTGCACTTTTTTGGTTGTGTCATGTTTTTCAACTTTTGATGATTGATTCCTATGTATTTTTTTGCGCTGAATCCGAAAATGACCTTACTTTTTTTCCATCACGTTAGAATTTGAAATATGAGACATATTGAAATGGTTTTTTTCTTATAAAATGTATTATTTTTTGGCTTATTCTATGCAATATTATAGCTAAGCAGTTGAAGGGGCTGATCAGACGTAAGTCACGAATCAAACCGTTTAGTTCAGATTGTGAAAAAAGTTGTGGTACAGAATTGCCAGGTTTGTACTCCTCTGTGTTATCTTCGGTTTCGTCACTTGAATCACTTTCCGAACCATCTACTTCAGGTAAATTTGGTGGTGGAGTAGGCACTGGTACGTCTGGACCATTAGGGACAGGGCGTAAAGCCGATGGCAAATTTGGATAGACAATTTTCTTTTTATTCTTTAAATTGAAACCATGAACACCGGTTGAAAAAAAGTAAAAAACTTCGCTGTGATTTTGTGGCTCTCGCCATACCATCGGAACTCCAAATCTTAAAGCAGGTTGTCCACCCTTTGACCACCGTCTAAGTCCTTCAATTCACGTATAGCGAACATAGTGGGGTGCCCAAGTTTTGTCTTGATCTCCTACTTTTACAGTGAAATACGCGAGAAAAACTTACCGAACGAAAGTTGTTACATTTCTTTTTTGTCTTTCCACCATCAACTCACCACAAATGTAACAAAATGAATCTGGGCACTTTTTGCAGCCTCTTGGAGCCATTTAGAAAACTGTATGTTTGCTTTTTAGCGCATATCTGCTGACAAAAACACTTCTGATCGCGGAGGACACGTACGAATAAGCTAACGCGACAGCACTAACTGTTGAGATTTACAACACGTTTAATGTAAATAGTGCTGCTATCTGCCGGTTTATGATGAAAATGTTGCGTTTTCATAATAAACCGGCTCATAGCAGCACTTTCAATGTTACATGTCGATTCCACTTATGAACTAAGCATTAATGAAAATAAATAAATGGAAAACGTAATAAAATAGATATTTAAGCTAATTTTGTGGCGGCTTTCATTAAATTTTTAGGGGTCAATGGACCCCCTGCCCTCCTCATCAGACCCCTCAACTGCTTAGCTATAATATTGCATAGGATAAGCCAAAAATTATAAATTTTATAAGAAAAAAGCCATTTTAAGTCTGTCATTAAGTCTCATATTTTCGATATTTTTCGGCATATTACATATTTTTAAAATTGCCATTTGCAAAAAATTTTGATGTGATGGAAAAAAGGTCACTTTCGGATTCAGTGCAAAAAAATACATAGGAATCGATCATCAAAAGTTGAAAAATATAACCATCGCAGGCCTGTGTTATGTGCCTGCCTTCTTTATTTTTACCGTATGACCGTTTATTTTAATTTGCGCAGGGGCACGTCAAGTTGGTGACTCCCTTCCGTATAAACCAGAACTGAAATTTAATTTTTAGTTATGCAATTTAACATACGACAACTCCGATACCTCAAAACTATGCATGAAGACATAATATATTCGGGGTGATGGGGCATGAAAGTATCGCGATACATAAAGGACATACAAAGTTTCTTGTAAACGTTTGTGAACAATTTAATCTAAGATAAAGTAAGGTAAGTTTGTGCAGTAGGAGAGATGGCGCAAGTGATAGTGATCGGTGAAACAAGGGAGGTGGTGGTTACATATACTTATATAAAGTGTACCCTTTATTTATAGACTGGTAAGTTGAATTTAGAAGACAAACCAGATTCACTTTGCTACGCGCTAAAATTTTTATAAGAATTTTATATTTTTCTGTAAAAAATATTTTAGTCCAAAATAAATTTGAATCTAATTGTCCAACAGATTTAACATCCAATTACAGGACAAAATACGGCAGCTGATTCCACTAAATTTACGCTGTGGACAGCGTATGGAACCCATTTTAATAAGTGATCAATCTCTCTGAACCCAGCTTGCACACCAGAATAAATGCCGTTCATATTGCTGACATTATCGTATGATTGTGATCTGCAATTTTTAATGTCTATTCCACGAAGTTCAAGAATACTAACTCCAAGATCAAATATGTATTTTCCATCATGCGATGTTCAATTGGAATAAACTGAAGAAATCGCTCTAATACATTTCCGTTCTTGAGAATACAGCGAATGACAAATAATAGCATAATATTATTATCCTTGATTTCAGAAATTATTCGTTTCAAAACTTCTAATGAATTCATCTCATATGTTTGTTGAAAGATATGATACATCCCCCGCTCCTGGATTTCCATATCATTGAATGTGCCTCTCATCATTGAGCCCAAAAACGCTGTGTCCGCGCTGGCTGAGCATAGACTGGAAACTGTCCATCAAATCCGATTTAACATTACCTGCTTTTATCTCGCAACCCTCACTATTATAACAAAAAAATCCGTGAATCAATAGAGATCTTCAAACATCCTAACAATTTAAATCGCCAAAATGGCTATCCCTTTCATCACACGTGGAAATTCCAACTGATTAAACCTCCCAGCAACCGCCACGCTTCATTAATCCATAACTTTTCTCCATTGATCCGAAACAAACCCTATATGAACCACTCCAGAATGAATAGTCCCCAGTCAGTGTGTAGTATCAGCCCTGAAGATGCCCCATAAGAGTGCGGACGAAACGTTGGCAAAATCTACGACAACGACGCGGTTCCAATCCGGAAACCAAGAGTATAAATTAATAAATAGTTAAATTATTAAAATAAACAATGTTTGTTTAAATGGGCGGTAGCGAGCAAATTTTTAAATTCGAGAATAAAATGTTAACCAAGGACATTCAATTTTTGATTGTTTGCTTACATCCTTACTTTTCCGAAATTAATTCAAATAGTTATACCTACTAAATTCAAAAATAATGTAAATATATTAACATTTGCATAATGTGGACACTAAATAATATAAATGTAGCGCCTACGACGATCATAAAACGGCCCAGCGCTCACGAATTCGTTTTTGTATTCTGTAGTGGAAAGCGGTGCTTCAGAATTTAGAATTAAAAATATCTATTTCATAGGCCATGTACGTACGTTAAGTTATGTTTATCATATCTTAAGTATACGCGAACACATTCATTAATAAGGTATGGTATTTTAACTTTTCTTATTTAATGTTACGTTACGTATGTTAAGCAAATGTAAATGGGCCTTTAATTTTAAATTAAAAAGCTATATACAATATAACGTGAATTTGTATATAAGATTCAGAACGTTCTGACTCAATGTTTATTAACTTTCTCAAATGCAATACTCTCCCGCCATTACTATCAACAAACAACACTAAATCATCAGAGGGAGACGATCGAATTCACAATCAAATCCATATGTTTTGAGCTTTACTCCATGATCTGTATTTGAAACGCCTGGGTTAAATTGATATTAAAGACGACTGAGATGAGTTCTTTTATTGTTTTCTGAGCTCTGCACTCGCGTCATCCATATAGAACATAAGCCGAGATGGTATAGAGGTGGTTGTGGTGGTGGTGGTAGTGTGGGGAGGACCATATTTTATCCTAAATCGCCCAAGTCTAGTCTAGTTCTTCAAAGATATATTACGAGGATGTTTTCTGTAATTCGAGATCCAGAATAAACAATTGCCTACCTACATAAAAGTACATGAGTAATTAGTATAAGATCACAGGATATAAACTTCCTATTACAAATTGCAATACAGCTCCTATAATATCAAGCAAATACGATGAGGATTATATTTAAATGGTTTTATCGTATTTTGCAAGTCAATTTCCTTGTTTTATATACATACGTTGCTTATTTTCTCAATAAGTCAGTCTAGAAACGAGTTTCTTTCAATCAGCGATCCTATTATCGAATAAAACTCTCGCATTCGCGAAACCTATCCAAAGAACTTACTGACAGACATGAACGTCAAATAATCTGTTTCCAAAAATAAATATCAATCAGTTTCGTTAAATTTGGACAGTACAGCGTTGTAACAGCGCCCTGCAATAACGTATATGTAATGTACAAATATCTTGACTTCCTGAAAGTAAATATTTATATTTGTTGCGAAGGTATATATTCACATACAGGCCGTCCTAATCTTCTGGAGTTGTAGAATTATCTGTAAATGGTAGGTTAAAATTTTCGGATAATATAATAGACACAATCAAATATTATATATAAGGTTAAAAGTAACAAAAAATATCATAAACAAGGAATAAATAAGTAATTGACAGAATTACCGGCTATTCAAGTTAGGACAACTATTAAAATTTTAAAAGATGGAATGTTTTCAATATTCAGTACCCTTAGTATTACCGTAAAAACTTCTACAACAAAGTTGGTATAACAATAAAATATTTAAGACAGTAATCCCCATTAAAATAAATGCAATAGAGAAAAAATTCAATGTACTCTAATAACAGGTAATAATATCATTAGAAACGATAATTAATTAATGATCTATAAACATGTGTACACAAAAGAGGGAATTAGTCTCGGTGGTAGTAAAATTTTACCTGCGTGTCTTCGATTATAGTACGGAGTAATCCTTATCACTAAACCTGGCCACGAGCGGTAGCGCGCAGTAGCGTAGAGTCGACCAGGCCTCGCGTTCCACTAGAGTTATTCTGCTAATAGAGATGTTTGCTGCCGCAAATAATTTCGCTCATCTTTTAAATAAAAATTAAATAACACGTGCTATAAAGCTAAATTTCTTATTTACGTACGTTCCGTAAATCAATGCGATACATCATGTGAGATTTTATATTCACTAGAATCCATCTTTTCACTTATCTAGTTACTATTCAATATTCCTTAAAAACCTTGGCGAAAGAATCAAGGCAGATTTGCATTTAGATTCAGCAAAAACGACTAATAAAACTCTTTTCGACGGGATTCGCTGCCACCATGCATCCAATATCATTTCAGATGGAGAAGGACGTAAATCGAATATAGTTGATGCAGAATCGGCAAAGCGTGAAAATTGTATACCAACGATGACGTACGAGAAAAGTGTGGTACGTTGCAAGCACAGCTGACAATGAGTAGTAATATGCAAGCTAGGCGTCTTCATCGCAACGCCATGACTGCATATCGGAAGATAGGTTCTCGGGATAGTGTTAGGAGCCCACACTATCCTGATAACTAAAGCTGGCCACGAGCGGTACCGCGCAGTAGCGTAGAGTCAACCAGGCCTCGCATTCCACTAGAATTATTCTGCTAATAGAGATGTTTGCTGCCGCAAATAATTTCGCTCATCTTTTAAATAAAAATTAAATAACACGTGCTCAAACACTTACCATTTTAAGAGTCCTTCGTGAAATCACAAAGTGAATAATGTCTGTTAAATATCTGCGACATTAGATATGTTTCAACTGTTGTTTCGGCAAAACTAGTACGGCATCAGGAAAAAATGCGTTTATATGCAGAGAACGAACGTTCTACATCTAGTGACGTAATATTTGCGTAAGTAAAATAATCTTTCAAATAACTTAACGATTCTGTTGACGCACCTTCACAAATGTGTCTTAATGTGCCAAAATCAGAATTTTTCTCAAAAACACTCAAATTTTTCTAGAACAGAAACATTTTTTGCGTCTTCAATCGCGCATAGCTGTGCGTGAACATGTTGCACTATTTGTAGAGATTCTTCTAACGGCACCGCAGGATTTTGTAATTTTTCTATTGCATCTGCTAGCCCGAAGTAATTGTCGTGAATGATTTTTAAATCCATTTTAACCTGACTATCTTGAAATTTCGACTGGCTTTTCTGGATAGCGGCAGCTTCCTTTGTATCGAATTGTAAAACCACGTTCTTAATATTGTCAAAATATTTATGATAATAAAACGCGGCCTGCAACCATGTTCCCCAACGAGTTAGAATAGGTTCTGGTGGCTCTGGTATACGGGGGCACAGTCTGTGAAATTCGCGAATACGTTTCGGTGATTTGACAAATACTGCTTTGATATGCGCTATTAAAGCGTCTACCTCAGGATAACATTTTCTGATACTATCCGCCACAAGATTGAGAGCATGAATTTTACACGTAATGTGTAACAAATTAGCAGAATGCTTTTTAAGAGACCGGCCTACAGAAAGCATGTTTGCAGCACCATCACTCACTAACATCAAGAGTTGGTTTGTTGAAAGTTCAAACTTGTCCAATGTATTTAACACTAACTTTGAAATTACTTCGGCAGTACACTGTTGTATTCGTTTGGATACTAATAGAATTGAAGGTGCCAATTGATGAGGTTCTAATTTGCGTGCCATTACATTAAGAACAGAATGTTTCTTCCGATCTGTTGTTTCGTCGACACATAACCACAATTTTTGATCTTTCAACTCCGATTTTATTTTTTGTTCAATATGTTCGCGCGCAGATGGCACAATTCTTCGTAACGATGTTCGACTTGGTAATTTGCACTCCGAATAGTTATTCCAAAAGCAGATAAATGGTTCCTTGTCTAGTAAATTAAACGGTATATTACATGCGATAAACGTAACGCATAAATTAAATATAAATTTTTCATTGTCTCGTGCGCAATTTCTTTTTGAGACATGGTTTTCACTATTTACGTGTCGTAGACAATGTTGTCTGGACCAACACATTAACGGGATTTTACAGATTACACATTTAATTTTAGCACCTTCATATATTAAGTCTGGAATTTCTGCAATAAATTTTCGAAGTTTGTCCGACCGCGGTCGTTTTGCTGACGAAATCATAATTTTTCTAGGACAGATAAACAATTGCGCAAATGACCGGCAGCGAAAATGTCCGTACTGCTCCGCAGACGAAGTAATACTACCGTTCCTCTCGGTCCGAACTGATTCTACGCCGATGCGCGGTACCGCTCGTGGCCAGCGTTACTTATCATACTCGCTGTGAATCAGTCTGATAGTAAATCGATTTTGATACGAATGTTTGGTTAGAGTGTTTGTGGAAGTAATATTTAAAAAATGTGGAAAGAAAAGTCTATAACTGTATAAAAACGATCGGCTATTTTTACATTACACGAGGAAGGATATTCCGTGCATGTGATTGCGGAAAAATTGCAAGTTACAAATTCAACCGTGCATTATATTATTCGTCGATACCGAACCAGCGGGACATTAGAATACAGCAATAGCCCGGGTCGGTCAAGAATGGAAACGCGTGAGGAAGATCGACGCCTTACAGTGCTAAGCACGAAACCGGCGACTGACGGGGTGAAATCGCAGTAGAAATCAACAGGGGACGCGAACGACCGATTTCTGTAACCACCATTAAGAGGATCCGGTCTCTACGGTAAGAAAACCATTGTTGCATTGTGGAAACTGCCAAAAACGACTACATTAGGCCGAAAATTATAGGAATTGGACAGAAGGAAATTGGAGGATGTTCTTTGAACTGACGAATCCTAGTTCGAAGTGTATGGTTAGAAGCGCAGAGTTTTCGTGAGACGAACGAAAGACGAAATGATGTTGCGGGATTGCGTCGTTCTCATACTAAAACACGGTGGTGGTTCAGTAATAGTTTAGGGTTGTTTTAATAGTGCTAGGACTGGAGATCCAGTAAAAATCGACAGAATTATGCGCAAAGAAAATTGTGGATGAAAAAAACGCTGTAACATCCGGACATGCGGTTAATTGGGGAGAACTACGCACTTGCGCATGATAACGACCCCAAACCTACAGCATGAATCTGTAAAGATTATTTATAGTCTCAAGCAGAAAAGAACGTTTTGTAGATCATACCCTGGCTCCCGCAGAATCCAGATTTGAACCCCATCGGATTAGTGAAGAATGAGCTCGAGAGACGAATACGAAAGGTCTGTTCAACTTCGAAAGAGCACCCGCGGCAACTTCTCCAAGCTGAGAAACAAGCCAAAGGAGGCTGTTTCGATAAACAAAAGATATAGCCTAATATTTCTTGTTCTTATTTGTTTATTTTTATTTCTAGCAACAAATTTTTATTTTCTTTTCCATTACTACCGTTTTTATTTCACGTTTGCAATAATTCACTAATTGTTCCAACTTCAATGGCCGGTAGTGTACATTTAAATGACTAGAAACTCCTTGATATCATAAAACTCCCACTCCAGGAGCATTACCCTGACTTTAAATTTGAAGCTTTTGTAGGTAAGTTCTTTAGTTCTTCGGGCACTTTATTGTATAATTTCGTTCCTCAGAACTTCTCAGAAGTCAATTGCCTCCTGTGAACACGTCAGTCTGTGAGACGGCACTCTGATTTCATTTCTTCCTCTGATTTGATAACTATAGAAGTTTTTGTTTAAGAGAAATGCCACCTTATTATGATGGACATAGGTGACAGCTACCAAAATAAATAAAAAAAGTGAGAATCTTTACTCTTCGAAAAGATGTTCTGCAGTTATCTCTAAATTTCAGGTTGAACAGTAATCTGATGGCGTTTTTTTGTAATAAACAAATTCTCTGTTCGTCCACGGAAGTCCTTCAGAAGAGAAGAGAAGAAAATTTGCAAAATATACTGCCATCACTGTGTCACATGTAGCTGTCATAGTTTGTCAGATCAGATTTGGTCTCATTTAGTCTTTTTGCAATTGTTACAAATTTTATGGTGATCACTGTATATACATCAAATAAATACATGAGAATGTACACCGCACTTGATATTAGTTTTCGAAAAATAATTACTAGTAATCCAATCCAATCGCAAAACTCTTACCACAATAACGCGGACTATTTTGTACCGATAGCGACGGTATTGTTCGAGGTATTATTTTCAGTTTAAAACCGTGTTATACATCATAATGTGTTTGGACTTTCATGTACACATAAATGTTTTTCCCTCACCAGCGGTTGCCCTAAATTTAATAATTTAGTTCTGTATTAATTGTTAAATCGTTAGGTTTTGGGGTGGTACAGATGAAGTATATTAATAGAGATGTATTTATGCTGCAATACAATTTACGGATGCTGCGTTATATTCTGGGAAATTTAGTTTTTATTTTTTCTTTCCATATAAATCGTTAATGCAAAATTTAGCTGTAAAACTACATATAAAAACATTTTTTTAAGTGCGCACATAAAAACTTTTAGGACAAATTATTGAATCGATTTTACAAAAAGGGCAAAGTTTTACCCGAGAAAATCTTAATTCTTATCACTATTCGGTAAAGAAACTATCCAAAATCAATTAATTCATTTAAGTAGATGATAAACTATACCGTTTAATAAATATTCTACGTAGATGTTACTTACACATTTTTCATCATCAAATCACATCATCATCATCTCCCTACAATCCTTTGGATTATGGCATTCTATTGATGTAGAAACAAGAAAAACAATTATAATGCTAATGAATCTTCTTAGCAAAAAAGAACAAGAGAACATATTTTAATGAAAGTTCATTCAAGTTAGCAATAAGTGATGTAAACATATATCAGCATCAACTTCGAATCAAAACAAAAAATTCTGTTTTAATTTTTTGTCTGTAATACATATGTAACACACTTTAAATATACTATGATCAACCTTCACTGTAATTTTCATTGCAATAATTAATATCTACCTACAGTGAATGCTCGAAATTCCTTCTTTTCGCCCCGATACATTTGCGTAATTGTTTATAAAAGCTGTTCTGCACTTTTCATAGCACATTAAATGTGACACTGCACGTATCAACTCCTTTTTAAGTACTTCATTTCGTTAAGTAGTCACTTAAGCTCAAACATTTGAATCAGTAGCTAAGAACAGCAATATCACTATATTTTGTTTACTGTTATAATGGTAACCAAACAGTACTAAACCTGAAACCACTTGGATGCAATATCAAAATGCAGGACTCGTGTTTAACTAAAAACATCTCTTTCACTTTCAATGTTAGGGATATGTATTATTATATAAAAACGTTGAAGATATAAATTTGCTATCCGGTGGACACATGGCACTATTTAAAAAATTACGTTTCTAGTGTTTGAATTTGGTAAAGTTTAGTGCTCAATGCTGAGCATACTGCATATTCCAAGGGAGTTCTAACGTCATGCTTAGATAGAAAGAAGCAAGTACGCAATTTAATCTCATAAAAATTTACGCTGGAATATATTTACTTTTAGAATTTTTTTAAGGAAATAGAAATATCTCGAAATTTGTTAGAGATAAACATATGAAATCCATATTAGCATTATTTATTTCTAGAAGGGACAGCTAAAAGAATAATAATGTATTGGGTGTTCTATTTATAATAACAAAGTCGGTGTCTGGTTCGCTAATTATCGATCACCCTGTATCTACAGAAATACTTTTGGAAGATACTCTATGAGATCTATTATCTCATCAGAAAATGTTAGCGTTCTAGTATTTACATAATAGGTGTAATTTTACAATTCCAGAAGGTTGGAACACTCTGTATAACATAAACCCTTAATTTTTATAAAAAAGAAACTCAAAAATAATTTTCTTTTACTCTTGAAAGAAATCCAAAAATAACTCTATTTCCTTCTTGTAGGAAAAACAAGTAAAGCTTACGCATGTTTCCTGACGTAGTTCTATTTTTTTTTGCTCTAACGTATGCATGCACACATATTTTATAGTGTTTAGACTGGTGCTTATCATTCATGTTTTATATAAACGACGCGAAAAGTTATATGACTTTTCCTGAAGGCATATATAAATTCGAATGAACAGAGAATACATAAAAATAGTATTTTTATATCTTGACATAACGTTAATGGTAAGTTATAGATTATTTTCGATGTCTGTAAAGAATTTAAGCTTACTTCGCAGCTCGTTATATAACGCAGGACGTTATATACTGATGAATGAAACAACTCGTTTGGAATGCGCTCTACTAGGTCTGTGGGTGGGGGTGGAGTAGAATGGAAAAGATAGTAAAGTAATTTGAAAGAAGAGAATGTATACTTTTACGTCTTAAACTTGTATAATATATTTGCGATGTTGAGATCTCCAGCTGCGTTACGGTATACTGAAAAGGGGGATAATATTCAGCCAACCGTTTTGAGACTATCAGTTTTTAAATACTGATTTAAGCAATGAAATATTTAGAGAACACATAACTTATTTGGGTCACCATAACGAAGTGATTATTTCTAAAATCGAGATCTTTTTATTGGTGTAATATTCAGATGTAAGAGCTATTACCGAAAATATTCAACTGGATGGTAACACAAACTCAGAGTTTGGTAAAAGATGCTTTCCCAATATTTTTGTTCATTTTGTAGGCTTCTTTCTTTTAACTGCACTTATATTTAATTTTTGTCATTATGTTAGTATTTTTTGTTTACTTGATCTTTTATTTCATTTTATTTTCAGGAAGTAAACCTATTGTTTTATTTAATCATGTATTCAATTCTCAAAAAACTTGATTTTTCGGCCTGATATAGAAAAAATAAACTTAATAAAATATAACAATTCCTATTTTTCAATATAATCCCCCCTAACTTCAATACATTTATTACAACGATCAATTAATACTTCTATACCCTTGTAGTTTTTCCCTCAAAATGTTGTATTACAGCTCTCTGGGACGAGGTTCATCGGGTTGCCGCCATTCCATCGATTCTTTTTTGGATAGAGGATCATAATACAGAACTATTGTGACTCCAAAATTGGTTTCGGGTTGTCTCCACACATGTTTAAAAACGAGCGCGCACATTCGACCCGACGTTCACGTTGGAGAACAGAGCGAATACTTGTTTCAGAAATGTTAGACATCATTGCTAATTGCTTCGCTTTCAAACGGCGATCTGCTAATACCATTTCTTCAATAATTGAAATGTTTTGAGGCGTTATCAGTTCAATTGCCCGACCGGGGCGCTCATCATCTTCTAGGGATTCTTGTCCCAAACGGAGACATTTTTTTTCTATTTTTGCAGTGGAATATGAAGGTGATAAATCACCATAGAGGTCGTCTAAACGTTGTTTAATGTGATTAGGTGTATGCCCTTCTTTTGTTAAAAATTTATGACCGCGCGGTACTCAATTTTCGTCACCTGAAACATTTTCATGCACTAGCCACGTTATCTGGCTGGCTACTAAAAACTATTACTCTTCGAGTCATAATATATATAATGTAGGCCTCGCACATCTGAAACTATGACGCATCGGAGTTTGAACACGTTCAAACCTGTATAAGCCTGTCAGGCCTAGAATTTATGGCGCCTACTTCGTATGTTAATGCATGAATTCACTTATGGTTTTCCTACCTATATATTGATATGCTATTACCAAATTACGAATCTGTTTAAAACAACACCAAGATGCTAAAATAAAATATAAACGTGCAGAAAAAAATTATAGGATGCACAATTTTGATGTGCACAGTTCTTTGCAGAATTATGCATCGTGTAAAGTAGCTTTCAGAGTGTAGGTATTATACATTTTCTTAGTTTGGTCATTCTATATTAATATTAATTATGTAAGCTTGAAATGTTAGGAATTTGTTTATGTGTTGGCTGGATTGGAATAGCTAGTAAATTGGTAAATTGGCAAATAACAAAGAGTGTCGATACACTCCGCATCGCACAAGTTATTACTTGATTAGTTCGGAACAGCTGTTTCGAAAATTCATGGATTCTCATTGCTAACTGCACGACCGAGTGATGTGAGAAACATTCTTTAATTCTAATATGCCTGTTGTATCAGTACCCTCAGGAAGATATTTACGGGTACCTACATTTGCCGCCTATACACCCTAAGACCAAAACATGCGAAATAGATGGAAAATAAACGAGAGCGTCTCTTGTCTGAGTAGCACGAAATGTAAAATACGTGTCCGCATTATCCTAATAAATCAATAAGAGTCGAATAGGCCAATGGGCCTTAATTAATTTTAGGTTTTTAAATTTATTATTATGCCCGGTTTCGTTTATGTGTTGTGCTATACTTGACGATTCAATTTTCCCGTATCTGTAACAGGCGACGTGCTTCTTGAATCTGGTGCCTATCCCTCGTTTCGTTTGTCCAATGTTCAGCTTTATCACAGTCACTACATGCAATTTTATACACTTCGGACTTTTAACCTCAGGTACTTAACATTGCAATTAGTTAAATTAAAACGATTACTATGGAGATCACTAATATCAAGCTTTATACGATACAAAATATCCTTAATTTCAAATAAAATAGTGGTCCTAACATATTTAACATCGCGTAATTAATACCACTTGCTGGGGAATCGACTTGACCTTTTAATTGAAAAGGGATTTACGGGTCTCTTAATGGCACCCTTTTGACACCGCACTTGATCCGCTGGCTCAGAAGATATACGCGAGAAAGGTCAACATCTACAACCGCCGCAAACGTCGTAAATTCATCTTAGTAATGGTTGGTATATTGACGAATGCGTTGCATGTCGAAGAAGGATACCTAACTAACACTGCAATTATTACGTAATGTGGAAGTTATATTCTATAGTTTAGTGGAGGGATATTATAGAAGTAACGTTGGTAATCTTCATAACGTAATACATAAAGTATACTGAATTAGAAGCTTCAAATAATTTATTATTACAATATTGTTTCACAATATTGTGGCTCTATCAGCTGGATGAATTCCTCCCTACTCCCTACTTTCCTATTAAATTATTAAACACAATTCTGCGGTTGTAAAACTAACATAGTGTATTCGAAATCCACGATCACTTGTTAGAACCTTACGAGCGCACAGACAAACAAAGAGTGCGTCAGATAGGTCTCTCAGAGCTACGGCGAGGCTAGCTGGCGGGTATAAATGCAAGGATGCCAGATCGCGCTATGTGCAATATATTTAGCACCCCGGTGAGGCCTGGGCCAACGTGTATAGAAGTAACAAGAGAAGGTGTGCGCATTTCTAATACATAGTATACACTCCGAAAAGTTTTTAGCAAAATTCTTGTAATGTTTTGGGACAATTTTGCTACCCTAAAACCGCTCTATGCATATTCTCACATCATTTTTTCAATTTGACGTAAAATCTTCTAGAATAGATTTTCAGCTTTAATAAAGGTTCTGGCAGGTTGTATGGTTCATATAGTAACTGCATGGCTATGAATTATATATTTGCATTTCTAAAAATGTAGAAAGGTTCTGTCTTTTATAAATACTATAAATCATAGCTGATCTGCTTGCGCTAATGGCTACATTTCCTATCAAATGTACCGCAGATGACGATATGTTACCCAGTTCTTTGATCTGTAACTGTAGATACGTTATTGTGTTTTCTCTTATAATCATTATCATCTTTCTATTTCATCTTGTACTTTGGAAAAATGCCAAAATTGCTTCAGCGCAATCGTCAACTTCCATCTAATTATAGGCCCATTTCCATAATATCTAGTTTTGCTAAACTTTATAAGAAGGTATTATATGTTAGCATTTATAATAGTACTCGCACTTTTATTAACTCAAATCAGCATGGCTCCGTTTCCGGGAGGTCTACAGTTATGAATTTACTTCTTTGAATCGATTACTGGAGTACCATTCTTCGATTCTCGTAGTAATTTATAAATTTTACTTAGAAAGTATCAAGGATAAGGCGAGGTAATTGTAAACGATTTTTAATAAATCTAATTTGTGCAATAACTTGTTTGTTGATAATTGTACGAAAATCAATCACTTTTTTTCACTGTACACTCGGGTGTACGAGGTGTGGCAATTAAATAACCGGACTGGTGCTGCAAAACATTTTATTGATCACCAATTACATTACAAAGTTTATTCCCTTCAATGTACTCTCCTTGCCGTTCCCTACAATGCTCCATACGAATTTTACACTGTCGAAAGCAGTGCTGGAAGTCCGTTTCTGTCAGCTTGTTGAGAATCTCCGTCGCTTTCGCTTTCACCGCTTCCACACTGTCAAATCTTGTCCCCTTAAGCTCCGATTTTACCTTACAAAATAAAAAAAAGTCACAGGAGGCCAGATCGGGCGAGTACGGTGGCTGGTCCAACACGGTGATGCCGGATTTCGCAAAGAACGCCTTCACAGACAAGGCGGAATGGGCTAGCGCATTGTCTTGGTGGAGCATCCAGGATTTGCTCTTCCACAAATCGGGTCTTCGTCTTCTCACTCGTTCACGAAGGGTAGTTAGAACCTCGACGTAATAATGTTAATTGACTGTCTGACCTTCGGGGACCTAGTGGACGTAGCTCGATCTGAACAGTTTTTTCGACGCGACACTAGCGTAAGGACTTGAACGGACGATTGCTACAGCGAGACTGAGCGACGTACAACCGTGCCCATCGAGCTCAGGGTGGTGGAAGCATCTACAAGCATAGACATGTTCAAACCTGCCGCGGCGTGCTCGTTGTTTGCCGATAGTAGCACCAGTCCGGTTATTTCATTGCCACATCTATAATTTATTTTTTCTAATTCCTTTTAATAAAATGCTCATTTTATATATTAAGTCTCATTATTAAGACAATAGTTTAATCAAAAGGATGAATAAAATGCTTACAGCAACACTTTATTCACACTGCTATTGACAACACGAATAAAGTAAAACCTTTGAAATTTTCGTTGCTATGGAATGCTTATTTATAAAACGTGACACTTTAGTAATAGTACAATTAACACTTATGTAAATGAATTACCTAAGCAATAATTTTTTTTGAAAATTCAGGGGAATTGGAAAATATTGTGTGATACACGTGAATAAAGAAGTTTTATCCACTCAAAAACTATTCTTTCCTTGATAAAATTAGTTTTTATTCACTTATATGATAAATAGCTATTTTACTCACTTAAACGTAACCAAAAAACTTTCCTCGCTGTTTTTTTCCCTGGTCCGTTTATAATTACCTCGATGTTTTAAGAGTAAATGGAAACGTATTCTGAATATAATTAAAGTAATAATGTTCGCGAGGAAAATGTAATAAAGAAAAACAAACGAACGCAAATTTACTATTAAAAAGTCAAGTTTCAATTTTCCATGTCTCTAACTAGTTGGACGATATTATTTTCTGTGTAACTGGAGTTATCACGTTTTCCAAGGTAATTTCTTTGCATACTAATTGGTCCGTAAATAATATGTACTGTTCACAACTTTATTGACAATTACTCCGCTCGCAACATCTGTAGGAGTAATTGTAAACAACATAAAAACTAATAATCTCTAATTTTATTAAATAACATTTTCCTCTGGTGAATTTGTAAACATTGCTGAAGCCAATAGATTTCATCACAGCAGGAGTAGTAGAAATACTACTAAGAGTCGTACCGCTAGCACAAATTGCCCTGATTGGTGGAACGATGGCATTGCTAATAAGGGATAAGAATGCAACAAGCTTAGGAGAATCATGACTCGAACGAATAAGATCAGAGGTATAGGAAATCAGGTTCTTGAAAATCATAGACTAGCATATAAGACGTGTAAAAAGGATCTGGTTAAGCAAATATAAAAAACATATGGGGAGATGCATACCAAATTGTAGTCAAAAAGCTAAATTTTTTGACATCATACGGGCCGAATCTTGATAAAAAAGGAGAATTGTGAGTGATCTATTCCCACAAATAAAAACTGAATGTGTAGCAGAAATGCAAAAAGAAAATATGGAGGCTTTTACGACATGTAAGTTGGTAAGTACAGCTGCATTGGTTGCTAACTGTCAAGACAAGTTTTCCCGAATAATTGGAAAATGGTGCGAGTAGTTCTGATTTTGAAGGGAGGCAGACCTCCGGAACTATTGAGCTACTGTAGACCGTTATGCATGTTAAGTACAATGAGTAAGCTTTTTGAAACGCTACTCAGAAACAGACTACACAAAGAGCTGGAGGCGGTATGCAAATTCACCAACATAGCTTTCAGAAAGGGAAATCGACAATACAGGCAATAGAAACAGTAATGAAATCTATTAAGGAGTATGATAGCAGATGGTGCGCTCTTATAACAATCGATGTTAAAAATGCATATAATTCGCCAAGTCACAGCCTGATTATGGAAGAATTGTCCAGAAGAGGTGTTTCTAAATACCCCCAGAACATTATATCATTATATCGAGTTTAAAAGGTAGGAAGATCATTATCGAAACAGGCGATTAGACACTGGTGTGGGGATCCTGGGACCGACCCTCTGAAATGGCTTCTATGATGGAATCCTGGATATAGAACCGTAGATCCCAAAGTAGTTGGCTTTGCTGACGTCCTAGCGCTAATCATCGGAGCACTCTTATGACCAATGCAAACAAGTGCTTAACCGACATCAGCACCTAGATAAAAGATCACAAACTGATGCTCGCGCTAAAACAGACTGAAGCTGTCCTGGTCAGTGGAGGAAGAGCAAGGAATCATCTACACATCAACTTGGAAGGTGTAACAATACTATTTAGAAAGGTGGTCAAGTACTTGGGCACTATTATAAACGACAGAGGGTCCTTCGGCCAATATATTATAATTGGGGTCAATCGTGCAGAAAATAAATTGGTAAGCCTTACTAGAATAATGCTAAATATACGAGGTCCTAGCAGCGGTAAGAGGGCGGTCCTGTGCAGCCCGCTGCACAATATCCTGCTCTATGGAGCTCCGATATGGGCAAATGCACTGTCAATACAGAAGCACAAGAAACTGCTGACAAAGACATAGCCGAATATGTTGCTACGCGTAGCCTCAGCGTACAGAACCGTGTCAGCAAGTACCCTGCAAGTGATTGCAGGAGTACTACCTATAGACATCATAGTCTGGAAAAGACCGTACTTATATGAGCATAGACAGGATGGAAATGAAATCCGCGCTGAAGCCAGAGAATTGGCCCTGAATTCCTGACAAAACCATTGGGAAGGAACAAGGGACCAAAGGATCAAGTGGCGCAATGGACAAGAAGAATAATAAATGATATTAAGATGTGAGTAAACTGTGATTTCAAAAATGGTCGAGCTCGAAGGAAATTGGAGCCTTGCCCACAATATGATACGAATATCATGCGAGATAAGCAAAAAGGGGAGATAGAACGGCAGAGAACGGCAAAACCATTGTCGAAATGACGGTGCAACTGATGGAAATGATGGGCAGTTTCAGACGAGTCACTTGTCCGGTGAAACTACACCGGCTGCGCCCGCGGAAAAAAATAGATTCGATCATACCAACCACATTGCAAAAGGAAGTACTTGACGTCTGTTTGCAAATACTCCGTGTTATTACCTCGCCATACCCTACATCATTTAAAAGAATCCGTTATGCAAGTAGAATCAGAATTATGGGAATCTCCGAAATTTCAGTAAATATTTCAAAATATTATTACTTTTACTAGTTATATGAACATTAACAAGGAAAAGTTTTCCTTTCTGTAGGTAAAATTACCTATATTTTATACGTTGGAAATAATAAATAATGGGGAATATGTATATTAATAAAGACGCTTGAAAATACAATGGGCATATCTCTTAATATACGCAGTAGAAATACCCTAACTCGCATACTCACAGATATTAATAATGTAACGCATGGTTTCGTTACTGTTGCTTTTAGTGCTCTTGGGCTCGGTAATAAATTATCCTGGTGGTTCTAATTTTGTCCGTAAAAAGTGCAGAGACGGTATTACAATGTGCTTTTACACACCAGCAACGAGTAATCTTGGTTACCACACCCCGAAAGCTGGATTAAAACCTTGATTGCGTTGACTCTCTTTTCTAAGGTTTTGGCCCGTTGTGTGTATATAGTTTTCATCACATCGCACTTTATTATAGGCACTAGCTACTAATTTATGATGTTGACGCTTTGGAGTATACATACATATATGTATGTATACTATGTTGTACCTTTCATCGCTTGTTTGGACGCATTTTCTTTACTAAATTTTGTAATATAAAAGGTAGAGTTTTCTTAGAATTACGTGGATTAAAGGCTCTCCTTATAAGACATGTGATTTAAAACTAACAGGATAGCGACCAAGGTTTCAGAAAAATGTACGAGGGTGTATCAAATATAAACGGGACTCGTTTTTTTTTTTTAAATTAACTTCATTTATCTAAGCTTATAAATATATATTATTTTTCTACATTCTTTCCCGCCCTAGAAATACATTTTTCCCATCAGATTGGGAGCTTTTTCATTCCATCATCGTAGAAACTATTCGGACGTTCGTATAAGCATTGGAGCACAAACGCTTCCATCGCTTCGTTGTCGTCGAAACGCTGACCTCCAAGCACTTCCTTGAGGGGTTCAAAAAGATGGAAGTCGCAAGGTGACAAGTCTGGACTATAGGGTGGATATCCCAGCGTTTCCCGTTCTGATGCATCCTCTTTTTGCATCGTGGCGTTAGCCACATGAGGCCCGGCATTGTCATGCAGAAGAATGACACTTCTGGCCGATTGTCTCTTCCTTTTCCTTCGAAATGACAATTTCGCGGCATCCAGTACTTCACAATAATATTGCGCATTAATTGTGCGTCGATTGTAGGGAAAATCAACGTGAAAAGCACATTGCCGATCAAAAAGAAACTGGCCTCGGTCACACATGTCCTTGGGCGGCAATAATGGCTATCGCTCTCGACCTTTTCACGCCCTCCAGAAAATTTGTTGTGATCCCTAACGGTACGGGCTACCTGCGTATCAACTCCTTCCAGGTCTAGAAATCCTCCGGAATTTTTAAGAAAATCAGTCTCGTTTATATTTGATATACCCTCATAACTCTTTAGTTAAGTTAAAGTAGACAGACTGAACTTGTGAACTACAGATTTAACGATGTCCATCTGAGGAGCCACGACTGATGAATAGAGTAACCAAAACTTGCGGACTCGCATAGGCGTCGGTATTACGGGTTAATATAAGAATACGAAAAATTCATAAATAAACTTACTACTAACTACTGTAAACTTGCATCATTGCATATGTTTCCACAGTTACTTCTTTAAACCTTGTGCGTCGACAAGAAAAAATATTCTTATACATAGAAAACGATCTCTCCACATCTAAGGAAGTTACATTTGCATGTAGAAACTGTTTTTCAAAATCACTTAAAAGTTCACTATTCTTACACTTATTATAAACGGCCTCTAAAGTATTAAAATCGGGATTTTTTCTTAAAACATCTGCCAACTTTTGACTAGCGCATAATCCTGGCGTATCATTTAATGTGTGTAATTTATTTTTTACACTCTCCACTATGTCTAGTGATTCCTGCAATGACAATTCAGTACATTGTAGTTTTCTGATGGCATCTAGTAATACTGTATAATTGGTACATATTGTTGTTAAATCTTCTAAAAGTTGAGGAATTTGAAATTCTCTTTGACTTTCTCTAATTGCTTTGGATTCATTCCGATTAAATCGCATTATAGCTGATTGAATTTGTTGAAAATGGATCAAATAGTAAGAAGCTGCTGTTAGCCAAGTGCCCCATCGCGTTAAAATTGGTTCAGGAGGTTCTGGAATACCTGGACAAAATTTCAGAAATTCTTTTAAACGTCTAGGAGATTTACGAAACACTGCTTTAGTATTTCCAATCATCCGATCAACGTTTCCGTAATGTTGTCGAACAATTTCACCAACTAAATGCAAAGCATGCAGCACGCAGATTATATGTATTAAGTTAGGAAATATGTTTTAAGGATCGCCCAACACTTAACATCGTTGCTGCACTATCTGTCACAATCATCACAACTTGATCTTGGGCAATTTTAAATTTTTTCAAAGCGTTCATTATCACTTTTTGAATTATTTCCGCGGTACATTGTTGAACACGTTTGCAAGCTAACAAATATCGAGATGCTGTGTTCTCGCTAGATAAAACGCGAACTATTACATTCACAATACTGTTTTTCTTTATATCGGTCGTCTCATCCACGGTAATCCATATTTTTTTGGAACACAAATCACCTTTACACACATTTTCTAGCATCTCTTTCATTCGCGGCAAATGATTCTGTAATTGTGTTTGTGAGGGTAATGGGTACTTTGGAACGTATTGTCGCCAAAACGTTTTAAAAGCTGCTTTTCTCACCAACGACAACATAGTAAATTGTATATGAGGATTAATTTGGTTAAATGTATTTAATAGTTTCACGTTCATGTTCTGGAAGAGAATACAAAAGATCATTGACAAATCTCCTGATGAAACCCAGCCGAAATGGTAAAGTTGGTATGACTAAGTTCAAGAAATGATTCATGGCAATTTGTGGCAGGATGAGACTAATAGATAAGCCCATGGTGTACCAAAAATTTGAGGATACAATTTACCATCAAATGACAAGTAACTATTATCAAAAATGAACTTTTAAGTGATTTGATAAATTCGTCTTTACTAAGATCACAATGTTGAGTTATCATGGGCCAATTTTCATAAAATTAAGTTTAAAGGTATGTTAGTGAATAAAGAAGCTACACCAAAAGAAATTAATACATGATCAAGGGAAAGTTGAAAATTTTGAAATAAATCGGCAAATTGAAATGAACCTTTAATATTATAATTACTAAAATCTCTGAATGACAAAGTCAGTATGTTGGCAATGTATGCATAAGGTTGTAAGTAGGAGAGTTGTTACTAGAGACTATATGCCTCAGTGGAACATCAATTTTGTGAATTTTTGCGGTACAATAAAATTTCGGTGGTACAACGTACTAAATGTTTATAAGTATGTTGGTTTAAATGATCATTATCAAAAAAAGACTTAAGTAAGGAATTTTGATTACGTTGAATACTCATTGTGGGATCCCTTTTTTAATAATTTATATGTATTTGTATCTGCAAGTAATGAAAACATTTTAGCTGTATAATCATCACGAACATTAGTACAATTGTGATTCCTGTGTCAGCTCGTAATATATATAAATCTGGATTATTCTTAATGAATTCCTTACACAAATGTACCTCACACAAACCCTGTCCACCACCATTAATCTTTGTTGCAAATGATTTTGATTTCATAACTCAAAATACTGGCTTCTAACCTAAATAGCAAATTGTGGATCTTCTTCCTTAAAGAAGCATCTCTGTATAAGGTCTAATTTTTATCAAATAGATTAAATTCTGTAATTGACATTGAATAGAATTGCTGAATTATTATGTCTATTATTATGACCATCATTCGCAGCAGAAACCATGATCTAAGTATTGTGACAAAATACTCTGAAGATGTAAGAAGGCGTTTGAAGAGTTTCGGACGTATTTTACGAACTTGTGACATCCCCGAAAAATTATCTAAATATTCTATTAGCTATCCTAGAGATTCTGAAATGTTGCCAAAAAGTTTCATACAAAAATTTCTTCCAAAAACGTACTCAAAACATATTCAAACACCTACCGAAGACTATAAGCTTATCGAAGTGTTCAGGAGCTTTCTAGAAAAGGTCTCTAATAATTCTGGAAAATTTTTAATGGGTTTTCCAAAATTGCATGTAGCGATAAATCAAATAAATAAAATTGAAGAATACCAGGATTTCATTCATCTTCGTCACCTTCAAAGTAGTCCCCTTTATAGTGCAAACACCGATTCCAGTCTTTGTTTTCAAATAGAAGAAAAGAGGAAAGAAGAAAATTTATAATATTTCGAGGGCTTTCGAAGGACACTAGAAAGCTTTTGAAAGCTTGGAAGTTTTACGAAAAACTTTAACAAACTTCCTGAAGACTGCATACGTTTTTTAGGAGAGGAAATTTAAAGAATTTGTTTAAAGAATTCTAAATTTCGATTTAACTGTCGCTAGATTCAAATAGACTCCAACAAGAAAACAAATTAGTTTAATAAATATATTTCCTTGCTGTTTAAATCCAACAATATGAATTATTATTTATCAATAAATTGCTTAAATAGCAAAATATCTTTATATCAAACCTAATTATAAAAATCACGATATTGAATGTCGTTGAATGTCCTACTTTTCAATCTCAAACGGGTATAAATGTGCAAAAGCTATCCGAAATTGTTTACTTATTATATGGGTACCTTAATTTCGGCCTACAAATAAAATTTGTGCCATTTCACGTTTGAATGGTCGTGTGACATGAAGGTGTGTCCTATATGGCATATAATAATCTGTTTAGTTTTGTTTCGCGCAAATTGCTGGCATAAAATCGTGAGCAATCAAAACGATATTATTATGTTCAGTGCTTCTTTCGACCTTTGTAAAATAGCTCCCACAAACTAAAAAAAAAAACAAATCGGAACAAAATGCAAGCAAATAGGTAATCGATCAAACCGAGCTAGTGCGCTTCCTAAATGAGATTTATGCAGACGAGCACTAGAAAGGACGGGGGCTTTTCCGAGCTTAAAGTTGAAACGGAAACGCCAATATCTGCGAGATGAAATTCTCGCAATGCGAAGGGACGACCACCTAGTTCAAATTAAAAGCGAAAGACAGATAACGGTCAATATTGGGCACCAAATTAATTAAATTATAACTCCATTCGGTATTTTATTAATTACGTTACGATTTTAATTCTCTTTTCGTCCTTCTCAGTTAATTAAAACCTTAAACGTCGCTTTCCGTGCGTAATCTGTAACGATGTAAAAGAACCGGTGAAGCTGGGTAAATTTGAAACGAGAAGGAGAATAATAGGGTGTAATATGCACTATGGAGGAAATGGTTCGGCATTTATTGTCACTGATACGGAAGATGTTGATTCTTGACAGATGTAAAGAAAAGATGTTATGACATGAGTAATTATCGTCCTATTAACATTTTATGAACCTTTTCTATGCCCTATGAAACTATAACTAATATTAGAATAATAAACTATTTCCATCGTTCGCCCAATGAATCTCAACACGGTTTTACTCTAGATGAATCTATTGATTTAAAGATTTTAGGCCCAAAGACCCCAGAAACACGTAGTTTTTATCTGTTTTTGACTATTTATCGAATTTAAATAGATAGAAATCGAATAGAAACTATTTCAAGGAAATCGAATCGATTCAGTCGATTTTTCATCATTTTTTGTGTCAATGAGTGCTATTTTCAAATCGTTTCTCCCTCATCAAACGACGAATGTCCGCTCCATTAAATATTCCCGTAAAATAAATATAATACAAAATGAAATTTCAATAGATCAACATTCAGATTCAGATATCTACCCTTTTTTATTTTCATCCCACTTAACCGTGGAAAAATACGTCGCAATTCGTTGAGTGCATTTCCTTCTGGATTCAATACTTTTATGAAAGTTTTAACAATTCCTAATTTGATGTGGACGGGTGGTAACAAAACCTTTTCGATCGATACAAGTGGAATCTCAATAATGTTGTTTGGTCGCAATCTAAATTCCTCACGTAAAGGTCAGTTCCGTTCGCTATATTGGTCGCCGGCAAAACGGGTATTCCACAACCATATGCAGCACATATTTTTGGTATAACCCGTTTGCATACCTCTTAAAAGAGCCACCACTTTTAAGTCGGTCCACATTTAGTCATTATATTGCACTAAATCGATGATTGTTTTTAGCATGCATACGTCTGTATTGTATTGCTGCTCAGTGCAAACGGAATGGAATTTTTTGAATTGGTGTTGTGTAGCAGAACCGCTTTCAAACTGCTTTTCGACGAGTCGATAAACAATCACCAAAGCTCGGGATTATATTCATTTTGCATCGTTAAAATCAAACCATAGATATCAGTGTAATAAGCGAGTGAATTATTCTCAATGGATTTGAAAAAATTCGCAAAACCAGGATGACGATTGATTGCGCCATATATCCGAACATCTGCTGCCAAAATGTTCGTTTGTTTGAAGTCCTTTGCCAAAAGAATGGATTGTCGCCGGGTTCTTATCATATTATTCAATCGAGATTGCGTGATTTCAATGTGATGCATGCGAGTGACATTTTTCAGGTTTCTATGCTGAGGGTCAGATTGTTGTGATGGTCTTGAAACAGAATTGTATTGAATGCCGCACGACAATTGAGTATATGCTGTTGGAATGTATTTCGAAGAACCATTTTTTCTTCTGTTCATACCGTCAGCATAATTCACGCACGCATTCAGCTGGGTCATGTTCCTTTGGATCTATCCAAATGACATAGCGGCTCCGGTTTTTGTCCATTTATTCAAATTCAAAGCGCATGTTGTATAAATAGTAGACGACGTCCAATACACATCAGTAAAAACATTTTGTGAGAAATATTGTCGATACAAATTAACGGTTTCGGCACTTATTTTACGCCGGGTGGTCTTAATTACAAATTTTCCACATACGTAACAAAAGATATTTAATTTAGAACATTTATCCATTTTTGATATTTCAAATTGATTAATTTTACAGGCCAATACTATGAACAATCTCGAACTTTTCACTATTCACTTCGGTTTGGGTTATTTGCTTTGATGTTAACACTTTGACTTCTGAAAACAGAGTTCTCAGCGGTTAACAGGGCCGCTTATATACCCATTCGATCAAGTGGCAGTAGCGGTTTATTTAGCCGAATAGTGTTGCGTAAACCACTCTTATGTAAGCAAAATAAAATCAAGCGGCTGCAATGGGCTAGAAAGCATCAACATTGGACAGTTGATGAGTGGAAAAATGTTTTATAGACCGATGAGTCAGAGACAAATTTGAACTCTACGGTTTCAAGAGAAAAACGTTAGTTCGAAGGTCAAAAGGAGTCTGTCAAGCATGGAAGCGGATCGGTAATGATTTGGGGTTATTTTAGTACAGCAACCGTATGAGACTTGGTTAAAATAGATGGAATTTTAAGAACGCTACCAGGAAATTTTGGAAGCAAATGTTATACCGTCTAGAATGAGAATAATCGGTGATTATTTTATATTTCAACATGATAATGATTCAAAACACACTGCTAAACTGTGCCGCGAGTATTTAGAATCGGTGTAACGCGTGAGCAATATCAATATAATGAAACAGCCTTCTCAAAGCCCAGATGCTAATCCCACGGAGTTTTTGTGGGAGAAACTCGATAGGCAGGTGAAAATAGATCTTCAAACTGCCAGGGAATCGTTGTGGAAGCAACTACAAAAAGTCTGGCTTAAAGTAGAACCCACTGCTCTGACGAAATTGATAGAAAGAATGCCGCAAGTGTGTGCCGCAATTATTCATAGTCGAGGTGGATAGTCTATTTTTTTGTGTCAAATAAATTTTATAATTGGATAAAGAATTTCTTTGTATTGAGATTATTTTATTAAATGTAAAACTACAATTTCTTTCTCAGTTAACACTTCCTTTATTTATGCTTATTTCTTTGGGTAGGCAAATAATTATGGCCGGCGGTGTATATGTATTATTGACGTGTTCTTTGTGCATCTATTACCAGTTTGTACTAAGAAATAAAGGATACTACTACTTCTACCACTATATTGTTTCACCTTTTCTGTTTTGAAAATCATCAAAATGCACAGTAGTACCTTCAATATTCCAGTAACTGAATTATAAAAAAAAAATTCTAGGTAATCTAGTTTTAAAATTGCCTCCATGTAATTTGTTATATGTTTCACGTGAGGGCCAATTTAAGAAAATGTAACGATAGATAAAATCTTAAAGGTGCATACCTTTCATTATATAAACTAGTTTATATAATCAAAGGTGCATACTGTTGAAAATAAAAGAAATACATGTATGGATGATAGTATCTAATTAAAGATACTCTAATCACTTAAAATGTCGAAATTAATTGGTATATCGACCTCTACAGAAGCGTGCAGTATGCAATGCTCCACGTTCCACGAGGGTAACAGAGATGGACTAGCGGCTGTCTCACCAAGGGAAATAAATAATAATAATATGAAGCTACCAACACCCACCATGTGCGGACGCGCATTTCGCTGTTTGCGGGTCATCGGTGCACCTTTGTGGAATGTGGTAGCTATATTTGAAATTGTCGTATATGATGTTGGTAGCTCGTATCATTATTTATTTATTTCCCTTAGCGAAAAGGGGGTATCTACATTTTTTTTTCAAAACCGAGTTAGTAGTTATGGCTACAGTTTCCTTTTAAATAACTTTACCTATATACGAATACTTCATATTTTTTCCTACAATGTAGAATTGCATGTTCCTTCAAATTACCCCCCATTGATAAAAATGGAATTTTGAAATGCTGCTAATGATTTCAAGTTACAGGTTTCTTTCTAGCCTACAATATATGCTGAAATTTATCGCTTAGCGCTACCGCAAAGTGTCATTGCTGGGTATCTGCAACCTTGAAATGCGCACCTTCCCCATCGAACTGTTAAATAATCGTATTTAATTAGGAAAATATTACTTTATGCCAAATAGCATTATTCTGTATGTGTTTTCCCCATGATGTTAAATATGAGGATTAAGAATCGAGCGAATATAGGGTGGGGATGAGTGATGTTCTCGTTTCCGTGTGTTATCGTTAGCTGAAAATATATTTACTGAATAAAATAAAAAAGAGAGAACTCGGCAATGTAAGCTGTTACAGCATTGCTGAACGTACCTCAACGCATATGGTTGAACAACGCTAACCACGATTACAATAGCGTTATTTTAACATTAGATTATGTATTTGTTATATTTATGTATTCTTGAGAGCAAGCCATTCGCGGTTTGAAAGAGGATCGTACATTAGTATAACACCTTCAAAGTGTAAATCTAATAATAATTACACTTAGTTGAATAATTACAGAGAAATCTTTTACCTAGAAACAGATATAATGCAAGTAAAGTAAAGTTACTTTAAATTTAAACCAATTAAATGTTAGAATACCCCTTACAGTACTTATTAAATGGTCACGTCCACACTAAGCTACCGCCGATGCGAAAAAATCTAGGTCACGTTCCAAAACTGAAATCAGAGCAACCTATCAAGTTGATTGAAACTTTCCCCCATACCTCACACTTGTTTTTCAAATCGAAATTTCTATCCCTACGCATTTCACAACTTTCGTCAAATTCCTCTCATGCGAATTGTGAAGAGTCGAGAAATTACCATACATCGAGAGTTGAAAAACAAGAAAAATCGCTCCCCGAAATGATAGGATTAGCAGGGATTAGCATATTTTTACATTCTAACCCTGTTTGTTGTTTATCGCCGTTGTTAAAGGCGAATTGGGGAAAAATTATGTTCCAAAATAAGAACAATGTAGTTTAGATGTTAAATAAATTAACCTGTTATGATGAAAATGTGTAAAATGTTGTATCGCTTATTAAGGAAGTAAAGTTAGCAATTATGAATGGGTGTACATACATATAGGTGTCCCAACGTTCTGGAATTGTAAAATTGCGACTATTGTATAAATAGTGGGAAGCTAAAACTTTCTGATGATAACATAACCCCATAGAGTACCCTCTCAAAATATGTTCATATATACAGAGTGATCGCTAAGTAGCCAATCAGGTACCTACTTTGTTATTTTAAATAGGACACCTTGTATATTACTACGTTTTTTGATTCTCTATCTGAAAATAAATCAACATAATATAATTTCATATACCTATTTCTGACAGATTTCGAGATATGTATATATAATTTTGTCCTCAATCGCTTAAATTTAGATATACCTATTTCCTTCAAAAGATCCGAAATGCAAATACATTCTAGAGTATTTTTTTAAAGGATTAAATTGCATACTTGCTTCTATTTAGACATTGTATTAGAACGCTTTTGAAATATACAGGGTGTTCAGTATTCAACACCAAACTATGTCAAATTCAAACACCAGTAGGGTCATTTTTTTAAATAAAAGCGTATATTTCTTATGTAACCAGCGTATAGGAAATTTGTATCTCTAGCGTTTTTGTATAATAATGCATATGTCTATTATTGATGTGTAAATGATGTATATAAAGTATTCCATGGTTTTGTTACTTTCAACCCGTCGCTTAAAAGGAGACGGGCAGTTAGCTCTTCGGCAATATGCAAATGGTGACTCACCAGAAAAATCTACCACTTGACCCTACTAGGACTCGAACGGACAACGGCTACCTCTACCACAGTCAGGAGCAGACTGTCTTACCACCCCTTTAAAATAAAAGTTGAATTTTGAAATCATTTTTAATCACTATTCCTATTTAGAAGTTACTTTTAATGAAGACTCACTTCTAAACATCCCCATCTTCCCCAACAGCCTTAAAGCCATTGGTTCACCAGCTTTCGATACATTTGCTAATTTTTGACCAATAATAACTTACTAAACGATTTATATATACAAAATGTATATTTTATGCAAATATGTAAATCGCATATATTCCGTCTTTTAATAATGAGTAAGCTTCGACAAACGAGTGCAATGTCAGAGGCGTATCGCGCAAAAGTAGGTACGTGAGATACAGTATTATTAAAAAATAATATATTCTTACCTCTTATTGACGTCTTGAGGTTCACTGCGACAAAATATTACTGCCCCGGTAAGCCGCGTAAAACTGCAACATAAGCAACGCTTCCATTGTTGATTTACTTAGCCTTCGACGTTGGTCTAAAAACATTTTCGTGTATTTCGAAAATGATCGTTCTACATCTAGCGAAGTAGGATTTGCGTAATTCAGATATTCCTTTATCTCTCCTGTGCACTCTTTATTTTCAGTAATAGACCGAACCTTTTGTAAATCGGAATTTTTATTTAAAACTGCGCGAAATTTTTGAGCGACATCTAGTCCTATAGGATCCGTCGAGCTTTTTCATTTATTTTCAATCGCTACAGATTCATTTGATTTAAATTTTAAAATCGCATCCTTCACATCTGCGAAATATTTATGATAATAAAATATTGCCTGGACCCACGTTCTCCATCGAGTTATTACAGGCTGAGATGGTAGAGGAAATTTTGGACACAATTGTTTGAAAACACGGATATATTTGGGAGATTTCACAGACACGTTTTTGGTAGATGCTATTAAATTATTCACCATCGGATACTTCTTTCGAATAGTTTCGGCAACGAAATGATACGCGTGTACGAGACATGTTATGTGAAGAAGAGTCGGAAAGCATATTTTCAACATCCTACCAACTTTCAGCATTATTGAAGCTCCATCAGTAACTAACATTGTGACTTGGGCTCCTGTGATATAAAATTCTCTTAACGAATCTTTTATTATCTTCACAACGGTTTCAGCTTCACTTTTTCAATCCTTTTACTGGACGCGCTACAACATGAATCACGCTGTGTTTCTGTGCATCAGTTGTTTCATCTACATTTACGAAAATTTTCTTATTTTTCAACTCGTCTACTATACAATTTTTTACTGTACCCTGCAAATGTGGTAAATTGTATCGCACTTGTCAATTGGTTGGTAGTTTCCACGAGGGAACGTATTTATTCAAAAAAAGACCAAAGTGTTCATTGTCTACTAGGTGTTGTGGGATGTTGCACACACTTAGCATAAAAATAAAATCATACAGACATTCCCAGTACGGAATAATGTTGCTTAAATTCAGTACATGACGTTTACTTTTAATATGTCTTCTAGAGTGAAATGCGTATATTGCAAAGTTTGCATTGAATGATAGTACCTGTATATTCCAACCCAGGAAAACGGATAATATATTTATTCACATGCGATTCTAAAGGTAAACCTCGCTTACGACGATCCATGTTTTAAAGGACACATACCGATAAACCGATAATTATCGAACGGCCGTTCACTTCCACTCCTATCGAATGACTAAACTCTCCACTGGCTTCGGATCGACCTAAATCCCCTCTCGGCGCTTCTGCCGTAGTACGCGTTTGTCGAACCTTAGTCATCACTACGTATCTGCAACTTCGAAAAGTGCAAGTTGCCTAGCGAACTTGACGGCTTGTTAAATAGTCGTATACAATTTGGTAAATTATTATTAAGATCATCCGTCAACTTAAAATTTGATTGTTATGGACCGAAAGAAGGTACTACGAAGACGAGAGTTATGTTCTCTAGATTATCACTGGCCGGAGATATATTCACTGAATAAGCCTATGAACGGTCAAGAACGTACCTGAACGCACGTAGTTGAACAGTGCGCTAATATTAGACATACCACCAGTTCAATACAAATTTGCCACATGTAAACACTTTTCGTTGAGTAATATGTTGATACATATATTTAATTTAATTTGTCTGTGTAGAACAAATTTCATTTCTTTCCAAATATGTTATTTTTATTCAAAACGAAATATGTAGGAAATAAAATCAACTCATCTGTATCCTAAGATATTTAAACATACATATATATTTATCCAAACATTGTATTCTCCAAACGGTAATACACAGAGGCAAGATTCCCCACGCCCACCCCAGCACATATTTTCCAGTAACAATAGACTAGCATCCGTCGGTAATAATTCCACAATTCCCGTTAGGACGCCGGGGACGGCTCGAACCACTCAAAACAAAGCGTCCTTCTGCTGCCTCCGAGCAATGAATTCAAGAGGACATCGCGCGCGTCCGTCCAACGAGCCTTTGAATACGTCTATCTTCTCTACGCACACATACATATATCGAGACGACCACATCCATACATATATAAGATGCGATACAATACAGGGCTTACAACGTAACATTGCCGAGTCAAAGTTTTAGGATGCCTAAAACGACAATTCACAGTCGCAGCAGGCGCTAATCTGCATGCCTTGGATTCGGATCTATGGACCAGATGAGGTACATATAGAGTAAATCCTAATTTCAGTAGGATAACATGGGTATTTTTCTTATTATGAAATATAGAGATTTGTTTAAAGTGGTAGAGCTTTGCAGTTTTGAGTGCTAAACTTAAATATTAATAATAATAATCTTTATTGTTATAACAGCTAAACATAAGGACATCTTTTACAATAACAAGTAATAAAATAATAAAAACAAGCAGCTGATATAACAAATGGCCAAATTTTGAAATGTCTGGCTTTTAATTGGACCATATCGAAAATGAAAAAGAAGAAAGAAAGCATCGTGTAGTAAACAAAAAAAAATGTTAACAAATTAAGCAGATATATATTAAACAAACATACGAGAAGAAGAATAGAGAATAGAGGGGCACAATCCCCTCTATTGTGGGACGTGGTGATAGACGAACTGCTGGTCTTTGTAACATTCACACATTGTAACATTCACCAGTGGGAGAAATGCCAACATAATCTCAGAAATAATGCAGAGAGCACTGAAAACGGTAGAAGTATGGTGCAAGAAGAAGAACCTTAGAGTAAACCTTGGAAAAATTGCACTTGTACCCTTCACCAAGAGAAAATTGGACGGTCTAAGAGCGCCGACTCTTTGCAATGAAGTAGTGCAGATTAGTCAGGATGCTAAGTTCTTAGATGTAACCTTGGACTTTAAACTGAAAAATGACCGACAGATGTAAGAGGGTGTTGAAGACAACCCGTAGAACAGCTGGGAAAACATAGGGACTCAAACCACATATGACATACTACTGGCTGTACACTACGGTGGTAAGAACCATGATAACTTATGGCTGTCCTGTTTCAGCATCACTTTTTTCAATCCTTTTACTGGTTAATAACAAGGAAGCTGTTGGATCATTACGCTACAACATGAATTCCGCTGTGTTTCTGGGCATCAGTTGTTTCATCCACCATTACGCAAATTTTCTTATTTTTCAACTCGTCTACTATACAATTTTTTACTGTACCTTGCAAATATGGTAATTTGTATCGCAATTGTCTATTGGTTGGTAGTTTTCACGAGGGAACATATTTATTCCAAAAAAGACGAAAATGTTCATTGCCTACTAGGTGTTGTGGGATGTTGCACACACTTAGCATAAAAATAAAATCATACAGAAATTCGTAGTACGGGATATTGTTGCTTAAATTCAGTACATGACGTTTACTTTTAATATGTTTTCTACAATGAAATGTATCGCGACCTATCAACCGTATACTCCAACCCAGGGAAACGGCTAATATGACCGATAAACCGATAATAATCGAACGACCGTTCACTTCCACGCCTATCGAATGACTAAACTCTCCACTGGCATCGCATCGACCTTCGCTTCTGCCGTAGAACGCGTTTCTCGAACGTTAATAATGAGACATAGAGTGTAGAACACCTCTGAAAGCAGAAATAGAAATACTACTTAGTCATGTAAAAATCCATTATGACATTCTTTTAAAATGAAAAATCTGTAAGTGTACCTCATTAAAGAAAACAAACATTTTTTCATATCTTTTATAACTACGAAAGCATTTTACTTTCAAGAATAAGACTTTTAGTTTCTTCCGCATAATTTCTTAACTGTTATTATTGGCGTCGACTTGCGTCATAGAGCCATTTGCCACATTAACTATTCAGAATTTTAAAATTTCCTCAACGGAATCTTAGTTGGAACTGAACTTTGCCAATTTAAACAAATCTCTATATTTGATAATAAAAAAGACACCCGCGGTAACCTATTCATTCTAAGACTGCATCCGCTTTGTAGATACACAATAACAGTAACTTCGCTGGAGTATATGGTTTATTCTCAGCAAGTTTAACAAGAAAAAATTACTAATAATACTGTCGGCAGGACATATTATTCTGGACTTTTGAACCAATTGCAAGCAGTAGCAGTAATTGTTTAGGAGAAAGTCAAATTCCATTACGTCAATGTCCTTAAAGATGAGATTCAAACTGATCACGGGAAAATGTATGAATTTACTTGGCTGTCATACGATAATTCATAAAAATACTATCTGAGGATAGATTTGACTTGTATTAACTGTAATTTATTGTCAGCATAAACACAAATTGCAGCATCATCACCAAGCGTAACTCAATGAAAAAGCTAAGATGCCGCTAATATATTGAGTATTACCGCAACGTCAGTGAGGAGGTAATCGATACCAATACAAACGAATTAATCAGACCACCACGACGTGAAACAGGACCAATTCATAAAAATTCATCAGACGAGATCCGCACGTCGAAGCCACTATTGGATAATGATGATGGATTAGTGAAGCGACGGGAATGTAATGCGTGAGGCCAAAGAGAAGACAAAAACATGGCGAATAACGACGATGAGAGATTGGGGGAACATTATTTTAATGATGCATCGACCATAAAAATGATTAAAATCGTTCCGATTATATAATGGCGCTTCGTTAGAGAGTAGAATACATAGACTAGAACTGAAATTATATATAAATGATTTTGACAGCAGAATGCAATTATTTAAGGTGTCTGTTTTTGATTTCATGAAACCAAATATTTAGGTTAAAAATTGCAGATAACGTTCTCAAAATTTTGACCCAACAAGGACTAAGTGAACTTTATATATTTCATATTATACAATTATCACGATACAATAATTGCCACAGCACTACTTCTCAAATGAATGTCAAATTTAAGAGCGCTTAGGTAAACGAATAACGTATAGTCCCGAAGTTTTCGGAAAATTTTTTGATACTGACAACTTGTTCAAAACTGTTTTATTTTTTAAACTAATTGTTACAACAATTAACAATGAATATAACAAAAAATACTTAATATTCAAATTATTGATAGCGGGCCATTACCTTCAATGGTCCTGAGTTTTCTTCGGACTTGTCTCATTATCCTCTGGACGATCGACCCTGCTGTTGGGTCTATTTCCCGAATTTAAAAAAAAAATGCGACGTCTTAGTTGGTCTTTATTTGTCGCTTCCCATCCATTGTCGTATACTTTTCTGACCAATATTGACCAAAAGTCTTCTATTGGCCGAACTTGAGGTACACTGGGGGCATTATCCAATTTAGGAACAAAGATTATGTTGTTTGCGCTATACCAGTGTCTAGTTAGTCTTGCATAATGACATGAAACTAGATCAGACCAAAACATTATTGACATGATGTGTATTTAAGAAAGGCATCTTTCAATATAAAGTTCTGCAGTTACGGTTTCTCCTCGAACACAGCCAATTTCGGTATTTATCTAGCTTGGGGCAGTTTGTATTATAGCTTTTATTTACCGCAAATTGTATAGATTAATATAGTGAATTTCTTAATCAAGGAAAACGCGATATGGTCGCTAGATTGGTGTAATAAAAATGCTACACAAGCTCAACAACAATATTTCGAACGCTATTTTGATCGTCGCCAGTCTTTGCTACCTATATTCAGAAGGCTTTATAAAAATTTAGGAGAATATGGTTCGTTCTGTGAAGCAAGGATGAGAACAAGAAAGATTAAGCAAGCTGCCGAGGTAAATGTATTAGTATATGCAGAACAAAATACATCATCTTCAAGCCGACAAATGGCAACGAAAACAAGAACTTTACAACGTAAGGCTGTACGAATATTAAAAATGTATAATCATCCTGTATTTTCTTAATCTCTGTCTACTGTTCTTAACGACATTGTACATAAATTTTTTACACATTTATTACTTCATCAAAATTATTAGTTTCAAACCACATTTGAATTTAAATGTAGATTTTAGTTGAGGCAGCTATAGCTTGATTATCTCAGCCAACTGGGTCTTCCAGTGTATAACTACACACCATCGAAACATAAATTGACATAGTTCCTCTTACAAAGACACACTCCAATGGCATACATTCTGTTTTTCAGCAGCAAAACGATATACATTTCTAAAACTCTTCATTTTGCGTGCGTCTATGGAATAGTGGCACTTGAAAGTCTTTAAATCAATTACGCTAATTAATTAATTAAAGCACGATTCTCTTTCTCTCTTAAATTTAATTAATTAAACATAATTAATTAAGAAAATTAATGCTACGTTCGCAAGTAACTGTATCGCCCTAAATAACGGATGGTGTAAAAAAATTTACGATCTTCCGTCCCGTTTAAGTGCCTTTAGAAGTTCTTTTGCTATTTTAGGATAGTCCGCTCTTCAAATGAAATGAACTGCGAGCTTTTAATGTTGAAGTTAGCCTTTATAGGATTTTTAATGAATCTAGCAAATAGGGAAAAATTACAGTAAATGATAAGAAAATCTGGTTTAAATTTTCAACTACTTTATAATATCGTTCAAAGTAGAATCTGTGTGAAGACTGTTAAACATACGTCGATGTTACGTTCTCGAAAACATTCAATGTAACAAAATACATATTTCAATTCTAAAGTATGTAAACGTTGAAAAGGTATTGTTATGATGAAGTAAAGGCTCTCAATTAACAGTATTATTCATGAATATCTCGCGTAGAAGAAAGAAATAGCGTGTACATAAATATTCTCACATGCTAGCCTTACAAATACTTTACGTGCTTATGTGCTTATTAATAAAGATAACAAGCAATTAACTTTTGTCTTATAATGAGACACGTGCCTGCTTTTTTTATAAAGATATAAATATTGATTTATATTGTGATTTAGTTTACTTTTGTTCAAATTTCGTGAATATTCACAAGGAATTTAAAAGCGACAAGAATAATTTGTCCTCTCAGAATCGAAAGTGGCAGATTGGCAATTGTTGTGATTACATGACAAAAGTAACTAGTGAGTTCTGGTACAAACATTCGATTTTTTTCTAAGAGAGGACAGCGCTGGAAGAAATAAAGAACTTTTATATTGTGATGAAAAATCTTTTCATTGGAACAATAATATTTTACATCGCGATGGAAATTGAAATGGAGAAATTTCGTATTACAGCGGAAACACTTTAGCACCAAACTGGGGAATTTGTTGATATATTCTAAAGTCCAAGTAAGTATATTTCGGTGTGGGTGAAACACTTTAATATCGAACCGAAACAATAACACACCGAAAAAGATACATTTTTCATCGCATGGGAAAAATTCTAACATCGGCATGGAAATTTTTTCACTGCGAAAAAGAAATTAACACTGCAACCCGAAAATTCTTCACTGTAGGAGGAAATGTTCTAACGCCGAAATGGAAGAATATTTTTAACACCGGAACGGAGAATTTTCTCACTGCGGAAAAAAGATTAACACCCAAACGGAGAATTTTGTCATCGTTGCAGGAAATTCTTAACACCGAAACGGAGAAATTTTTCACCGAAGCGGAGCATATACGAGGCGTGTCTGAGAACAAAGGTACACTCGCTTAGAAGATACAAATAAATTTATTAAAAAATAAAAAGCGTATTACAGGATGAAAGTGCGGTCCTTAAACTATTTTTCAACGTAGTCACCAAGCCGATTGAGGCACTTGTCCCATCTGCGGACGAGGTCTAACATACCCTTGGTATAGAAATCAGGTCCCTATCGAAGCAGCCACTGTGTTGTGGTTTGGATGACGTCCTCATCCAACCGAAACCGTTGTCCTCCCAAAAAACCTTTCACGTCCCGGAAAAGATGAAAATCTGGGTGAGTGATGACTTCCCATCCGAAATGACGAAGCTTGTCCGTGGCGATTCTGGCGGTGTGAGGCGTTGCGTTGTCATGAAGAAACTTGACTCCGTGACTAAGTAGACCAGGCCTCTTTCGTCGAATCGCTTCCCGTAATTTATCGAGGGCTCCGCAGTATGCTGCTGCATTTACAGTTTCGCCATAACGCTTAAACTGTAGCAGAAGGACGCCTTTACAATCCCAAAAAACTGTAGCAAGGACTTTTTTAGCCGATGGAGTAACGCGAAATTTTTTGGGAGGTGGACTGTCGGGATGCCTCCATGCCACACTTCGAACTTTGCTCTCAGGCGTCGTGTGATGAACCCACGTTTCATCTCCGGTTACAATATCCATAAGAAACGAGGGGTCGTTATGCGCATAAAAAAGTGGGACGAATGTTTCCGTGGGGCAATAATCCCTTGAAGAAGATGAGCCAATTGAACTGATAACGCCTCAAAGCATTTCATTTATTAAAGAAATTGTATTAGCAGATCGCCGTTTGAAAGTGAAGGAATTAGCAGTGATGTCTAATATTTCTGAAACAAGTATTCGCCCAATTCTGGGTACCGCATCTTCTTTCTATTTTCCAACGTGAATGTCGGATCGAATGTGCGCGCACGTTTTTAACCATGTGTGGAGACGACTCGAAACCGATTTTGGAGTCCATTGTCACAGGGGACGAAACAATGGTTCTGTATTATGATTCTCTACACAAAAAGGAATCGATAAAATGGCGGCGACCCGATGGACTCGAGATTTCAAAAAAATTGGTTGAATGAATATATTTTGGCTTCCGTCGGTGAATTGTGAAAATCTATAGTTTTCCTTGGAATTTTAAGGAATCGAACCTCACATCTCCCGCTTGCCGGGTGGGCGTACTAACCACAGTATTGTCTGTCGAAATATTACGTACCTAACGTAAGGTCCCCGTGGTGTAGTGGTTAGCACGCCTACCCGGCAGGCGGGGGATGTGAGGTTCGATTCCTTACCGTGGACGAGATTTTGTCAGTAATTAATTACGTCGGAAGTTCCAAGGAAGATTATAAATTGGTTGAATATTTCATTGAAATCGGGTGCCCTTCATTTTTTTTGAATTTTGGAATCTGCGACATATTCGTGCTAACATTCCTTATAACTGCTAAGAACATAACCGTTGTACTTTTCAAGAAAATAAAAATTTATTTTAAATGTCGTAAAAGAAAGTAATCTAAGGGAGTCAAATCGAAAGACCCCGGCTGGCAATCTTAAGACACTAGTATTTTGTTTTGATTCAAATTCACTTCGAGATGTATTTTCTTTTGATAAATTAATTTGTGCGTGTCGCACTATATGAATATCGATCTTCAGCTAATTCAGAAAACAATCGCTTTGTTGAACCATGTTCAAACAGCAGACGTTTACTACGATCTTTGTGTCGCACTATTCTAACTCCACCTATACACCTAATAAGTAATTAATTAACTTGCAAAATAAATATACACTCGCAACTCTGATTGCTCGGAGGTTTCCAACTCCGCTCAACGCGACTTGCATTATTAATAACCTCACCTAACGTATAAACAATTTTAGAATAGTTCGTTGTTTAATTACGTTGCCGTATATACGCTAGATAGATATATACATATGTGTATGTGTGTTCGTGTATAGTACGGATGGCGCGTTATAACTTCCACAGGTTTTGATGAAATCGCGCAGGAATTTACTGAGTAATTTTAAGCGTTTGTTTTCCAAGCTGCTGTTGTGACGTTATTAAATAGAATCTATTATCTTATAATTGAATATACGATATACATTCAGAGAAGCTATACACGCGAAGGTGGCACAATTTGCTTGAAATTCAGGTCCTTGAAAAACAACATTCGTAATACAATGGATTTTTTTTTTAAATATCGAATTCAGCCGAGGTGTTCGACCATTTTGTTCTTGAACGAATAACGCTTGCCTCTCATTGCTGTGAAAAGAATTCTCCAGTTGACCTTGACTTTGGCAAATACCTTCAGTGACACCTTATTAAAAATATCTTTGCAGAACGGTGAATGACTGCGTATCTCTAATGGATCTACAATCCCCAACACTAATTAATTCAATTGTATACATGTGTAAGGAACACAAACATTTTTTGCGCATAGCGCATAGCTGTGCGTGAACATGTTGCACTATTTGCAGATTCCACTAACGACACCGAAGGATTTTGTAATTTTTCTATTGCCTCCACTAGTCCGAAGTAATTGTTGTGAATAGTTTGTAAATCTCTTTTAACCTGACTATCTTGAAATATTTCCTGGCTTTTCTTGATTGCTGCAGCTTCTGTCGGATTGAATTTTAAAACTACCTTCTTTACTTGGTCAAAATATTTGTTGTAGTAAAACGCAGCCTGCAACCATGTTTCCCCAACGTGTAACAATCGGCTGTGGTGGTTCGGGTAAATCAGGACATAGTTTGTGAAATAGTCGGGTACGTTTTGGGGACTTTGTTCCGAAATATAGTGGTCCCGGTCATTCTGTCGTAATACGCAACCAAACTATTAGGTGTTTAATAGATTTGATTGTAACATAGAGAGCGAATATTTCTAGTTAATTCTTTTGTTAGGGTTGAATGTAAATACAATATGCATCCAAGGGAAGATCAGCAATGTAAAATTTGTATTCGTAAGGCGGTGGGGTATATTAATGCATGTATTCTTTTTAGTTTCGATTGCCACAGTGACAGGTTTAGTGATTAACTCTGGTACTTGGAAAATTTGTGTTTGGGTTGACCTATTGGAGCTACTAATGCATTATTTCGGTCTGTATTTAGTTCGAAATCCTATCGCATTCCTGAAACTCTGAGCACTATCTTATTCTGTCATCTTCAACTATACCATATCTATCCACCATCAGTTGAGGTTATGGATAAAGAAACAATCAATCTAAATCAAGCTCATACTTCGCGTTATAGTTATGGATATAGACAGAGAGAGTGTCTCAAAGAATTTATGCCTCGTCTCTTACTGGAAAGCCTCCTAGGCTGTCAACTAGCCCTGTCTAACGCTGCGGTCTTGTCTTCGACATGACAGCTGTTGCACAACAGGTCCTCGATGAATCCCATTCTAAAGAGGTTCTTCTTTAAAACTTGTCTTATGTATTTTTATGCAGTCTGCTTCTCCTGATAAGTCACAGTAACTTCAGTGGTGAGGCAGGAATTGGTTGCATCCCATCCTTTACAGAAATGTTCATGTGTGACAAGACATGGGTAACAAGACGAGGGAGCTTGAACTATGAACAATCACGCCTTACCATTGCGGCCTGTCAACCAAATTGCGTTGATATTGTGTCTTTCAAAGTCTGGAATTATAGCTCTGTGGCGGTCTAGTACCAGATTCAACGTTATTATTGGTCGATTCAATATTGCTATTAGTACCTGCATGCTGTCAGTAAACTGCTAAATGCTTGTAGAATTGCTGCCAGTTAGACATATACTAGCTAAGGTCAGCGCTGAAATCTCTGTCTCTCCGTTTCAGACACAGGGCGTCAAAAATTTTGTCTCAAGTTACACTACGAGCTCTTCAGACGAGGAAGACTTCGTCCAGACTTGTAGCTAACTACGAAAACAATCCTAATATTCTGGGTAGAAATAACAACGTTATCCTCATTTATACACCAGGACTAGTATTTGTGACAACAAGGTGGCCGGTGCTTTTGCTAAAACGGGAGCTGAACACACTCTACTGGGTACAGATCCTTTAGTTGGCTTATTTTTGAACGCTACCAAAATGCATGTTACCCACTGGGTTAAACAAGAAGTCTTGCGAATCAGGGGTGACTCTACTAGTGTAGCTCATGCGAGAATATTTATGTTGTCCAGCCAAGACAGAGACAGGAAACTTACTTAATAGAAATTGACAAAAGGTCTGCCAGGGCTCTTAGCGGTCATGCAATATTAAGGAAACATCTATACGGAATGGGGCTCATCCAAAAGAAGGATTGCCGTCTGTGCATAGAAGAGGAGGAAACAGTTCAGCACATATTTTGCCCCTATTCCACTGTCTGTAGAACTAAATTTTGTCTGTTTGGTGGAGCTTTTGTAGCGCCTGAGAGTCTGAGAGTCTGAGAAAGACATGGCTGAGTGAACTTCTGAAATTCGCCAGAAGGAAAGGACTACTCGACGAAAAAATTACAATGCCAGCTTACAATAAATTTTATTGGTTGATCTAGCGGACTAATCTACTCAACTGGCGTTACTATTATAATTGTAGTATTGTAAATATTGCTGTACAAATCGCTTTGTTAGTTTTTGATACATACACGAAGAGACGTATAACTGTCATACTGTCTTGGTGTGTCAGAGATTTCCAGGATATGTTGAAAACAAAGGAGATTAGGTCAATAATCTATTTCAGGCAACTAACATTATCCGTCTAAATACCGTTGGATAGCAATCGAATCATGGTAACCAATGCTTTTTCGACTTTTTCGACATGTAAATCAGACGGTTACAGGCAGAACATAACTTCTATAGGTGCTGTTATTTTGAATGTGAATATTTCGCATTTATAAGTTCGCCGTAATTTCGACAACTCAATTCACATGAACAATTACTGCATAAACTTCACATCTGATGTCAACAGCATGTTTGACCGCATAACATACTAAAGTGTTGTGTTTCGGGTTTTGGTGTGTTGTTGGGGTATTTTATTATTTCCGATAACTCCCATACAATTCGCTGGTAGTAGTGGTTGCTTTTAATAAGTATCTTTACTATAGCATAGTCATGCTCTCCTGTTTGATAAAGGTGTTTGACAAGGAGCACAAGACAATAACACTTCTGAAGGAAATTCCTGAAGAAGCTGCAAGTATCTTCAACGAAACGTCAAGCACAGTGCAACAAACATGATAAACCCGGAAAGACACCACTTCATTGGAAAGCACACACCAACGCCTACACACAGCCTCACATATCTTGAAAGATGCTAAGTCCGGGCCTCCTACTGGTGCGATAATCCTGCTATTATAATTGTACAGCTTATTTCTTTTCTTCCATACCGTTTAACAGTATACCCCCGAAAAATACCCTTTAATACACTGCTGTATTTCCTAGATAAAACCTTACTATGTTCAATTCATCAAAACAAAAAAAATTAACTTTGTTACGATGTTTAACATGAAATATGCGAGTTATTCTCCAGCGAATCCCCGTAGGATGAATTTATTGCTCCATAGAGGAGTATTACCCGAATAAAATGCTGGCGTTTCGCTAACGAATGCAAAATTATTCACTGCGGTCCGCTCACTGTTACCACCGGTATGCTACCACGTCCGGTCCATCAGACATGCATACGAGGTAGGCGGCACAAATTCTCGACCTGATATAGAAAAAATAAACTTGGTAAAATATAACAATTTTTATTTTTCTATATCATCTCCCCTATCTTCAATTCATTTATTACAACGATCAATTAATAATTATATACCCTTGTAAAAATAATCTAAAGTTTTTCCCTCAAAATGTTGTATTACAGCTGCTTGCAACCCACTATCGTCTTTAAAATGACTCTAAGGTCTTTCTTTAAACGGGAAAATGAATACTTGGAGCCATGTCCGGACTATACGGTGGATGTTTCAATTCTTGAAAGCCACATTCGCGGATGGCATTTAGTAAAATGGCCGCAGTATGGACGGGTGCATTGTCGTGCAATAATCGAACACCTTTTGTAAATATCCCCCGACGTTTTGCGCGAATATTGTCCCTTAATTTATGCAATAAAGACGCATAGTATGTGCTGTTGACAGTTGTATTGCGCTCTTTAAAGTCAATGAGTAAAATACTCTCACAATCCCACAATATTGTGGCTATTACCTTTTTCGTTGATTGAACAATTTTCGCCTTTCTGGGGTAAGGTCCATCGATTCCTTTTTGGATAGAGGATCATAATACAGAACCATTGTTTCATCTCCTGTAACAATGGACACCCAAATCAGTTTCGGGTCGTTTCCACACATGTTTAAAGACGAGCGCGCGCATTCGACCCGGACGTTGACGTTGGAGAGCAGAATGAAGATGCGGTACCCATCTTACGCTAATGTTATTTATACCCAAATGGTTATGGAGAATTCGGCGAATACTTATTTCAGAAATGTTAGACATCACTGCTACTTCCTTTACTTTCAAACGGCTAATACCATTTCTTCAATAATTGAAATGTTTTGAGGCGTTATCAGTTCAATTAACCGACCGGGACACTCATCATCTTCAAGGTATTCTTGCCTCAAACGGAAACTTTTTGCCTACAGTGGAATATGAAGGAGATAAATCCATGAACGCAGTACTCAATTTTCGTTAGCCGATTTTCATGCACTAGTCACGTTGTCTGGCTGGCCACTAAAAACTACTTCTTCTTCTTCGAACCGTAATATATATAGAGTAGACCTCGCACATGTGCAACTATAACGCAACAGAGTTTGAACACGCTAGAACCTGTATAAGCCCGGCAGGCTGAGAATTTGTGGTACCTACCTCGTACATACGAAAAAGACCGCACTATTACTGGTAGCATACACTTATTGCCTCCTACGTCCTTTTCTTTTCTTTCTCTCGTAATTAAGTTATGTAAAACAGCACATATTGCTTGTTCATGTTTTGAGGGCGAAGTAGGGCGAACATAATGATGCCTAGATGCATTCGTTGTATTATTATGCATTGCACTTAATACGGTTCAATCACTCCAAACCGTTATCGAGATATACATCTAAATGTTATGCAAAACAATACTCCCTTGCATAAACCCCGAACGAAAACAGACCAACTTGATCCTAGCATTGTGTTCACTACACAATAGTATATTGTACGCTTTATTATGCGCGATACTCCAAAGTCGAAGCTGCATTTGATTTACTCGAGCGATATTCATGTGTCCATAAAACGAGCAGCTGTCTAGCAAAAGATGACTGTATTTCATGCGGTAACAAATGCTAATTTTCCTACGTATACAACGTTGATAATTATGCATTACAAGATCTGCGTATCATTTACCAGTAAGAGTTGCAGTTACGACCTCATCATTCTGTATTTCCTTGAAAAAGTACGGGCCAATGATAAAATTAATTGTGAAACCGCATCAAACAAGAACTTTCCTGTCATGAAGACCTTCCTGAATATTTACATGTGGATTTTCTGTTGATCATATTTAACGGTTTTGAGTATTGACTACACCAGCAAGAGAGAAATAGGCCTCATCTGTCCATAAAATACGGGATATCAATTCGCGTTCGATTTCAATCTAAGCCATTATTCGCAAAATCATACCTAATTGCCAAATCTACCTCCTTCAATTCGAATAGTAATTACAGTTTATAAGGATACATTCTTAGGATTTGCTATAAAATTTTCCAAACCTCTGCATCTGGCAGTTGCAGTCGTTTGCATCCTTGGTTTTCCTAATTTCGGGAGGTCAATTACAGACCCCATTCTTTCAAGTTTGCTAATCAAATTACGGTACGCTCTCGTACGAAATTTTCGTAAACCATTGTACTCAACTTCTTCTTGTTTGCATATCCATTTTTAAGATTAGTTTTATTTTGAAAATAAATCACTAAATTGCAATCGCTTCGCTTTGACACTTGTGACAGTAGTTGTCATGGCGAAGTTTTGTAGTACGAGTACAGATACAGAAAAACTATTTATTGCAAGAAAAAATTACAAACTTCAAGCTATCTTTCTACATAGCTCCAACCATTTTGTGGGCACTCGTCATAGCGTGGCACAAGTTTTTGTATGTCTTCCTCATAAAACGTTGCCGCCGGTGTTGTCAACCATGCGGTAACATATTCTTTGAGCTCTTCATCGTTGTTGAATTTTTGACCACAGGAACGGTTTCAGGTGCAAAAAGATATGGCAGTCGCTAGGGGGCGAGGCCAGGGCTGTACGGAGGGTGGTCAAACTGTGTCCAGCCAAAGTCCTGTAAAAGTTGTTGTGTCTTGTTCACAGTGTGAGGTCGAGCATTGTCATGAATCAAAACAATATTTTCTTTAATATTGGATCAACATAGACGATTATTCCACCTACTTCAATTTAATAATTTTCTATTGCATTGGATCAACTAAATCCTGCTTGACTAAACTCTTTTTTCTCTCAATGTGGATCAATAACAATCGCTAAAACGATGCCAGTTCAAAATACGTGAATAAAACGACATACTTTACATTCATTTTATTTGCTGGAACGTTAGTATTCACATCAAAATCTGTTAATTAGCTTTTGATCTACCGTTCGAAACATTGGCAAACGCCATCGATGCATTTTCCACCACAATGTCTTTCACAAAGATAGCTTCCTAGAAGACCCTGAACTAACGCATTGCAGCGTATACTTATTCCTTTCCTCTGGCTGATCATCTAAACCTAAGGAGATATGGAAATTTAAAAATATTATAAGCTTAAAATAGAATTCTAATAATATGCTTTATTGTATGTACCTTTTTGCTGTTTACTATTATCGGATTCATCTGAACAGTTTCCAATTACAAAATACAATGCCACTACAAAAATAAAAATGAATAACTTCATATTGTGTTTACGATCTCGCTTTTTCCCTTTCCAAATGGTATTGTTGGGTATTTATACGTTCAGTTTAATTACCTAGTCAGTTTGCAAATCGCGGTTTTATAGTATTTCTTGATATATAAAATCAAGTTGCTCTTAGTGAAAAAGGTAATAAAACTTTTTTATAAGCATATCATAAATCCATAGTTTAATTTAAGGCTGGAAATAAAGAAAATTAACAATTTTATGTGCACAGAGGTACAGCAATAATACAAAAAATTGTGCGTTGCATTTATGAAACGTTTAATCCTTCTGCATGCTAAATTTAACCCTTGTCCGGATAAGGTGTGTCTGTTGGCCACAGTCACTCATTTCTATTAAAATATTTTTAAAACGGTAAGGTTTACGTTCAAATGCTTCCGTGACTTTGTTCATTCATAAATGGCCTGTACTTGAAGGGTTTGCAATTCATTTTTCGTTTTACACTTTTTTCAGAAAATCTTAGTAAAAGTAATTGTGACACAACCGGTTAACGTGTGTCTAGCAGACACTTTTACAAACTTGTCTAAACTTGCAAGAGACGCGTACTAGAATTAACGGTTTATGCTTACTTGTTTAGTTGCTTTCTTGTGAAGTGGGCGTGCAAGTGTTTTCGAGAAATTTTCAAACTGTTTTGTTTATTGTACGTTATCAGAAGTACTGTTTTATTCAGGAAGCTTTGATTCTGTACAAATGTTATGTACGGAGGTTATATTTATCAATTACTCAGGAAGGCAGTAAGAATAAATATGTTATTACTTATAAAATAAATCTAATTTCGATTTTTATGTAAACATTGGTAACACATGCTTACATCTTCATTTCAGAAACAATGGATAGAGACCTAAAGAGCTCCCTCAGTGAAAAAGAGCTCCAAGAGATAATTGATAATTTACCAGAAACTGACAGTGTTCACGATAATGAATATGACCAAGAAAGTGATTACAGTGACGATGCATCATCAGAAACTAATCATGAGAGCGCTGCATCCGAATTAGACGACCTTCAAAGGGAATCAGAGAATGATGAAGAGGACGTTCAGGTGCAAATAAGGGAAACAGCTAATTATTTTCTTGCAAAAAATGGGACAATGTGGTACAAGGCTCCACTACCAAGTGGACGCATTCGATCAAACAATATTATAAGAGGTTCGTAGAACAAGGTTATTCTAGACCAAGGAAAAATATTAGAAGAACCTTTGGATTCGTTTCTTCTCTACATGGACAATTCTATAATTGACGATATTGTGAATTTCACTAATAAAGAGGCTGAACGTGTTAATGGAGACAACCCGAATTTGAAATGGAAAGACTGCGATGCTTTGGAAATGAATACCTTTTTTGGCCTCCTAATTACTGCTGGTCATCTAAAACAAAACTTTATAAATTACGATATTTTATGAAGTCCAATTTATGGACCTCCAATGGGATTATCCAGATTCAAAATCTTACTCAGATTCATAGGATTTGACGACAAATGTAGCAGAAACGAACATAAAAGATTGGATAAATTTGCACCTTTTCGAAATGTATGGAACAAGATAAAGAACAACCTTGGTAAATATTATATGCCAGGAAAGAACCTCACTGTTGACGAACAACTAATTCCATTTAGAGGCCGTTGTCCATTTGTCCAGTACATGCCATCAAAACCTTGGCTGTAGAAGTGATTTCTACAGTCAACCGCTCTAGAAGAAGATGAGAATGACCTCATCTAAACGTCGAGCTCACAACGGTCCTTCTCAGGACCGGCTCCAGACGCGGATCGATACCCAAAAGACTATTATTATTATTATTATTATCATCTATTAGAACAAGTTTCTCCTCCGGGATAAGAAGAAAACTTCTTTGTAGCTGTCTGCAGAAATTAGTGCAGAAAATGGTCCAAAAGTTTCGACTGTTAGAAGATGCTTAAATTGTGCAGAATTAAAAGGTTGTAAGGCAAGAAAAAAGTTGTTCTTGTCCGAGAGCAACAAAAAGAAACCGTTTAGATTGGTCAAAAAACCATCAACATTGGACAATTGAAAATTGGAAAAAGGTGTTGTGGTCCGACGAAACAAATGTAGAGATAATAATTTAGAACATATTGCTTCAAAATGAATGCTATAACCATAATTCCCTTCTCAGGCTTTTGATACCCCTGAAAACACCTCCGCACCCCGTGTAGTTAACGAGGAATCCCATAAGGATTGCTTCGTTTCCACTCTTAAGCACAGAGGTGGCAGCATTATGATATCGGTGTGAATGTCATCATAGGATGTTGGGGGAAATGTTCACATGTCAAGGCCGCGTGAACAGTCAAACGTACATAAAAGTTCTAATTGTGACATTAAGGGCATCGTATGCAAAACTGTTTTCAGAAGAGCTTTTAGAAAACATCTTTTTCCAACAGGACAACGTCCACTGTCACGCAGCTCGTAAAACTAAAGATTGAATATCACGAAAATGAATTTCATTTTCTGGATTGGCGTGCCAATCTCCAGACCTAAATTCAATCGAATATTTGTGATACTTTGTGAAAACTCAACTAAATGGTCACAAACGCTCCACAAAAACACCACTTGAAGTCAAAATAAAAGAAGTTTGCGTTGCATTGCGGAAAATTGGTGGGTATAATGTTTGAATGTATACAAGCAGTTATTAAAGCCTGAGGAGATCTTACGCGATATTCATTTGCATGTAAAATGTTATAATGCAGTTAAAAGCAAATTAAAATAAATATATTTCAATAGTTTTAAGGCCAAGGCTGTACCGTGACCAACGTTAAACCGACCGCAATGAATAGAAATTTGTAACGTTTCATCGAAACACCCGCGACATCTACAAATATACATACATGAGGCATGACGTTCGCATCGCTTCCATGCGGTAAATTTCGCAAGCTATTCGTGCCTGTGACACGTCTGCAAACTATCTAAATTAAATCTATGGCGTAAGCAATTAAATTGATGAACGTGTATGTTTCTTAGAGAGATACGGAAGTTTCAGGTTATTTGCTTTGCCGTGAGAGTGCATTACAGGAAATAACTTTAAAAAGTTCTATTTTGCGAAAAGGAAAGAGTGGTCATGGCCTTCTAAAATGGTATTAGGTACTTCTTAATGGTGCTACGCCTTCTTTTTTTGTTTTTATATAGAAAGCGTTACTTAACTTGATTGGATTGATCAAATTGTGGGAAATAAAGTGCTAGACACAAAACTTAACCTTATGAGGTAGGCGCCATAAATTCTCGGCCTGATATAGAAAAAATAAACTTGATAAAATATAACAATTCTTGTCTTTCAATATAATCTCCCTTCAATAATGATAGCAAGGACTGCGAGGCAGTATGGCAAATAAATGTTTAATCAACTCGGAAAGGTCCTTCGAAGACACGTGGGTCATCATCTTCAGCCGCGTACCGACTGATGTGAGAGAACATATATTAATGAACACGTTAGGTGTTACAGGTACGGAAAGATAGAAGCGTCACGTGTCGCACAACACATAAACGATACCGAGCATAATATTAAATTAGAAAACTTAAAATTAACTAAAAACGTGATTTCACCGTGTGAGCTGGACGCCTGTGAGACTATTTATACAAATAAGAATGCAAACATAATCAATGAAGAGAAGGGATCTTTACACTTTCATGTCTTTTCGATTTATTACGGTAAGAGGTCATTTGATTTATGGTTGAGCTATAACAGAGATGACATTCCTCTCGTACGAATGTATGAGAGGATCGCATGCATCTTTAGTATTTAAGGGTAGAGACGGAACGAACAGAAAGGACTCGATTTTTATTAGGGTGGGATGACCACATGTCTCGGTTCGTTGTGACAGACCTACTTCCGCATTTTCTCCGTATTTTAACTTGCTTTCTAGCCTAAACGGCAAAAGTAGGTACTTGTATATATTTTTCTTGAATAGTTGGGATAGAGCGGGTTCGTTAGAATTTAAATTACTGCGACATTGACGACATTCACATCGAAGCGGCGAATATGATTCCGGTTTGTCAAACTGCGTCTGCCGTTGTGTCCAATATTTGTTTGCAATCAGTTCCACACCTCTGGGTGATGAAAATAATCTCCAGTTTTTTCAAAAATGTGTGAATTAAGCCTCTGAAACTCTAACGTTGTTGAAGGATGTCTATCACCCTTCTTTGGTTAACATCATATCGCCGACCAAATTTGTTTCATTCTGCCTGTCACGGATTGGACTCCAAAATCTTTCGGGTAATTTGTTTCGCCATGTGAAAAACGAGTGCGCCGAACATGTGAACCCAGGCAATATGTACACCCATGGTACAAACACATCAATCTACAATCTAGAGATCTAAAATGATATTATTTTTCGGTACTTGTATCTAGTCGTTACTTTCGGTGCTTGTTTTCTGTTACTTTATATTCCTAGGTACCTAGCGCTAGTTGGTAGTCCTTTGTTATTTTTGATATAATAATCACTTTTAACATTTCAATAAAATTTTTTTGTTTTGAATTTCATTCCATTTTTATTTCATCTTTAAATATTATAGGCTGCATCGCTATTTGATTAAATAATAATCATAATTCATGCTTTCACATCCCTCAACAGCTTTCGTCAATTACAGGGGGCATCGGCCGGCCATGAGTTATTAATACGCCTGCGCCCGTAAAGTGTTCATCCTCAGCATTCGCCAAATTTGGAGCAAGGAAAACTACGGAAAACCTTACACTGAGGGTTCCGGACCCGGTTAGTTTTATAGACATAAGAATTAGCAACACCTTAGTAGCTAAGGACTGCCCACAGCGACGGCAATATCGGTAAGCGATAAATATGAAAGCATACTCTGTAAGCGTATGCAAATGACACTAAGAACTGTTGAATCCTGGTGCAAGGACCACAAATTATCCGTCAATTCAGCTAAGATGGAGATGGTCCTATTCACAAAGGAACGAACAATAATAATAATAATAATAATAATAATAATAATAATAATAGTAATGATAATAATAATAATAAATATAATAATAATAATAATAATATAATATATAATCTTTATATTTTTTATATCGATAAGCAAGGTAAAAGCACCTTTGCTTATGAATGTGCCGCTTAATTTCGGCTTAGAGGTCAAATACCTTGGTATCATGTTCGACAAAAGTTATCGTGGATTTCACATATTGACCATAAGATTGGCATAGATAACTAGCACTGCGTTTGGACAGTACCACAGAATGCTGGGAAGTACCTGGGGTCTCTCTTCCAGAGTAATGATATAAATTTACACTACAATAATTATTACACCAATGCTAACGTGCAACGCGGTCGCGATGGCCTAATCTAGAAAAGGCGGTGGCAACCAAAAGTTAATGTAGATACAAAGGGCTACTTGCTTAAGTATCATGGGCGCATTAAGATCTACACCAACGGCGGTAATGGAGGTCTTGACTTACTTATCGAAGAGATGGTGAAATGCACCGCAGGCTCTGGGAGATCGCTTGCAATAGGTTGCCAATCCCGGAAGCTGGGACAAATAACACTTCACCCCATTTTGTCTTCGACAAATCTTAAAATTTTTAATACATCAGCAGGCTGACTGCGATGAGGATAATTTATATCTCTTCGTATACACGGATCAAACGTATCCACTTAAAGTACTCATGATCGCTAGAAGCAAAACTCACCGTTTTCCAGGCGGAAATCTCGAAGCTGACTCTAGCAGCGTACTATTTAACTGACCTTAAGATTGTAGGCAGAAACATCAACTTGTTCGCCAACAGCAATAACGTGGAACCTGCTACTAGATTGTCACGGAGCTCTATCTTTAGTCTCTGAAACAAACAATATCAACGTAATATGGTTGAACGGCCATAATGGAGATCCTGGCAATGAAGAAGAGGACAGGCTGGCCAGGAAGGGTTTGAGTATGACGGTACATGGCCCCGAACCCTCCGCTCGACCGCCTAGGTCTATGCTTTTTGAAAGGATCAACTCATGAAAACTTCTTAAAGAGATGGAATGAAATTAACTACTGCTACACCGCCAAAGTCACTTTGACGTATTCGAGGAAGCGGACTGCATTAAGGTAGCTGAAACTGTCCAGAAGGCTGTCGCTTCGCATGGGTTTCTGACTGCACACGCTGGCTGACGAGGCATTGAAGCGATTCCTCCGGGCAACCTTTTAACCTATGCCAAGGCACTGGGTTGGTTAACGGCCTAGAGTGCTCCTTGGCACAGTGAGGATGCATATTGAGTCTGTTATAGCCTAAATGCTGCGTAATCCATCTCAGCCTCTCGTTGTCCGTAACCATAACCATATGTCTTTTACAAATTAATAGGAATTCATTCAAGAATCAATGATTTTTAGTTTGTGGATTATTTTAGTTTGGAAATTCACAAAAATGCTGCGTGTGACACTGACGTAGCTATACCTAGTGTGAAATTTAATTACACTTTTCGAATGGTTGATATGTTTATCAGATATTCCACCAATACGAAGTAGTGATATGATGCGGATAGAAAACGAGTACTGGATTTCATTTAGTTAGGAGTAACTGTTCTTGAAAAGTATTGAATGTTTTTCTGCGTCAGTAATTTTAATGAGTAATGAATAGTTACTTTGTTTATATCTTGACGATCTACATATCTTTTTTAAAAATTGTAAAATAAATCAATTTTTGATCGATGCCTACCTTGTACAACCCTCAGAACTCTCAACTATGTGCGGCACACATTTAGCTTTTAATAATATTCAAAACATAGTCGATGTCGTAGTAAAATCATGCGTGGCGCCCTTTAGAACGCTTCGCGGAACTCAAATTAACACAATCGCTTTCGGCACTAATCGAGTGTTAATTAGAACCGTACGATACGCTTTTAAATTCGTAATTAACGATTATAAAGTAGATATCTGCCACCTCCTCCATATAAGCACTATTTCCCAAAACGTCCCCTTTACCCCGGCAAAACCCGTTCCCTAGCGGGAAGCTTCCCCTCTTCTCCAAACCGAATCGATTCGGGGGCAAATTGAAATTAATTCATACGCCTCGGATCACGTTGTTTAATTTAATGCTCGTGGTCGAGATTTAATGCATCCTGTATGCGTAATTTATTATTACCGGTTAAAGCCACTCTGGTATATGCTGGATAGCAGAAAAATAATTCCAACGAATAGGTACATTCGTTGAAAGATGTCGAGGAAAAAAGATCGTTTTGTTTGATAAATTGGGGTTGGAATTGAGTAAACCAAGTGAGAAATGTTAGTAATGTAGATTGCTTCACCTAAAATCTCGGAAAATTGAAGCTCTGATGGAGAATTGAAATATTAAAGAAGATGAAAATTGATATGAGTAAACTTGAATTAAAAAAAAAAGGGATGTAATAATAATAACAATGACAATAATAAATCATCATTAACCTCAATATATAATATAAATACAAGCAGAAGTGTTTGCATTGATATTAACTTAAGGTTAAAAGGTACGGATTCAGAGAGGTATGTTTTTTCAACCGTATATATTTAGAAAAGTTTACAAGACAGCTTATTACATACATTGCATATCTTGTACATTAATTATTTAATAGTTCACATTGAAATTAGCAATTTATATATCACCCAGAAATTAAAAAAACAGAATAAGTTAAAAAAAAGTGTTTTTTAATAAGTTACACCTACAGATAGTGCCAAAAATTGTGTATTTCATGGTGCTTCTCTGTTGTTGCGTGGGAGTCATGTACCCGGTGGGCGAGTGTTGAAACTATTTGTTTCTATTTCACAATCTCCGTTTAGTGTACGTCGATTGTTTTTTTTCTTCTTTTTGTTTTCTGTTTCTGTAAATTTGTTCTTTTACCTTTATTTTAACAAAAATAGTTCCTGTTCATAAGAGGGGCTCCAATTATGCGCCCTCAAATTTTAGGCCCATTTCCTTGCTATCCACTTTTTCTACAATTTTGGAAGTAATGGTGAGAGATAGAATAGTATCATTTATCAAAAAATACAGTATAATTAGTAGCAAACAGTATAGATTTCAAGATAACTCTAACACCAATGATGCGGTTTACAATTTTTTAAATAAAATTTACGAACAAGTCAATTCAAATAAAACGGCAGTGTCAATTTTCTGTGATCTCGCCAGAGCATTTGACAGCGTGTCTCATTCCATACTTTTAAAAAAACTAGAAAGATATGGCAAAAACGAATTGTACGAATAGCAGCAGGCATTCCACCGAGAAGACCTTGCAGGAATTCCTTTAAAGAGATGAACAATTTGACATTATCATCGTTATTTATTTGGAATGCAGGATACTATTTCTACCAAAACAGAAATTTAAGCGCAACTAATAGCGAGTTTCATAAACACAAAAGACAAAGACATGAGTTACACCACAATACAGCAAACTCAAAGATTGTAGACACATTCAGTACCTAGGCATAAGAATATACAGACAATTAAAACGGCAATTAATTTTAAATGTGAATTTAAACAGTATTTAGTAGAGACATGTTTCGACAGTGTTGATGACTACATGAACGATTCCTAACAGTACAGTGTTTGCTTTGCTGTGATTTTTTATTTTTTACATCTTCTTAAAAAAAAACAATTTGCAATGTTGATAATTGATTTGCATTTAATTCTGTATTTATTTGTACTTGCCTTCATTTCTTTTATTTTATATTATTTTATGAAAAATAATTTTTTGGTTTATCTTTGAATAAGAATTTTTAGTTTATCTTTGAATAACAATTTCCTTTCTTTTAGATTTATGTTTACTTCTAGAATTTGCGAGATTATTTTGTTCCTTTTTATTTTATTTTGGTTTGTTATGGCTTAATGAATATTTTTTTGTGGTAACTTAGAATACGTATGTTTTGTTGACTAATTCTATGTACCAATGTTTTTAGAATCAATAAAGATTATTACTATTATTATTATTGTTATTATTATTATTAATATAACTCATCTTCATTCCATATTATTTACATTTAATATAACGTCTTCCTATAAGCAAATAGAAAGCCATTCTCTTTTAATCTTCATAACGATTTCCCAAATTGAATATTACTTGTTAATAAGTCAAATGATTTGAGGGAACGTATATATTTTGCAGTTGCAGATACTGACTAATGTCAGTTCGTTAGACACTAGATCGCGAACCCTCGTGGCATATTACAGAGTGTAATAAGAAATTGTTTCGGAGTTAACTCAAGTTAAATGTACCTATGTACTTTTATTTCAAAATGTACAAATATTGTTAAAAAGACATTTTTATCGTAGTTAGCCGTGGTTGAGAATGAGCAAAGAGTCGCCAAGACAATTAAGGCCTTTTAGCTCGTGTTGTGTTTTAGGGAAGACGTGTTTCGCTGTGTGGTACATTTTCAAAGTAATTTCAAATGTAGTAGTGTTTCAAATTCATTTCAAGTAGAAACTTGTATTAAGTTCGGTGTTTTGAAATAACGCGGAGTGTCTTACGTGATGTACTAGCATAGAGAGGGTGCGTAAACGTCACAGCTTTAAAGGTTAGTTTGCTCTTTGTCAATAATCCGTCTTTCGTAAAATTTATGTCTTTGAACTGCCGAAAAAGCATCCATAAGTGATACTCCCGAATTTACCAAAATAAAATAGATTGATTGATCGTTGCCATAAGCAGCATTAGTCTTTACATCCCTAACACTACGGTCCAATGGGCCTATTGTATTATCCCTGCTTCGTTTTACTTAAACAGGCTAGTTCCCTCGATCAGGTTTAAGAGCCTATGCAGCAAATCTTTCTCCAACGGTAGACCAATTGCGCTTGGCATAGCGAATCTGCGTTGACTTAGCGCTGCGTATTCGAAAATAATATGAGAGGCTGTTTCTCCCGCTTCATTATAAAGTCTACATAAGGATTTATCTTGTGCAAGTGGCCTGTCTGACAGCCATGTCTGGTTAATAGACACATTGCTGCCTTAAGCAGAATCTTGTTTAGTGCAAGCAGGTCAGCAGTCAAATGCTGCGACGGTCTTCTCATCATTCGTTTGCTGTCCTCTTGTCCAGCTGCATAGTTCCAATCTAATTGGTATTGTTTTATGATTCATTCATGAATTGCACCACGCACTCTTGGTAATTTACTTTTTGAATCTTCTCTCGCTAGCTGGTCTGCAATTTTATTGCCCGCTATACCCTTGTAACACGACACCCACACCAAGGTAACTTTATTGTGTTTAGACATAACCATTACGTTTCGCAGGCACTCCCATACTAGTTTGGAGGCTATATGATAAGGTGTTAGTGCTTTTAAATCTGTCTGACTGTCAGAGATAATGCAGATCGTTTCCTCTCGTGGTTGTCGACGCAGTCTCGCACACGAAGGTTTGTATAGCATATATTTCTACTTGAAATACCGTGGTGTATCGCCCAAGTGATGCACATACTTTGTATCCCTGGTTTTCCCCATAAACACCAACATCGGAATTAGTATCCGTTCTTGACCCATCTATATACCAGATTTGAGTTTTCGGTTTTCTCCTCTCTCCATTTTTCCATTCTACCCAATTCAAGAAAACTTTGTAAGGTTAATTATAGGAGACCCTGGAGACTGTTATGTCGCTACCCATTAAAGGTAGGCTTTGTTACTACTATTTCTGTTCTGGTGTGCCCCGACCCCTGTCGATTCCCCAATAAAATTGATACGAAATTCATAAATACAACATTACAGTATATTCCAGACAAAGGATCATTTTGAAATTAAACTTATCATCTACCTTGCCCAAACACTGATACCAAAATTACTAATTTCAGCTAATTTATTCCCCAATTTTCAATCGTTAAGGTGAAACGCAGCTTTTTAATGGTGATAAATCTACCATCTCGTCGAACGGAAGTAATTAACGATTCTCTCCCGCTAAATATTTTTCGATTACCAAAAAAGTAATTACAGATAAAGTGCTTAGCGTATATAGATCAACCTCGCGTTATTTTGCTCTCTTTCTCCTACGCAAAAAAACGATTTTTCTGCAGCTTTCAGCAACTATATACAATTATGATAAAATATACGCTGGAGAGAAAAAAAGACCCGCCGTCTAGTTTTCCAGCGCGAGAACGAAATTGGATACCGATATTTGGCGATGGAAAATTACCATATCGTACACCCCCCAGCTTGATATCGCTCTTTCGCCTATCGTATTAAACTCCCTTTCGGCCCGAATCGTGGGGATTTCGAAAATTAGATACATTCCTGCACGCAGCGATCAGTCCTTGAGCCTCTAATTGACATTTTCGATACGACAGGAAAATTGTACAGTGGTAGATTCATCAAAACGGTGATTAGAAATCGGATAGACGTGACTCTGTTCAGATGGCGATGATTTTTAATCGGGAAATACTGGTTTTGGGAAAATTCAAGAGCTTATAATCTGAAAATTTAATATTTATCAAATGGAAGAGGTGGATTTCGAAAATCGAAACGGTTATTTTTTAGCTGTATCTGAGAGTTGAATTAAAATTTCAGTTCCATTGCACGTTACACTCAAAGGAAGCGTAATCCTCTCCTTTCGGTTTGTATCGCTTTGTGAACGATTATCCCTTTTTGGAAATATATGTAGTCGGGTAGTTAGTGTATCAATTCTAACTGAAAGTAAAAAATCAGTTTCTATATGAGGCAACTAGATGCAAAGCTTTGTATATTACGTGAAACTCATTCTACGATAATTGCAAAAAACTGTTTTAGAGTATAATAGATAGAATTCTGTAAGAACCTTTTTATTAATAGTTAGAGTTGCTTTCTCCGAACTAACAGGTAGAACTTCAGTTTAAAATAACATACACACAGTTTTGCAGCCAGCATTGCGTTCTTATGTAGATAATGTGATTAGAAAATGCATGACTCAGTTATTAAATATTTCATTATACATAATAATGGCAGGGAGAATAAAAATATGGTAGTAAGACATTAAATTCGTAAGTCAATGTCATTGTAGCACACAAAGAAATCGTCCTTCACTTCATTTTCTTCAATTGCTTGTTTAGTAATTATAGGATTACGTTGATCGATAATCTTATAAAATGAAAGCTTTGGATCTTGCCTCCAATCATCTCCATAGTGCTTCTTCAACAGAGAGACCGTTGTGGATTTATCTGCTTTAAGTATATTTTGAATAGGAAATAGTTTTGGCTTGAACTGGCTGAATTTCTTGTTGTTTTTCAAATTAACCCTACCTTGACAATGATCTGAATGGTAATTCACCTCGCCATTTAGCTTAACCAGATCATTGCTTTTAGTGAATATAAATCTTTTTGAGGAATTACATTTAAAATGCTATTGACCTGGACTTTTTATAAATTTCGTGGTCTCCTCTTCCCATTCGAAAATCCTCCAATCTTCTCCCACTGTCATAATCGTCGAATGATTTTTTATAATGGCGTATTCTTCTTTGCTTATAATTATATTGATTTTTCTGATCATAAATGATAAAATAATAAAAAACAGATCTCTTTCGGGATTTTCCCTTCTCGCAGGGGTTAATAATTATACTTAAATCCATAAAATATAACCGAATAACACGTAGTGTCCAGTCTAATGACAAGTAAGTAAATTATTGTAAAAAGACTGCAACACATTGTAATCACGTTCTTCGCAGAAATTACGTGACACTAACCATGCGTTATCATTGGCTGAATTTCATATACTCACTTTTGTATCCGAATTGTCAAAACAAATACAGAGTTTTGCATCTATTACTAGATTTTAAACCTACTTTTCTCGCTATATCAAATCACATTAGGGTTACTGTAACGAATCCAACGGTATATCAAACTTAATTATTAAATTTTCTGCATATACACAGTTTTGCGTCTAGTGGCCTGATTATAGTGTAATAATGTAAAGATACCGCATACTTTGATTCTAACCGATCGCAAGATTTACATTTCGTCGTTTTCCGTTCCTAGAACCTGTGGATAATCCCGATTAAGTTTTAGCCTCAGCAACAGCGTCGGTTCGAGACGAGTACTGTAAGGTAAGTAGTTGGAATTAGCGCCGGGCTTTAGTTTGCTTCCACCACAATGCGCATCACGCTAGTGTTGATTAATTTAAGAAGATTATCCATCATGGATGTGTAATAAATGAATAAACAATCATCACTTACGTCCCGTGTTGTTGCAGTTCACCAATATCAAATGGAATTACACGAAGTTTCAATAAAGTGTGTTTGCACACGTGATTGTACACGTGAAGACAGTTCAAGAATTAATGTCTCTAATGTAGAAGAAATTATAAGAATATGTAACTTAAATTTGGCAGTTTTGTGGCCAATATAACGTAAATGGAATTATTGAATTAACATTGCTTTTACAATTATTTCAAATATTTCTTCCACTAATTATATCAAGTAAGTAATAAACTTCATTTATTTTTTATTATGATTTGATAACACCATCGCAAAATGACTATCTGTACCTCAAAGGTAAACTGTGTTAAGTCATAGTCTTTAAACTTTATAGGATAAGCAAAAGGAAGTTTTGAAATGGACACATTCTGGATACAACAAGTGTGGCTTAATATTTTTAGAAAATTTCTAAATCGGTTACTTGGACATTATTAGTATAATACCATTCTTTTATGAAGACCTCACACTATATTAAGTCACATAATACATATAATACATTTTTCGTCAAATGTGGATTTGACACAGTTTACCTCTGAGGTACATAATTATATAAAAGGCAGAACTATTATTAGGTCTATTTACATAACAATGAACAAAATATTATAGGGTTTTCTTCTTCTTCTTCTTCTTCTCCGTATTCCTTATGCCCTTTAGAGCGTCGGATCTAATTACATATTACTCGTCTTCCTTATCCATGCTTTCCATCCCTTCCGGTCCCTTTCACATATTTTCATCTCACCTAAGGTTTTTCCGCGTCCTGCACCTATTTCTTTTATTGCTTCTATCCATGTTTTTCTTGGCCTGCCCCGCTTTCTCGTCCCCATCCTTCCTGCCTCAATCACCCTTCGCACCAGTCTGTCTTGATCCATTCTTGTTATGTGGCCAAACCAATTTAATTGCCTATTTTCTAGTTTGATTCTAATTGGTTCTTGCTTCGTCATCTGTCTTATTTGTATGTTCCGTATTCTGTCGTATTTTGTTTTCCCGGCTATCCTTCTGAGGTATTTCATTTCCATAGTATTTATTTGTAGGTGGTGTCTTTCCAGGAGTACCCAAGTCTCACTTGCATATAATACTGATTGTAGAGCGATGGTATTGTACACCTTAGTTTTTATGTTTGTCTATTTCCTTTTTGCTGAGTATTGTTTTATTCAATGCATGGTATATATTTGTAGTCTTCTGTTTTCTTTTTGCTATTTCCAGATCAAGTTTTCCATCATTTGAGATGACACTGCCTAAATATTTGTAGACCGTTACTATCTCTAGTTTTTGTTGATTGCATGTTATTGTTCTTTCTTCTTCTGTTAATGTTGCATCATTTATTATCATTATTTTACTTTTTTCTATATTTACTTCCATCTTCAGTTGTTCTAATTCATTTGTCCATATGTCTATTATTGATTGTATTTTTCTTTTACTAGCAACAATCAGTATTATGTCATCGGCGTACATCAGACTATACAGATTTATGGGAGTAAGGTTTCTGTATCCAATTGTGGTTTTTTCAGTTTTTCTTCTAGTGTTTTTCATTATTCTATCCATCAGTATGATAAATAATGGGCTCATACTTGCTTTACTCCTCTGTCTATTTGGAAAGTTCACGATCTTAGCCCCCCAATCTGCACTTCACCTTCTGGTAGGTACTTCTTATTACATTTATTAATTTATTATTTACTTGTAACTCATGTAAGCATTTCCAAATTGATTTTCTTTCTATAAAAGTCGCCTTTAGATCAATGAAAGCCAGGTAAAGTCATTTCCCACTGTCTACAGCTCTATCAATTATATTTCTTATAATACTACTTATAAACTGACGAATGTGGTGACGGAAGGGGCGCCGCAACGCAGTTACAATCCGTACGTTTAATACATCGAGTTAGGCACCGAAGAAATTAGTTTCCTCGGCGGTATATAGAAGACTTTGCCAAATTAAACAAACCCGCCTTTGGCGATTCTGTTCCCCCACACACCATCGGCCATCGTGTCTTGTTTATATTTCGCGAAAGCTCGTCTAAAAGTAATTCCTCCCTGACAGGTTAATTTTTAATGGACTTGGTGTAAGTTTAAGCGAGTCGCGGTAAAGTTTTCGGCGTTTGATTTCGTGTAACTTTAAAACGACCCAAAAAGACGATGTTTAAAAATGCAGAAGATCGCGCTGTCCGCGGAATGAAAATAAGACGCTCGCATCGTCTACGCGATGTCGTCTTTGGCAAGTTTTACTAAACTTTGTTAGAAATTCTGTCCTTCTGGTTAGAGGAAAGCTTGTATAAAATATAAAATGTCAAAGGTGCCGAATCTACTGGATGATTTGGAGTAATTTAGTTTTGACATAAAATTAATTATTGTTCTTATGTAATGACTATTTCTTTTTATTTTTCAAAGTGTTTCGCGCATTATCAAGTATGTATTTATTTAGTACTGTGGCCTCTCGAAAAAACGAAAATATCGGTATTGCTCAAAAAAATTAAATAAAAAAGTAACATCCGAGATTCTCGGAAGTTGATTTAAATTTGTTCTAGACCAAGACAGTAAATCTGGATGATACTTGGCGTTAATTATGCCAGTACGCAGACGACATGTTCTTGCTTATCCACGTGGAAACTCTCCGAGAACTAAAGGAGAAATCGACCAACGCGGTAAACGAAGCCTGCAATTGGTTCGAGACAAACAGATTAAAAATGAATATAGGGAAAACTCAAAAATCTTGTACTTACCACAAAAAAGCAAAAAAATAATCTTCCAGCCAAGTTCCTGGAGCTAACATTGGACTTAAAACTAAATTGGACGGCCGACATCGACGCTTTGGTTTCGAGGTTGTCGTGAGCTCTGAACGCTCTCAGAAGAGCAAAGAAGATAGGAACTCAAAAGACTGCCAAGACCACTTGTTCTACAAATTTCCACTCTCTATCGAGTTATCTTGTTCTGGCTGTCCACGACAGAAGTAACAAAAGTTTTCACCCTATAGAAATCAATCAATCAACACCCTGTAGAGAAAGGCTGTCGGATTAGTATGACAATCTAGGATATAACGAATCCTGCAGAGGGCCTTTAGAAAGGCAAGGAATAATTACCTTGGGGCCCGTCTTCATCCTCAATGTGGCCCTTGGCTATGGAAATAGGACCACTTGGGAAATATTAAATTTATAACGATATCTATTAAATATAATTTTAATTTCGAAAATCTATAAAAGCATAATTGTTGTTTGAATAATACCCTAGTACACTATGGCTACAGATAATTGCTGGTTATAAAAATAATGCTTAGGGGCGCAATAAATTGATTATAATTATCCACCTGCTATGAATCACGCCTCTTGCCATTCGTACGTATAATAATTACGTTTAGTTTGGATTGTGTCGTTCATTAGTTCGTTAGTATCATTACAAATATAAATAAAAACAGTATTTTTACCGATTTTCCAAAGAACTTATATTTCAAAGAGTTTTAATTTTACTTGTGTGCGTCTATTTTCGCGGTCAATTATTATCATAATAGGAAAGAAGAAGGATATAACCACAGAGAAACAAGTACGAATTTCTGCTCTTCTAGAGACGGGAGAGTTTTCTTAACGTGAAGTTGCACAAAAAGAGGGTGTCTGACATCAAACTATTCTGAGAATAGCGAAATTAATTAAGGAGAATATTCCTAGTACAAGTAGTGGCAGAACATATTGTGCCGGCAAACTCAAAACAACTGTCGGAGATGATCGTCGTATAGTTAAAAGTGCCTACAGAACATCATTTTTTATCCACTAAAGGTGTTCATAACATTCTTAGTGGAGAAGGTATAAAAATATCAGCCCGAACAGTCCATAGACGTCTTCATGAAACAGGATTTAAATGCAGACGTCCCGCAAAGAAGCCAAGAGTAACATTTAAAATGAAAGTGACACGATTTCAATGGACTAAAAAATGTAAAAAATTTACAGTTGAAGATTGGGGAAAGGTAAGTTTCATTCATCACCTGTATTTTTGGTCAAATTCGTCCCCATAGTTCGCTTAATGATTCTCTACATTTTTTACTTTTTCCTAGATATTTATAGCGACGAATCACGGCCAGAAGTGCTAGCGGAGGAGAAGCCAATTTGTTCGTCATCCTTCAAAGCGTTATAAAGAAGCATGTACGATAAAAATCTATTAAACACCCCCCATCTCTAATGATTTGATCATGTATTACGACAGAAGGATCGGGACTACTATATTTCGTTAACGGAACAATGGAACAAAAACAATATAAAAAAGTTTTACAAAATTATTTAATGCCTTACATTGGTTCATTGGATCCAACTCAAGGACCGTATACTTTCATGCAAGGCAATGCACCTTGTCATAAGGTAAAAAGTAAAAATCTGCGTGTACTACCGTTCAGGCAATTCACCAGATATAAACCCACTTGAAAGTGTGTGGAATGTCTTGGAAAACGCCGCAAGTATTCGAAATTCAACTACAAAGGAAGAATTCCAACAACATATTGAAGATGTATGGCATAGAGACGAAATTAAAAATAACAATAAAAAGCTGCATTGGCAGCATGCCAAAAAGGAGTGGGGAAATAATAAAACACAAAGGAGGAAAAAGCAAATATTAGTAAATTTATGTTCAAATTATACTTACTTCCATGTTATATGTAATTAAATAATAATATTGCCAACATTACCAATTGTTCTTTTTTTAATTTCACCCCAAAATCATAATATTTTTTATTTTTTATATTGGCCCTAATTCGATGGCCAGGGACTGTACTTACGTTCACGCCAAAAAGGGTGACATCACTCCCAATGTTTACAGCCACAATTACAGGATGCGAAATCGAAATAATAGTGTGTCGCACCACAGAATGAAATGGATTAAAAATTTCGTTAATCACTGGAGTTCAAAGCTATATAACTTACAAACAAAATTATTATCATCAAAGGATTTCAAACACAAAATAAAGCATGTGTTCATTGGGAACGAATACTATACAATGGAGGAATACGGCAGCATTTTCATTCATTTATTAAAATTCATCGTTTTAACAAGTTTGTTTGTTTTGTTTGTTATCTGTGCTCATTATACACTTTCTACTTGTTTTATTTCCATAAATACATATATCAACTGTCGTTTAATTTTAACTAATAATTTTTGTAAGCTTTATATTCCAAATACGGAAGAGATGAGGCATGGTAGTCTTAAATCCACTACTTTCCATGTGTGCAATAGATGAAGTAATGTCAACAGAAAACTGAAGAGGTAATGATAGGTTTTAGAAATCTACAACCGGTATTCCTGGACTCATGTGCGTTTGCAGGTGATATTGCAGTGTTTGCTAGCACCGAACAAAATATTAAAATATGGAAAAACTAAGCCTAGATAAGCAAAATTTACAATTAAATATAAAAAAAGTAAGTGCATAGGCATAAGCAATCAAGAGGTGACAATAAAAGTAGATGGAGAGAAAATTGAACAAATGAAGAGATTTAGATACGAGGGAACAATAATTAACAATATAGGAAATCTGGAGGATGAGTTGAATGACAGTAAGGGCAGCAAACGAAATATATTACGCAATACATAAGAAATTTCTCGAACAAAAGGAAATTTCTGGGAAATTAAGTACCACAGAAAAGCAGTGGGAGCAAGGAGAACAGATAGGAGGCGAAATGAAAATATACGAAAAGAGTTAGGCGTAAAATCGGCAAAAGAAAGATTACAAGAGAAGAAATTAGGTTGATTTGGACATTGATGAGGATAGGGGATGAGAGGCAAGTAAGAATATTTAGGAAGCTAAAGCTGCTGGAAAAAATAAAACAGGAAGACCCAAAAGAAAATGATATAATAATAGAGAGTATTTTAAGGAGAACAGGTGGAAACTGGAACTCCGCGAAAGATATGCCAAGGGATAGGAAGAAATTAAGTTTGCAAAATAAGAACATTAAACATGATTTGAACAAACTAAATCCTCAAACCATAACAGATTACGTTAGGTTTATATTCCAAATATATTATATTATTATTATTATTACTCTATCACATATTTTTTCTCTCTAGTATAGACTTATCACCTCTACTTACGCGGTGTCTGTCTTGAGTCTTCTAACAGCGGCTGGGCGTACTTTAATTCTTTGGAGCTCATTACAAAGTACTTAAATTCTGTTTAAACTGCTTTATAAAAAGAGAATTACTTTCAAAATTATGTAGCATTGAAAACTCAGCTTAGCTATCTCACAAGAATTTTCGATGATTTCTCCAAAATCACAAATGCTACTTGAAACCTTTTTGGTAATATTCTCTAAGTACAACAGGCATCTGTTCTTGCAAGTAATGTTGCCTTGATTTGGTATTCTTTTTAATTCCATTAAAGATGTTGCTCATTGTGAAAGTGGAAGATTCCAGTGCAACTAATGTGCGGTTTCGAAATGAAATTGAATTTTAGGCGGTATCTTCAAATCCATCTCATTGACGTCACAAGCTCGGCCATTTAAATTTCCCAAAGTTTCCTTACAAAAGTACCATACTTTTCGCATTCGAATACACTCAAGCACTTCATCTATCGTTAATGAAATTCCCCTCATGAATGATTAATTCCGGAACACCTATAGCCGTGTTTTTTCCCCCTCGAGGTTATTCGACATCTTTATCTGTCTGATACGCTCCTTTTTTTTACATTGACTTTGTCTAATTCTCTCTTACCGGTAACATGAAAGTACAAAATTAAAAAAGAAAGGGAAGAAAAAAGTTACACCGGTAATTAGCCAATGAGAATAGCCCTACTGGACTGCGTCACTTCTAAAGCTGCACTTGAGTCTTTTGAAGGAAAGGAATGAAAGTTTTATTGAAACAAAACGCTAATTGAATACGAAATGTTTAATGGAGACCGGTGTCTTGTAAATATTGATATTTCGCCGAGGTTTCCAAGCATGGATTCGTTAAAGGCGACACGGTTAAAAAAAAGGTGGAATTGTATTTTTTTTTTGTTCTTATTCCCAAGATCTTTCGCTCCGGTAGAAACCACGCTAAGTAATTTGTAAAATCAACACAGAATCTTTTAAAATTATTTCCATTATCATTTTCGATAAGTCTACAGAAATAAAAATACAATCTCTAGAGTCGCTTCGTGGAGTATTCATTCTCGAAAAGTAACTCTAAAAACGGACCAAATTAATGAAATTCTATTTATAAAACAGACAGCCGCATTATTTTGAATTTTAGGGACTGCATGGAATTTCGTGAAACCCGTAGGTACATATGTTGTTTAATAAAAGCCTTTTCGATTAATTTTAATGAGTTTTAGCTCAAAATACTCGGAAGTGCCCAATTCTCTCTGGCGCTTTGTTTTCCGCCGACTTTACAAGTAGAGGGCGCTGTTCTCACTTTCATTTATATTCTCCGACGTGTATAACGTACTACGAATGTATTATCAAATTAATGCAGGTAAGTATTTTTAGCGCTAAAAGTGAGAGCCTTTTATATCTTAATTAAAACAGGTTCAAATGGAGTGCACTTCAGAAGAGAATTATGTAAAACGTTAATTTTCGACGCAAATAAATTAATTAAAATAAAATCTTCATTAAAAAAGAAACAAGTGTAGTTTTAAAGACTGTCCAGTTAATTTTTGCGGAACGAGCTACGAACGAGATTTACAAAATGAATAAGGTACTTTTTAGAACAAATTATATTAATATTGTAGTGGAACATCCCACATGAAGAGTGTGCGTTACTATATTCATTTCGATCAATTTTACATTAAAATTCATAAAATATTAAAATTTAACCGAGCATTTGTGGAATTCGAATTATTTCGGCTTAGCATTTGAATTTCGGCATTTTTGATCATTTATATATTAGTTCTTTATTTAAAAAAAGGACTCCATTAATGTTATGTTACAAGGAATAATCGAAGTTCCAGATTATTTTAAGTATTTTACATTTTGAAACATAATTTGTAAAAAATGACACAAACACATATATAAACACACTGTGTTTGGAAATCAATCAGTACATCAAAATTTAAAATATCAAGTTCTTAGATCGGCAGCACCCAGACAACCGATAAACAAGAAGTTAGAAACGAAATTTCTGACAGTAAACAAACATGTTTTTCGACTGATGAATCTAGAAATTGTATTTTAAACCTAAATGTTGCTGCAATTATCAACTATAAAGTGTTGAAAAGCGGTTAAAGTGAAACAGAAACAGTTACAAGTAATAATCAAGAGTATTTAATGAAATAAAAGCAATTTGAAGAAACAATCAAGAAAATTTAATCAAGAAGACGACCAGAAGGGTTATCGCAAGAGAATATTGGATATAACTGCTGAAATAGAGGAAACTCAGAAGAGAAACACACACACACACACACACACACACATATAATACACCTGCGACATTAACTGTAAGTAATTTTAAAATAATTTAATCTTTGTAAGTGAAAAACTTAATAAACGGAACATAGATTATCTCCCTATTCAATATTTTTAATTGTTATTTGAAACATCACAAATTTAGCGATCCTGCCAGGATATTTCGATCAAGTCGGAATGTTCTATTTTTCAAAATTCAAAATTAGTTTCAAGAATATTTAGATTCATATTTAGGCCCCAAAACAATCTTTTCACTAATTTTTATATTTCAAAAGAATAATAGTAAATTTTCAAAATGTCAAAAGCTCGCAGTGATTCTGGAGATTGCGTCGAAGACATAAAAGGTATGTTAAATCAAATTTCATTAAAACTTGAAACGCTTGTTTCTAATCAATTGAATTTGGAGAAACGAATAGAATTGGTAGAGGGAAGAATCGCTCATTCTGATTCATCAACGCGTATTCAATCAATACCACCTTTAAATAACGGGCAATTAAATCATTTTCCTAGCTTTAAATTAAAGGAAGTCATCCTCAAATTTGATGGACGTCGTGGATATCCAATGACATACATAAACGCCATAAAGCGTGTCATCACAGCAAAAATGACATTCCTTGACATCTGTAATATTGTTAGGTCTTCTTTCACCGACGATGCAAATACATGGTTTTCCATAGTCGAAGCCTCACTTCAAAATTTTGAAGATTTCGAGTTTCACTTTTTGTTCAAATTCTGGTCAGAGACAGAACAAAACAAAATTAGAAGCAATTTATTCATGGGAATATTTAATGCACAAAAGGGATGTTCATGGAAAAACTATTTTATACGTAAATTTTCTGTTGTACAACATTTAACGCCAAAACTTTCAGAACACGAATTAATCAAACATTTAGCAAGACATTTTGATTTTGAAATTACCAAATCTATAATAATTTAAAATATACGTACATAACAAATAACATATTGAAAATGTGTCTTAAAGAAATCACTAACTATGTGCTTGCCTTAAAGAAAGCGTTCATGGTCAAATATCGTTTTAATTTACTTTTGAATGTCTGTAATGGTAGCTCCTTTATATCCGAAGGTATACGGTTGTATATTTTAATAACTTCATAATCCACACCGTTCTGAATTTTTGAATATTTGGTTTGCTTCAGGCTTAAGGGGTTATTTTCATTTCCAACGCTGGTCGTTGCAGAGGGTTGCCTGGCAGTTGTCATGTGCGAACGCACCTGAATGTATGTGGCTGAACAGCGCTAGTTGTGTATGTAATGTTCTTTTCTTTAATGTTATTAATGTGGTTTCCAAATTAATTACAAAAGTTAGGAAAACCCCCTGATATTAATATTTACTGATGAGAGCAAATAGGAAGGTAAGAGCACAAGTGACGTCACAATGTTTTGACCTTGAATAGACAAACCGCTCGCAGTAAGCAATCCTCATATGTCACTATGCATTTACTTTTTAATTTATTGGATAAAAATTGCTTGACAGTTTTTGAAGGTACATATTTGGACGCAAAAGAGAATAAATTTAAAATAAAATTCATCTTTATCATTTTTATTTAATTTCTTACTATTAAGCTACATAAATACGCCTCGCTAAGCCTTATATTTATAAATTCCCTCTGCCGGCGCCGTTTTATCCCAAAACGTTCATTCATCACGGATGAATGATGCATATAACCCAAAAGCTAAATTTTAAAAGATATGCGAGCGAACGGCGTCGTTTGGGGCTTTACCAAACAGCGATGCGTCTCTATTTCGCAATTTATATACTGCGAGAAGTAAAATAACCTTCTCTTTAAACACGATTTATTTCGTAGTAGATAACAAATTTTTCGCGAAGTAAATATCCAAATACAAATATATATTACCCACGTAACAGGACAAAAAACGAAGAACGAAGAACCTAATAAGTCTCCTTAGTTTTTCAATGTCAACGTGAGACCCGACAGCATCGTCTAAAGGCGTTGGACGTGACAAATCGTGAATTGTAGCTGAAATAATTTAGCAGGCGGCCGTAACCGCTACGGAGAGATCAGGAGTCCCATGAAGAGATGACTAATCGTCCGTAACGCCTCGAGTTGGAGGGAGAGAAGGGTCTTTTTTGTGAAGGGTGATTAATCGAGAGAATGGTTTGGAATTCCTTTCGATTATTGCCGAAAAACGAGAGTGGTACGAGTAATGGGTGTGGATCGCTTAATTGCAGAAGAAATGTTGGAATTTATTATCCATAGTGGGATTTCTTAATAGATCTTACAGCACTTAGACCACAGCCCAAACAAAATGTGTAGATTTTTTATTTGTGTTAGATAAATAAAAAAGGTTCCGCGCCAGAATGTACAATGTCTAGGTACCTAGACATGTATATGTAATTCGATAATTCGGATCAATTAGTGCCAAGCTCATCCGGGTTGTTAAAACATTCGGTTTATCGGGATAATGCATTTTTAGTGTACTTAACAACTTAGATGAAACAAAATCGAGTTTTTTTTATTTTTATTTCTTTAATACAATGATGACCTATGTACATAAAAAAAAATTACAATCGAATATTATGTGCTCCTTAATGGATCCGTTATTTTTGATTAACAATTTCCTTTTGAATGTAACTTTACAGTGGCTTCTTCCCTAATTTTTTTCAGTGTTAGAATGTTAGTAAAGTCAATATTATTTTCTTCTGTCCATTGTGTTATGGTTCTTAAGCAGTTAACTGTTTCGGAATGATTAATTTTTGGAGAGGCTTGTTGTTGGGCATCTCCTTCGTCTTCATCACAAACAGCTTCATTTAATACATTTTCATCAAGAAGATACTCATCGTCCGCTTTTTCTAACCATTTCTTCCTTCGTAAATGAATGTTCATTAGAAATCTTTTCTGACATATTTGAAAGTTTGTCATATCTGTATGTTGTTTCTTGTAACTGCGTGCTCAACATACATAATATAATGAGGAATGAGATCTTTAGTTTAATAATTATCATTAAAGCTTGCCACGAGCGGTACCGCGCAGTAGCGTAGAGTCGACCAGGCCTCGCGTTCCACTAGAGTTATTCTGCTAATAGAGATGTTTGCTGCCGCAAATAATTTCGCTCATCTTTTAAGTAAAAATTAAATAACACGTGCTCAAACACTTACCATTTTAAGAGCCCTCCGTGAAATCACAAAGTGAATAATGTTTGTTAAATATCTGCAACATTAGATATGTTTCAACTGTTGTTTCGGCAAAACTAGTACGGCATGAGGAAAAAATGCGTTTATATGCAGTGAACGAACGTTCTACATCTAGTGACGTAATAATTGCGTAAGTAAAATAATCTTTCAAATAACTTAACGATTCTGTTGACGCACCTTCACAAATGTGTCTTAATGTGCCAAAATCACAATTTTTCTCAAAAACACTTTCAAATTTTTCTAGAATAGAAACATTTTTTGCGTCTTCAATCGCGCATAGCTGTGCGTGAACATGTTGCACTATTTGTAGAGAGAGAGAAAATCGGAGTCTTTCTCTAAAACACTTTCAAATTTTCGTATTACACACCGATTTGTTACGCCTTCTACAGTGCATAACTGTGCGTGAACATCATTCACAATTTGAACAGAAACCACTAGAGACATCGAAACATTTTGTAATTTTTCTATTCCCTCCGCTAGTCCGAAGTAATTGTTGTGAATAGTTTGTAAATCTCTTTTAACCTGACTATCTTGAAATATTTCCTGGATTTTCTTGATTGCTGCAGCTTCTGTCGGATTGAATTTTAAAACTACCTTCTTTACTTGATCAAAATATTTGTTATAGTAAAACGCAGCCTGCAACCATGTTCCCCAACGTATAACAATCGGCTGTGGTGGTTCAGGTAAATCAGGACACAGTTTGTGAAATAGTCGGGTACGTTTCGGGGACTTTAGAAACACTGCCTTTGTACTAGCAATCAATGCATTTACTAGTGGAAAACATGTAGGAATCGTTTGTGCCGTAAGATTTAGAGTATGGATTTTACACGTTACATGTAAGAAGTTACCACTGTGTTCTTTAAGAGATCGGCCCAAAGAACGCATGTTTGCGGCACCATCACTCATAAACATTAAAAGTTGCTTAGTTGAAACTTCAAATTTGTTCAATGAGTTCAACACCGCCTTTAAAATCTCATCGGCAGTACAATTTATAACTCTTTTGGAAGCAAGTAAGAAAGAGGATGACGGTCGATGTGGTTCTATTGTCCGTACCATTACACTAACCACAGAATGTTTTTGACGATCTGTTGTTTCGTCCACACACAACCACAGTTTTTTATCTTTCAATTCAAATGGCACTACATTTCGTATCGATGTCCAACTAGGTAATTTACAGTCCGCATATTTATTCCAGAAGGAGATAAATGCTTCTTTGTCTAGTAAACGAAACGATAGATTACATAAAATAAGAGTAACACACAAATCAAATGTACATTTTTCTTGGTCTCGTATGCCACTTTTTGCAAAAGAATGCTGTTTGCTTTTGATGTGACGTTGACAATGGCTTCTGGACCAACACATTAAAGGGATTTTACAAACTAGACATTGAATTTTAGCGCCATCAAAAATTAAGTCCAGCATGTCCACTATAAGTTTTTTAACTGTGTCTGCCATTGGTCGTTTTCGCGATGTACCTAACTGCGACATTTTTAAAGCAAACATAAGCGTACCATTACGAAATAAGTTACGACAGCCTACATATACACATAACTACTCGCATACAGCATCGATTTAGTACTGACGCTGTGAACGCGTGAAATAAATAATCGCCGACTCCGCACCACATATCTACTACACTGACTGTTACCGCTGTTTGCCTATACTAGTTATCAGTCTGCACGTAGTCGACTGACTAGCAAAAAGTCTGCTAAATTATTGTTTTTAAAATATAATTTGCCACTTATAGATTTTGAATATTAGTTAATGGAAATATTTTCTGTTTGTTTTTTCATTATTTTGGCAATAAATATGATAAATTGTTTCTTAGCTTTTACTTCATATCTCTAAAAATAGATATACAATGTGTGTCAAAAAGTATGCACCATATGTTTTTTTTTGTTATGGACTTTTATAAAATTGTAGTATGTAGAAAGTTTGAGCACCTTTTAAAATCAATTTGGCATCCATTAAACGCAATTTATCTTCTACCGTATACAGGCCGGGCATTTAAAATTGAAAGAGGCTCAGGAATAAACTACCCTTATTTTTGAAAATATTATTATTATTATTACCGTTATTATTATTATTATTATATTTGACCACCAATAGAACCTACTATAAAATTTCATCAATTTCCGTATTTCAACACAGAAAATTTAATTTTTCTATTCTTCTATAGTTCTTCCTCCAAAATATTTTACCTCGTTTTCTCAATAAGCCTATACCAATTCATGCCCTAACACAATTTTTTTACGAATTTTCCAGGAAATCTATGTAGCATTTTACCATTTTGCTAAAATGTCCTTCCCTCAAACGCGATATTTTCGACAAATTCAATCAACATCTCGTTGTTATCCTGTCGAAGATTCGTTTTTTCCAGCACCATAATGTCCCTCCCAATAAATGTTATTTAGAATCTTCGCACGATTTTCCTCAAATACCTTTTCCAAAACGCTGTCCCTGATCTCCATTCCTCAGCTGATTTGAAGCGCGTTTCGAATTAAATCTGACGGTCCTTCTTACAGCCTTTTATTTATTTCCTCGTACTCTAAAGCGTTTTCCCCGCGAAATCTGTCGCTAAGATTCTTTATAACATAATTTTGGAGTGGATCCCTCCGTAGGAAAAAGGATACGACTTGTTTGGTGCGCCTTTCGCGTATTGAAAATGGATTTCTTATATTCACGTTGCTTTTATCGTTCCAGGTAATCCTGAGTGGCGTGACGCTGCTGTTAGGTGGCGCTGGTGGTCTTGAGAAGCGGACCAGCTATTAGAAAAGGAAAGGGGTAAGCTCTTTTACTTTTTGTTTCATTGGGATACGTTTGGGTTTAAGTGGCTGAGGAAGGGCATTAAAAGAATAAATGAAAAGAGGATATCGTTTCACCTAGCGGCATAGAATAAAGTAAAAGCTGATAATTAATCAGTTGAAAACTTATTGCTTTCACGTTTAGATCGAAGCTATCCGGAAGACACTAGACGTTAGTCTAGGTTCTTATATCTACATTTCTAAATTTTTAAAAGCGCAACAAGGAAATATATTGGAATTTTATTTAAAAAGAAACGGTACATATAAATCATATAATTTCCTATTCCTCATCCATCTTATACGTTTCGAAAAATTCATGTATTCATATTATACATATTTCATTTTATTCGCAACGGCATTGGAACAAATTTAACGAGTGACAGAAGATATGTTCATATACATTAAATATACATAGGTTTGTATGATACAATGTAGCCCACATAGACATACACTACCGCTCATAAGTACTTGAGCACCTCAAATTTCAGGGTAAATCATCAAATATTTAAATGGAAATATTGAAATATGTATTTGGTATTTAAGTATACACAAATATACAACTTTAATAATTAAAATTATTTATTTGACCTTAATTTTAGATTCGTATATGTGACTTCCTTTATTTTTAATGATTGCGTCGCATAATCAGGACATTCTTGCAATTAATTTTAACAATGTTTCCGGAGTTATTCGAAGCCCATGCTGCCTTTAGTTTGTTCCACATGTTATCTGCTGAAGTTGGAGCAGTTTTTCTTACTTCCAGATCGAGTTCTTTCCATAATAACTCGACGGGATTCAAGTCCGGGCTTTGGGGTGGCCATTTCATGATTATCAGTGTCCTTTCCTCTTCAAACTGTTCTAAATATTGCTTGCATAATTTTTAACTGTGATTATCTTGTTGGAACACAAAATTTAGATGCGTTTGTATTGCTTTTCCAATTATGCCTTGAATTTTTACGAGATCACCTGCGGATGTACCAGCAAAACAACCCCAAATCATTACCGAACCAGCGCCGTGTTTGACGATAGGGACCGTGCATTACTCTAGTGCACGTTCACCGTTCACATGTACAGATCTTCTTACAAACACTCATCTTCCCGAACCGAAAATCTTGAATTTGGATTCGTCGGTTCACAATACCTTGCTCCAATCTTCTACCGTCCAATTTCGATGTTCACGTGCCCATTATAACCTCTATTTCTTATTAACTTGGCGAAGCAACAGCTTTCGCATCGCAATTCGTCCGCGAAGGCCGGCTTTTTACAGACGGCGTTTAACCGTGGACTCACTAATCGGCTTCGGAAGTACAGTATTGATTTCTGCGTCGATTTCTGGAGCTGTTTTTCTTCTACTTCGCTTGCTAGACATCATGATTGCAATATCTTGAGCTGATGCTGTCGCTCTTGGCCTACCACTTCTTACTTTATTTAGAAAACTGCCACTTTCACTGCATTTTTGGATATTATAATCAACAGTTTTTAAATGTAATTTTCTAGCAATTTGACGATTGCTTATGCCTAAGTTATGTTGTGCTATTATCAGAGCACGCGTTTCAACTTATTTCTTTCCTTTTCGGCATATTTTAAAATTGTAAACGAAATTATAAACGCTATTCGTTGAGAGATGTTGCCGCTACTAACATGGAACGATAACTGACCGTAATTTGAAAATATTACCTCAAATGGCTTCATTATAGCTTCATAATTCATAGTAAAATTACCAACTAATTGAAACATTAATTAACCTATGGCGGTTTAAGCCAGTAGTTGGGGCTACTGTCGCGTCAAAATTTGTAACAATACGATTTGTTCAGTTCTGTAGAAGCGTTTACAGTAATTTACTCAACAAAAATGTACAAATGAGGATATCTAATTAGATCTCCTCATGCGTACATATAAACATCTACTTTGGATATATAAAATGACCAACTGTTACAAGTTTCCTGGAATTTCAAGAAATACGCTCTTTGTTGTCGCTACTGCCTGCACTTTTGTGACGGTATTATCTCTCATACAGTTAAAAGAAATAAGTAGACCGATGTTATTTAATGAATTTAAGAGAATCTTACTGACTATTAGCATACTATTCAATAGTGCTGGAATATATTTCCTAAATACATTCCTCGTATACAAAAATCTAAAATCCAAGGGTGCCCAAATACTTATGAGCGGTAGTATATATAACGTGTATTAAAAATTGTATTTCAGCTTGTCGTTTGACATTTTCCATTAAAATACGGACGTTGATTTATTTGAATTTGCACCTGCGTTTGATTTTTATTATATGCCGCCAATATTTAATTTTAACAAAAAACATGTAGCTCTAAAATCGAATGCGCTTTAATTTTCAGAGAACAATAGTACGTTAAATAAATGTATATATTGAAATTTATCCGAAACCAAAGCTTTAAATTGTTGTTACTATAAATATAGTTCACGCCATAACGTGCTGATTATGTTAAGACATATTACGCATAAGAGCAAACCGTGTATGTACATTGAATTGTTACTGCTATTTAATTGAATTATAGATGTATTATTAGACACGAGATTGGTTTTTTAAATGCGGTGAATGCTAATTTCTTGTATAGCTCAGCATTGTAGATTGAATGTGACTACCATACAAACGTTAAATAACCTTTAAATGTTACTAGATATTTATACCTTGAAGCGTTAACAACATCCAGTTTCGTTAATTTGCAGTGGCTGACTTACACAGAAAGCTGCAACGAACAAGAGAACACAATTACTGGAAAAAATACTTGAAATAAAGCATCGCAATAAAAAAGCACAAAATTCATGACGTAGTACCTGATGTTGAAACGACGGATGTCTAATGAGTAGAGTAACCAAAACTTGCGGACTCGCATAGGCGTCTGTATTACGGGTTAATATAAGAATACGAAAAATTCATAAATAAACTTACTTGCTAATTATTCAACAAATTAGAGGCACCAGAATGTGAACTACTGTAAACTTGCATCATTGCATATGTTTCCACAGTTACTTCTTTAAACCTTGTGCGTCGACAAGAAAAAATATTCTTATACATAGAAAACGATCTCTCCACATCTAAGGAAGTTACATTTGTATGTAGAAACTGTTTTTCAAAATCACTTAAAAGTTCACTATTCTTACACTTATTATAAACGGCCTCTAAAGTATTAAAATCGGGATTTTTCCTTAAAACATCTGCCAACTTTTGACTAGCGCATAATCCTGGCGTATCATTTAATGTGTGTAATTTATTTTTTACACTCTCCACTATGTCTAATGATTCCTGCAATGACAATTCAGTACATTGTAGTTTTCTGATGGCATCTAGTAATACTGTATAATTGGTAGATATTGTTGTTAAATCTTCTAAAAGTTTAGGAATTTGAAATACTATTTGACTTTCTCTAATTGCTTTAGATTCATTCCGATTAAATCGCATTATAACTGATTGAATTTGTTGAAAATGGATCAAATAGTAAGGAGCTGCTGTTAGCCAAGTACCCCATCGCGTTAAAATTGGTTCAGGAGGTTCTGGAATACCTGGACAAAATTTACGAAATTCTTTTAAACGTTTAGGAAATTTACGAAACACTGCTTTAGTACTTCTAATCATCCGATGAACGTTTCCGTAATGTTGTCGAACAACTTCACCAACTAAATGCAAAGCATGCAGCACGCAGGTTATATGTATTAAGTTAGGAAATATATGTTTTAAGGATCGCCCAACATTTAACATCGTTGCTGCACTATCTGTCACAATCATCACAACCTTATCTTGGGCAATTTTAAATTTTTTCAAAGCGTTCATTATCACTTTTTGAATATTTTCCGCGGTACATTGTTGAACACGTTTGCAAGCTAACAAATATCGAGATGCTGTGTTCTCGCTAGATAAAACGCGAGCTATTACATTCACAATACCGTTTTCTTTATATCGGTCATCTCATCCACGGTAATCCATATTTTTTTGGAGCATAAATCACGTTTACACACATTTTCTAGCATCTCTTTCATTCGCGGCAAATGATTCTGTAATTGTGTTTGTGAGGGTAATGGGTACTTTGGAACGTATTGTCGCCAAAACGTTTTAAAAGCTGCTTTTCTCACCAACGACAACGGAAGATTACAAGAGGTAAACATAATTAATAAATGTATGAGGAATAGTGTATAAGGTATTTCAGTTCTTGCATTTCTCATATGCTTAATACCATTGACATGCCTCTGGCAATCAGTTCTGTCCAATGCAGCCAAACGAACATTGCATATTAAACAAAAAACTGCACTACCGTCATATTTTAAATGGGGAAAAAGTGACACATACTTATGTACATTAGTAGCAAATCTATTACGAGGTATTGTTTTCTTAGGTATGTAAATATTAGTTCTATATGAAACGATACACTAATTATGTACTTGGTATAATACTACAACACACAAAAAACATCAGCTATATTTTCAAAAGTGACACGTAAGTACATAACCTTGACCGTTCGACTAATCTCTGCAACAGCTCAACCGGTACTAAAACGAAATCTCTCTCAGCGCGGTTTAACATGATTTATATTCAAGGTCGACACTACATGCCTGCTTCTCTACCGGTTTAGTTTATTTATGAATTTTTCGTATTCTTATATTAACCCGTAATACCGACGCCTATGCGAGTCCGCAAGTTTAGGTTACTCTACTAATGAGACATCCGTAATCACTATCAATACATAATCACTAAACCGGATACAATCGGTCTTCGCAACAGAATCGAATCGGTCGCATGGGCCACAGATTATAAATAGTCTATGTGTGACTCACAGCCGACAAAAGTGTTTTGAAGTGTTTTTATTACCATTATTAGTTTTTTTTGTTTGAAAACGGCATTAGTTGTATATGTAATGTAATAACCAGAGTACGGACGGATCTAGGTAAACGTCATCAAAGCAATCGTAGGTCGCATAGAAGTAACATCTGCATGTAGATTGCCACAGCAATAGTGGCTAGTCGCATTAAGTTTATTTGTTACGTTTATATTATTGCAATGTAAAGTACACTAGACTTCACAATTACTTGAAGTTATCGTTCAGTATCTTTGTAAATATATGCTATATTGACATTAGTTATTAAAACCTTTTCTAAATTTTCGTCAGTAAAACGACAACCTTTTGACGTTAATACATATGTATATCTTTTAAACGAGAAAACGATCGTTCTACATCACAACTTGTTACGAGGCAAAAAAAAGATCATTTGAAAAAGTAGCATAACATATTTCCCGTAGAGTACTTAAATCTGGATTTCTAGAAAACATATTATCAATTTTTTCCTTCCAAGTAAGTATTTTTTCTCGCCACAGCTGCGAACTACATATTTTCAGCCATGTTTAAAGAAGAAATAACATATTTTTAGAAATCAAGAGTTGTTTTTATAAACGTATAAAAACGCAAACATTATTCAAATCGTAATAAAAGTAAATACTATAAAATAAAATAAATGGTAATTCTTATAAACTTTAAAGGAACCAATGAACGAAATTGATATCCACACTCTACTATTTTATTATTCGTGCTATGGACCGAAGACCGCATGTTCGACGTATTGATGACGTTTGCCTAGATTCGTCCGTACTCTGGTAATAACCGTAAAAAGTAAAAAAAGGAGTTTCTTCAAAAATCTGTTGTACTTAATACCGTAACAATAAATAATAATATAATAAATAAACATAACTTTTTAACAGTAAGCTTAGGATTGTTGAAAAACTTGCACCATCAAGTATGTTTCCGCAATTGTCTCGGTGAAGGTTGTTCTCTGTGATGAAGAAATGTTCTTATATTTTGAAGAAAACCGTTCAACATCTACGGAAGTAACACAGGCATAATTAAAATAATCCTTAGAGTTAGTTAATGAATTTGCAGATGTGTACCACACATTTGTCTTAATCTCGTATAATGGGATTTTTTTTAAACACTGCCGGACTTTGCTATAACGCGACCGTTTTTTGGTCGTCTATACCGTGCAGTGATGTACTAACTTCGTCCACGATTTGCACTGATTCAACTAACAACCCAGTATTTTGCAATTGCAACACTTTTGTATTTACTATTAATGCATCCACCTCCCGATAACATTCTCGAATAGTTTGTGCCACAAGATGTAAAGCTTGAACTTTACACGTAACATGTAAAAGTCCCTCACACTTTTCTTTAAGAGAACGGCCTACACTACACATTGTCGCTGTTCCATCGCTCATAAACATCAACAGTTGACTAGTTGACATTTGAAATTGTTGTAACGTATCGAGCACTGCGCCCGTAATTGATTCGCCAGTACACTTTTGTAATCTTTAGCTAGCTAATAAGATTGAAAATTTCCGTTTAACAGGATCTAGTACTCGTACTATAATATTCAAAATAGATTTTTTTTACAATCTGTCGTCTCATCAAGACATAGCCACAGCTATTTATCCTTTAATTCTGCTTTGATCCTATTTTCAATATCTTTACGTATACTTGGTAGCTCTTTCCGTAACGCTGTCCGTGATGGTAAGTTCCACTCGGGATTGTATGTACGCCAAAACTGTCGAAACGGTTCTTTATCGAGTAAGCGAAGAGGTAAACCACAAACAATAAACAGCAAAAGTTCTCATTTTTGTGCTGTACACTATTTATATGTACACAGTCGCCTCTGTTCTAGCACATTAAAGGTATTTTGTAAACTCTACACAATAATTTAATTCTATTATAGTTCAAATCCGAAAATTCACTGATAAATTTAATGACTTTATTAGCCAACGGTCCTCTATTTTCCTTGCGTACGTTTTTTCACAGACGGATCTTTATCTTCCTCTCACCGGAGGGTTTCATCTGATATCTTTTCCCTGCCATCTACAACTTCTCTGCTGAGTTGATGACGATTTTTATTCCCCTCAATATTATTGAAAGCAAAAATATTTCTTAAACAGCTGTTTTTGTCTGACTCGAAAGCTGCTGTGGAGGCTATTGCAAGTTATAATAAAAAAACATTATCAAATTCTTTAACTATGGGCGTTAGAAAATTTATTCTGTGTAAAGTGACGATCAATTTACACAAATTCTCCATTTATGCTGGATCCCTAGACAGGCGAGAGCTGGTTCATCTTTAGTTCCCCTTAGGCGAACTTCTCATTTGGATTTACTATATAATTTCAAACGAAAACCAAGGAATCATTGGCAGAATTGGTGGGATACATCATCAGCTATTAAAGGAAAACATTTTGGAGAAGTGCAAGATCAAGTGAAATCTATGAAGAAAATTTATCACATCCATTAGTAAAATTGGGGCATTGCTCAGACGAAGCTCATTTATTCAGAATTGGCGTTTTAGACTCTCTTTGTGTAGATGTGGTGACGAAAGTACTTTAAGCCATATTTTCTTCAATTTTTCCAAATTTAAAGGAGAAGCAGAAGACTTAATTAAAAAACTTATTCATTTAATAAGATATTCGCCATTTAGTATCTCGTCGATTTCTTTTAACATTAAACCATCTCAATATTTATCTTGTCCTTTTTTCCTTTATCTCCCGTATTGGAATTTCCTTTTGACCTGGACATGTTTTCACAAATTTCTGTATCTGGTGGTTGAGAAGTTTCTTCATCCAGAAAGACGGAACACCAAAATTACCCGGTGGTGAAGTAAAGGAAGAACTCTATGTGTTGATTGTTGTGCACCATACCGTACCAAATAACATTTACTCTACTATTTATTATGTACTCAATGGGTCAAATATCCCGCAAAAAGTAAAGAACAACGACGAACTAATGTTAGTTTTACATGCAATGTTTATGTAAATCTAATGTCACTTTCTCGTTGATTCCAAGAATTCTAAAAATTTTGTGTTAAAATCGAAGTGGAACGTATAGGTCCACATTCACGAGTGTGATTTTACTGAACATCTTTACAACGTTGTATAAGACGTTGCTTTTCACGGTCTTCTGCTGAACATTCATATGTTTATTCAACGTTACTTCTAGACGTTACCTATCGTTTGGTTATCACTAGGAAAAACGTTTTTACAACGATTTGCTTCCCATTGGGAATGTGGCGTGCAGAAGGTACAAAAAAATGCATATTTAAAGGTACAGTATTCGTCAATGCATAGAATTATGACATCATCGTTATATTTAAAGACAAACTCAACATACACTCACAATATCTCCTTTTTTCTATGGCAATTACGAAATACTAATTGAGGTATTTTCACTTTTTCTTTAAGTCAAACATAAAAAGGAATAGAGAATTTTATGCATAACTTTTGAGATATGTTGTATGCATGTTACTTAACATTGTTTTTCACTTACGCAAGAGATGTCGCCAATTCAGGTCAGTAATAAAACTTTATAATAGCGGCCATATTTATCCCACCTTAATAGGAAAAGATCGGCAATTTAAATTCTAATTTGAATGTTTCGATACTTATACTTTTAGGATTCGACATTTATTGTAGTAATTTCTCTCTCTATGGCCACACTGTTGTAACCTTTGCGCTGTTTAGTTACCTTTTCAAAGTGCTCCAACGTTGGAACTTTAAAATAAACTGCCCAAGTGCAATTTATGTATTTAGTGGATTTAGCTTTTGAGTTTCTTGCGCTTGGGACTGGTGATTCTTCTAATATCTAATCGGTAAGTGAATCCAAACCAAATATTACTTGTATAATGTTGTAAACTTAACTTGTTAAGCTTGTACTAACCTTTGCAGTTAGTTCGAGTCGCCTCGCAAGAGGACGTATTTCGCTAAATGGTTTATGTAAAAAGTAATTTTACTAAGAGTTGTAGTGTTAAAATGTTATCACAGTAGCAATTTGAACTCAAGTTCTATCATTAGAAAGAACATGCGGTATTGTTACGTGACGCGCTAGCATAGAGAGGACGTGTAGACGCCAAATTTTACGGTTAGTTTCCTTATTCCAACAATTTATGTTTCGTAAATGATATTACTTTGTAATTCACTCTTTGATATTGACGAAAGAATGTTTAGCTGATACTCAAGACGATCTTTTAATTAAACAATACAACTTTTATACTTATTCATAGCGTATTATTTAAATGAAAAGCTGGGGCATCTAAATACCATATGGAAATCGACGACTCGAGCGGGTACGTATAATATTTATATGACAATTTTCTTTCTTATTTAATCTATCATACACAAAAGAATAAAAGGTCTACGTTGGCACTAAATAAACTAAGATTCTCAGGTTCGATAAACAATTCGAATTCATTCGAAATAAATAACTTTATAAATACAAAAATTGATTTTCGAAATTAGTATAAACTCTAATTCAATCATTCATTAGCTCGAATATTTTTTTATGACCATCTTACGTTTATATAAAAAAAATGCTGGGTATTGCAGTTTCGCAGTGCACAGATATGGCAGATGAAGCTTGCGACAGCCGTATTCCGTGTATGGAATAAAGAGGCTCACGGTATATAGAATTGCTTAGGAGTAAGTGAAGCATTCAGTCGCTTTTTTGGAAATAAAACCTCTCGTGAAATAGTTGAAAACGATTTGAAGTTGAATATCAATGATGGCACTTTGCTTTTAGTCTACATTAAATGTAATTCATGGTTGCACATCGATGTCCCTTTGAGATTCAAGCAACACATCAATTCCTGTTTAAGAAAATCCGATTCTTGCCTGACAGTTTTTTATTCAAATAGAGATTTTTTAAATCAAAAATTTAGAGTAATGTTAGCGGAGACGCTTGTGCTTTCGCAATTTAATTTCTGCGATGTTGCTTATGGACCATGCCTAGATACGATAACGAGTAACAAAATTCAGCTAGTTCAAGATAATTGTGTACGTATGATTTTTGGTTTGCGCAGATGCCATCATGTTTCGACCAAGATCAGTGGACTGAACTGGTTGAATATGCAAAACAGGCGTAGATTACATAGCTTATCATTATTTCAGAAAATTTTATTGACAACATCTCCTGAATACTTATTTCATAAAATAACTTAACAGAACTGACGTTCACAATATTAATGCCCGGAGCAGAGAACTGCTTATAACTCATATATGAGAGAAGTTTTATGTACCAAATTGCAAAACTTTACAACTCTGTACCGGGTCATCTGAAAAACCTTTCCTTGTCGTCCTTTAAGTCGGTCGTAAGAGATATACTTCTTGCCCTCGTTTAAGTCGCGCGTTAGAGATATACTCCTTGCCGACCAGATATGTGCGAATCAGTAGCCTCTTTCTAATGTTAGGTTCTCTGTTCTTTATTTCTACAATTGTACCACTGACAAGCAAACTGAGGGAACTGTGACTCTCCGATTTCAATGAAACTTGGTATATTAAGGGGGTGTAGGGTGCGTTTGAAATTACCCCCAAAAATGCATTTTTCATCATAATTTCGGAGCCGCGCAAGCTCTTGGGATGAATTAAAAACCAAAATGTTCTACTGCAAAATTTGGTTATTTTGCGGGACATGTTATGTTTGGTTTTAAATCTTTGTATCCACCTCTCCGACGCAACAAAGTTAGGGATTTGCAACTCCTTTTGTGCTTCCGATGCCCGTTTTCTCAAATCATCATCATGATTAAATACATATTGAGAGAGCTGAAACAGCTTTTGGCGTCTCGTCCCGCCGGAAGATACTTGCTGTCCCCACCGCTGTAATTGTTGTAACGATGTAACTTTCTTGTAACGATGCACTACCGTTTTTAACGAATATCGACCTTTTTTTCCACTTTTCCAATACTCCACGGCAGCACGTCTATATTCGATATTTATGTCTATTGCATCTGAGAGCTCTTGTTCTTGGTCAATAACATCCATTTCCTTTTCGGTGTTATAATTTACGTTATCATCTTCTTCCACGTCCACAAGCTGCGCTCCAGGATACTCTGAAGTTGAACTGAAATCGTAGATTACTTCTCGCTGTACTTTAAAATCAGGATCATTAACGCTGCTCACAATTATATCGAAAAGTTTATCTGCTAACGACTGTTCGGCACCATTAACTGGACTTGTCACAATACTTTGCGGTGGCTAATGATTATTTAAGTTGTTAATATCGTTACGATGTTAAGTGGATTCAAAGCGAACCCAGCCATGGCTAATGTATCACTGCTTCTTTTTCTACTGCTTCACCTTTATATACAGACATACACGTAATTTTTTTGGCACTAATATCAACTCCTTCTAGAAAAATCTCAAAGTTATTTTAGGGATATGAATATGTGTATCTGAAAATTACAAATAACATTATGACGCACTTTAATATATGTTCGTACTGTATTATATATTCCTAAGTTCTCTATTTTTCGGGATTTATAGTCACTAGAAATAAATCGAAATGCAGAATTTTTCACTGTCTAATAGATCGTTCATACTAGATGCCAAATGCACATAAATAGTAAACGGAAGACCAATCAGATAGGTATAATAACGGAATATACATGTGCGCGCAGTCGCGCTTTATAAAAAATATTTCCTCTATTATATGCAACCGAGGAAAAAATGCAAAAAAAGATAACTTTTATTTTTAAATGTAGTTTGTGGAAAAAAATTATGACCTGTTTAAAGCCAAAATTGTAGCCAGGGTGGTGAAAAAGAGGTGAAATTTTTCTCCCCCTACCCCACTGAGGGGGGGAGGAGCATTTATCTATGGTCCGCTTGAAAGCCCCTTTGAAGTAGAACATTTTGGTGTTTAATTCATTCCGATAGCTTGCGCGGCTCCGAAGTTATGATGAAAAATGCGTTTTTTGGGCTTAATTTCAGACGCACCCTACACCCCCTAAGGTGAATATGGGCCGCAAAAGAAAATACGTGCCCTTTACTTTTTCATGATCTACCAATATACCAAGTTTCATCGGAATCGGAAAGTCACAATTCTATCAGTTTGCTTGTGAAGGTCATACCGCATGAGTCAGGAATTCTTGTATTTGTATCTATACCAACACCTGTATTATATTATTTGTATTATATGGCTACTTATTTATTCCGCAATGCGTGCGATTGCGTCTACGCTTGTTCAGATTTACTGTTGATGTTTTTTCCTGTTTAGTTAGAGTATAACTTGACATCATGCTTAGTTGCTTTTGTATATTTTTTTTGTTTTTGTCGTTATTAGCTTAGAATTTATATGTGTAATTAAAATTTGATACTTCTTTAAAATATCAGATGTTGGGCGTCTACACATAGGCGCTTACAAGTCTGTGAAGCTTCTTTATTTTTTTGTTATGATTTGGATTTGTTATTTTACTATTGCTATATTCAAATAAATAAATCATATTTCAGATTTTTGTCAATAAAGATTAAAATTAGGTCACTCCTAATTGGGACACCTTTATTGTTGATAGTCGGTTGATTAGCATGCGCCCTCTGGCCACAGTAACCAGAACTTGATATCCTTACGGCTGTCGGAAAGCATTCAGATTGTTCCAGTTAAATATGAATTGGTCTGGCTACAACATTTATACAATTTTCCACAATTTTCTATTCAATGCAATAATGTTCATTCCAAAAGCGCAGCCTACACCAAAAAAACTTCTCTAGTAATCAATAGATGTCGTAATTACGGCAGTTACTTCTTAACACCATAATACATACTTTTTAAAAAAGCTAGTCTCTCTTGCATTCTTTCTTTTCATAGAGACAAATCCCAACGGTGGTGATTCGCAATGGTCTACTCGAGATGTATCTATTCGTTAACTGAAAACGATCTCTTTCGAAAGACTGACATTTCAGCGGGATAACAAGGAAAATCCTGTAAAACACCAATTTACGCGTAGGCCTCCTTAGGATGTAATTCCTCGGGTAAGCTCACAAAATGTCAATTTGATGGAACCTGAGCTAATGCTTGTTTGGAAAAGGTATTAATGAGTTTCAGTATTGCATTAAAATAGTATACTGTGGGTATTGTTCTAGAGTAGGGATGTGAAAATATTTGTTTTTTTTGATTAGTGAATTAAAAAACAATCACGTTAGGGATGAATCGGACACTGTCCAAAACAAAAAACGTCTTGGTACTAGGATGATCAGTTATAGTCAAGACAGTTTAATTCGAATTATCGCAGTTATAAAAATGTTCCAAAACCTCAAAGAAATATTTATTCAACATCCTCACGCTAAGGCTATGTCACTAAATACAAAGAAACAAGTTGTTCAACATTTTTCAAATTGAGTTCATCTTGCAGAAATATTGGAGAAAGCGGTTTAATGTAGTGGCGTTACCCATGCAAAGCAATATTATTCTTAAAGTAAGGTTCCTTGATTCAGAAAGCGTTAGATGTCAAAATTCAAATATTTGATTTCTTAAAAGACATTTTTTCTTAGAATTCTTGCAAATGATACTTTTTCACTATTAAAGCGCAAACTTTAAAACGTCAATATCGCGTCAAATGTCCGGAATAACATTATTTATTGTTGTATACTTAAAAGCTAAACTAGATGTTATACAAAGAATGTTCCAACAAATTAATTTAATAAGTACACATGAATCAGTGCCGTAAAAAAATAAAAAGAAACTAAAACTACTCCTGTACGTATAGGAATTATATGCGACAAAATCAATAGAGAAGAGAAAGCATTACAGTTTCTTGCGCTATAGCCTCATTGTTTTTCTATATCATGGAACATCTTTAACGTACAACTGTTCATAAACAAATTCCAAGAGATATCGCTAAATGGGATTGTTTTTTCTTATATTATATTTACCACGTGTTTAATTTACCTAAGTTTTTGAAAAGTATAGAACAATAATATAAAATTGGGATAACTTAGTATTATCATTTTATTTTAGGTGTTTTTCATTATGGTAATTTTATTTTAGTTTTATATCTTTTTGACCTGATTGTTGAAACAAACGTCGCATTTAACAACTTTGAGATCCTTGACCACTTTCAATTGCCCCTTGAATTGAAGATTTGAAAATTAAGAAAATATTTTTTCCATAGATATTTTTACAGTCTTGAAATAAAAATATTTGTTAAACTAGAGAGGACTTTTGCAAAAATTATTTTGCAAGAACGATTTTGCGTGCGGAACTGATATCGCTTTCGCTCATTTTTACTAGTTTTCTTGCCCACTGGACTAGATCTACTCAGGGTGATCTCCAATTCCTCCACTATTATGTTTACAATGTTTCTGAAGATAAATATATGCGTGTCATAAAGGCTTAAGAAAACAAAATTTACAGCAAGTGGTAATCCCGTTTCTTTTAGAACTGTGCTACTATCTTTACTACTCCTATCTAAACTTACCTAGTAGACACCTATTTATATTTGGAAAGTTGAGTAGAATCTCGCATCTTAAAGAAGAACAAAAATTTCTCTTTGGGGGAGTGCCACGCACTCCATATTTCGAAACGTACAATGGTGTTTGTCGTAGTGTTTAGTTAAAAAAAAACATAGTTTTTCTTTTTATGACAATTTAGTATATATGTTTCTAAAATTGAGTTGTTTTAAAAAAAAAATAAATTTTCTGATCTTGCCCCGAGTGGTATGCAAAATTTAGACATTATTGTCCTACATCAATTTGTTGATAGTGCACACTATTCGACGAGGAGGATTACAAGTTTCTCCTTTAACTGAGAAAACTATGCTTAATAAGCAATATGTACTTCTATATTCATTTTTAGTGAAAACAGGTTTTTTTTATGTTTGTGGTATGTTTTATATTCCTTCAGGTAAGAAATGTTATTTTTGTTGTAAATTTTAGCAGGAATATTTTTTTATTTAGATATAAGATGCAAAATGTCATGTTTGTCAACTTTAAAATAAAGGCTGTTTCCATATGTTGCTGTCGTTTTTTTTGTATTTATATTAAAAAATAAATGAAAAATAATAGGAATATATTTTTTTGGCCCGATTAACCTCATACGCAGGGCGACATGCACTTTAGATGGCTTGAAATAGCATGTCCCGATTCGCCCCAAAACGGGTCAATCGGGACACGCCATATTTATTTTTTTTTAATTAATCAATGCAAATTAGATAATCGTTCAATACATATTTCGGCTGCCGTATTGACGACGGGCACTTTCCTCTAAACTTTAACTTTCTTTGATAGTTTTACAAGAAAATATTAACAATAACATCTAAAAATCGTCCCGATTCACCCCGTTTGACGGTATATCCTTATAATGAAATAATTACATTTCTTTGTTTAAGGCATTTGTTAAATTGATTCAAGAAAATCTTGCAGAAAATTTGAAGAAAGCGGTTATTAGTGTATGTAAATGGCCGTTATAACACAAAGCAATATTTTCTTAAGGATAGTAGATAGTTTTCTTGATTCAAGAAAGCGTTTAGGTAATGTTCATAAATCAGTAGTTTGATTTTCTTAAAATAAAGCATTTTTTACTTAGAATTCTTCAAATGCATATTATTTATATGCACATTATTAATTACGCTTACCTTGTTTAAAACAGTACGAAATATCCGTACATAATGCAATAAATTATTTACATTGCTTGTGATTTTAAAAAGCTAAAGTAGAGGTTATCTACAAAGTAATGTTCAAACGAAAATGAATTTAATGTAGAAGTACACATGAAAAAGTGCCTAAAAACAATAACCAAGATAATGCTAATAAATAGCTCCTGGTACGTATTAATGGAATTACTACCGGCGACAACAATAAGAGAAGAGAAAAGCATTACAGTTTCTTGCTCTTGGCTTCATTGCTCTTGCATCTCTATCCATTCAATGATACAATCTTTAACGTACGTTTCATAAACATTTTCAAAAGATATCGGTTAATGTAATATTTTTTTTTCTTTTTATTACTATTTACCACGTGTATTAATTTAGCTATAGTTTTTTTAAATATATAATAAATAATAATAATAAAAATTGGGATAAACTTAAATATTAACTCATTAATTATTTTAGGTTTTTTTTTTCCATTATTGTAATTTTTCTTTTATTATTTATATCTTTGTAGCTGACCTGATGATGTGTTTTTTGAACACGAAACCGGTCGCCTAATTTCTCAATAAAACTTTGTGAGATCTTGACCACTTTTTCATTCCTCCCTTGAATATGAAGATTTTAGTAAAATTTCAAGAAAATTATTTTCTTATATTATGTATTTTTATAGTCTTGAAATAAAAATATTTTGTTGAATAGAGACTGGTTTTTGCAAGAAAATCTATTTTCCTGGTGCAAGAAACCATTTTTCTGCGTGCGGAACTGATCAACGCTTTCGCCTCATCTTTCTCTACTGTTTTCTTGCCCGAATCTTTGGGCTAGGATCTATCAGGCGTGGTCTCCAACTTTCCACTATTATGTTTACAATTTGTTTCTGAAGATTAAATTATATGGTGTATGAAAGGCTTAAGAAACAAATTATCAGCTGGTGACGATAACATTCCCTGTTTCCTTGTTAAGGACTGTGCTACTATCTTTACTACTCCTTTATCTATAATCTTCAACCTAGCTCTACGCACACCTACTTTTCTTAATATGTGGAAAGTGGGTAGAATCTCGCCTATCTTTAAAAGAAAACAATTTCTCTGCGTGTACCTGGTGGAGTGCACACGCACCTCAAACATATTTGCCCGAAAACGGTAAAAAAAATGTTTGTGCGACTAGTGCTTTTTAGTTAAAAAAAAAACATAGTTTTTCTTTCTTCCATGACAATTTAGTATATATTTTTCTAAAAGTTGGTTGGTTAAAATTTAAAAAGTATATTTTTAACGTGGAGTGCTAATGCGCCCGAGTTGGTAGTGTTTGCAAAATTTTTAGAAATTATTCGGTGCTACTCTATCAATTTATGGTTATTGTCACATTTCACAGGCAGGGGATTCACAGACTTTCTAGCGACTTACCCATTTTATGCGAGAATCGCAGTTATTGTTAATACAGGCAGGAAATTCATGGACTTTCTAGGAATTCAACCATTTTATTATGCCAGAAACGCAGTTTCGTGCTGCATTGCTTTATTCTTGTTGTCGTCTGTGTACAGTGGACGTCGTGTTTTGATCTAGTAGTCCAAAATGAGTGGTTCAATAAAAATACGCAATCCTAAAAATCTTACTAAAGAAGAAATGCTATTTCTATTGTATAACGATGATCCCGAATTGATAACATTTTACAAGAGGGTGATGACGAAAGTGAAGACAATTTATCGGTTGTTGACGGAGGAGAATGAACGAAATTTATGGAGACGTCACTGAGAAATGTGTTCCCAAAATTTTGATTGGAGAAGTGGATTTTCATATATGGCAAAAATGGTTTAGCATGGCCAAAATTTCCATTGAATCCACGTGTTCGAAGACCTCAACCGAATAAACTTAGTGTTGCCCCTGGTCTGACCCGTTACAGCTCAGGATTTTCCAGTACAAATGAAACATTCATGTTATTTATTACTCCAGAAGTTGTCGATAATATTATAACTGGAACGAATCGTAAAGCTACAAATTTTGATGAAAATGGCAGAAGATCCCTGTAGACAAAGAAAATTTGCCTCTGCAAATCATACTGAAATGTTAACTTATTTTGGACAACTGCTTACGTTCGGTGTTTTGAAAGACCGTACAGAGTCGGTTAAAATGTTATAGAATACTGAGCCTGCATGTTGTAGGCCGATATTTCCTCCGATATTTGCCTCACGCCCTCACTTTATTGGAAAGAATATGTCCTCAAATGTTATGCAACAACCCACCATTCCATTTGAATTTTTCGAGAAATTATGGTTTTTCTACTTCCTGACATTAGTTGCGTCACCTAGCGGTCAATGTCGGAAATTAAAGCTCTTTATGAAATGCTTTTGGCCACTTTTACAGTTGATTTTTTTGTTAAATTGCTAGGACTTACCACTGTTGAGTTAGAGATTGCGGATGCCCAGTATAAGTTTCAATACAAGCAAATGTAACAAAATGTTTATATGCCGTTTATGCATAAGTTGCAGTCGAGACCAATTGCAATAAAATTACTTACAGCCCCTTTTAATTGCTTTACGCTAATTCAAACACCAAATTGGTAATACTCAGTATGCAGTACTTGATAATTTGACTTTGTGTTTTACAACTTATAATCTTAAATGCTTTATCTATCCCTTTCCTTTTTACTCATCGAAAAAATGAGACAATAGAACAATCCGTTTTTAACTTGAAACTTACGACTGCCCATTGTTTTTATTACTAGTTGTAAATTACGCCCCCTAAAAAGTTTAAAATGTTATAAATATATGCCTACCGCATTTATGCAAGCATTTTATCCGAAAAAATGAAGATCTTACTTATTCTTGTTTTGGTTACCGCGTTTGCTAATGCGTATCCTCAGTTGCCTCGCCAGCAATTTGAGTAAGTATTTAAAATAATCCAATTAAGTTTTAAAACGATACTCTGTGCCTTTTCGGTATAAGGTGTAGGTGACAAAAATTCTGGATTCGAAAGGTTTCCTGGGATTTAAGGTCAAAACAAAGAGGCCTGGGTTAACGTCTGCAGATTTGACGTACGTTAAAAGCTGGCTTCAGTAGACACCCCGACGTAATAAAATTTACAATAATATATTTCTCATCAAAAACATATTTTTATGGAATTCACTGCTTTTGTAGTCAAAAATAAGTTATGAACATTGTGTCATAAATATGTGTAAATTTATTACGAAATTTAATGTATTTGATATACAAATGATATCAACAATTGTAGAAAACTTTGAGAATGTCGATTCTGTAAAGATTAGGCTAGAAAATAGCGTAAGTTTTGAAAGTAAAGTGTTTGGCCTTGTTGCAAAATTGAACCTAATCTACAAAAGCTTAAATTATTAGATTCTAATAGCTTTCTAGTTTGTTTTCTATCTCGCCCAAATGTTCATACGTTGTTATTTCAGTAGTTATTTTTTAGAAGGCTTTGTGTTTGGATGCTCTATTTACTTACCAAAGTACTGGCTTTATAATAAACTGTACAGAATTTTTGTACCGAGAACCAATTCCAAAGAAGCTGTTTAACGCAAAACCTGATATTCTCTACAAAATCGATTCCTATCACCGGTATAGTAAACTAACTTCTTGACTACTTTTCTGGTTCTTCCTTATTGCAATATGTTTTATACTTTTATTACTACTATTATTGCTAGTGTGCTTTTATATGAAGAACTGAAAATAACAAGCATTGTTTATCTCCTGAATTAAACCTGTTGTTGGGAGAGCAATCTTCGAAATATTGTTGCTAGATATCTCATTGATCTCTCGCTGTTTTGTCATTTTGAATACATTTTTGCTTATTTTTTTACAAATAAAATTCGCCCATGAGGTATGTACATAGATACCTCCTCCCTATCTACTTTGGTAATATTGGTCAAACAGGTAGAAAACCAATACAGGATGATGTGCTTAGATGAGCTGAATCGATTCTGTATAGAAACGCAATTATTTAATTACTAATTAGTTAATTTTGCATAGGATAATACAACATACAAACCCATTAGCAAGTAGACCATAAACATACATTGCTTCCAATCTTATTCCATTTCAAAATTTCCAATCCACTAAATAACAACCGATAACAATGCCGATTTTGGAAAAGCTAGTCGATTCAGCTCGCTACTAATAGGAAAAATATTGGACTGTGATGCATGTCGATTTGAACGTAAATTGGATGTCATACGCATTTCTATAAATCTGCGTAGTTACATTCAAATCGGTGGTGAATAACAGCATCCTGTACAAGGTTTTCTTTCTTTCCGCAGCGATCTGGAACCACTCGATGAGGTGGTTACCCAGTACCAATATAGGTCGCAGAGGTACACACCCTCCCCGAAGCTCCTCTCCGCTCGTAACGAGTACGCCACTGATGACGGTGGACTCAAGAGCGCTGCTGCGCCGGTGTTGCCTTATTACCGTAACAATTATGGCAAAAATCAAGACGACATCCCCGATTTGTCCGGCATTTATTCTCCTGATGGCTTGGATTCTAAGCGCTTCCGCGCGGTTAAGACTGAAAGCAGGACTCAATCGGCCGGAGATCAAGTTGACGAAAACGAAAAAGACCCGGGACCAGCGCAGAATAAGGTCCTTCAGTATCGAACCCAAGCGGATCCCAGTTATTATCGAAATTTGCTACAGAATCCGCCAAGCTACCTTATAAACCCATCATCAGTAGAGGCTAGTCCAGTACATCATAACGCCGGTGATAAGCATCGCGATAGGGAACCGCCGGAGCAATTAAGGTACGCCGTCGGTACTTATACAGAACTTGCCAGTGAACTTTTATAAAAAAAATAGCATGGAAATTAGTTTATAGTAATAATAAATAAATAATAACATGTATAACAGATGCCAATGGAAAAAATATCTCTACAATGCTTTCTCGATTAGAAAACTATGAACGCAAATCTATTCACAATATCAGCAGCGTTGATTAACTTCATCATCTTGAACGCAGGGTTTGATCTCCAGATGTTCCTAGTTTGGATATATATTTTAGGTCTCGATGTTCTGTTAGTAATCCCGCTAGTATTTTGAGATCTCCATTGTTGCAAGATACGAGGTAAACGCCATAAATTCTCGGTATGACAGGCTTATACAGGTGCAAGCGTGTGCAAACTCCGCTGCATCATAATTGCACATGCATCCAGCCACACAACGTCACTAGTGCATGAAAATGTCTCACGTAACGGAAATTGAGTACCGCGCGGTCGTTAAATTTTTAACAAAAGAAGAACATGCGCTAATCACATTAAACAACGATTAGACAGCGTTTATGGTGATTTGTCGCTTTAATATTCCACTGTAAAGAAGTGGGCAAAATTTTTCCGTTTGGAGCAAGAATCCCTTGAAGGCCAATTGAACTGATAACGCCTCAAAACATTTCAATTATTGAAGAAATGGTATGAACAAATCGCCGTTTGAAACTGAAAGAATTAGCAGTGATGTCTAACATTTCTGAAACAAGTATTCGCCGAATTCTCCATAACCATTTGGGTATGAATAAGATTAGTGCGAATATTCACGCTCGTTTTTAAAGATGTGCGGAGACGACCCGAAACCGATTCTGGAATCCATTGTCACAGGAGATGAAACAATGTTCTGTATTATGATACTCAATCCAAAAAGGAATCGATGGAATGGCGACTACCCGATGAACCTCGTCCCAGAGAGGCTAAAGTCGTTCAACCAACGAAAAAGGTGATGGCCACAATATTCTGGGATTGTGAAAGTATTTTACTCATTGACTTTAAAGAGCGCAATATAACTGTCAACAGCACATATTATACGTCTTTATTGCATAAATTGAGGAACAATAGAAAACGTCGAGGAAAATTTACGATTATTGTAAGACAATGCACTCTCTGCAATTCTTATTTAAAGAAAGACCTTAGGGAACGTCGTTTTAAGGACGATAGTGAATTGCAAGCAGCTGTAATACAACATTTTGAGGGAAGAACTTTAGATTATTTTTTCAAGGGCATAGAATTGTTAATTGATGGTTGTAATAAATGTATTGAAGTTAGGGAAGATTATATTGAAAAATAAAAATTGTTATATTTTACCTAGTTAATTTTTTGTATATAATGCCGATAATTTATTTATGGCGCCTACCTCCTAGGATTGCTTTTTGCTTATATTCTTGATACGTCGCTGATGTGTATGAGACCTTCGTTCTCTTTGGTATTCCTCCCACCTTTTAATGTCTTATTTTAAGTCATAGCTCTTCTGTAGACCGTAATAGAATTTCGGATGCTTGATTGCTCTTTAAAATTTACTGCTATTTGGATTCAACATTAGAAACAACATTTATATAAACATTGTATCAATAATTAGCAACACATTGTGAACAAAATCAAGCTCCAACATGGTTTTAGTTAAGCAAGGTCTGTTATCGTAGAAAAATGAAAGCTTATATTAACTTATATTCCAATTCCAGGGTTAACTTTGATCATTTTTCCGCCAGTCCACCACGCAATCAAAGAACTTATCTAATCTATCCGGTGGATTATCCGCATCAATACAAGCCGTTCCTTATTGACCGATTTTCTTCCTAGATGGTCTAGCATACTCAGAAAGTTTGAGGAGCCTATTTCCAAGATCAAACACAGTCAAGGATCCTATTTATTGAATCCATTGTTACTAAGAGTAATAAAAACGCTTACTAAAAACAATTACAGTAATTTTATTCTTCTCTCTCCTTTTGTCCCACTTGTCAATCAAAGCAATAACATTTTTCAAAAACTAGTGCAGAAATCCTTACTTTTCGATAGGATCGAGAATAAAGCCGCATTTTCGAGTGTTAAGTATCAAACTCATAATGAGTATGAAGCACTGTTTTTGGGATACACGCCCGTAAAAGTAGAAACAATTCGTAACAGACTTTTCTATGAATTTGGAAAATGTGAAGGACTTTTGGAGATTCATCCAAATCCTCAACATTCAATTTATTGCTTCCTACAGTATATTCAGATTCCAAAGAAAAAACCCCTTCTGAATTCTAAGAACTTAGCTTACTGTTATTCAAGCCATAAATTCACAACTGTGGAGATGTTTACCCAATTTCCTAGATGGAGCTTGAATTGAAAATTTATTTGCTTGTAACTTTTTAAATAAGAACAACCCTTCCGGTGCTTTTAAAGTTTTCTACCAAATGGGACAAATGCGGCGAAGCCATAAAAATGTCAGATATTAAAATTGGATCGTTTGTGTGATTTTATTTTGGTGAAAATAATGTAACAATTAACATTAATTACGTGTAAAGATAAGCGAAACAATATGTAAGTCTCCTACTCATATTCGAAAAGATAATAAAAAGAGTGACGAGTATTACAGACAGTTTTGGTTATTGAGCGAAATGAAGATAATTAGCATCTTTCTGCTTGGCGTCACGTTTGCTTATGCAGCACGGTCCAATCTGCTGTAAGTTATAAATGACATAGTATTTAATTTGGAGAACGAAAATATTTAGAAAGTGTACTTGGGAGTATATTTTTTCTGCATTATATTTACACCGAAATTGCTAAATAATATCCAGAACTATCCCATAGTATCTAATCTTTTAGTTTTTACGATCTTGGATTTCTTAGAGCAGAAAATTTCAGAAAAGGATTGCCAAATATTCCGTAATAGATCGATCAACATATTCCCAGTACTTATGTGCCTGATAGAACAGCTAAGAAACAAATAAATTTTGCTGAAAACTGGGTCTATGTTATATGTTCTTTTTATCATATCTTTCAACTTAATTTTAGTGAAATATTAAATATTTCAAAATCGAACAAAATTCGTGTAAAATTTGTCAATATTTCGTAACAAATATTTACTTCCAAGCCACTTAAACATTAATAAATGTCGGTCACCCAATTCATGCATTTTGGTTGATTTAACTTTTCTAACTTCTGATAACACTAACATCATCGTCAACACCAGTCAGTATCATTTTTGCAGCATCACAAATTAACTTTCTTTTGTCGCAAATTTCTCGCTTTTTTAATTGCGACGGCCATTGAACCTATATTAGAACTGTCAACGTTAGATTCATAATTTCACCAGATGCAGTAAGTGAGTGGTTTCAATTTGTGCAATTTTCCATAAGATTCATTATTATTACTCAATTTAATTTTAAACTGTGAGTCAGCCAATATTATTTATGTACCTTGAAGTACTGATGTATATTTCTCGTTCTTTTGGTTTGTGATTTTACAGAAGCATACCAAAAGAGGTTAAAAAGAACGAGAGGACTCGTAGCCTAACACTCGGCACCATGGATACTTGGTGGCTCAATATAAGAAGAGCACTTGAGCCATTGGTTCCGCCTAAAGTGATGACAGAGTTAGATGTCAATGTCCCAGACGGCTTCATAGTCTACCCTTTCCAATATCCCCACTACCTTAAGCCCCAAACGAGGAGACTTGTTTTTGCGATTCCTCCTCTTTTCAAAAATACAGCGGAAACAAAGAAACCGGCTGGATCTCAGCAGCCGTTGAAACCGCTAAAAACCTACCAATTTTTGGATCCACCTTTCGCAAACTACCAACAATCTGGCGTAAGAATTTTAGATCAAAATTCGTTAAACGTCAACAATGATTTGGTTCAACCTTTGAATTTGGCGTACCAGAAACCGAACAATTACGACAGGCCCTTCTACAACGAGCAGAACAATCACAACTTGGCGCGGCTCAAACAGATCCGCCTAGATGAGATGGATCAAAATTCGGTGAAGATTGTTGATCCTGAACACCAAGCAGAATTTGAGGGAAACGACGCATCTTACGTTGTTGTGGATGACTTGTATACTCCTGCAGATTTTTATACATACAACATCGTTGGAATGTAATCTAGCTCTTTACCTTTACTTCTGCTAAAATTAATCAACCACTCGGTTCCAAAACTTCTGTATGATATTTTTTTGAATTAAAGTATACACTTTGGAATTGGTGTTTCTCTTGGAATTGAAAAAATAACCAATATGATGAATTTTATCATAGCCATTCCAATAAGGCATAAAGGTATAGAAGCAAACATGTTGTTGCTTTTTTTAAAAGGCACAAAGGTACCGTAGGGCACGAATGTTATTTGAAATATATTGCAACGACATCTCTAACTTGCATTCGTAACAAAGAACATAAGAAATATCGAAAATATATGTTTGAAATGGCAAAAACTGCTTTTAGCAGTAAATGCTTCTGTTATTATTTGTAGAGAAGTTATTCCAGCTATCGATTTCTTACTGAAGATATCATTTACTCACACTAGGAAAGTTATAAACATTTGCAAACAGTTTAATGTACACTAACTTGGTATCCAGGATCGGTGTTAGTCCTGTTAGGTAATGAAGGTGATAGAACTGAGAAGACTGTATGCAATGCAGCGTGTAGTTCCATGGTAAGTGACATTTTTAATCATTAAAAAATAATTAAAAGATTGCTTACGACTACAATTCTGTTTCTATTGTTCATGATATTAGTAATATATTGCAATGAGATTCTTTCGTGACTTCCTTTCTCGGGGAGTACATATGTAGATGAAAAGATTAACTAAGTGGGATCTAGATGAATTTTACAATTTTCCTAACAAGTTTTAAGCCAAATCAATCAATTTTCAATCCCAGAAAAGAGTACTTATATAATCCATTTAGTAGAAAATTACATATTTTGACCGTCTCGACCGATCCGAACGGCGCGGGTTCATATCCCGCTCGAGACGGTTGTTTTTTAATTACGGATAAAAATCAAAGTATGCCTTCTTCTCGGATAAGGAAGTGAAACCCTAGACCTCGTGTCAATACGATGTTTGGCACGTTAAAAATCCCTACCAAAGGTTTGGAACACCTCTGGATTCGGCAAAATTCTAGTGGGGTCAGCTAATGATCATAGTAATCGATGCCTAGAAGTGCGAGACGTATTCCGTAACCCGACGCTTCGTCCAATATAACAACAACAACTATATTTCTTTTACAAATTTAGATATTTTTGACAATCACCTAAACACAAAACCTACCGACAGCTAACGTTTTTAGATTGATTTATATCTTTTGTGAACTAATTTTTGCCGTTGTCAGTCTTTCAATTGCGTTTCCGGTTTCACCGGAAGTGACATCAACATTATTTTTTTGAATAGAACACCCTGCATATATTTACGTTTTTTGAAAGGTAATCGAAAGACACATCCAAGAATATCACATATTAACTTAAGAAATATGACGATATGCAGCAATAAACGTTTTGGTAATCTGTTTTTGTCGTTACAAAAAGTTGGCTAGGAAAGAGCCCCAATTTGTTTCTTGTGACGCCAGACTGATCCAAAAAACTTGTTGCTAAACAAAATAATCATAACAATTGCCAAACTGTCAAATTCCAATTCTAAAAGCGTAAATTATTAATATAACTTGCATTTGCCATACTTTTGTTCTTTGTGCTCGTTATTATTTTATGTAATTTTAACTTGTTTTGCTAATTGTTGTTTCTCCTTTATTTTATCTATCTTTATTGTAATTAACTAATTGTGGTAGGTTTGTTTAAATTTGTTAGTTTTTGACAGGCAATGTGGTTCAGTTTTAGTTTTTTATATTGTTGATTTTACAATGGCCTCCGCACGGACTACGTGAAATGAGATCAAGTACCTGATATACCTGATATTCGGTAAATTTGGCAACAATTACCACGAAGTGAAACATAATGAACACTGCTCTTGTACAGCCGGAAATATTTGAACTTTGCGCTAAGTAAGGATAGATAGTATACAATTTATAGGAGGAACTGCTTTAACAGAAGATAATATGATTTAAATTATTGCACAATTTGTTGCGCAACCATGGCAAATAATGTGGCAATTGTTGCCATATTTACATAATATTAAAATTGTATAATATTAAAGTTGACCCAGCAAATTATATAATCATTATAAAGGTAAAAGCACAAAAAGCCCAAAAAACATACTGTCTATCAAGAACTAACATATTTAAACAAATTTACCATAATTAATTAATTGCAATAAAGTTCGATAAAGTAAAGAAATAATAACAATTAACAAAACAAGTTAAACTGAGAGAAAATAATAACGAGAATAAAGAAGGAACGTATGGCAAATGCAGGATATAATAGCAATAAATAACAAGAATAATTTACGCTCTTGGAATTGAAATTTGACAGTTTGGCAATTGTTATGATTACATTGTTTAGCAGCGAGCTCTTTAGAATAGTCTGGCGTCACAAGAAACAATTTGGTGCTCTTTCCTAACCAACATTGCTTAAGAACAAAAACAAATTACCGAAACTTTTATTGCTGCATATTATCATATTCTCAAGTTAAAGTATAACATATGTGGTATCATTGGATTTGCTTTTCGATTGCCTTTCCAAAAACGTAAAAATATACAGGGTGTTTTATTAAAAAAAAGAAAGTTGATGTCACTTCCAGAGAAACCAGAAATGCAATTGAAATGCCGATAACAGCAAAAGTTAGTTCACAAAAAAATACTTCTTTTTCTTTAAAAGCGCTAGCTTGTGTCGTTCAAAAGTTAACATAGGAAGGAGGGGGGCACTTTAGGATCGCACTGCATATTATTTAATTGTTTTAATTTATACTGACAATACTCCGTCAAGCATAGAATTGAAACTTTTCATTGATACGCTTTCGAAAAAGGAGTAATGTTGGTCATGAGAGAATGTTTATTTCGTGAAATTTAAATAAATTTGTGCGATAATCAAATATGTTAAATTTAATATACATACAAAATATATTTGAACGTATAGTAGATAATAACATTGATATACAAAATTAAACTTTTTGAATGTGTGACTCCTATATAATTTTTCCTGCCAATTTCGAATCTGCTTTCCAAATTTTCCCAGCGTGTAAGGTTTTTGAGCTAAATGTATACGAAATTTCAGAAATTGTAATTTATGAAGGTATAATGTAGGTACATAATATAACGTAATTTATTTGCAAAACATACTTCTTTTCGACATTCGCCTGCATTTCGTTACTGGCCAGTCTCTTTTAACGCTCCAGTAGTAGTCCGCATGCTTTTGTTCCATTTTCCCTTCAATTTGGCTCATATCTTGGTGCAATCCCTCATCATTTTCATCGGTCATCTCACCAAGATTGTCTGGAAAAAATCCAGATGTGAATGGAGGAAATCAATCTTTATGGACATATGTATTTGCTCCCAAATCTTTGCAATTTTGCAGCAATCAGCTGCTTGTAGTATGCAGCTTTTTTATTCCAGAGGAAGTTTATTGCCACAGTTTTGAAGTGTTTTTTTTAAGTTATTGAAGAAAATCGCATCTTTTATTAGTTCCCTGATTTGAAGCCCTACAAGTATTCCCTCTTTTATTTTAGCTTCGCTTACTCTGAGAAATTTGTTTTTTAAATAATGGAAGCCTCCACCATCTTTGTTCGCCCCCTTTAAGTTTTTCATAAATACAAATTTGATGTGAAGAGGCAGCAGCAGAATTTTTTTTTAATTAACGAGAGGCTTACAAATGACTTCTTCTTGGCCACTGCTTCTTAATATAATTATCGTTTCTGTCCCCACTATCCCTTGAACCGTGACAATTATAATTATCACGGCACAAGTATATATGCACAACAGCACTAATTTCAAAATAAAAAAATATATTACCGAAGTACAACGGTTTGTCTGAAAATCCAGGTAAATCTCTAAAGTCGTTGAAGAAAGTTTTTCTTCCTTATCTCCAAGACTTCAAGTACACATCTACATATATGCGTAAGATCTTCGTTAGAACTTGAAGCTGTAACATGGTTCTCTATCGTTCGAACGTCGTGCCATACATTCAACCAATTCCAGGCTCTATTTCTACAAAAATACTGCGGTGAAATTGTCCAGAGCAAAGTCAGGACGAACCTGATGATTGACAGGTACGAGCCATCTAAGTATGTACACTAGCAGAGAATCCTGCTCCTTATACTACATAGCTTAGCATCTAACACCTGCATTATCAGAATAAGAATTGGTAAAGTTTCTATCAAGACATTTCGATTTTAACGTGACTAAAGCAGCAATGTGAATTTTTAAGAGAATTTGTCGCCTTATATTCTTTCAGATATTCTACAAGTCAAAAGTTTGATGAAGACAAAAGTCACTCTAGTACTCTAGCAGGCAGAACATAAGCGCAAATTGAGATAAGCCTGCGTACAACAACAATTACAATATAATTTGAAATTCACTAACGCAAAACATATTGCTTGAAATTACATTTATTTTTAAACAAAATTGACACCATAATGTGTAGGAGAGAAACAAAAAGCAAACTAAAGGAAAGAGGCCACCAACACTGCTTCGCTTCACAAACTTCCAACCATACGCAAACAAAACGTGAAGACCTCAAATAAACACACAGGTACAAACACACTTTGACCAATATATCACAACATGTTTGGTGTCTTGCGGCAGTCGTTGTTATTTTGTTAGGATACTGCGCGTTATTCTTGATAGAATGCGGATTATAAGGTTTTAGCTTACTTCTTTATAATTTAAAACAGCTGCTAGCTATATATCACATATGAAAAGCGTGGGATACATAATTTATGATCATGGAAAAAGAAGAGGACGACGAAATACGAGACAAGACCGCATATGCCGTGCAAATCAACCCCGTAATATTCTGATGAGTTAAACGCGAAGGAAGCGATATTAAAAAGTTTCGTGCAATTCATAAACACCTTCCATCGATTAGATGCATCAATGAAGTTATAAAATCGAAAATCCTTTAATGAATAAATCATTTCTAACCAAATATGAGCTCTGCATCCGATATGAGGCGAAATCGCATTTGAAAATGAAGCGCAATGAGAGCTAGTACTCCTGATGTGCCAACCATCTCCGAGGAATTTAATTAAAACTCTCGAGTTTTAGCGGAGACGTTCTAAAACCACAATAGTAGACTAGCGCGCCAGGCAGCAAATCATATTCCGTCTATTATCTGCGGAGATACCACGAACCTGCAGTTTCTGCGGCTAGCGCTCGGAATCTAGACGTATCCACATGTACGAGTGTATATAAGTACAGTTTCGAGTTTGGTATGCTTGATATTAGCAAGAGAACGAAGTTTTTGGAGATAAGCAACGAGGTACGTTGTCATATGAATATTAGGTGTATAGTGAATTAATTTAGTGCATATACCGTACGAGCGAGCGTACCTTGATCACCCGGTTTTACACGAACTCAGCGCATCTAAACGTGCTGTAGTGAATGTTACTGTGGAATGTCGTTTGCTTGACAAAATTGCGTAAACGCAAATTCATTTGTGCACCTTACTCGTGTTATAAACGGCGGATTCGTCCACGTATATGGGCAAGCCACAACTTCACTCTTACATTTCCAAAAACGCCTTGCTCACGTTATAAACGGCATATTCGTTCACGTACACGTGTAAGACACGACTTTGCTATCGCTTTTCCGAAAAACGCCGATTATGCTGGCTGATCATAGTACGCTCGCTCTTACGGTATATTCTTTATAAAAATACATTTAGTCAAAATGACAAAATACGGTTCTTAAAACCATTTATTTTATTATGTTCTGTTACAGACTTTGAACTTAGAGGCATATGACACTTTGTATTGGCCGTAGGTTTTCACATGTTCATATTTTAATCACAAGTAACCTTTTTCTCGACATTCTATTCGAAAAATATTGTTAATCAAAATGTAGCAGCTAAAGTTCTACTAAAAAAATTGCATTGCATTAAGTTTACAAATTAATTCCTAAAAAATAGAGCAAATACAAAAAAAAATCCCAAGTAAGGGTGCGTTTATAGTGGAGCTGCGATAAACGATAAGAACAGCGAGTTAGCAGAACGGGCCAATCGGTGTGCGTTGCACCTCTGTAACCATGGTTACAGTGTATTATAGTAGTCTCAATCTAAAATTTTACACATTATTAATCTTGTATAATTTGAACTTTTCTCTTTCTTCAAAACCTTGTAGCAATTACTCTTTAGTAAACCAAACTCATCTAATAGCTAAACAAATATTTTTTTTTAATCGTCAGTTATAACTTAGTTAGTTCTTATACGTTTTGTGTGTGTATTATTTAAACGGCCAGTTTATTAAAATCCCTTATGTAATTTATTGGGAGTTGATTTGTGTGGTATTGGAAAATTAGAAGATAAAATTTCAAACGTTACACAAATTTAATCTTGTTACTAACCTGTTGTAGATGTAATAATTTCGATTCATTTTTGAACGGTATGACATTTTGTTCAAAGATGTGTGAGGGATCTAGATTTTAATCTTACTGTAGGCAATTTTTGCTGCTAAATATTGAGTAACAGCATTTTTTTGATCGTCTAGCCGTTCAATCCTCAGGATTATAGTTAAACACCAAATATATTTATTGAAGCGGATTCATCTTCTTGTCTTTTGTTTTTCAGTGTCTGTTGTGGATCCCGCCTTCCAGCGTTATTTTCTTCCACTCTCTTCTCTTTCATTTTTAAAGCTTTTATTTCCATCACATTTGCATCTTCCTCTATAGTGTTCTCCCATATTTTCCTCGGACTTTCTCAATTCCTGGGCAGTTACATGATCCACTGTGTTATCTTTCTGATTATTTCAGTCGACTGTCTTCTCACTATGTGCACTGTCTATTGTAATCGCTGTGCTTTTATGTAATGTCCTCCCATCCTAGTTCTTCTATTTCTTCGTTTCTATTTCGTCTCACTTCTCCATATCTTGTTACATTTGTTCCCAATGTTATTCTCATTATCTTCCTTTCCAACATTCTTAAGTCTTCTTCTTTTTTTCTGTTTAGGTGATGACAGGTTTTACCAATGTTCTATATATTTTTACTTTTGTTTTTCTTTTCTTAGTATTTTACTTTTCAATAGTGTTCTGTTTCTGTCATATGATTGGTTTCCTTTTAGAACTGCTTTTCTTACTTTTCCAGTTTGTCCAATTGTCACACCCAATTAAATTGAAGAAGTGACTGCTCCAAATTTATACCTTCGTGTTTTTAGGTGATTTGATATGTTTGTGTCCTTTCTTCCTTCCCCATGCGTTTTGTTTTTTCTTCGTTCATCTCCATGCCATTTTTTTTAATCCTTGTCCAGACGTTCTCTAATCTTTATTAGATCTTCTCTTCTACTAGCTGCTATCGTTACTTCGTTTGTATACGCTATTACTTGTACCTAATATATAATAGGACTGGTGGCAGAGTACCTAGCGCGCTAGGTTATCGGTCTCAGGGTACTGAGTTCGAACCCCCGTGCTCGTAACTCTCAGAGTCAGATTAGTTTTCCTTAATCCAAATTTGGCGAATGCTGAGGGTGAACATCTTAAGACACTCTACGGGCTCAGGACAAATAATAAACTCATGGCCGGCCGATTGTAATTGGCGAAAGCTGTTGGGGGGTGCGAAGGCATGGATTACTATTATGATTATATCTTCTAATACTGAGTTAAATATTTGTTGAGGATATTGAAACACCTTGCTTCACACCTTTTATTAACTTCAAACGAATTTGTTGTCCCTTAGAACCCATTTTGGCTCTTGTATTTCTTAAAGTCATTTCTAGCATTGTTCTCTTTTTTGAATGTCCCTAATATTTCTAATTCTTTTAACATTTCATTTCTGTTGAGCGAATCGAAAACTGCGAGAGCTCCTTCACTGTGCTCCCATGGTTTTTAAATATTTGCTCAAGTGAATATATCGCGTTTATACATATTTTTCCAGTACAATGTCCAGAAAAAGTTAATTTAATTTGAAGAATCATACCAAAATCTATGACCAATATTTGAAAAAAAAAAACACTGTATAAATGCTGTGTATAAATTTTTTATTTGATGAAAAGCAAAAAATCGCTACTTTCGCGTCGTCGCTACCAGCAACAACATTGCAGCGTGACACTTTCGAAATAATTAAATTTACACACCCTTTCGTTCTCTAAAACCCCGCCCTACGCCAGCTACCACCCCCGAAAAGCTCGAACGCAATCAACAGAACAATCAATTAATTGCTGTCATACCGCGGCAAAGGCCGACTTGGATTCTTCAAGCGCGGAAAACGTCGGAAATAGAACGGGACTAGGGTTTCCCGTGACAGGAAATGTGCTAGAGACGTAAGGTTTCACTGACGCTCTTTGTCAAACGGTGTTGGGTGAGATGTGTCGGTCGTAAGCGTGCTTTATATATGTATGTTATACGTAGGTATATAGGGTCTTATGCGTAAGTGGAACAATGTGGAAGAGGTCCTTTTATTTATATTTTATTTTTCGGTTTATGTAGAACGTGTTCGAATAACAATTGATTTAACGGGTGAAATGAAAGTTTTGGGACTTTCTCAAAAACAACATTTTACACTTTAGAAAAACTTTAATTGATTTAACTTTTTTCCGCACTAATTAACAACGCTAAAACTTCGTAAACATAACCTAAATAACGCATAATAATCTAAATTATTCAATTTGATGCAATTTCACCAATTTCACCATCAATTTCACTGAGATTAGTTCGGATTCTGTTCCTTAGCTGATCCCCAGTTTGGGCCTCCCAACTATTCTCGTAAACCTTCTCAGTCAATAAAGCCCAAAATTTTAGCGGATAATGCTTGCGAGGCACTAAAAAAGGTATGTTATGCGCTTCGAACCATTGCCTTATTTCTCGAGCATGATGACTTAAAGCTAAATCTGGCCAGAACACAATTTCGTCATTTTGGTGATGCAGTCAACCAATTTCTGTTAGAAACGTTCACAGTAAAGGTTGGCGGTTACTGCTTCTTCTCTCACATGCCCTATGTAATGTCTACAAACGGTTCCGTTAAACAGTGAAGAAGATAGAATTGGAGATATTATTTACGTACACAGCCGTTGCTTCCGAAACTAGAGGGCCTCAGCGCTCTTAGATGACGTCACGCTCGATAGGCGATGTATCGCCATGCACGATATTAGCCTAAGCGGTAAAGGAATCGGTTTTTTGCATTCCTTTTTTTAAGTTTTGAAGGCCTTCCGGTTTAAAGAGGATGCGAGTCGTCAACTGAGCCCTTCTTCGCATCTCATTCGATTTTATTTTGGAAAAACGAAGTTACAAAACAAAAACCAAACACATAAGCGAGCACCGTTTTCGTGAAATATGTATTTGTGGTTGATATTTAATCGACTAATTATTATTATTTGTAATTGTACATGTATTTGGACGAAACTAAGGTTGAATATGACATTTACATATATCGGTGTCCAAATGACTGTGTTCGGTGATATAATTTAAAATATATTGTATTAAAACAGAACGTTTATTATACACATTTAAAAACATCTTTTCGTGTTCAAAAATAATTTTGTTATATATAACGTAAGAATATAAAACTATTTGAACAATAAAATCGTCACGTTTTTCATCAAATACAACGGATAGTTATGGAATTGAGTTGGAATAGCACCTTTTTTAAGCCTAGGATTTTTTAAACTTACAGTTGTAGTTTCACCGCTCCTTGAATCTGTAGCTGCTGAAAAATAAATAATATTTTCTTTTACAAAGTGTAACTCACATACAAAACATAAAACATAAACCAATTCAAAACGCAAGAAACGATTTGAACGCGTGAAAACAGCCGACGCCACAGTTTTTAGGTTATCCCGTTTTTATCGTTTCAAAAATGGTTTTATCGCTTATACATGCCTTATCTGTTTCACGCAAAACGTGCGTCGTTTCCGATCGTAACCAATAAAGGCAGTTAGATGAACTGGTTTGCTGGGATAATCCTTAGGGAATGCCTTAACCTTACCACGATGTCTTTGGGACCTCTTCTTGGGATAAAATCCCAAGAGGAGGTTGCTGTGTAAATTAAAATATTACGGAATCAGAGGAAATACACTTGATATTTTAACCTCATACATGCGTGGAAGTAGACAAGCAACAGGAATGGAATAGCACATTATCTCCAGAAATTGAAATTAATTACGGAATTGCCCAAGGATCGATACTCGGACCAATTTTGCCAACGTCCTTAGCGCCGAGATCTGCCTATATGCCGATTCTCTCGTTATGCGAGCGATCACTTGGGAAAATTTGAGTAGGGCGTCAGAAAGTGCCACAAAGGAAGCTGGAAAACAAATTAAAAGTGAATAATAAGGAGAAAACGCAAAATTTACTGGTTACCTCAAAAAATATCGACACCAGTATTGCATTCTTGGGTATTATGGTAGACCCAAAACTAAAATGGACATCGCATATTGATATGCTCGCACCCAAACTTACCTCAGCTCTATACGCGTTAGGATGAGTGAAGAAAGCAGCTACCCATCACGCTACAGGAATAGCATATTTCGCCACTTTCCATTCCCTGTTGAGCCATGGTATATTATTTCGGGGACCATCCACTGAGGCATCAAGAATATTTCTAGAGAGCGATTAGATTGTTGTGTAACCTACAATATTCGGAATCCTGTGTACATACTTGCGATCCTGACCCACTACAGGATCAACGGGCACACACGCAATAGAAGCCAATTACGGATGCCATACCATAGGTTTACAACAACACAAAACACAGTGGACTTCTGGAGGCCTAAACTATACAATTTGTGTATACAGGAGCGGAAACTAAAGCACTGCCCCCAAACAAATTTAAATCGAAAATAAAACGTCAACTGTTAGAAATAGAATCCTACACTCTCGACGAGTATGTAAATAACTGCATTGAACGCGCTCTGTCTTGTTTATATCTTTGTTTGTCTCTTCGTTTCTTTTCTTTGTGTTCAATGTTTAGCTAGATATACAAGTTTAAGCGGTCCTTTATTTATTTATCTTTTAATCCATTCATGTATACGTCTTTATTTACCTTTCGTTTGTACATATCACAAAACTTGTAATTTTTTTATTACCAATAAAATCCTGTGCACTACCTTTCCTACCCAACCAGATTATGTTCAAGAAGATATTCTTCAAGGAAGTCACAGCATCAAATTAAGACAGTTAAATTATATTTCAGCGTTAACGTTTCTGGAAACTTTGAAAAATTAATCACTCTTCTATATAACAAAATGACATCCACTGATACTGCGCAAATTTTAACCCCGCCGAATAACTAGTGAGAGACTAAGATTAATCACATAATGTTCAGAACAATTTCCAAATTAAAACCGGGTATAAGAGGAGGTCCTCAATTTTCAACCCCGGTATACACAAAGAAAGATCCAGGGTAACGGCGAGAGGGTAGCAATTTTAAACAGGTACAATAGGGGCTTATTACTGCAGCTTTAAGTAGGGCTTCGAAATGCCCTGTTCTTTGTTTGTCAAGATGAATAATTTGGCATTCATTTTCTCTTATTTCTACATCTGTTAGGTTTCTTCCGTTCTTTTATGGGCGCTACGTTTGGTGAAACGAAATGGTGAAGTAAGAAAAGGAGGGAATGGAAAAAAGAGTTTAAAAGTTTAAACAACGATTTCTGTTTTTGTAGATATCGAGCGGCAAAGGTATTGCATGTTCTTAATATCACTTTACTGCATTCTCCACAAATAATAAACAAATTTATATAATTTTCGTTCGTATAATTTAAACGTGCCGGCATTGCTTATAACTGAAAACTTTGTGACATTTGATTAAAACTGGATTGTTTCCTAATGGTCATGACTAACTTAGATATACGGAATATTTTAAAAAACTACATAAGCTACGTTCTTACACCGTACATACATTGGTGGACTCTTTTTTATAAAGAAATTGTGCTATTATATACATTTTCCTAAATATCTTGAAAAGTATCAATTTTAAATACGGAATGAATATGATATTTTTTTGCATTTTCGAAAGAGCAATTTGATAAGACAGACAAAAATAGGTAGCCGTATTTAAAAAAAATGAGTTTTGACATATTTTCCATTTGAAACTTTAATCGCAATTGTCGGACACGCTGTATAATGTATTCGAAAAATTGATTGGGATTGTAATACTACCCTATACAGTCAAGAGTTCCACAAAATTTCAATTTTCCAAGTTAAACACTTTCACAGTTATAACTAGATTTGCTCACTAGCGCCAACGGGCAGTGGCGGAGGTTCGATACAACCCTCAGTATAACTGCGAGTCTCAACCAGATCTGTTGTGTATACATGTACGCTGTCGTAAATACTATTTCATAGTTCTACGTTTGCTTTAAAAATGTTGCCTACATCGCGAAAATGACCAATGTTGTACAAAGTTACAGAATTTATAGCAGAAATGCCAGACCTAAATTATGATGGCGTTAAAATTCAATGTGTAGTTTGTAATATCCCTTTAATGTGTTGGTCCAAAAGGGATTGTCTACGTCACGTAAATAGTAAACAGCATTCTTCAAAAGAAAATTGTACACGACACTATGACAAATTTAAATTTAATTTATGTGTTACCTTTATTGCATGCAATCTACCGTTTAATTGACTAAACAAGGAAGCATATGTCTCCTTTTGGAAAAAATATTCGAACTGCAAATTACCAAGTCGGGCATCGTTACAAAGAATTGTGCCATCTGCTCGTGAACATGTTGAAAAAGAATTAAATCGGAGTTGAAAGATAAAAAACTGTGGTTATGTGTGGACGAAACAACAGATCATAAAAACATTCTGAGGTTAATGTAATGGTACGTACAATGGAACCACATCATTCGTCACCTTCAATTCTATTAGCTTCCAGACGAGTACAACAATGTACTGCCGAAATAATTTCAAAGTTAGTGTTAAATACATTGGAAAAGTTTGGACTTTCAACAAACCAACTGTTGATGTTTATCGGTGATGGTGCCGCAAACATGCTTTCTGTAGGCCGGTCTCTTAAAAAACATTGTGCTAACTTGTTACATATTACGTGTAAAATTCATGCTTTCAGTCATGTAGCAGATAGTATTAGAAAATGTTATCCTGAGGTAGACGCTTTAATAGCGCATACAAAATCAGTGTTTGTCAAATCCCCAAAACGTATTCGCAAATTTCACAGACTGTGCCCCCGTATGCCTGACCCACCAGAACCTATTCACACATGTTGAGGAACATGGCTACAGGCCGCGTTTTATTATCATAAATATTTTGAGAATATTAAGAACGGTGGTTTTACAATTCGATCCAAAGGAAGCTGCGACTATCAAGCAAAGCCAGTCGAAATTTCAAGATAGTCAGGTTAAAACGGATTTAAAAACTATTCAGAATAATTACTTCGGATTAGTGGAGGCAATAGAAAAATTACAAAATCCTTCGGTGTCGTTAGTGGAATCTCTGCAAATAGTGCACATGTTCACGCGCAGCTATGCGCGGTAGAAGACGCCAAAAATTTTTGTGTTCTAGAAAGGTTTGAAAGTGTGTTAGAGAAAGATTCTGATTTTGGCACATTAAGACAAATTTGTGAAGGTGCGTCAACAGAACCGTTAAGTTGTTCCAAAGATTATTTTAATTACGCAAATATAATGTCACTAGATGTAGGACGTTCGTTTTCTGCACATAAACACACTTTTTCCTCACGGCGCACTCGGTTTGCCGAAACAACTGTGGAAACATATCTAATGTTGCAGATATTTAATAGACATTATTCGCTTTGTGATTCCTCGGAAGACTCTTAAGACGGTAAGTGTTTGAGCACGTATTATATTTTATTTCTGACCATTTATTTTGTGTAATCTTTTATGCGACTGCCACAAGGTGTTGGCGCAAATTGAGCAACTCTAGTTACAATAGCTCACATGCACTCGTCCATCTGTCAAAAATTGTCAAAAAATGTAAATATTTCAAATATGATTAGAAATAGCAACATAGTCGCTTCATCAAACAAATCTTAAAATTGAATGAATAATTCAAAAATGTAATAATATATAGGGTGTTCCATTTAAAATAACAAAGTTGACAGATATTTCCAATATAACCGAATTTGTCAGATTGTTAAAAATATTTTAGTTTAATAGTACAAGTGGGCTATAGTATATTACCAAGTTTTCAGAATTTTCCAATGTATACTCTTTCAAATATCGATCGATGCAGTTCCCGGTGAGACAGCCTGCATATACTCAAAATAGTTGTTAACAGATAGTGTGAGTAAAACAATAGACGTAAATGACAATTAAACATCATATAATTTATTAAATAATATGTACAAAACTGGTAACGAGGTATCCGGTCCCCCTTATATATACTTTTTCCAAAAATAATTTGCATAATCCGCAAAATTATGTAATATACTTCATACTATCTGTTATAATCCATGATTTCCCTGGTTTTTCGGACGCACTTAATTTTTTTAATTAACGAAAAATGTTCAACCACGATAAGGAGTCGAAGCTATCACGCCGAATAGGCGTGCTAACCGCTACACCACAGGGTTCTTCTCAGAAACAAATCATTTTTCTTGACGGAAGTCAATATAAGTTTATATACAAAAATTTTAAAATGGTGTCAATTTTTGGAGAGGGCTATACCCCGAAATCAGGCGATTCACCCGCTAAAAAGATTTCATCAAAATCTGAATTTTTGAATTGCCGGTGTTCCCTTGTTAGTGAAAAATTCATTTTGAAAAATAAAGGTCATGGAACAAAGATCATTACGAAATGTTCAAAATCTTCACAATGTAATATAACTATACTTGCAGAAGAAAGCATCTGCTTCACTTACATCGGCTTTTATAAATAGGTACTGTAAAATTTGACCATAAGCCAAAAAAAAATAACATAGCACATGCACCTGCTATATTGTTCTCAGACTTTACATTTAAGATAGTTTGAAATCGTACAATTCTCCAATTTAAAGGATCCATATTTGTCTTTACGGACGGTACTAAAAATGAGGTGGGCACTGGTTCACCAGAATTGCAGTCTAACAGAGAGCCAGCAGAAGCTACCGCTATTAAGAAAGGCTCTTAAATATATACTTATAGCTTGCTGAGTGCCGGGACGCTCACCTTCAAAGGATTCTTGCCCCAAGCGGAAACATTTTGCCCACTTTTTTGCAGTGGAGCATGAAGGAGATAAATCACCATAAAGGCCGTCTAAACGTTGTTTAACGTGATTAGGCGTATGCCCTTCCTTTGTTAAAAATTTAGGGGCCACGCGGTATTCAATTTTCGTCACCTGAGATATTTTCATGCAGTAGTCACTCTAGATTATTTTTACAAGTGTGTAAAATTATTAATTAAATCGTTGTAATAAATGTATTGAAGTTAGGGGAGATTATATTGAAAAATAAAAATTGTTATCTTTTTACCAAGTTTATTTTTTCTATATTGGGCCGAGAATTTATGGCGCCTACCGGGTATATTCAATTACACAATAATTAAGTCTAGAAAAGCTGTTTAGTTTTAGGTAAATATCGCAAAATTTTCTCCTCACACGACCTCACACCAATCTAGCTGACGCAACATCTTTGAGCTTTGAAATGTGCCACTTTCAACGAAACACACAAGGCGAACTATATCCTATCCACAAAACGACTCATTAACGTCAACGCGGTTAACAAAGACGATTATAACACGAGGGGAAAGATGCGAATGCCTGTTCCAGACAAGCGCCGATTTCTCCGTCTGGATCCGCTAACTCTCTGCTAACTGCTGAAGTTTCTCTCTTAAAACGTGACGATCTGGTTGAGGACGTACGTTGGCAGTGTTAATGAAGCGTCACGCTGAGATCTGAGAGTTCACAATATTTCGACGAGAACAACACTAGAAAAATTAATTCAAAATTTGAAACGTTAATATGTTGCTCACTGCAGAATACTTAAAGCAATCGAAGCAATCTTTCTTCTGTTTGTTTCTTCTACGTTGAAGTATGAGTTGTTTTTAATATTATGGGTTCGTATATTGGGCAGAGTTACTAGATTTTCAGCGATTCGGCGGACACGAAGGTGTCGTTTGCCAGAAAGATGATAGAAGATGTCTAGTCACAATAGTAGTTAGTACTCGCGCTTTAGTTAAATTCACGTAATTGGTGCCAGTACTTGAACTTCAATAGGGGTTGTTCTTCAAGGATCTAATCACAGTCTACCACCCAGGGATGCACGCATATGTGGGCACCGAGCTAGACTGTGATTAGGCCCTTCAATGAGCGATCATTCTGCCTGTCAGGGAGTGTACATCTCGCAAAGTAACTATATACTGTAATGTTATATACGCCGAGAAAAAATTTGATTTATCGAAATTAACTAACTTATTGTACGGTCTGCAGATCCGGGAATGATTCTTAGACACTCTTTCGGCCGTTTACATATGAATTAACACCGGCTATTTATTTATTTTATTTCTTTTTTGTGGGAACTTAGAACACAACAAACTGCTTTGAATTTGTTAAAAATATTGGGAATAGCTTTTGCACAAGGTATAGGCCCTCAGGATAATTGACAGAAAACATGTTCCTAACTCTTCTTAAATTATTATTCTTCTGGTATCACGATATCATTGCCACCTTTTCATCTTTGTTATACCTGTTCATGACTTCAATAAATTTTCTATTTAATAGAATGTTTAATAAATTATTAAAGAAATATTTGGCATAAAAAATTGTTCCTTTCCTTCCAAAGCAACTTGATTATTTAAAAAATAATAACTTATAGATAAATAAATTACTGGTGTAAAACTGGTTGCGTACCATGTCGCTAATGCATTGACAAGTTTCCTTTTGTCAGGATACGTACTGAGAAAAGAATAACTACAATGCTGAAATTACTTATGGTGATAAACACGACAATGTTGCTCTTGCAATAAACAAACACGATCTCTGTATTTTCGTAAGTTCTCGAAAGTATCTGGTTATTGCACCCTTGCGGAAACACCAGACATATAACCCCAGACGTATAATGCAGGCAATAACGTACCCTCGAAATACAATAGTAGTGTCCGTTCGTGCTTGCATGTCGAAATAACACAAAGAGTGTCCGTGACCAATTCATTGTTACCTCTGACCTGAGTTTCTCTTTCGGGAGAATACTATTCCTTAAACATTACGCTTACGTTAAAATCTCTACACTTTTAAAGTCATACATGGAAAAATGAATCCGGTACATCTATCATGCATCTCCGATCGGCGGTCGATGTTAATATTCGCTTCGCCCAATCGGCTATCTATTTGTGGATACATACATACTTACTACGATTCTGACGTGCCGCCCAATAGTTACAACCCTATTTATAATGTACATTCCTGATGGATCAACCGGATATTGGTTGGTTAAATTTTTTTCTCTCAGTGAGCTGCAGCTTACAAATTAAAAAAGGCATCTTTCAACGCCAATTTTAGGTTAGCATTTGGATTCTAACTCATTTGAAATTGTGTTCCTAAAAGGAAGCGGAAACCAAAAAAAGCGAGTACAAAGCTTGTAATTAGATTGGAAATTACGGTTCGGTAGCCGTTTAGAAGGTGCTAGATCACCAATTGTTTTTTTGGTTGGTGGCACTGCTTGTAGCTTCACAACGTTGCGATCGTTTTATTCATTCTTTTTAGAACGTTTTATTCGTTCTTTTTTAGTGTACACAACACAGTACGGTCGGCGTCCCGTTTTAAAACGAAACTGCAACTTTAGCCATAAATATCGTAAGTGGCTGCATCGCCAATTTTGGGCAACGCTTCGAAAGCTTTTAATTTATTTTACCAGGCCGAATCGATACTGTTGGTACTCTACGTTGGAATAAAGTTGTCTGCCTGAAAACATCATTAAGCAGCGATTTGTTTTATGAAAAAAATTTAATAAGAAAAATAGACAGGATGCAATTGTAACGTTTTCATGTGAGTAATTTAAGTTGTAGTTGCGATAACCAGTTTTCTTATTGCTTATGTTTTCTATGAATTATGCTATATAATTGTTTTAATTGAAGTATTTACAGAAATTTATTTTAAATATCCTGCCAATATTTCGTAATTACAAGCATGCGACCAGTAATTGGGTATCAAAAATTCTAAGCACATGGGACATGGTTAGAAACATATTCATTTTATTCTGATAATATGGAGAATGTGGTAAGTGTCATGGGTTTTCTTGTTAGACACCCTCTTTGCAGTTCACCAATGTCGTTTTTAAATATTAATCCTTTCACACAAATTAAATAAAACACACGAACACCATATTGAAATATCCCGAAGAGATAATCATGGAAATAATTCTAATTCTACCGATCAGCATTTTACCGATACTCCTGCCATAAAGCCGAGAAGCAAACGAAGAACCGCTCAAAAAAAAAGCACAGCGAGCATAACAACGGCATCAAAACAAACCAGTAAGGATTATACGACAACTACTTATGAATTCATCGCCGGACACCTTATGCACGTCTTCTGAATTTCTGTTTGGGAGGGGATTTAGCGCTGTTATCCGGCCGTAAAAACTTTTTATTTTCGCATGAATCCAAGTGAGCCCGAAACGATAAATCTGAGAACGAATCTTTTGCACGCAACGCAAGCTCAATAACAACATCTAGAAAACAAAGGAAATGCGACGAAACTTGCGATGGGGTCTGTAAACTTTGTGCTCGAAAAAAAAGAGGGTTTGGAAAGGAAATTCAACACCGTCAGCCTACCGCAAGGAAGAATTTAACAAGCTACTAGTCCTGGAGGCTTATCGTTAACGACGAACTTTTGGACGTCGACCAGATGCTTTGTATTCAACTTGTGCCGTTGACTGTGTCTACAGAATGGTGGCGAATCTAAGATGATAATTAGACTTTCAAATGAAGCACCAAGAAGTAGATGAATTAATTTGTTTTGGGACATTTACATCCTGAAATTTTACTGCTGAAATTGGTCAAAATACCAGAGTTGTTCTATAAAATAAATTAAAATGGTATAAAGCTATATCCACTGATATACCTTTTGGCCAAGATGAATTTGTAATTACCTTAAATTAACGATTCGGATTCTTGAAGAGTTGACTATAATATTTTCACTTAACTTGTTCACCATTTTTTCTAGTCTAGTTCTAAGTCTTTATGAGCTATTCAATATGAAAGCTTCCATATAAGAGGTTGCGACTAACCCTATGTAGTGATGGGCAAATGTGTGGAACCAAGTAAATATCCTTGGAATTTCTAGAGATATCGAAATTAAATTCAGTAGGTAGATATTACAGTTGATTGTTTACTTAGAATAGTAAGTAATCGAACGTAAGTATCGAACTTGAAAAGTCATTTTTGGGGCAAAGACTAACAAGATCTGGTAGTTTATGGAACTTATTATAGCAGTGATAATTGTTGTCAAATAGGTAGTGTTTCAGCTTTAACGTAAAAAATGCCCGAATTAAGAGGAGTAAAAATACCAATGATAATTGGGTTTGGGGACAGAAAAAGAACGCATCAAGAAATTTGTGATCTTTTTAACAATATTCATCGGAATCAACAAACATAACGTCCGCTCATTACAAAAACTTTACTAAGGTACAACACAAATGGCGCAGTAAGAAATTCACCAAAAATGGGACACACAAACACTGCCACAAATGAAGAAGTAGCCCAAAATAATGCAATCACAGGTTTTACCGATGCAAATTGGGATAGCGACACTACAGATAGAAAGTCAACGAGTGGATGTTGTTTTTTGGGTTTCATGAGTTTCAACGAAACAATGTACTATCACTCTCTCAACAACAGGCTGAGTATATTGCACTATGTTTATGTACAAGTGAAGCTTGTTGGTTTAGAAGTTTAATGTTAGAACTGAATCTCATTGACTATAGTTATAAGTTAATAACACTGGGGAACAGCAATTTCATTGTCTTAAATCTGTAACTTGTTTTTAACTAACTTTTGGCCTCTGGATCCAAAAATAACCGCAGTTTTTGTCAATCACGTCAACTTTTTAAGCTACAGGATATCCTCAAAAGTCATACAAATTGTGCATATAAAGGAAAATAAAGTAAATACTTACCAAATATACTGTTTATAAAGAATAATTTTATTCATACAAAGGCTATAATACCTACTGCAAGTTAAATTGTGTTCATACAAATAGTTGTTTTTTTTTATTGAACGGTAATTACATATTAAGGCAAAAATTTTCGCTTATAGCTTTTTCTGAAATGTTTAATCTGTGGACATTCTTGCTTGATGCTCCAATAATAGTCAGCCATCATATGTGCATCCCATCTACCTTGATACCGTGCCTACATGACCTTCAAATCCTGGTGAAATCGCTCACACTGCTCATCACTGACTGCACCAAGATTTTCTGGGAAGTTAGCAAGATGGCTATGTAAAAAATGCAATTTGGTGCTTATGTTGCAACCTAGCAGTTTGAAGCTCTCCAAGAGTTGCTGGACAATTTTTGCGTAATTCTGTGCTCGTGTATTTCCAAGATAGTCTTTAACAATGTTTTTGAATGCCAACCAAGCATTCTTTTCATGCTCGATTTCGCGGAGAGTGGTCACATTCTCATAAGGTGTAGATATAAAACTTGACGTGGTAGAAGAAAACTAGCTACAGTTTTGAAACCAGCATGCCTGATTAATTATAAAACAGCTCAAAAACCAAAGTCAACAGAACTTGTGTTACAAATTGTTCCCCAGTGTAATTTATAAAGACATTCAATCAGCTATTCGTGCAAGTAATACTCACGAACAATTAATACGAATGAAATATTTATGTAGATATTAAATTTCACTTTGTTAAGGATAAGATCAGAGATGATATTGTTGAAGTAAGGTATGTCAGCACAAATGAGCAAGTAGCTAACATCCTAACAAAACCACTTAATAAGAATATTTTTGAATATTTACGAAATAAAATGTTAGTTTAAGTGTAAAGTCATGTTCTGCAAGCTGAAGCTTTATTGAAAACTCTGCGACAATATTATCAACACTGTTCAGAATAAGTTCAGCCATAATAATAATAATAATAATAATATATCTTTATTTCAAAACCAAACATGAGTATAACAGCAGTAAATACAACGTGTAGGGAAGAAAACGTCAACAAATACATATAAACGCCTACAAGGCATATAGGAAAACCAAATTTATACAATTTATAATTACATTATAAATCAGTAAAATCAGTAATGCGATAGCAGTTAAGCGATAACAAGTATTTCTTTATAGACTTTTTAAAAAATACAGCATTATTTATATTTTTTATGCTTGCTGGGAGCTTATTAAATAACTTACAGCCCATGAAAGACAATTGTTTTTGAAACAAGCTTGTTTTGTGGGATAGAGGCAATAAATAATTTTTATTTCGCGTTTCATATAAATGAGAAACGTCAGTGTTGAAATAGTTATTACGATACTTAAAAACAAAACAAACGACTTCCATAATGTAAGCATCATAAAAAGTCAAAAGTTTATTTGGTCTAAAAGTTTCTTTGCAAGATGTACGCCATCCTAAGTTAAACATAATGCGTATAATCCTTTTTTGATGCAAGAAAATTCGAAAGGCACTCAAACTTAGTCCCTAGTGAATAATTCCATATATCATTTTAGGAAAGAAATTACTATAACAGTAAGTTTTTAAAATATGAAGACTACAACTGTTTTTCAAATTACTCATTGCATAACAAATTTTGCATAATACTTTATATACGTCATTAGCATGCGCATCCCATTTTAGATCTTCATCAATAAAGACGCCTAAAACTTTGGTAGCATTCACTAAGGTTACAAAATCGTTATTTAATACAAAACCGTTCAAGTTATATCTAGATTATTAATTACTAATTTATTACTGAATGTCCACTTTGTTATAGTACTAAAAACTAAATTTGTTTTAGCAAATAGATCATCTAATCTACTAGAGGAAATGACAACATTGACATCATCAGCAAATAATGTAATACTATCAACCGAATTTACAGAACCTGGAAGATCATTGATATAAATTAAAAAGAGAGTAGGGCTCAGGATAGAACCTTGGGGAATGCCTAAATTAGTGAGACTATTTTCCGATTCAAATCCATCACAAACTACCTTCTGTACACGATTTCCCAAGTAGGATCTGAACCATTGATTAGCAATACCGTTTATCCTATATATGGACAATTTGTAAAGTAAAATGTCATGATTAATTAAATCAAAAGCCTTAGATAAATCAATTGACATCGATAGACAGACATTGCCAGAATCAATATTATGTGTGATACATTTTATGTTATTAAATAAAGCTGTATTAGTAGAACGATTTGTAAGAAATCTATGTAGGTTCTTGCTAAATAGACTAAACTTATTAAAGTAGTTTACTAAATTTTTGTTCATAATTGATTCATAAATCTTTGATAAAACTGGTAATATACTAACAGGACGGTAGCTTTCGAGAGCATTAGAATCACCCTTCTTAAAAATTGGTTTTATACATGCTTTTTTAAGGCACGATGGAAAAATACCATTACTAACAGACATATTTAGGAGATAACAAAGAGGTGGCAAAATGAATTCAGCACATTTTTTAATAATAAACCAAGACCCTTTGTGGAATGCAAGTTATTAATGGAAATACGAACGTCATCTTCAACAACAGGCGCAATAAAAAAGGATACTTGTGACTGTTTCAAATATTTGCCAATTGTTTCAAAATCAACAGTATTAGAATAAGTGCTGGAAACAATGTTTTGAGCGACATTATTGAAGTAATTATTAAATGCATTACATTAATCTGTAGGACATTTGAAATTGTTTGGTAACTGATATGAAGGGAAAGCATCATTCCTATTGCGAATTACATTCCATACAGCAAATAGATTTGTTATTAGACGTTGTAATGTAGTTATCATTTTTGGTTTGTTGAGTTTTAACTAAAACATTTTTGTAAAAATTTTCATACTTCAAATAGGCGGATCTTAAATCAGGAAATCTAGAACTTATGTCTTTCATGAGCTGCAAGTTGGATCTAATTTGTAGGATATGAGGAGATACCCAGCTATTGTTAATCATGTGAGCTGTAGAACATTTAACAAGGGGAAAGCAAGTATCAATGTAAAATCTAAATATACTATTGAAAATGCTAAAAGCTAGGCCAGGGCTGCCACACTCATAAACGCAAAGCCAAGTTTCATATTGTAGATAGTTGTTAAATAAATTTAAAGAATTAATAGCATTCGCGTAAGAGGCTTTGATGGGACATCCACATGTAAAACACCGACAACAACGTTAACTACGCTTTTCCCTTATATGTCCATAGTTTCATCTGCGCGTGTTTTGCTTTCCAAGTGTTGGGTTAATTTAGTTTTCTTTGAGCGCTACAGTAAATCTCAGTATAATTCAGTATCAAAAGGCAGCCATGGTATTTAATCCATGTATTCATCAACTCTCTACGAGGACGTTTAGAGGAAGCCATTTGCATACATAGAAAACGGAAGAAGAAAGAAAAATCAAACAATTCTTAGCAAAACATGAAGAAAAATAAAAATTAATTATAATAATGCATACTCAATTTGAAATGATATAAATATTCTAACTAATCCTAAATAATGAAACCCCGTAAAAAGTAAAGTAAAGTATTGATCAATAAATATTCGTAAAATGGCAAATTAAAAACGTGTGCACACCCCCTCGCTGTCTGTGAACGACTGAATAAAAACATAAGAAGATTATAAATACGTGTTCACTTGACTGATAGCTATCGCTAGTGTACGACACTGTCCACGCGTCTGACTGTATCGAAAAGGGACCGCCTCGATCCGCACTTTAGTAATAAGCGAACCCAGTATTTATCGAGTCGGATGAGTATTATTAAAAAGATCACGAACATCATGATGCGTTCTTTTTCTGTCCCCAGACCACATCATTACATCATTAGTATTTCTACTCTTTCTCTTTTACTTCAAAAATTCCTTTCTTGTTAATATTACAGTTTGCCGTGAAATAAAAGATAACAAACGCCATATTTCTGTATTCGTAACAAAATGTTCAATCCAAAACTAAATACACAGCGTACTATAATATCTACCTACCAAATTTAATTGTCATATCTCTAGAAACTGCAGAGACATTTATCTGGTTCCATACATTTGCCCATCACTGTATATGTATAATCTTACTAGATACTTTAAAATGAAAAGCGTTTTCTTTGATATTTAATTAACATGATTTTATATTCTACAATATGCAAAATAAATTCCGTAATTCTGAGCAAGACGAATGGGATATCGGGGATTGTACTCTATCTCAAAATCTTAAGTCTCATATCATTCGATTATGAATGAGTCCAAATCCCTCCTGTTGCATCCTAGAGGAGGTGGTTTTTCCAGAAAGCACTTGCATTTGTCAGGCATTTGCTCCATGTTAACTGCTTTATAACACTCCTCATCAACAACACTGAAATTAGTAAAGAAGACAATAGAAAGAATCTTTCTGTCGGATTTTCATCTCATCATTTCAAATACAGCGGTGTAAAATGGTTTCTTCGTATTTATTAAATATTTTTACAAATTAAGAAACGAAGCTTGAAGATATTTTACATTAAGTAAATTACCAGTACTTACTTCTCATCGTACCACATTCCTTCAGCTACAAAGGAAGCACATAGAAGAAAGAAGAAGCTGACCGCTTTTAACTTCATTATCGATTAATGGTTAGAGTATTTGTTATCACTGCATTCAACTGTATCCTTATATGCATCTACATCCTCTACTGAATAGATCCTTATCGGTGTATATTGCTCATTGTTTGGAACAGTTACGATAGATTAAGTAACAATTAAAATTGTGCAGCGCTGCTTATTGCAATTGCAGCACCATTAAAATCAAATTCTATTGTGTTCTGACTTTTACGGTATATTCTGCGTACTACTAGGAAATGACAGATAGATAGAACCTTGACTAGCAACAGTCTGCTAAAGAATAAACATGAAATGAACAATATAATACATGAAATATTTCTAAACCTAATATATAAGTCAAGAGATGCACATTTATAATTATGCCTTATATGCTCTATAATTTATAACTATCTCAAGCAATCAGCAGACCTGATATACAACGGTATTTTATTATATTCAACGAGAGAATAAAGACTGTTGGGTTTGCGCTTTTTTAGCTGTTGGAATGAACAAACTTGAAGCAATTCTAGTTCTATTGTAATGATGAATTTCTGTAATAAATTTAATTTTACCACACATGTAATTACGTAACATATTATGAATGATTTTATAAACAAATAACATATTCATCATGACTAATCTCTGATTTATAGACAAATTTTAAAGTAGTCAACATATCAGACACAACAAACATATATATCTGTCGCAGTATTATTCGCATAACCTTATTCTGCATTTTTTGTAAGGTATCCTTCTCGATTAAATTAATGAAATATAAGATACTAGCACAATATTCGAAAAGGAGTGCAATAATAGTTCTGTATAGAGTAATTCTAGCCATTGTTGACAAATGTTGACCAACTCTTCTAAGGTATCCTATCTTCTTGCTTATCTTATTAACAATATTAATAACATGAGTTTTAAACGTCAATCTATTATCGATTATAACTCCTAAATATTTATATTTTTGTTACTTAATATCATAGCCTTAGGCTTTTAGTGTTAACGAATAGTTAGTTAACATCTAACCATTCTTCTAATTTACTTATGTAATTCAAATTGCATTGCTGCACTTAACTCACTGATGTCATCACCATGAATATACAGCAATGTATCATCAGCGAAAAGGTTCACAGATACTCTATCGGACATGCAACTCACAATATCATTTATATAAAATAAAAATAAGACAGGTCCAAGTACTGATCCCTACGAAACACCGGACTTAACACCTTTCTTCGAAGAAAATGTGTTTCCCAATTTAGTGCACTGCTGTATGTCAATAGGTAACTGCTAAACCACCTTTTAACTTTATCAATTATCCCATAACTCTCCAACTTAGTCACTAAAATGTCCTTGTTTATTGTCTCAAAGATCCTTTTAAAAGCCAAAAACACCATTAATACAGCACTGCTTTTATCTAAAAGTTCTTTCCAATGTGATAAAACCAACTGTATCGATGTTTCGCACGAATATTTTTTCTGAATCCGGACCGGTTATCAATTACTATTTGGTTTGCGGTTCTAAAAGCTGCGTTTTCACGTGGCACTCCAAAATTTTTTCATACAGAGGTAACGAATATATTGGACGGAATTCTTCCACGTTGTTTGTATTTGCCATTTTTAATATGGGTGTCACATTAGAAAGTTTCCACAATTTAGGGATTTCTTCTTCATCCAAGGACCTATCAATAATTAGCTTGATGATTTTCCGCAAAGTATCTCCTTCTAGCCTAATTATATTTAACCCTTTGTTTCCTGAACCAAAAAATGTTCAAAAAATATGTATTATTTGAATGAAAACGATAAAAGATTATCCACTGAAGGAACTATGATGCTCTACATTTTTTCTAAATTATCACAAAGGGCAGTAGAGGGCGGTTGCACCATGAGACTACCAGGAAAAAAAGTATAAAGAAATGAAATATATAATTTATGTAATACTTTTGTATAAATATTTTATTTTTCAAAAGACAAAGAAAATAAGTAATATATATAAACATATATTCATTTCTTATGAAATGAAGTAAAACAATTCGTCTTATCAGTTAGACATAATCCAACATTGTACGTGCTACACGCCCATCGTGTTCTATGTGGTTTCATCTTGGTACTGCACATTGCACATCTGCGTGGTGTAGAATGAATTGGCATATGGTTGCACTTGTCGTATCTAACTTCATATGGAACGGATACTGTCATTTTGTTCAACTTCAAAGGTGTTTTCGATTTGGTAGATTCAGTTCCAATTAGTCCTAAAGCTACTGAGGATCGAAACGTTTTTAATTTATACCGATCTGAATTACTTCTCGTATTGAAAATTATATGTGAATTTACAACAGACACATCAATACCACATTATTCGGTGCCACCACTTTTTTGACTTTCTATTTCATAAATACGAGAGTAAGTCAAATATTATCAACACTTTCTCCATAACAAGCTTTGAAAGTTATCGTAGTGGCGGCCGCTTGCGCATGCGTTGAGTTGGCGCCTCTGCGGTCATGTGTGCGGAATTAAATCACGATCACGTCATTTGTCTGCTAGCTACAACAGCATAAGTGTGTCAGCTCCGCTATTAGTTTGCACCAAAGAGGAACAACGAGCAGTGATCCGATTTTTGTGGTCAGAAGATGCTGAAATTCACAATACGGGTTCAGTGCTTTATCTCGTAAAAGCGTTTTTTTGTGGATCACAAAATAAAGCACTGTTCCCGTATTGTGACAAAAGTCTCCGGTGAATTTCAGCATCTTTCACACACTGTGACCACAAAAATCGGATCACTGCTCGTTGTTCCTCTTTGGTACAAACTAATAGTGAAGCTGACATGCTTATGCTGCTGTAGCTAGCAGATAAATGACGCGATCGTGATTAAATTCCGTACACATGACCACAGAGGCGTCAGCTCAACGTACGTGCAGGCGGCCACCACTACGATAACCTTCAAAGCATGTTATGGCGAAAGTGTAGATAATATTTGACTTACCCGCATAGATTTCAACATATCCATCTTATCCACGTGTCCCATGTGGGTATTGTAATCTCTTACCATATTTGGACAATGAATATCAACTCGAGTACTAACCTTTTCCTTCCTGTTTATAGTTCCAGTCTTGGTTGGATTATGATAATTTTCCAGAAACGTAACTGCTTTCCGATCTTTCCACTTCACGTAAACCAAACTGTCTTTGCTCACGCGAAAATCAAACTCTCTTTTCAGATCATTATCATCAACTAATGACACAGGTGCTTCTTTCCTATTTCTTTTGACGGTTCCGCATGCATAAATACATTCTGCTTGCAAGTCTTTTTGCAATTGCACAGAATTCAAATAATTATCGAAATATATATTATGACCTTTTCCAACTAGACTTCGAGTTAGTTCTTTTACTACCCTTGCTCCTAAGCTTTTTTCAACACTGTCATTTACTTTTCCGATATAAATTTGAAACCGGAATACAAAACCTGTTTCGTCGATCCGAACCCACACCTTATACCCCCTCTTGATTGGTTTTAAGGGCATATACTGCTTTAATGAACTGCGACCTTTAAACCGTATCATTGATTCGTCGATTGATTGGTTTTGACCTGGCAAGGAGCTATCAGCAAAAGTTTCTGATAGAGACTGAATTAGAGGCCTTAATTTATATAATTTATCATAATTTGCTGCAGTTCTCTAGGGCATTATCGAATTGTCTGCTAAATTAATGTTACCCAATAACCATGCAAACCGATCTCTAAACATACACGAACTTGTAAAATTATCCCGTAATTCGACTCTGGACGACCAATAGTCTGCGTAGCTTGGAAACTTTTTATGCCCATGAGTATATTGATGCCAATGAACCTTTTTATTTCATTTGCGTCGGTTGGTTTGGTTTTCCTCCACTTTTTTGTAAAGCATACAGATTTGTCTGGAATGCAATTGCTTCTATCATAGTATTAGTAAATAGGCAAATAAATACGTCAGTTGGTGTTTCGGCATCTTGAGGAATATTTGGGCCTATTCTTTCGGAAAATTCTTTTTTATTTTTCAAACAATTGTCGACAGAAGTAGTCCATATGGTATATTTAGCTAATTCCTGCATTTTTATAACAGATAATGGTAAATCATCCTCTTCTTCCCACTCGCTAATTGAACTATTCTGTGCGTCAGAGTCTTCAAATATAATGGGCATCGATTCTTTATTGAAAATATCGTCTTTATATTGTTGACATTCATCTTCTTCATGGCTTTCATCGACATTTGACTCTGGCTCACTGGGTATACTGTCGAGTAAAGCAAAAATATCATTGGAGTTCATTTTCTGCAGTTCTTCAATAGGAAATTTTTTTCCCTAAAAACAAGACAATCGGTCTTATTTTCTTGATGGTTGCATAGCGAAACCTGTATATTTACAATGCAATTATAGGTCATGTAAACTTAAATTTATGAAATATTTCTGTTTAATGAAATAGTATAGTTGATATCCTAATTACTTTTATAAAATAAACTGTTATGATTACTTTGCTTATCAACGAGCTCTTTAGATCAGTCTGGCGTCACAAGAAACAATTTGGCGCTCTTTCCTAGCCAACTTTGCGTAACAACAGAAACAGATTACCAAAACCTATATTGCTGCATATCGTCATATTGCTTAAATTAAAGTATAATATAACATATGTGATATCGTTGGATTTGCCTTTCGATTGCCTTTCCAAAAGCGTAAGAATATATAGGCCGTTCTATTCAAAATAAGAAAGTTGACGTCACTTCCGGTGAAATTGGAAATACAGTTGAAATGCCGATAACGGCAGAAGTTAGTTCACAAAAAATAGAAATCGATCTATTTTTTTCTAAAAACGCTACTTTCTGCCGTTCAAAAGTTAGGACACTTTAGGACCTCACTGTGTATATTGCAAAGTATCACATCGATAAATAAAAAGGTTATAAATTCTTGAGATGGTATTTGTCGGACGGCCCCCTAGTACGACGAATTAGTAATCGTAATAGTACTGTAATTATATGGGCAAACTTCATTGGTGGAGTCCTTAATTAATGGCTACAATACAATAACCCACTTTATAGATCTTCTACAGTTTTTCTTTACTTTCCTGCATCGGACAATATCTGAAAGGTGTTATGAATTAGATAACCACGAACCGGAAAATTTTCAATAAACCTTTAACCTTCAATTTCCTCCCCTCTTCTTTCCAAAAAAACGTCCCAGTTTCTGCTTACCCTGCTAGGAATCCGAGAGCCATAATAGATCAACTGGGCAAATCTGCCTCCGTTACACGTAGGTAAAAGCGCGTCTCTAATGTCGGATAACTCTCGTTTATATTCACGGTCGTGCAGTCGTTTGTAAATAGTTCAAACAGCGAATTACCTACCAGCTATAAACTTCGCTATCAGCATCTAAGGTGCTATATTTCACTTCGTGCAGAGGAAATTGTGTGCAAAATGTTGTTTGTCGTTACCTACGGTGTAAAATTAAACGATAAATATTGTAGAATATGCGAAATTGTGACGGCAAATGAATTATATGGGAGTTAGAACTGGTTAGAATGGATTGAAATTATCCTAGCAATTAAGTTAAATAATTAGGAAAACGTTTTGGATAAAAAATAGCTATTTATGTAAAAACGAATTTTATCCACGAAAAAATAGTTTAGTGCACGAGGCGAAGCCGAGTGTGTTAATGTTGTTGAGTGGAAAACCTTTCTTTATTCACGTGTATCATATAATATTTTTTCCAATTCCTCTGAATTTTCAAAAAATGTTATTGCTTAGATAATGTCAATGTTAATCGTACTATTACTAATTTGATGAACACTTAAAGAAGGAAAGTTGACTCTGCTTTCGTCAGGGTCAAGTGCAGCGGAAGTTCAAAGCCTTTCATTTGAATTTACATCTGCTAAAATTTTTCTTGACGTGGATATTTTTTTAGCAACTAATTCGTCGATATAGTATTCTGCCACTGTAGCGGAAGCGAAATTATTAGAACAGACTCTTTCTCATCAATATCATCAACTCTAATTTTGTGTAGTTTGTCAATTCTACATCCGCCAGCTACACCCATAATTAAGACTAGCTACAAAGAATAAAAAATTGAAAACGTATTTCAAGGATGATTCTTACCTTCATATATAAGTACATTTCATTAGGGGCCTCGGATAAAAATTTGTAGAAATCTGTTTTTTCGAATGTTCGAGACTTTTTTGGTTCGTAACCTGAAGTCTGTCTTTTTATAAAAGCGATGAGCTTTGAAAACCTGCAAAACTCCATAATAGTTAAATCTAATTTAGAATATTTTGGTTTACTTACTTGGAAATATCAATGTTTTCATTTATGGATAGCGTTGCTCTGAGCATTGAGTAACGACATCATAAGGTGGATACCTTTACTTTCTTTGATTTTTCTAAGAAATAGGCTAGCAGTATTTCACATTTTCTATTGTCTTCCATTCGCAAAATGTTTTGTACTGCTTTTCGTAAACTAATTTGGATTTTTCTGACAATAGATTGGGTAGTGCAATCGCAGATTTTCTTGAATCAACTTAACAAATTTACATGTACGCATGAGGATATCTAATTAGATTTCCTCATGCGTACATGTAAACATCTACCTCGTATATATACGATTTAAAATATTGAAATGCCATTACCTTCCACAAAGCTATGCCGACGAGATGTATAACATCGAAACGCGCGTCCATAGATGGTGGATAGGTGATGGCATTACTTTTCAATTAACTTAACAAATGTTTTAAACAAAGAAATACAACTATTTAATTACAAGTATATACTTTTCTCAAGCGGAGAAAAAAAACGTTAAGAAAATATTTCCTTTGATTTAAAACAGTTATTGCGTATCGAATAATTGAAACAGTAATTTTCTTGAATTGAGGCGGACAGCCTTGGTACAAGTAAACGTTTCTCTACGTGTATAAAACTATTTCATTACGTTGAAGCCACCAAAAAGAACTTTTCCCTCTACTCATCTATTTCTGAAGAAAAGAAGAAAATGTGAAAAAAACTCATCGCTAGGCCATTAATTCTTGATGAAATGGAATCGTGATCCTCAACTACCACCCTAATATAAGGGTTTAATTAAAATTAATGATTTTACAAATATCCAGATTAGAACCCATATAATTCTCAGCTTCGTCGTTGCAAATAAGGTTTCCTTTACATACCCCAGCGGTACTTTTTACATCTTCCTCTAGAAGATTGAATAAATGAAAGTCTTAGGATATTGAGGTGTTTCTAAAAAGGTACGCTGGGGAAAGCTGTTTATGTTTTACGTAAAATTGTATTTTTGAGCGTTTTTGTTTGCATTTTGGGGACCGAAGTAGGTTTTATTTTAATTAAACATGGACGAAAATTCTTCTCCAAGAGATTATGTATTTCTTGAAAAGGATCGCTGTTGAAAATTCCGATGAATTGCAGTTATATGGATTACAGCTTTAACATTGTACTTATATTGTGCATAATATTTAACAGTGTGCTGGTGCATTTTATACTAAACATAGGTTATTAGTTTGCGACATTATTCAAACAATCAAAAAGAAAAGTATTTCACTAGACTGAAAAAAGAGAAAAAGTCAGGAGAATGAACAATGAACTTTCAAAACTCTATGGCAAAGAATCCTATGTCTCTGATAAATTTTCCATTGCTCAACACTTGAGAAGAAATAATGCTCTTTTTATCTAGACATTTAGATTTCAACATAATAAAAGTTGCAGTTACACCGCAAGTGAAAAAAACATCACGAATTCGGCGAATTTAACGATGCACATTCAACCAGAAATTCATGACATCAACATTAAACGCACCTAATACAACAATCACAATTTTTATAGATTGGAACCGTTTTCGTCCACACTCTATGGGACATCTTCAAGGCTGTTACTGTACACTGACTGGATACTATTGGAAATGTTATGGTTCAATGATTTTTATTGATGCATAACATTTCCGCTCCGTTGACTCGAAACAAGCCCTATATGAACCACCCCGGAATGAATAGTCCCCAGTCATTGTGCAGTAACAGCCCTGAAGATGTCCCAAAAGAGTGTGGACGAAACGTCGGCAAAAGCTACGACAACAACGCCGTTTCAACCCGGAAACCAAGAGTATAGTGTTGTTAACGACCGCAGAAGCCTATTTACCAGATAATACTTACAAATTTCCAAAATTTCATGCACCAGGGAAAATGTAAACATGCTCCTGGGATTGTACATTCCGGTAAATCAAATCTTTTATAGTTCTTCCTTCTTTAGCAACGAAAAGACCACCTTCTAAAGATGTTATCAGCTTCAACTAATTTCTTGTTCGTGGTAATATGTTTACATACGGCGTTACTCTGTATCTCAGTCTATTTGCTATCGCATTAAGCGGTGTTTCTTTCTCAGGGTATGCGTGCGTAACTGTGAAAGATAAAAAATTATTTTCCTTGAAACTAAATATACACTTAATTACGCTTTTCTATGGACAAGATGCCATCCTCGTCTAGATAAGTTAATTCACAAAGCTAAATGTCTCTTAGGACATTTCATAAGCATTATGGGAAGGCTTTGGGAATATCTCCCAATAGAATGCATTGGCTATATGTGACAATGATCCGACCTACGATCACGTACGGTGCCGTTGCCTGGGGAAGAAAGCCTAACTGGTTGCAGCGAGAGCTGAACTCGTTGCAGAGGCGATCACTGGTGCTTTGAGTACCACACCAGAACTGGCTCCTGAAATTCTCCTAGATCTTGCTTCCCTTCACATTATTCTGAAAAGGAAAGCCAGAACAGCTGTTTACAGGTACTGGCATCTTTCGGTACAACTACAGAACATGGCCTGCACTAGGGCGAAAATCCTCGAGAAGTTTAAGGCAACATGGAATCTTTCCCCAAGAAAACGCGATAGATTTCTTACTGATAATTATGTATGGTTTAATGGTAACTTTTCGGTTGATATTGATGAAAATGAAGAATGTGGTTCAGTGACAGGTATAGAAAATGGCAGACCCTGCAAAGGTTACGAAGAGTCATCCGAAAAAACGAAAAAAGGAAAGCTACAAAATTATTTTATGAAACAGGCCTGGATACAATGAACTATTTGTTTGCACAGAGATTGCGAGACATGCAGTCTGGGCCAATATGCGACAGTTTTTCAAGCAGCGTATTTGCTATTGATGTGGGTGTCGGGGTGCCCCTAAAGAAAATAATACTTATTAGGATAATTTTCAAATTACTCAATAAAATTACTGACATAAAAATGTTTAAATAAAAATAAGAAAATAATACTCTTTAGGATAAATTTCAAATTACCCATTAAAATTGCTCACATATAAAATGTTCAAATTGAAATAAAAAGAAAGTAATAGTCGTCAAAATTATTTCGAATTACTCACATAGGAAAATGTTCCGTAAATTAAAATAAAAGAAAATAATATTAAGAATTTCAAAAGCTTATATCAACAATAAGATTAAAACTATAATAAAAGTACTACTATCTATTTTACCAAAAGGAGAGAAAAGGAATGCAAGGAATTACTAATAAATCGTTAAATTTAGAAAAAAAAAGAAAAATTTTGGTAAATAAAACTAAAGTTGCCCACTTATCTGGGATCGAGTGGCGATTACTCGGCGCCGGTCCTGTCCCAGTTGAAAGGGGAAGTTATCTGAGGACGCACGTGGCCAGGCTTCGCCCTAACGTGTGTGTGTAGTGGAACGGCTACGTTTAGCCTAAGCCTAAAAAAAAAACCTAAAATGTGGAAAATAATGATTTATAAGCGTAAATCTAATGAAATATGATTAAAATAATTAATTACCTGGGATGAATGGAGGGTTTACTTGCCGATGATCGTTGATTGCTCAATGAAAGACTAGCTTACCGACGTAAAAATTAATTCGTCCGACAATGTCGATAATGATTACAAAAACGGTATACAGAACTATTCACAGCACTTAATAACGTAATATTACGACATTCTATTGGTCCTACATCAAGAAGAGGTGAATAACCACAAGCAGATTTTCGACAAAACGTTCCTTCTTGATTGACAGTCGCCACCAAAAAGAGAACGGGGTTAATTACGAATCCACGAACATCGCACATTCTATTGCAATGAACTCAGGTAAATTTAGTTAAGAAAGGAACCAAAACAAAAAAAAATAAACAAAAAGGAAAACGTGATGAAAATTGTTCAATAACCAACCGTTATAATTGAAATTACCAAAACTAAATTAACCAAATATTAAATATGTAATTAATAGAAATTATAAATTTTGAAGCATGTTGAAAAAATAACGTAGCAACATCTATTGTAAACATAAAACAACCCATGACAGTAAGTAAATAGAATTTGACGCGTTACAATCTGAAAATACATTATTTTTATTAAAATTTACTAAGAATATTTTATTCTCAATTGGAAATCAAATTGTTTCTCAGTACAAAAAAATGAAGTTCGTAAGTTGAATATAAGTATATAGCTTTACTAAAACCGCTCTCTCAGAGTGGTCAAGCAATTATTAATTAATCCTCAACAATAACGAATCGACTGATATCTGATATAAGTTTTATGTCTAACTTAATATAAAGAAATTGTTGCAAAATCCTTTTTGGAATGTCTCAATTTATTTCATACATAAACGACGACATTCTAAACTTTATTTTGTCCTCATTACAATGTAGCAATTTTAGATATTCCATCGCAAGATTCCCAAAGAATCTTCACGTACGACTTAACCCCCTTGAGGGGTGAGTCACGTCCCTACAAAGGGTATACTATCGAAGGCATGCAACGTTAGTAGCTTCTCGGAAATTGCATTGTGTAAAGTTAAATGGCGCACCGTAAATCCTCAATGCACACACAAACATATGACTTCGCCAACAGCTTCGAGGCTGGATCGCGTGAACGATGTTTACGAAAATATTTCAATGCCACCCGGAGTCGCGTAGGACTTTACGACGTTAGAATTGAGTGTAAGTCTTCTCCCACGTCTCAAAGGTATGATCCTTAGGCGAGTTTCAACGCTACCTGACGTGATAGATGACGCCTCAGTGCGGGAAATTGGAAATTGTTAGTTTTTCTGGCGTTAAATGGACAATATATTCTTGAGATAAGAGTCGCGAGTGGGTAGTATATTATACAAATTGCCTTTCCTTCGATGCTTTATGGTGTAAAGTGGCGAGATTAATTTTTCTGATGGTTGTGTTGTTTGTTCTTGTAAAATGGGAAATAAAGTTAAGATTAAGTATTTGAAACTAACTTATAATGAATTTGACATTTCTTTAGATTAATTTTTGGATACTTTCCCAAATTTAATATGCAGAACTTTTTTTTTTAACTATTGTGTGATAAATATTCTTTAAACGAAGATTATTTTAGTCTTTATAATAATAATAATAATAATAATAATAATATGCTTTATTGCCCAACAGAAAATAATACATTTCTATTTACAGGACAACAGAAATTAACAAATATGCGAGTAAAATACAAAAAACAAATTAAATTAAAGCCATACAAAAATACAAACAAATAAGAAGATAAAATAGAAAATATTTGTCATGCATCTCTGTAGTACTACTTCAACCCACCTAGACCGTTCATTACTATTTATATAGAACTTTTTGTACGGGAAACATATGTCAACAAAATACATGAAGATATTGTAGAACATGTCCGCACAATTTGATACGTACATTTCATACCAGTTTTCTTTTTCTATTTGATCAATGAAATTAGTAAAATTGAATCTAGGCGATTGTTTTAGTGAATCCCTAAAATAATAAGTTACGAAAGTTTACTTACCAAATAAAAACGCAATGAAATCGAAAGTTATAATAGGATAGGATGGGGCTAGTTGAGCGTAGGGGTATGTTGAGCAATCGCTATATATCTCAAACTACGCATCATTCTATTTATGAATCTACGAGAGAAGAGGATTAGGAAGAGGTAGCAATTGAACAAGCAGTGGCTAGTTGCTCGCAGACGAACGATTGTGGTGTACGGACGCTGTATTTGTTTTATGTGCAGAAAAGTACAAAAATCTCGACCAGTTGTTTTCGTTCTACGCAGGTATTTTCCAACTGTACAAAGATCATGTAAGTAATAATACATGCTTAACTTAATCTAGTTTCAAAATCAAACAACATTTTATGAGTATTTTCTATAATTGTTCTAATAACCTAACTCTTGTTGACGAAAGTGAGGTCGGGGTTAGTTGAGCAACGCTTGCTCAATTAACCCCATAAAAATTTATAAGTTGATGTTTTGTGATCGTATGTTGTAATAGTTTTAGAATGCAGAAGTACCAACAAAAAGTTTACAGAGCTCCTGCTTCAAGCCAACAGCTATAGGATGCAGCAAAAGCTGTTATGGAAGAACCACTTCAAAAGAATTCAACGTCAAACGAATGACGTTAAAAGGATATATTGATAAATTAAGAGCGCAAGAGGGTGATCCGTCTCAACAGCGACCTTCAATGGGGTATAAAACGCCATTATTACAAATGGCATTAATGTTCTACGGCTTACGCTCGAAAGATGTTCGTCGGTTAATACGAATTTTCAACCTGAAGATACCCGAGATTTGGAATCACAACAAAATGGCAAATAAAGACTGGCTCAATATGTTTCTAAAAAGAAATAGAGAACTATTCATGAAAAAAACCCGAACCTACTAGTCTTGGCAGTGTGTGGCTGTGTTAATCGATTCAGCGGAGTTAAAATCTCTGGAGGAAGATTGCTAAAAAGGAAAAAATGTAAAAACGACGGTTGCGAATAAGAAAAGATTTTGCAGTCCAGTGACGAAAAGACAGATTATGATTGTCTGATATGCAGTGAACCATATTCAGAGAGCCGATCGGGAGAAAAGTGGATTCAATGCCAATCTTGCAACAATGGGCACATATCAATTGTGTTCCTAACATTGGTCCGACATTGTATTAACTGTGACAGCTATAATAACGATTAATTTTCTTTTTTTATTATTAGTTCCCTTTTATGTTATTAGTTCTGATTACGCGCCATAATATAACTTTCATTTGTAATCTAACTTATAAATTTTATTGAAAGTGTTTGTCGAATTAGCATCCAAATTCCAAAGAATGTGATTTGTTTTTGTTTCGTTTATTTTTAAGTTCATTTTGATATTCGTTTCATGAGAAACAAGACTTGAAACTAAGAGTTAATTGTATTTGAAATAAAGAGAGCATGTTAAATTACAGTGCAGTTGTATAATTTAGTTCTATTCCCGTCACAATTTGATTGATTGATTGATTGATTTTCCTACCAAGCAGGGCTGGTCTTTACATCCCTAACACTGAGGCTTAATAGCCTATTGTATTATTCCTGCTTCGGTTTTGTTTTACTTGAACAGGTTAGTTCTCGCAATCAGGTTTAAGAGCCTATGTAGTACATCTTTCTCCATTGGTAGTTCAATTGCGCTTCGCATAGCGAATCTGCGCTGAGCTAACGCTGCACATTCGAAAATAATATGAGGGGCTGTTTCCTCCTCCTCATTGCAAAGTCTACATAAGGGTTCATCTTTGTAGATTCCCATCTTATGCAAGTGGCCTCTCAAACAGCCATGTCCTGTTAATAGACATGTTGCTGCCCTAAGCTGCATCTTGCTTAATTCAAGCAGGTCAGCAGTCAGATGTTGCGACGGTCTTCCCATCATCCGTTTGCTGTGCTTTTGTCCAGCTGCATGTTTTCAATTTAATTGGTGATTGCACCATGCACTGCACTCTTGGTAATCCCTAAACCCGGTTCAGGGCATATATAATTCATTTTTGAGCCTTCCCTCACTAGCTGGTCTGTAATTTCATTGCCCGCTATGCCCCTATGCCCTGGCACCCACACCAGTGTGACCTTGTTGTGTTTAGACAGAACCATTAGGGTTTGCAGGCACTCCCACAGTAGTTTGGAGGTTATATGATAAGATGCTAGTGCCTTTAAGGCTGCCTGACTGTCAGAGAAAATGCAAATCGAATCACCCTGCGGTCGCCGACGCAGACTCTCCCACGCGCAGGTTTGTATAGCATATATTTCTGTTTGAAATACCGTGGTGTATGGCCCAAGTGGTACACATACTTTGTATCCCTGGTTTTCTTCATATACACCAACGCCAGAAGTAATCCCCGTTTTGGACCCATCTGTGTACCAGACTAGGATTTTCGGTTTTTCCCCTCTCCATCCCTCCATTCTTCCGAATTCAAGAAAACTTTGAAAGGTTTGCCATAGGAGATCCTGGAGGTTGTTGTATCGCTACCCATATCATAGATAGGGTTCGTTACTACTGCTTCTCTTCTGGTATGCCCAGATCCACTGTGGAATCTCCAGTTGCTGGTATTTTTCAGTCTGTATGCTCCCATTCTGGCTTCTCCCTTGATATAAATCTCAAGAGGAGGTAGACTTAGCATGGTTCCCATAGCAGCTTTTAATAGCTCCTGTTATACATAGACATGCCAGTTTCTGAATTTTCGAGAGACTAGTTCCTGTCACAAAGTTAGGTATCTACTGAAAGCTGTCATTGCCCAACGTATCCCATTCCTATGCTCAACTTACCCCTCTGGTGTTGACTTGTGCCACGTTACCTAAAATATTGGTCCTGAAAGGATCTGATGTTATCACTATTAGTGCCTAACGTCAACAATAGAATAAATTCTCTTCATAATGACATAGATGTCATATTGATATACCAAGTGAGTTGCTGACTATGACAGATATTAATAGAAATTTCTCAACTAGCCCCACCCTACCCTACCTACTTTTATCAACTTATATGAGATTAAGCTAACTTCTTTTGTGTTGAAGCAACTAATTATTAAACAAATGCAGTTCTTGAGGATAGCAGACAAAACATCAAGATTGAATCTCATAGCATGATTAAATACTAAATATTATATTCTGTTTTGTTCTTAAAAAAAGATCATTGAGAAAAGCATATAAAATAATTATTTCCGACAACATTCAAGGCGTTACATAAATCATACATTCAAAAAGTTATAAAAATCCACCTCCGAAACGCTTTCTAAACTCAAATATTTAACTTCCTTTTCCCAGTTTCTTTTGTCACCGTTCCAACGTAGCTAGGACTATTTCGCACGCCTCTAGATGTGTACAAGCCTCTCCTTCGCCTCCTTCCCATCAAATACCGACCGTTTCGAGACGAACTCATTTCCCAAGCCACCATAGATTGCGTGCTCCGGTAATATGCTCCTTTGGACATTCGATTGAGGGCCGAGTCACGAAATTCAGGAATGCCTGGCTAGTCGTATCGCCACTGTCGGCGGTAAAAGACGCTTTTCCACGGCCATATTCCTCGATAGAAATCCTTCTACGTCTTTTTGCGAGTTTCAGGCCAACGGTTAAACGGCTCGCATTGTTGTGGAAGGATTCCCTTAGAGCTCTACTCGATTTTGAGGTAGTTGTACATGAGGGAGGGGTTGGATAACCTTAGGTGATCATGGTGGAATTATACGATTAGAAGATATAGGAAGTATTAGGATTATTGTATCAGATAAAATCGCGAGAAATGAGATAAATGTGTTTAGAAACCCTTGGTAATAAATAGACATCAAAGCTATTGAGAAAGCAAGGGTGTTAGAGATATTGAGTCTGATATTTCCTCATCGAAGCTTGGATTATTTACTTTTTACAAGTAATCTCAGTGATTGGTGTAATAACTAGCTTTTAAATAAAAAGATTAAAAACAGCTATTTTGGTGGAGGTGCCGATTTTCTATACTATTGAAACTATAATAATTTCAGAAAATTGAAAAAAAAAATAAACTGAAAAGTCATTTTTATTTAATCTCTCAATGTCATCAATACTCTGTTCTCTGTATTCGTTATGAATTGATTTAGTTAATGTTTAGTCAAAACTAGAATCTTTCTAGGATAATTTTCTGTTACCAATATTTTCCATGTTGCGTATAGATAATAAATAATAGAAAAATAATAAATTATTCTCAGTAAGCTATTCACAATTCTATAATTCCCTTAAAAAGAGGATAATACACTTTAGCGTTCAAAGTGCAACATATAAAATCGCTGATATTAGCCCTATGTCAAAGTGATACTTTTTCTGACCCATTTTCAATTCTTCGCTCCTCTTTCTCTATCGCCGCGGTTTTGTTAGATAAATCTATCTCCAGCCAATAATGATTCCAGGGGAATAATTAAATAACTTCTGTTCAATCCATCTTCTTCATGTTCTAAATGTTCGCTTTTAATGTACGAGGGATGATCGTAAAATAAGGTTCCCATATTTTTTAAAAATAGGCAGCATTCTTTATTTCCTTAACATTACACATCGTTTTAAAGGTAAAAACTTAAGCTATTTTTCGACATAATCGCCATTTCTATCCAAGCTTTTTTACAGACGGTGCTCCAGGTTCTGTATCCTCATGTCGTAAAATTCTGCCGTCAGTCCTTTCAAGAATCTTTTCAATTGTGGTGTTGGAAATCTCAGGAATCCGAAGAGCGAATTGACGAATGGTGACCCTCCGATCTTCAAGCAGTATACTCTCGACCTTTTCAACGATTTCCTCTAAAACTGATGGTCTTTCGCTCCGCTCTTCATCGTGAATTTCCGTCCGACTTCCAGTGAATTCCCTACACCATTTGCGGACGTGTTGAACAGCTATACACTTTTCTCCATAAACTTCGGTTAATTGACGATGAATGTCTATAGGTGAAACCCCTTTCGCGTTTAAAAAACGTATCACAGCGCGAATTTCGCACCTGGCGGTAGCGGCGATCGGGAATTCCACCTCGGACGGCTGCTTAGCCAACACTGAGCGGCGTAGCCAGACGGGAGTGGTATGTATATAGAGTGGGAGAGCTGCTGCACACGCCAATGTTGTCGGATTTCGCCTAACACGTCTTATTGCTGCTGTAAGGCGTCTTATTGCTGCTGTAGGGCTTTGGGAACCTTATTTTACGATCATCCCTCGTAATTTCGTCCTACAAACATGAAGGCAATAAATGTTATTTTGTCTTTATCATAATTTCGCAAATTAAACATCACACAATCGACAGGTCCGGTAAGAAACGTCCATATTTGGTTGCCGATACTCTCTAATATCAGTTTGTTAGATATTAGATCGCGAACTAGCATATTACAGGCTGTACCATAGTATTGTTAAAGGAAGAAATTTAGTTGATTGGAAATTTAAATTGTAAGAATATAAAATATCCTAAGTATCAAATAACAAAGGAGCGAACAGAAGCCAAGAGAATCGGCCCTTTTTAGTTCGAGTCGCCTTTGAGAGAAGACGTATTTCGCCATGTGGTTTATTTAAAAAATAATTTCGAGTATTGTAGTGTTAAAATTTTATTTCAGGACCGAAATTAATTCAAGTTTTGTCATTTGCAAGAGTCCGAAGTTTCGTTGCATGACATGTTGGTATAGAGAAGGCGCGTAAATGTCATATTTTCGAGGATAGAATTTATTCCATTAATGAATTTTTCGTAAACGATATTAATTTGGAATATGCTCCTTTAAACTTAAAAACATTACAATCTACATCAATAAAATGGAATCGAAAACATTTGATAAAATCAAATGGCTATTACATTTCACTGAAGACTACTTGTAAACTTTTTTGGGTAGGTTGACGCAAGATATTTTCACCGTGAAGTTTCGATAAAATTATCAGATCAGCTAGCTTATTGTGGAATTTAAACAGCTTTAATACTAGTTTTCGGATGAAATAGAAATTGAAATTACTGTAAAACAATCTCGGAAGTGATGGATAAAATCTGAACCTTTTACCTGCCCCAAACATTATTGCGAACTCTTTATAAATAGGTTAATAAGATAAAACGTCTACTGGCGATTCGTTGATATCAATGTCAGTATCTTAACGTCTTCGCAAATCGCTTTCGTGTTTGTTTCCTTTGTAATGGAGTGGGTGTAACTGCACAACTCTATTAGTAGGGAAGAAGCAATGGAAGTATGTCCGTTTCACTTTAAAACTTAATTCATCGATATAACAAGAGAAGCTAGCGTCGATAGCAGTCTGTTGTTTGCGGATGCAACTGCAGCTAGACGTGGTGGAAGAGTCGTCGTAATGGACGGGAGGAAAATTGCATTTGATAAGTGGAGGGAAGGGAAATTAAAAGGTTGTCCGTAAGGTATACGAAAGGTGTATATCGACTCGCTTGGAAATAGAGCGAGTGATTTCGAAAGAATGGACGGAATTAGTAGCTTGTTGTTCTGTCGAATTCGATTTTAGCGCAGAGCCAATTAAATGTGCGAACTAGAAACAAAGAGTACGGGATTACGTGGCGATAAAAGAGAATAGTTGTATTGTGACATATTTCGCTGGTGTCTTAAGGGTCTCAATGTTTGATACAATTATGTTTAAGTTAAATCTCACATTTGCCAATTATTCATCTAATCTGTTTGCCCTATTAATGCTATTTATATAAACGAATTTGACCCTATCGTTACGAGACGTTTTAATGAGCCTCCCGTACTCTAGTTAACTGATAATTTGAAGTTTTTGATGAATTTAAAGGACAAGGCTAAAGCGAAATTCAGCGTAATTAGGGTATCTATTCATTGGAGCTATTCATTGGAGTATCTGAAAAACTCACTGCTTCCACTCTCAAAAAGGAGCGCTTACTTTAAACACATTTCGTTAGCAATATAACCAACGAAACGTTGCGTTAGAATAAAACCAAAACAAAAGCTTTTCCTTTTTAACTCAGACCTAAACACCCAATAGAACAACAATCAACTTTCAAGGAACATATTTTGAGGTATTTATAATTTTAAACGATCCAATGCGATAGCTCTGATTTCCGGTTTCGAGATATTTATCTCATCTTCAGGCAAGAGTTAACGTACTGCAGTTATGTCAATACAAAATACTACTACTTAAACCATTCAAATACACTTCAACAACAGTAAGAAAATCAATTGTCGTAAAATTAAAATCTAATGTGTAAAAATTTATATGTAAAGGGGGACAAACACATATTAAAAGATGACCAAAAACAAAATTGTTATATTTGACACAACTTTTCCTGCAGTACATTAACTCCTGTCTGAAGATGAGATAAATATCTCGAAACTGGTAGCACACAATTAAATCAGGGTTATTGTGAGAAATAGACTCTTATTATACCTTACCCAGTTATTTATAATTTTGTTCTCAATAGCCTAAATTTAGACGTATGTACATATTTCTTTTAAATAATCCGAACTGCAATTATATTCTGTAGTATTTTCTTGTCCTCTATCCAGACATGGCATTAAAACGCTTTCAAAATATACAGGATTTTTGAAAATTGAAAATCAAACTTTGCCAAATTCAAACACCAGAAACGAATGAAATGGCACCCTATATTTTTACAAAAGCTAGCATTTTTAGAAAAAATAGGTCGATATGTATTTTTTGTGAACTTACTTTCGCCGTTATCGGAAGTTCAATTACATTTTCGGTGTCACCGGCTACTTTATCGAGCTTTATTGCAATTCATTAATTATGGTAGGTTTATTCAAAGCCTTAATAGACAATATGTTTGTTTAAATAATAATGAACCAACTACCACCAACCACTATGTATGGACGCGCGTTTCGCTGTATCACAGCTCATCAGCGCACCTATGTGGAAGGTGGTAGTTGTATTTGAAATTGTAGTTTTAATATTATGTAAATTTTGCAACAATTATCGGCTTATTTGCCGTGGTTGCATAACACATTATACAATAATTTAAGTCACATTATCTTCTGTTAATGCAGGTCGCTCTGTAGATTTTATCCTATCTATCCTTACTTAGCACAAAGTTCAAATATTTCTGGCTATACAAGGGCATTCGTTATGTTCCACTACGTGGTAATTGTTGCCAAATTCACCGAATGTTAATATTAGGTACTTTATCTTACGTAGTCCTTGCGGACGCCATTGTAAAATCAACATAAAAAACTTAAAAGTGTGGCAAAAACCGGACATAATAGCAATAAATAACAAAAACAATTTATGCTTTTGGAGTTGAGATTTCACAGTTTGGCAATTGGCATAATTATTTTGCTTAGCAACGAGCTCCTTAGATTAGTCTGACGTAACAAGAAACAATTTGGCGCTCTTTCCTAGCCAACTTAGCGTAAAAAATTACCAAAACCTTTATTGCTGCATATCGTCATATTTCTTAAGTTAAAGTATAATATATGTGATATCTTTGGATTCGCCTTTTGATTAGCTTTCTAAAAACATAAAAATATACAGGATGTTCTATTTAAAATGAGAAAGTTGTCGTCAGTTCTAGTGACACCGGAAATGCAATTGAACTACCAATAACGCCGAAAGTTAGTTCACAAAAATTAGAAATCAACCTTTTCCTTCTAAAAACGCTAGCTTCTGTCGTTCAAAAGTTAATATGGGGGGGGCATACTTTAAGACCTGTATATATTTCTAACGTTTTTATATAATGATGCATCCATCTAACATTGGAAGTAAAAAGACATTTACAGTTAATTCCGGGTCCTGCATTTGGATATTGCATCCAAATGGTTCCTGGTGCTAGTACTGCTTGGTTACCCTGACAGCAGTACACAAAACATCGCTGCTTTTAACTGTTGATTTAAAACTTTAGGTATAAGTTGCTGCTGACGAAGTTAATTACATAAAAATAGAGTTAATACATATGACTTATGTGTGAAGTTGAGGATAACGCAAGCTACGACAAATGAGCAATTATCGAATTTAGGAATATTGACCATGGAAAATTAATTGAACGATGGTTATATGGAAAATGTTTTATTTTTGGTTTATTGTACTCTCGCCTACGAAATTATTCGAATATTGATTTACTTAAAACATATACTAGCATTCATGGCATATTGACGTGGACTGTAATCCTACTAGACTCATCTACAAGTGCAAATAAATCTTTGTCAACAATGCATAATGAGGTGCACGATGAACGTACTTTTCATTAGTTTTAAAGGATATTTACCACTCTTGGGTTTTGCGGAATATGGTTTTAGCATCAATCAATCAGCATCAAAAATCAAGAATAAATGTCTTAAAAACACAATGAAAAATGTTATCCTTCTGCATGATAATGTACCGGAACGATTTAATGACTCCTTACTAGTATGCGCTTGGAAATCTTATAACATCCACCTTACAGTCCCAATACGATTTCTTGAGATATGTCGAAAAAAAACAATCAAATATTCTTGCTACGTAGATTTAGGTGTTAGAAAAACCTGTCCAGATTAGCAATTTAATCAAACTCATCTGAGCAACTTCTTTCCCAAGCTTAACCATTCAGTAGTTTTGCGAATTACTTATATAGATGTCTAAACTATCTAGACCTTCGTTTCAGCTAGCCACTTATTGGACCAGAAGAAAATGCAGCAGCAAACTTTCCGACGAGATTCCAAACAAGTACATATAACTCTATCGAAGTTGTACGACCGCCGCGCACCGTTTCCTAAGTTCGAACTTACATACATATAACACTGTATAGTGTACGGACCGCAAACCCTCGCCCCAACATGTATAAGAAATCCCGCTCACGTCCAACTGACTTCTGCCTTTCGTTTTTGGCGATTTCTTGGGGTGAATGGAAAGCTGGCGTCAAGCAATAAATTGCTGAAATCTCGATGTGTATAAGCGAACCGCAACCAAGAGAGAACTCGTCGAGAACGCATTGAAGTTCGTGATGGTTTAAATCAGTAGCCGGAGATAGATATGTTGTTGTCGGTAACCACAATGTTGTTGGTAATATGTTTTGGGATTGTTGCATTGACGTCAAGGATATACCGATGTAAATTCGATTACGGTGCAGAGGATGAGATAAATTTCATAAAGTTGTTTCGTACGAAATGATATTTTGCTGATGGCCTTTTTCGTTTAATGTCGAAAATAACCTAATCCTTACATTTGAGTTTCTGAGAAAATTGAGACAAATTCGTACAGTTACGCTATTTTACTATTTTATTGGTCAATTTCAAACATTTAACCAATTAGAACTGAGGTGTCGAATGTATTGATGGTGGCCCTTCCATCGAATTTTCCCTACCATAACGGAATTCTGCAAACCAGTTGTAAGCAGTCTGTTACACTTTAGTTTGCTATCCCATCGAAAATACATATAAAATTCCTATAACAGCATTATTTTAGCGTACAACAACATTATTCTAACGGATTTCCAGATCCTAAACGTCTTCGTCTTACGCGTAACCGTATACGTCCATGAATCATTCTATTTACGTGCAAAATGTGCTTCATCTCAATGTTTATTCTTAAATAAAGCACTTAATATTGGTATTTTTCAGAATTACGCCCAGCTAAATACCTTCTCACACATTCTAACAGTTAATTTGAATCACATTTATAATTCAATAAAATATTCATTAATTAGTTGTTTCATTTGGTAACCGAACATTGTACGCTCCGTTTCTATGCCATTGGACATCCATATTTTTTCATAGTTAAATTATACGCAGTCCAATGACTGTAATCATCTTACTCTACGATAGGATCATATTTAAGTAATTGGGGCATACATCACGATGGCCGGAGCCTTCGGAGGTACCTAAGAATCTTTATAAGGAGCGAAGTTTATGCTTCGAGGCGGTCAGTCGCATATTCTCTGGACCTTTAGTTGTTAGTAGCGTCCGTAAACGGGCAGAGTTGCCCAGAAACCCGCAGCCCTGGCGTGCTAGCTTCTGCCAAGTGGTATAACACATCTGTTTTGCGCGGAACTTGGCTATTTCGGTTTCCTGAAATTAAACTTTAGCTTGTTGTCTATATTTAAACAAAGATATTTCGTTCATGACACATTTGGAAATTAATTTCACAACTTACTAGAAGGTGAGTATTCTATGGTATGGTAGAAAATATAAACCTTCTTGGTACTACAAATCATGCGCGTTATCAAATCGTCCTTTATAGACACTAAGCAAAGCATCAAACAATTTTACAATTTGAGCGGCTATTATCCCTTATTATTATTTATTCGACGAGAAAGCTGACGTCAAAAGTGGTGGCAGAGGTCGCTAGCGTTGCCGTAAGTGCTTCAAACAAAAATGCACAAAGAGAAAGGGCATATACGGGTAGCAACAATTGAAGAGATACTACAGACAATCCCGCGCGCTAGCTAAATAGGCGACTCGGCTTGAAATTTATTAGAAAACGTCTTTTATCGAATCATAAAATCGCAACGACCATATGCCTGTGAGAAGGAGACGTGGTGTGTGTAGAGAAGATGGAAGTGAAGGAAGGGGTAATATGTGCTTTCGCAGAGAAAGCTCGGGATGCCCGGAAGCAAGTTACAACGCTGGCTGACTACAAAAGCCATCGGCCAAGCTCTTATTATTAGTCCTTTTCGTCTTGGCTGTAACCCTTGTTGAGTTCTGACCCCTGAGATATATTAATGTGTATGTACATTGTTACTGTAATGCTACAAGGGGAGGTAAAGGAAAGTAGAAGGGGTAGACGATAATATCGCCAAAAACTGCTATTAATTTAATAATAATGAGCAGATTAACACGGAACTGAAAGCTTTGTTTACCGACCGATAATTAGTTTGGATTGGCTGTGTGCGGAATTCCGAATTATATAGGGTTTACATATAACATAAATCTACCAAATTAATTGAAAAATTTGCTTTAACGACCACACAATACATTCCATTTTACAATAAATTCAATTACAATTACTATAAGCCAAAGAGGTTGATACGTTCTCGTAGTTTGAAGAACGATGTCGCTAGTCGTCTGCTTCGGTGTATCTTCCTTGTAAAGAGGGAGGACCAATTGCTTATACTTATATGTATATAACTTTTGTATATTTGCTCGCTTACTTAGTTGCTTACATAGAAAATAATATAAGAACGGGCTTTTTCTCATAAAAATGTGTAAATATATAAATATTGTATATATTGATTGCATAATTCGATTTTCTGAAATCTGTACTTAATTCGTGTACGCATTTGTATGTACCGCAAGGTTTAAATGTCTAATGCTGCCGGAGCCTGAGCGTCTGGTCGGACGACAGCAGCAAATAATCGATCACTACAGCAAAAAAATGCTATACAACTCAGAGCTGCCCAGACGCTCGCGTTATTTCATGTATTTATTTGGTACACCACCTTTAGTATCTATTACTACTGCTGTTGTGACCTACAGAAGTGAGAAGAGCGACAACTGCATATCTGGGGCTCGTTCCCAATACATACGCTGGCGGTAGCTCCATCGTACGAATATTTAAATGGCTAGGCCGGGCACAGAGTTTTTCGCCAAGTATTGTGTTGAGTTTGCAAAATACCTTTAATGTGCTGGAATAAAAGCGACTGTAAAAGACATCTAAATAGTATACAGCACAAAAATGAGAAAAATGGAGTGCCACCTCAAACCCAATTTAAGTTGAATTTACCTTTGATGTTTATTGTTTGTGGTCTACCGCTTCGCTTACTCGATAAAGAACCGTTTTGATAGTTTTGGCGTACATACAATCCCGAGTGGAACTTACCATCATGGACAGCGTTACGGAAAGAGCTACCAAGTATATGTAAAGATAACGAAAATAGGATCAAAGGAGAATTAAAAGATAAACAGCTGTGGCCATGTCTTGATGAGACGACAGATTGTAAAAAAAAATCTATTTTGAATATTATAGTACGAATACTAGATCCTGTTAAACCGAAATTTGCAATCTTATTAGCTAGCAAAAGACTAAAAAAGTGTACTGGTGAAGCAATTACGGGCACGTATCCAGCACTACATACGTACAACAATTTCAAATGTCAACTAGTCAACTGTTGATGTTTATGAGCGATGGAGTAGCGACAATGTGTAGTGTAGGCCGTTCTCTTAAAGAAAAGTGTGAGGAACTTTTACATTTTACGTGTAAAGTTCATGCGTTACATCTTATGGCACAAACTATTCGAGAATGTTACCCAGAGGTGGATACATTAATAGCAAATACAAAAAAATCTCCCATACGAACTCGACCATTTCACAGGCTTCGGCCCGGTATTCGCGAACCACCACAGCCGAGTGGTAAGAATACGCGTTGGGGAACATGGTTGCAAGCGGTTCTTTGTTATTCTGAACATTTCTAAGAAGTAGAAACTGTAATTTTACAATTCGACCCTGACGAAGCTACAGCAATTAAGGAGAGCCAAAAAAGATTTCTATGTAGATACTTCTGTTGAAACAGATTTAAAAAGTATTAGTAACAATTATAAACGATTACTAGGTGCAATAGAAAAATTGCAAAATACTGGGTTGTCGTTGGTAGAATCAGTGCAAACCGTATGATCACATGAACAGCGAAGTGTTCACTGAGTGGATGAGAAACATACTACCTTTTCTTGAACCAAACTCTGTTATTGTCATGAATAATGATCCTTACCACTCAGTCAGAACAGAAAAATTACCTACCTCTGCCTGGAAGAAGCAAAAATTGATTGAATGGCTTCTTGCGAAAGAAATTGGTGCTGACAATACTTTATTAAAGGTTGAGTTACTTGAACTTGCAAAAAAATATATTATTGATAATCCCATTACATATGTTATCAATCAAATGGTATCACTATAACCTAAACCCCATTGAGCTTATATGGGCATAAGTGAAACGTCATATTCCTGCTAACAACAAAACTTTTAAATTATCCGAGGTCAAAACGTTATTAATTGAGGGGCTAAACTTTATGGGTAGTGATGCATGAAGAAATTGTATCAAACATGTTATCGAAGAAGAGAATAAGATGTATCAACTGGATAATATCGTTAAAGGTATGGTTGAAGAATTTATCATAACAGCAAATACATCATCATCATCATCGTCAGACCTGTCCTCAGAATCTAATCATTCATATGTGTATTAAGGTAATCACATTTGCATAATAAATTGAAATTATCTGTTCATGTTGTTCGTACTATCATATTTATATAGTTATTTTATGTATATTGTGTTCTCTTCAATCAACGCCAAATGCAATTCCATTTATTTACTAATACAATTAAACAAGCTCCAACTATTCCAACAAATCAAACAACCGAAAGATATATTTATATTGAAATTGATTTCAGAGATGTGTTCACTTGTTTTATTTTATCACGTCATAATATAACCGTAACATATTGCACATAAAATACGAAGAACTAAAATTTCAAATGTTGATAACCAAACTTTTAACGCTTACGACGCCGTCAATTTACAATTCGAATACACCGCTGTTTTCCTCTCCGGCATATTTCCTCGGTGTAATATGGACGCCGATCGTAGCGCTATCTACTGCACTCTTAATGTGAATAAGCTATCGGTCCTATAAAGTCTAGACTTTTCAAAAACATACCACCAACAGCCGTGCTAGTTTTTCTATAATACTAAAATGGTTCTACAATACTAAAATGGTTCGATGGTAAGGTAGTTTTTAAAACATGTTTTCTATTATTATTTGTTACTATACCTGAAGAGGAAAAACAAAAAAATTAAATTGTCAAGAAGAACCATATTGCACCTCTAACAACAACTTCGTGAACCTTCAGCTAACTGTAATACACCTGTGTTTTCGTTTATACCACACAAGTACGAAATATACTTTCAAACATAAACATATGTATATATTACTAATAGATTCCCTGTACCTAACCCTACCCTACTTATTACGTTTTACACCCCATCTTATTTTCTTTTTTATTCAACATTCTATACACGGTGAAAGTTACCTACCCCTCAAACATTTGCGAATCGACTTTCGGAAGCTTGAAACGGCATCACGCCACATACCCACCACCATCACTACGACGTCTATCAAAATAAATTAAATCTTCCAAGGATGATTTTGAGAGAGGCATTTGTCTGCCGCAGACAGAAGATGCATCCCGGACGCGAAGTTCACGACGCTGAATTCGAAAATTGCCTAGAGGGCGCTCCTGCGAACAGGTAGGAACGCTAAAACGTGAAATTGTTACTCCAGCAACTGCTGAAGTGTGCTTCTTGCTTTCGTTCTGTTTGACGGAGTAAGGTAAACTGAGAAGAGGTAGAGGTGCATGTATGTACTTATTGCTACGTAGGTGCTTCTTGGATGGCCTAAAGCAGCTAAAGTTTGCTCCGATTTGTAATAATAAGATGCAAGTTTGTGCAGTGGTGGAACTAATAATAATAATCCTTTATTGACGCTGATAATAAAATATTTTACAAGTCGGCTAATGAAATGTGCATTATCTTCTTTGAAGCAATGAAGCAATACTATGAAGAATGTTTCCCCGAAAAAATAGTAACAAATAAAAGTAAAATGAAAGTAGTATCAGACCATGTAAACAATATGAAAAATAATCTGGATGCATTGATAACTGTAGCTAAAGTAACAAAAGGTCCCACAATATATGAATAGTATTACACGCTCAAGAATGTTTATAAAACCGCATTACATGATGATAAAAAACAATGAGTACGCAAAAATAACACCTGATGCAATGAATCAATGCTTCGTAAGTCAAGAAGCGCCAATGACTGCCCAACTGTTGGCCGATATTCACAGAATGCTTACAAAATTAAACAAAATGCTAAATCTTGTTATTTTGCTCCAGTGACCACTGACGAGTTGAAGGCGATAATTTCAAATATCAAATGTAAGCCTACTTTAGATCATTATGGTTTCTCGAGTAAATTGTTAAAAGCAATTGTTCCTAGAGTCGTTGATCCATTGATTAATATCATCAACACCTGCATTATAGAGGGAGTCTTCGCTACTGAACTGAAAATTGCAAAAATACTTCTAATATACAGAAAAGGAAACTTAAATGACCCAGGAAACTACAGGCCCACCTCTATATTGCCAGCGTTCTCTAAAATATTTGAGATGGTCATCTCAAATCGATTAATTGCCTCTTTTTATAAGAATAGCGCCATTACCAACTGTCAACACGGATTTTATAAAAGCAAATCCACTACAACAACAAGAAATAATGATCACAATTCTTGCTGCAATAGACAACGTAGAACACATGCATCTGACATGCTGTGATCTAAGCAAGGCATTTGATATGGTGGATCACAAAATGTTCTACTACGGAATACGTAGCAACAGCCACACATTGTTGGCGTCCTACCTTTCCAACAGGCCACAGTATGTCGAAATGGAGTCCCGCAAATCTAAAATAATAACTACAGAATGTGGTGTTCCTCAGGGGTCCATATTGGGACCCCTGCTATTTGTCACATACATCAATGACCTAGAAATAAACGTATCAGCAGATACGGTTTGTTTATACGCAGACGATACGTCGTTCATAATTCGAGATAAAAATAGTGAAAATCTAACAGACAGAACACAAAAAGTCTTGGAAGAAGCAGAAGAATGGATTAGTTCAAATAAACTAAAGCTCAATTTGACAAAAACACCTTAGCTTCTCTCTAAATAAAACATAAGTGTCAAGCAAGGTCAAAATTCTCGGTCTTCATCTCGACAGTAGGCTAACCTGGTCCACCCACATAAAGGAGTTGGCCAAAAAACTACGTGCTGCAGATATGAAGCGTATCTACTCATCAACCTGCTAGAATGGCATATTTCGCGAACTTTCAGTGTTGCGGTTTGTGGAGTGCAGTTCTGGGGCATGTCTACGGAGGCCGGGCGTATTTCCATTTTTCAAAAGCCTGCAATAAGGGTGCTATGTAATTTGAAAAGAAGTTGAAACTTGTAAGAATGCTTTCACCCATGAGAAAATACTTACCTTAATAAGTGTAATACCATATACATACTCACAACGGCAAAATATATGTACATAAACAAAACTCAATTCAATAAAAATAGTGACATTCACGCGCTGCAACGATAAAATCAAAATACCGTACCCATAGGGTGCAAGCGACGTAGAAGTATGCCGACTTCTGGGGAGATATTTAATCACCTGCCCGAAGGTCTAAAAAGTCTCCAATATAATAAATTTGTCGGTAAACTTAAGAAACGTCTGTTGAATCATGCTCTTTATACAATCGATGAATTTCCTTACTGCACTTTATTTGACTAGTCTAAATGTTTGTTTGTTTTTCATGTAATACACGTTTGGGACGCGGTGATTGATTCATCAATCACCGCTTCTCAAATGTATGTACATCGTAAAGGAAAGAATTTTAATTCGCAAGTTCGGTCTATCCACTCAACTTATTTATTGACCCTGATGAAGCTTTAAATAAAAGCGAAATATTGGTGAAAATTTAAAAGAGTTACATTTTTTGAAACCTGGTCGTCATCCCGATAGTGTGTCCTACGTGTTAGTTCCTAACGACCGCCATACTTCTTGGTGATGTAGTATACAATGTCCATGTTATATACCTTTTATTTATACATACATCTATATATATATATAAAATGTGAGATCGGAAACATTTACCACAAGGGAAACCTTTATGGACGAGATTATGCAGGAGACAACGAAGAGAACGAAGGTGGCGTCTATAAGATATCGGAATCTGGAAAGAATAGGTATCTCTGCGTATACTTTCGCAGATGATGTAGTGATAATGGAAACATGGAACGAAACGGTCACGAGGTATGAGAAGAAGATGAACAAAAGGAAGACAAAAATTATGGCAGTTACAAAACAAAAGCGAGACATAAATATACAAATAGACGGCACGAGAATTGAGCAAGTAAACGAATTCCAATACTTTGGTGTTACACTAGAAGAAACAGGAAAACATGAAATAGAATTAAACAACAGAATAACTAAATCAAATAAAATATATTACTCGCTGAGAAAAAGACTACTAAACAGTAAGGAAATAAACTAAAATGAGCGTGTTTAAAGCAATATATAGACCAGTACTAACCTATGTGTGCGAGACCTGGGTGCTGACACAGCGAGAAAAGAAGAAACTACAAGCAAGTGAAATGAGGTATCTAAGGAGAGTCAAAGGAATAACAAGGATGGACAAGATGAGAAATGAAAAAATAAGGGAAGACTTGAAAATAAAATCCGTCGAAAGATTTATAGAGGAAAGGCAACTAGGATGGTGGGGACACCTACAGAGGACGAGTAGCGAAACACCAGTGAAGAAAGTATGGGAAGCTAGAGTTCCAATCAAGAGGGCACGAGGAAAGCCGAGAGAGACTTGGGACGGCGCACTGGGAAAGGTATTGCGACGCAGATGAACGACATGGAGTGAAGCAAAGACGTTAGCCAGGAATAAAAAGAAGTGGAACATCTTTATAAGGAAATGAGCGGAACAGAATCCCTACGCCCTTCTCTTTAAAATTCATCCTAAGAAACCTGTTCCCATAATCAGTAAACTTCTCTTAATAACTTTATTTTCTATTATACCACACAATATTAGCAAATTCTATATAGCTAGGATAATATTAATTCTTTTCTAACGATGCAATTGCATGTCATATTTGAGTAATATACGTAAAATTGCACGTCATTCGAAGCTCATAAATACAACAAGCATAATAACGATGCATAAATAATGCAATAGATAAGGCTTTTTATCTATTTCACGGGGAGATTTAGCGCAATAGCGATTACCTACACGGATAAATATTGACAGAATACGACGCTATGCATAAATTAGATTTTCAATTGTGTAGCTGTTTATGGTACGCTGCAGTCCAAACTAGGTTAAATGAACGCTATTAATGTCTATTCGCAAGCATAAGATAACTTAGAGTTTATTAGGTGTAGGTTCTATTGGGTATCTAGGGTGACATAATTATATTAGTATTACGCAGAATTAACCAAAGAGTAAATGTAGAAAATCCATGTCGTAAGGATAGATCCATTAAAAAATAAAAATAAAATTCCTCTTTGTTCTTTGCTATATATTTATTCCGGGTGTCCTAAATTCAATGTTACAAGCAACATCTTCCTTATTTGAAGAGATATACGATCGAGCAAGGTGTCATCGAAAATGATATGCAGAATCCTATATGATATACCTTCTAAATCTACCCCCTACTAAATCGCCCTCTAAGAAATCTCCCCAAAACCAACTTTTTTAATTTGCACCCCTCACTTTTTTGACTTTATGATTAATACCTTATCGTCACATATGAAAAAAGATCTACATATGATTCTACTATTTTTTATTACAACAAACATTGTGCTCAATTAGAGAATAACAGTTATCTATAATGTATTTTACTAAATAAAAATAAAAAAAAATAATTTTCGGCTGCATGTTGCATCACTGTTGTAATGAATTTAATTTATGATCTAATGATGTCTTAATAGAAAATGGGTGCATAACTCTGTTGGGGAAGTGCATGGTGGAGAATTACGAAAGCAATTTATAAATAATGTAATATTTATATAGACAAGCAAAAGTACAAAAAAAAACGAAATATAAAAAGAAAACGCTTTTTATTTTTAAAATTAATTATACCTACTGTACTTATATACTACTACTAATTACTACCACTACCTATTAAAGTATAAACTAAAATACAAATTACAACTAAAAACATGTTGTGTTAAAAGTTAATTAAAAAATTAAAAAAAAAAAAACAACAGAAACTAAGGCAACAACTCAGATTATTTTTTCAGCGATTGTCGCCCGTAGAACTGCTCCCCAAAAGTAAATCTGTTATTCGAAATGCAACTTTCTTAAATAACACGAGTGCTAAATGAACATCTGGATAACATTTGGCAGTTCTTCTTAATAGTCCCAGTCTTTACGTTAGCGCCTAGCTTCTAGCAGAGTCACAATCCTTCGCCTCGCTACAGGGTATAACCTCGGGAATCTTCTTCATTCCATTCTTATACATTGTTCTCCATATTATCTATCTCTTAATGTAAACATACGTAGGACTTCTGCTTTCTTGACACTACTTTCGCGCCCTTTCCTACACGCGCGTAAGTATGTATGCTCTCACTTACTCGCCCTAACACCCACATTTTTCGCTGTACGCATTCGTTTTACAAGAACGTTGGACGCTATTGCCAGTAGCCTCCCTACAGGGTACAACCTCGGGAATCTTCGGGAGATCTCCCTTTAACAAGGCTACGTCATTTCTTTTTGTGAGAATTGTACATGTATGTATGCCTCATCTTGGTGAGTAGACGAGCTGTAGTACGGTCTGAGTACTTCAAATGTTTCCCGCAATATTTGACTGACCGTTGATTTGCTTCTACTATTTTCAATAAACTCAAATAAATCAACACTCATTCCCGTATATAAGAAAAAGAAATCGGAATCATGATTTAAGATTCCCAGAATTAAATTTTAATAGTTTCTTTGTTGTTTCTTTTGAGCGTTGATGAGACGTACCCGTCAACGTCTTCTCTGTTTTTACATTTATTTTTAAATTTGTTCGTCATGATTATTGCAGAAACTGCTAATAAACACAGTATATAACATTTCTGTGTCACTCCATCCATTACAAAAGAAATTATTAACAGATAAATTAAGGTTATGATACGACAAAGTAAATTGAGATATCAATTATCGCTATGTCACGAAATTATTTTAAAAATTACCGCAGAATATTGCAAATAATTTCGCGCTAATCCGAACGATAATTTCACGCTACCCTACGTGAACGCACCTATAAAGTCAAAAAGATGAGGGATGCAATTGGAAAAAAATTGTTTGGGGAAAGTTTCTTAGAGGGTGGTTTACTAAGCGTTGTTTTAAAAAGTATATCACTTATAATTCTGCAAACCATCTTCGACGACACCTTGCTCGATGTTTTATCTCTACAAATAAGGAAGATATCGCTTGTAACATTGAATCTGGGACAATTTTGGCCTACGCCATCATCAGCAAGAATCTAATGGTAAAAATTCATCAATAGGATATATACTTGTAATAATTAGCATGCAGTACTTACAGTTGTCATAAATTTTGAGAAACAATAAAATCATATTATTAAAAGTTACATGCTAATGCTGAAAATGATAAAAGCTAAATAGAAGTTTGGAGTTTTAGTAAATAAAAAAGAAATGCACTAACTGAACATTACAACATATCTACTTGTTGCTAGTCAAGTAGGAACAGCAACAGCGATAAGTATTCCTAAACTAATATCAAGTTTCCAACAGGAAAAATAAGTTTGTTAGCATACCTAATGTGACAAAGTAATTGTCAGTATTTAGTAAGAAGTACGAACTTCCTATAGATCCACTTCATGTCTTTCACCGTGTTGGTTGCACGAATGTACTTGATATTTCGCTGAACATACTCTTAGCTTTTTCAGAAAATGTCCAAAGACTGGTGTTGTCTTCTGCTCTTTCGTCGTCTTACTTCGTTGAACGGCATTCATTCCATTTTAATGGATATTGCCTATCACTATTCGGGTTGTGTCCAGTACAGATTGTCCTTTGTAGTTTGATATTATCGATCGTAATGTTATAATTTACAACATCGAACGTAGCTGTTATTAGCGGCACGTATCGTGAGTTCAGTATGTCCACTCGTTTAACGTCAAAATCCATCTGGGGGCTATGAGCTCTTTCTCAGTAGCTCCAATTCCGTTTATGGCCCCCTATCACAGGAGCGAGGGTGCTAGGAAATGGTTTTAAGTCCAGTCAACAACGATCATGGTGGAATGGATAAATAAATTGTCTTCTATTCATTTTCCTTACATCCTACATTTTCAATTTTAATGGAATATTTTCCTACAATTGGCACCATAAATTCAGTCGTATCTTTAGCATAATTTTGAAAATTTAATATCATTCGTCAAGTTACCGTCTTGTTTATCAGTAAATTTTAATATTGTACAGTTATTGGTGGTGTTAGATTTCATAGAGTAGCATAGATTCAGTCTTCCAGTTGCGTCCCTGCATGGCAAGCATTCTGTTATTACAAAAAATAAGAATATTCAATTAAAATTTATCAAATTATATTTCTAAAGGTATAGTTATCGAAATTAGCCGTGATTAAACAATCGCTATCGCGAATGAAATAAGGAAGTGAAGGAACATTAATCAATTTCTCACTTTTAATCAAAATATACATCCAGGTAACACGTGTTTGGCTGCGTTCCCATTCTCTAAGTGCTCAGCGTTTAAATTCTACCATAAACACGAAGTAAAAGTCAAGTTTACTGGCTTAAGAATACGCAGGGTTCCAATACGTACCGTATAAACGTAGAGTTTAAATTGGAATACCACAATTCCAGGTTAGTTTTTTTCTTTTCAAGTTTGAATACTCGTAAAATTTCATCTAGTTTAATTTAAATTGCCGAAAGAGTGTTTAGGAACACTGCCAGACCTACAAGACCGTACAATTAATTAATTTCGACAAATTTTTAAAGTATTAAAGTTTTAAGTATTGTGTAGGGTGGTCCTTGTTTTACACATTGAAATTATTGTATACAAGGCCTTCCAGTTTGTACACGAAATGCACATACTAAATGCGAAGTATGACTCCTGCTACAAAGCCACTATCAGATCCCATATGTAAAATAGTCTTTCCCTGAGGAATTCCGCAATCCTTTCTTTCAGTGTACCAACACTTTTGTGTTTTAACGAATATTATCCTATTGGACTTTCGGAACGAGTATATGGTTTAATCAGAATCATGTGTACAATTTCCCCGTCGCATTCTGTATATTCAGATTAATCCGATAGGATCCAATTTGTGCTGACCGCACGAAACAAGACTGGTTGATTTAAAAGCTAGAGAACACAGGAATCCCTCCTGTACACCGGTGAAAGTTCACTAATAATTTCCGCTTAATGTTTTGGGCAATATATTTCGGGTTTTACGTCGACGGTAATTTGCGTCTACCGCTGAAGAACAGCGTAGCAAGCATATTTGCAGGGTGAAAGTTGGGATTAGCTTTATTGTTGAACCTCAAAACCTGTATTTGTTTAAGCTACGCAAAATTGCTGCACTAAGAAATGAGAGGCTTTGGGAAATATTAGAATTGAAATATTAAGGTTAGAAGAAGTATTTTCGTTGATTTGACTGTTTTGTTTGTAAATGCAGAAGGATATCGAAATAATTTATTATAGCCAACTTTAAAAGAAGAATATTTACTCTGTGAGAATTTCCAGTTGGATAATGATGCAGTAATTTGATGCCGAAGATTATGGGCAACCTTGATCCAATTGCTGACAACTTAGTACTAATAAATCCAAAGCAATATTCTTCATGAAAGGCTTTAATTTTTCCTACTTCTTCTGCTGTTACATATTTGCTACGTCTCATTTTGACGCAAAGTCTTCAACCTACTTCCGATTGTGTAAAACGTTCGCTATTAGTGTCCGAAATATGATTCCCGAATGACAGACACAGCATCGATGAAGCTTTGAAGACGCACACAATCAGTAGGTGAACTGATCGATACGCAAGTTAAAGTCGAAGTAGTGCTTTTCAGATTTTGCCGTTTGTTACATGAATATATTTGATATTTCGTTGGACCTACTCTTAGCTTCAGCGGGGGATTTCTAAAGACTGATGTTATCTTCTGCTCCTTCATATATGCCTCGGCGTCGTCTTGCTTAGTTGAAGCTATCACTAATCGGGTTGTGTCCATTTTATATTGTGCTCTGTAGTTTCTTATTAACGTATAGTCCCAAAGTTTTCAGAAAATTTTTAGATACTGATAACTTGTTCAAAACTGTTTTACTTCTTAAACTAATTGTTACAACAATTAACAATAAATATAACAAAAAAATGCTTAATATTCAAATTATTGACAGCGGGCCATTATCTTCAATGGTCCTGAATTTTCTTCTGACTTGTCCCATCATCTTCTGGACAACAGCAGGGCCGATTTCTCGAATTTTTTGAAAAATGTGACGTCTTAGTTGGTCGTCATTTGTCGCTTCTCATCCATTGTCGTAAACTTTTCTGACCAATATTGACTAACAGTTTTCTATTAGCCAAGCCTGAGGTACACTCGGAGGATTATCCAATCTAAATTGGATAATCCTCCGAGAACAACATAAACCATGTTCCTAAGAACATGGTTTATGTTGTTTGTGTTATACCAGTCTTTAGTTACTCTTGCATAATGACATGAAGCTAAATCAGGCCAAAACATTATATCAACATTGGCATGATATGTATTTAAAAACTGAGTTTAGAGTTTAGAGAGGCATCTTTCAATATAAAGTTCTGCAGTTACGGTTTCTCATCGAACACGGCCAATGTACAGCTGCGAAATAAATCCGGCCTTGGACATGGCAAACCATACTAAAATTTAGACCTCAAATTTGGATTCACCTTTGAACTTGACATTGTCGGGTGTGTTTTCTATGACGTAGGTACAAAAGACGTCATTTCCATTCATCTCTGAAGAGGACAAGGTAAAATATTTTTCATCAGCCAGGACAATCAGTTTATTGACAAAATGTATGCGCCTTAGAGCACGACAACATCCAGGAATTCGTTCTGACTGAGCCGCGCTATGTTTTGGTGCATTTCTTCGTTTCCGAAACACCATGTTATTTCGGGAAATTGATCTTTGAAACACGAAATCTAATTTTCGCTGTGAAACTCCAACTCTGTCTTTAACGGTTTCAATCATTCTCTGTTCCCTCACCTGGCTCAAGATTCCTGGTCGACCACTTTCGGGCAAATTAACGTACGGTATACCCTCTTCACATTCCTTTAAGGTCTGATAAATTGTTGATAGAGGTGCGCTAAAAACTCTCGTAGTGCTTTCCTTCCATAAGGCCTGATCACGGATGTGCTGTCTATGTAGTAGTACTAACAGGTGGATGTCTTATTACTGTTCCATATGAGTTTTTCTTCAAAGTTCTCCATGAAAATGTTAACAATCATTGATGATAACACTGAACCCATTGTAACATCACCCTTCTGTTTGTAGAACTGATGTTTATGTTTAACTCGTCAGCAAATATTAGCTTTTCATAATTGAAAATTGCTGCAGAACGTCAGAGGAAGGATAGAAAGTGGTCGAAATTCAATTACAATATTTAATATCGCATTTGCGTTGTATGAATAAGATTCTAAAAATGTAAATAGTGTCGCAAACAACAATAGTCTCGGCACACTCTGCACTACGCAAATTAGTAATTAACTCGGAAATGCCTTTTCGAAGACTCGTGGGTCTTCATCTTCAGCCGCGTACCGATTGATGTGAGAAAACATATATTAAATCTAACAAATTCGCTCTATCCCTTCAAGAAAAATATATACAGGTACCTACTCTTACCGCTTAGGACTAAACCAAGCTAAAATAAGGAGAAATAGGCGGAAAAGGTCTTGTCACCACGAAACGCAAAACATGTGGCCATCCAACCCTAATAAAAATAAAAATAAAGTGAGACAACAGTTGTGTCCCTTCTATCCGCCAAATTTGTGTTCTTTCCGCCTATACCCCTAAACTAAAGACTAAACATATGCGGAATATACGGAAGGATCGACATCTCTTGTTATAGTACGTACCATAAACTAAATGACCGCCTCACCGTAATAAATCGAAAAGACAGGAAAAGTGTAAAGGTCCCTTTTCTTTATTGGTTAGGTTTGTACTCTTATTTATGTAAATAGTCCCATAGGCGTCCACTTGACGCTTCTATCTTCCCCTACCTGTAACACCTGATGTGTTCATTGAATCTAGTACCTATCGCAATTTTGTAAATTCTCGACCTTTCTCTCATGTCCGGTTTATCTTTTGGATTGCCAAGAAGATTTTTGAATGTATAATACGCTCAAAAACCTTCTTAGCAATCTTAACGATCACGTTTTTTGGGTTTGAAGGTTTATAGGTTTTTGAAGGTAGGTACCTGTATATATTTTTCTTGAAGAATAGGGATAGAGTGGGTTTGTTAGATTTAATATATGTTCTCTCACATCAATCGATACGCGGCTAAAGTTGAAGACTCACAAGTCTTCGAAAGGGCTGCTGCGAGTTAATTCATAATTTGTGTGGTCCAGAGTGTGCCGAGACTATTGTTGTTTGTCATACTATCCCACAGTTCTTGCTATCAATAATGTAAATAATGTACTAGAGAAACCCTTAGAAGCCGTATTTACGAGGAATCATTTAATATCTTGGAAAAGTTGCCAAGAAAAGAAATGTACTTGCAGTTCTGTAGAAGTGAACGATAAGACGGAAATTTGAATATTACTATAACTCGAGCAAAGATTGTCACATTTCCTCTGACGGTACTATACATTACGTAAATATGTTTCGATTGACTAATACTTAGTCGTTAGTCAACCGGCACCTTACAGGTTTAACAGGGATCTACTACAAATAATACTCCGCGATGTCCCACGTAATATCTATTTGTTCATTACTGTTAACCTATTCAGGTGAACGTATAGGTAGACATATACGTATACCCGTCAGACAATATCTTTGGCCATCTCATGATAGCGATCGAAAGGCAAATAATCCGTATATTCAGATCTGGATAAGACGTTGATGACTAATACCGGTATCTATAATTATCCACCGTCTCAATCAAATATGTTTGGCTGTAACGTTAATTGGGGATTGATGTCTAAGGATATTTGTTCTGTGGTCCGCACGAAGGACTTCCGTGGGTGTTGGTAGATGTAGCAATTAGAGGTGAATACTCCCAGGGCAACGTTATGGGATGGTTTTCCTTTTTTTAATTTCAGAAATATTGATCAATGCCGTAATGACCTAGAATTGGCTTGATTGGCATGGAAGACCATGGTGTGATTTTTTTGGTGGTTTATTTCGTAATTCTACGCTTATGTTTGCTTTGAAAATGTCGCAGGTACGTCGCGAAAATGACCAATGGCAGATACAGTTAAAAGCTTTATAGTGCCGGACTTAATTTTGGATGGTGCTAAAATTCAATGTCTAGTTTGTAAAATCCCTTTAATATGTTGGTCCAGAAGCCATTGTCAACGTCACATCGAAAGCAAACAGCATTCTTCTGCAAAAAGTGACATACGAGACCAAGAAAAATTTACATTTGATTTATGTGTTACTCTTATTTTATGTAATCTATCGTTTAGTTTACTAGACAAAGAAGCATTTGTCTCCTTCCGGAATAAATATGCGGTCTGTAAATTACCTCGTCGGACATCGATACGAAATGTAGTGCTATTTGCTCGTGAATATATAGAAAGAAGAATGAAAACGGAATTGAAAGATAAAAAACTGTGGTTGTGTGTGGACGAAACAACAGATCGTCAAAAACATTCTGTGGTTAGTGTAATGGTACGTACAATGGAACCACATCGACCGTCATCCTCCTTCTTACTTGCTTCCAAAAGTTATAAATTGTACTTCCAATGAGATTTTAAAGGTGGTGTTGAACTCATTGAACAAATTTGAAGTTTCAACTAAGCAACTTTTAATGTTTATGAGTGATGGTGCCGCAAACATGCGTTCTTTGGGCCGATCCCTTAAAGAACACAGTGGTAACTTCTTACATGTAACGGCACAAACGATTCCTACATGTTTTCCACTAGTAAATGCATTGATTGCTAGTACAAATGCAGTGTTTCTAAAGTCCCCGAAACGTACCCGACTATTTCACAAACTGTGACCTGATTTACCTGAACCACCACAGCCGATTGTTACACGTTGGGGAACATGGTTGCAGGCTGCGTTTTACTACAACAAATATTTTGATTAAGTAAAGAAGGTAGTTTTAAAATTCAATCCGACAGAAGCTGCAGCAATCAAGAAAAGCCAGGATATCTCTACTTTTGTAAATTCAAAGTTTCTCATATTAAAACCAAAAAGAGAGCTTTGTAACATCGCGATGTCTTCCTTTTATTAGTTTATCTTCTATTTCGACGTGTTATAGGTATTTCGCAAGATATCTTAAGAAGTTCTTTGATCCCATCATTCCAGCAATTACCTCTCAGTCGTACACACTTTCAGCAGTACACACAGCATTTATTAGAATAAATTGCGGATATTACATCTCTAAAGTTCATGCCTTCTCCAAAGGCGCTCCCCAGATGACAGCACGTGCACGGACGCCGTTAAGGTATTATCCTAACGGAATGCAAATAACTTAGGAAAAAAATTGTCATAAAGCCTGCGGCACACACATGTGCCGTCTAAGAATGCACCGGCGGCGGTTGAATACATTAAAGATGGTCTAAGGGTAGGTGAAAGGAAGTCTAAAATGGTCAGGGGGTGAGAGAAGGTCGAATTTTTAAAGACGAAACTGCGACCGGCGAATTTATGGAAACATTCAGTAGTAAAGTAACCACCAGGTAGAAGAACCCGGCATGTACGAAGGTAATAGCACATATGCCGTATACCTTTACCGTTTATCCTTATAAAATATTTAAAGTCAACCACGTTCCTCCTTTGAGAAGGATAAGGGACTTTACGTGAAGTTGCTATAAGTTAATGTTGTTTACGACGTCTAGCTATTGGGGTTAATGCAATTCTACCGGAAAGAAATACACAGAAGGCAATGCACGAAATGTCATATGCAGTGTTTTATGTTCGCGGGCGCACTGGTGCACGTAGAAGTTCGCACGCTACATTAAATTATGATTTTCGACCGCAAGGATCGTAATAATTGCCAACTACACAGATCTAATTTATGATAATCTATTCTTTCTATTGCTAAATAGTTATATTCAACAACAGTAAGAGCAAATGGCTGCAATTTCCATTACAAAGAAATCCTGAAAGAGATGTAACGTTGTATTTCCTGAAACACTTCACTATCACATTTACCACAATAGTTCACTAACACTGGTCGCACGTTTCCATATCTAAGCTGTCATCTTCAAAAGCAAAACTTAAGTAACAAACTAAGCCAAAACTACGCTATTTATACGAGGTGTGGCAATTAAATAACCGGAGTGATGCTACAAAACATTTTATTGATCACCAATTACATTACAAAGTTTATCCCCTTCAATGTACTCTCCTTACCGATCCCTACAACGCTCCATACGAATTTTCCACTGTCGAAAGCAGTGCTGGAAGTCCGTTTCTGTCAGCTTGTTGAGAACCTCCGTAACTTTCGCTTTCACCGCTTCCACACGACGATTGCTACAGTGAGACTGAGCGACGTACAACCGTGCCCATTGAGCTCAGGGTGGGGGAAGCCTCTACAAGCACAGACATGTTCAAACCTGCCGTGGCGTGCTCGCTGTTTGCCGATAGTAGCACCAGTCCGGTTATTTAATTGCCATATCTCGTACACCTTCAAAGTTATAGTAGAGTGACCGCAATCATTCTTGATTTAACAAAGAGTAAAGACTGGAATTTAGGGGTCTTAAATCTGAATCTTTTAGCAGTTAACTTTATGGTGCGTCATTTGCTTAATTTTCCCTAACTGAAAACAGGTATCAAACTGAACTGAAAGAAATCATCAAAATTTCAAACTTTAACAGATTCTCTGAAGATCTAATCTATTATACCATTACGAAACAAAAAAGTATTGACAATGGCAAAAAGCAATATGGTAAGTTACACGAAAGATCTTGAGTATCTTTTCTAAAATTGGCAGCAATTCGTGAATTTTTTCCCTGGCGACCACTGAAGTGTGAGACGGCGTTGTCTTGGTGGAACAAAACTTGTTTTTTCAATTTCTGCCTTCAGTTTGTCAAATAATGATGCGTAGTATGGCCTCGTTATTGTTTTTCCTTTTTGGAGATAGTCGAATAACACAACTGCATAACTATCCCAAAAAATCGCTGCCATCACTTCCCCGACCTATGGAACATTCGCCTTTTTGGGAGCCAATTCACCATGCAGTCCGATGTTTCGACTGTAACTTCAGGAGTGTACTGGTGTATCTAAATTTAATCTACAGTTATTAATTGACCAAAACCCCGATTTATTTCGCCTCAATTGCTTCAACAGGGCTTTGGAAATGTTAATTCGAATGCGTTTTTGGTCCGGAGTGAGCAATCGCGGCACCTAATGTACGCTTAGCTTTTTCATTCCCAAATCTTCAGTCAATATATGACAGAAACGTTCTTTCAAGATGCCCACACACTCTGCTATCTCTCTAACCCTAACTCGAAGGTCATCTAGCATCATTTGGTGAACTTTTCCGATATTATCGGTAGTAGTTGTAGTCGTCCGAACGTTCATCAAGAACCAAGTTGGTACTACCATGTTCAAATTCATCCGCCCAAAATATCACTGTGGCAAGTGATGGTGAAGAGTCTCCGTAAGCAGCGTCAATCTCGACTTTAATTTGCACAGGCGTATTGCCTTTCAAATGCAAGAATTTAATGACGGCTCGATATTCGATTTTTTCATTTTGACGGAAACATCGACTGACACAAATTACAACTGAGCGTCTAACATAGCTGAAATTTTCAAAAGTAAACACATGCGTAATTGTAATGTATTACCAGAATATGTTTGACGAGTGGCGCCATCTTCATGTGGAGGCCTGAAACTTTTCAGACGTCATTCGAGAAGTAACTCCATGTACTAGATTCAATTTTTATTACGCTATACTAATAATTTTAACATCCTCACAGTCACTTTAATTTCCTAACTTCTTATCTAAGCGTCGGACCCAAATCTAACGAGAAATTTCGCTCTACGTAGAAGCGGTTCGTCTATTTGCAAATAAGTTTAAAGAACTTTGTGAAAGCGACCCATATTAACTAAGTAGATTATTCGATAGTAGAACTTCCCAACTTTTTGTATTATTATTATAAGCGAAAGGTACCTACGTTAAGATACGTCAAAATTTTCTCCCATTACAAGATTAGATCTTCGTGCTGGAGAGACATTGAAAGATAAATGGAAATGCAGCAACTTCACTTTAGTATTGTAATAACTCGTCTAGTTAATGAATTTGGGGTAATTTGATTTTATCGGAAACGGAGAACGACATCATAGCATGCGTGGGAGTTGGAAAGATTGTGTAGGTAATTAGATTAGTTTAAGGATTTAGTAGGCTGTTGAAGGGAAAGAAACTGAATTAAACGAACCCGGTTATAGGGGTGAGTCGCAACTTCGTAAGAAAACATTAACTACAGTCCCTAGCCAAATTACTTGAAACACTCAATATTTTGTAGTTTCTTCATAATAAAATATAAACTGTACATGTATTATATTTTTTATTTATAAAATATATTGTAAAAATATGTAACATATGTAAATATTAAATAAGTAATTAATATTTAGTCCATAACCCATGATTTTTAATAACACCCTTAATTCTTCGGGGCATACTTTCAATGCAAGATATGATTGTCTCTTTTATATCTTCATCGTTCTCCCATAATCCTTTATATTCTTCATTAATATTTCCCTTGTAGGGCTTTCTCTTTCAGATACCTTACTTTTTAGTCGATTTCATACGTTCTCGATGGAATCGAGGTCCGGTGAATTTCTGGGCCAACGTAAAAAAAGGTATGTGACTGTCTTCAAAGAATTTCTTAACATTTTTTGCCACATGGCAAGGAGCATTATCTCGTATAAATATACGCCCTGTCGGTATGCGACGTCCTGGCTTAAAATACGGTAATAACGTGTTTTTGAACACATTTATGTACTGCTCTTGACGCATTGTACCTTCTACAGAATACAAAGTGCCGGGTCCGTCTCCACTAATCACTCCCCAAATCATTACCTGCGGAGGGTGTTTTACACTTCGAAGAACCGTGGACTCTATGAGACGTTCGCCAAGTCGTCTACGAACAAATTGTGCTCACACAGAGCGAGCACTCGTCACTAAAGAAAACCTATTCAATAATGCAAACATTAATTCAGTAAAAATCATGTTGTTACGTTATTCACCTTTTTCCAATTCTCGTCTGTGAAATGTCAATATTCTCTTGCAAAGTTGAGACGAGCAGATTTCATTTTTTCTGTTGAACGCGGCTCTTTTACAGGTCTTCGGCCCATTAGGCGATTTTTGCGCAATCGGCGCCTGACATTTCTGCTCGAAATCTCTATTCCTCTCTCTTGTAAATTTTTTTGAATCATTTTAATTGTAGCAAATCTATTGCTCAAAGTCTGATGAACAATTTCACGGCGAGGTCTCTTCGAAGTTTTTCTTTTCCGACCGCACTTTGCCCGTCTTTGTGTCGATGTGCTTGCTCCTTCGTTTAAGTTTCTAGCTAAACGCGATACAGAAGAAGGAGATAGTTTCTGTAATTTTGCAGTTTCTCGTTGTGAATGTTTGTTTGATTGTAGAAGAGCTTCTATCCATGCTCATTTCTATTAAGTTTCTAACTATGTATACGAGGTATGCCAATTAACGAGAAATTGTTTCGAACGATCGAACTGACAACACTGGCGGGTATTCAACGGCGTAGGCATAAACTTCCACAGTTTTACTAAATGCGTAATAAGTTTCAACTCGGTCGAGTGCTTTGTGTGTGAAGTAGTAGGTTTGAAAGGATGGTGTTGAAGCGTTGTATGTCGAAAAAATGTGCGATAAAAAACTCGAAGAGAGAATTGTGATCAAATTTTTGACGAAATTAGGCGAGAAACCGTCTGTTATTTTACAAAAATTAAAGAGCGTAAACAGTAGGTTGAGATTGGAGGGGAGCGTTCTCCAAAAGCAAGAATGTCGCGGCCACAAATGATGACAATGCTCATTTGTTTCTTCGACATCAATGGCATTGTTCACAAAGAATTTATTCCGCAAGGCCAAACTGTTAATTCGGCCTTCCATGTTGAAGTTTTTAAGCGGCGGTGTGCCAGGGTTGCGCGGGTAAGGCCTGAACTGAAGAAATCTGGATGGATCCTTCATCACAACAACCCGCCCACCAATTCGTCGTTTCTTGTTAGACAGTTTTTAGCGAAAAAAATAATTCCAACGCTGGCTCACCCCCCGTACAGCCCAGATCTGGCACCACTGGACTTCTGGCTGTACCCAAAAATGAAAAATCCCATGAAAAGACAACGGTTCGACTCCATAGTAAATATCCAGAAGCAGACGACGACGGTTTTGCAAGGTCTAACTTCGGGCGACTTTCAGAGGTGTTTCCAGAAGTGGGAAGAGAGATGGAATAAGTACATGGCACTCCAGGAGGGTTACTGCGAAGGAATGAATGCGTGATTATGTTCAGTTTTTTATAATAAAGCATTAATAAACAAATTTTCGTTATTTAATTGCCACTCCTCGTATATCCTCGTTCGCGTCTTTCTGGTCTAATCAGTGCTTGTTCTTCCCCCAACTACTTTTCTACAAATTGTCTTAGTCTTTTCTCTTCTATTCTCGTGTAAGTTTTAAAGTGTACCGACAACAGACATATTGCTCTATAATTTTCGCAGTCTACGTGTTCTTTTCTAATAGGCTTGTCTCTGCAGAAAATACAAACTAGTCAGACGCAATTTAATTAGCTAAAAAAAATCCGAAACCATTTTCTGACTAATTTCATGACAATTGATTGGCTCTGACTACTTTGTGATTTCTGCAGAAACAAGACTACTGTATATTGGCACTATTACGCAAACTGAAATACTGTTAACAATTCAACCCAAAACATAATGAAAATATACAAAATACGCTCCCCCAATGTACGTATTTTTTAACTTAATAAGGAGAATACGATCGCGGCAATAATTCGAAACAACCTGTTGGATTATTCGCTGTATTATAAAAGAAAAAAGTATTATCCCTACCTGGCGTAAGGTGAAATCCCCACATCGCTCTAAAAATAAACGAAAGGACACAAATGAGTGAAAAGGATTTCTTTTATCCTTTCTACTTCGACATTGGCATGTAAATTTCGATTCCCCCTTTTCGGTTTTTTTGCTGGATCGATCGGATTGGTCATTGCCCATTATACGATTCCAGTTGTGACAGTCAGCAAGGACGGAATCCTTAAAACGTCAACTTTCGAGATCCTAAACAAACAATAGCGGTTTTGTTCAAAGCTTGTACAAATATCAATTTTTTTTACAACTGGAGTAAGTAGTGGGAGGATTTTCAATTCGAAACATTGCCGGCATCCCTTTTGAAGAGTTTTTGCATGTACTTTTATACTTGAATCGGCGGATGAAAAGCTCGAGGATTGAATGTTACGTGATAAAACAAAAAAAAATACATATTCACTAGCTACGCAATATTTTTAGTAATGATCATCTGGGCAACGTGGTGGAAGAGTACGTACTATGTATACAACAATACATAATGTAAAAATCTTATATCGACAGCTTACAACAACTGTACTAAAAATGTTAAAAGTACTATCTGTAGCAATCTTAAGCGTTTCTGGTCTTTATCTGCTGTAAAAAGAGTCCATACGAAGTCCTAAGCTTCAAAAATGTTACATCATCATTTGATGATATTGTAAATGCGTTTGATAACACTGTGCTCTATTGGAGACCTTTTTTGCAACAAGCTGGGCACCCAGGGGTGAACCTAATTCGAGTATGCTGAATCCAATGGTGCTAACCGTTTTTAAAAGTAAGCTCGCGTTTTCGAACAATTTCAATTTAAAAATTTGTTGCCCAAAGACCCCAAAAAAACGTAATTTTTATCATTTTTTGACCATTTATTGAATTTAAATCGATGGAAATCTACCGAATAGGCATCCTATCGACGAATCCACACATCAAATAGAAACTATTTGAAAATAATTGAAACGATTCAGTCGATTTTTCATAATTTCTTTGCAAAAAAAAACATTTTTCTTGATTTTTGTAATTTTTCATTCTCTGATTGCCCTGATTCTTCTGTATCGTCGTCTTCCTCTTGTAAATTCCAACAAATGTCACCCGAAAGGTCTGGTTTGATTGTTCGGCGAATTTTTCTACATGGGACTGCAAAGAATGAATTTTTAATGACATTCGAACATTTAAACGGTGAAGAGCAGTGAGCATGTCTTCAACTAGTATGCGCCAATTTTCGGAACGATAAATTCCGAGAACATTCTCAATAACCGCTTTCACACAATCCCATGCCACAAGCTCCATGTCTATGAGTGTATTTTCAAATCGATTGTCCCTCATCAAACGGCGAATGTCCGGTCCATTAAATATTCCTGTAAAATAAAGATAATACAAAATGAAATTTCAATAGATCAACATTCAGATTCAGACACCTACCTTCTTTTATTTTCATTTCACTTAATCGTGGACAAATACGACGCAATTCGTTGAATGCATTTCCTTCTGGGTTCAATGCTTTTATGAAATTTTTAACAATTCCTAGTTTGATGTGGAGCGGTGGTAACAAAACCTTTTCGATCGGCGCAAGTGGATTCTCAATAATGTTGTTAGGTCGCAATTTAAATTCCTCACGCCAGTTTCGTTCGTTATATTAGTCGCCGGCAGAACGGGTATTCCAGAAGCATATGTAGACATATTTTTGGTATAACCCGTTTGCATACCTCCCAAAAGAGCCACCACTTTTAAGTCGCCACAAATTTTCCACTTTTGGTCACTATATTGCACTAAATCGGTGATTTTTTTTTAGTGATGCATCTCCTTTGCATTGTTGCTCAGTGCAATCGGAATGGCATTTTTTGAATTGGAGTTGTGTAGCAGAACCACATTCAAACAGCTTTTTGATGAGCCGTTAAACAATCGCCAATGCTCGGGATTATATTCATTTTGCATCGTTAAAATCAAACCACGAATGTCAGTGCAATAAGCGAGTGAATTATTCTCAATGGATTTGAAAAAATTCATAAAACGATGAAGACAATTGATTGCTCCGTATATCCGAACATCTGCTGCCAAAATCTTCGTTTGTTTCAAGTCCTTTGCGAAAAGAATGGATTCTTCTCATATTATTCAAACGGGATTGCGAAATTTCAATGTTATTACAGGGCGCAGTGACATTTGATGTTGTATACATTGATACGCCTACTTCCTCGGTTTTCACAGTTTCTAATGCTGATGGCTCCGATTGTTCTGTGGAAATTGGTATTGTTGGAACAGGAACTGTATTTGAATGCGGCAGCGGCAATTGAGTATATGTTGTTGGAATGTATTTCAAAGAGCCACTTTTTCTTCTGTTCATACCATCAGTATAATTCACGCACGCGCAACATTCAGCTGGATCGTGTTCTCTTGGATCTATCCAAATCATCAGAACACCAAATGGCATAGCGGCTCCGGTTTTTGCCCATTTATTCAAATTCAAAACGCAAACAATAGACGGCGTCCAATACACATCAGTAAAAACATTTTGCGAGAAATATTGTTGATACAAATCAGCGATTTCATCACTTATTTTACGCCGAGTGGTCTTAATTACAAATTTTCCACACACATAACGAAAAGTATTCAATTTAGAACATTCGTCTATTTTTGATATTTCAAATTATGTAATTGATTTTACAATAAACAATATCAAACTTTTTACAATTCACTTCAGTTTAGATTAATTGCTTTAATATTTAGATGTTAAGAGTTTGACCGCTTATATACCCATTTGACCAAGTGACAGTAGCAGCGATGGAAGTTTCTAGAAGGTTCACGAATGGTCCATGAACGGTCCATGGAAGGTTCTCGAAGGTTTCAGAAAGCTCGTCGGCCACTGATCATATTTTTCAGAAAATTCCAGAATGTTCCAGAAGGTTGTTTGGACCTAAAACCTTTAAATTGAAATTGCTCGAAAACGCGAGCTAACTTTTAAAAACGGTTGGCACCATTGGACTCAGCGTACTCGAATTAGGTTTACCCCCCGGGTGCCCAGCTTGTTGCATTTTGCAACTAGCACAGTGTAATTATTTTAATAGTGTATTCGTTGAATCTCAAACTAACCACTTACTTCCCACTAAATTCTTTTACGAAAATTACGTTTGTTTGGTTTTTGGAAAGCCCTACGTGTTTTGGATTTTTACCTGATGAACAGAAAATTTACAGTAATTTATTGAAATTATACCTCGGAATCATCCAAAGATACAATTTGGATCCTTCATTATACCTATTCATCATTAATAATATTCTTAAGACGACAAAGATAAAATTGTAAGATAATTACGTGTTAATTCAAATTTTCAATGCGTGACGAGTTACCATAGAGAGTTCGCATAACTTCAGAGTTTGAGGTTAGTTTCTATTTTTTTAAGTTAATTCTCCTAAAATACCATTATTTTGTGTTTATTTTTACTTAAACTGCCGAAAGAGTGTCAGAAGTCCAGGATCTAACGACCGAGAAAAATTAACTTATTTAGAAAACAATTTCTCCGTAATTACAACATAGATTTCCATCCACCACATTTCTGCATTTACTAGAATTATTTTCTTGGTTACTTTATCATTTCATAATACACCTGTTGGGAACCTGCTATTACTTTAGGAGTGTTTGTTCCTCTTTCTGTTGCTCCGCGACTAAGAATAAGTATACACGCTGTAACTTGTGATTTCATTTTTTAGGTTTTTTGTTTTACTCTATTCCCTTTTCCACTTTCAATTTAAACTCCAAATTTAATCACCCTTTTTCCGATTTTCATAACCTTTATTTACAACTCCTTTCAATCTTTCACTATTAAGCAATTTTATCATTTAAAATTATTTTTTCCATTTCAAATTTCACCATTGTGTCTTTATCGACGTCAATTCTTGCATTTTACATTTCAAATTCAACTTTAACATTTTTACAATATGATTTCTATGAAGCCTTATTTTTTTACTGTAAGTGCAACATACTTTCCTTTTAATATTATATTGTTGTATTACACTTTAGATTCTGGCTAATGATGACGTAAAAGCCAAAATTAGTACGAGAGTAAATAAAAAAAGATTGTAAGGAGTAAAGAGGAACCTTGTACCTGTATTTCAACATTTCCAAACCATACAACATGTATGTACCATCTGCACTTATCTGGAGCCTTTCACATGCTATTACTCAAATAATCAACATAAACCGCTGTATATCACGTATGTTTATCCCCATTTTAACAAATCATCTCCTTCAATTCGATCCCATGCCATTTCCATAACTGCATTCCGAGATCCGATTAGTTGGAAACTCTCTACTTCACGAGAGGGCTTCTCTGAGTAGACCATTAGCTTTAACGTAAAGCATTTTTTGCGACTTTGAAGTGGCTAGTAGTAAGTGATTGTATTAGCTTTGCCTTGGGAAGTTATTAGAGCGAAAAAATGTTGGAGGACTAATGTTCACAAGGTAAAAGCTCTTATTCCTGAAATTTTGGAATATCAAACGCTAATATCAGATTTGCCTTTCAAAGTAAAGGGAAGGGAAAAGCTTTCGACATTGGTCATGGTCGAAAATAATTCTTTTATCATCCATCCAGCGACCAAATAAGATAAGCAGAAAAGCAATTTGCCGGAAATTTGTTCTATTCTTTATTTCTTTCCATGTTCTTTTTGATTTTCGCTTGTTGTTCGTCTTTCGGCTTCCAATAGTCACGCCATATTTAATGTTATATACGTAGTCTGGTTTTCTTCTCTCTTTCTTTCATCAGGTGAAAGCATTCGTCCCTAACTAATGCAGGTAACCGAATTTGTACCTTTTGCGCTTCGCCTTTTGCACTTAGTTACCTCAAAAACTTATTACGGAGTGTCAGATGCTTTGACAAGACCATTTTATGAGTGAAATTATTTGAAACAGACTTTTATTTTCCTTTCCGAAATGATTTGTTATAATTAGGCTAAAACCAAATAGAATAAATAATGTCGCAAATGTACAATGCCTATTAGAGAAGTATCAGACGTATAAAATTATACAATTTAAAATCTAGCTATATAATAGAAAACATAATATGAATGCTTTCACATATATAAAACCTCCAAACACCAAGTCAACTGTATTAATTATTTTAATTCCATCCAGTACGTTACATGCAAGGATACCTACATATAATCCAGAGGATACTCAATCAAATATACCGCGAATAACAAAGCAATCGATTTTGATTGGGCAACGTCCAATGGGCCCAGTACAGGGATTACAAACCGGTAATCTGAAATTATTGTTCCGAAGGCCCCATCTTTCACTGCCATTCGTTAATGTGTGGGAGGGAGAGCTAGTACTGGTAGCTGGACTTTTATAAATGAATGAGTTAACCACATACCTACCTCACGGTCATCTCTAGAGGATGAAATAGGCATCAAAGGTATGCAGAATTGGACTAGAATACAAACGTTTACTTTATACAACTGTATTGCAAGTAGTATTTTCACCTCAACTCTCGGAAATGTATATAAAATGAGGTAAATAGAACCCTTATAACCTGCTTAACACACATTTTATAGTAAATAATGATAGCATTGACTGTGGAGTAGTATAGCAAACGCTAAGGTAGCCACACACTCCACATCCTGCAAATTGTTTGATTATTCGAAATAATTGCTTCGGGATTTCGCGGATTCTCATTGTTAATCGTACGATCGAATGATGTGAGAAAAACACTTTGATTCTAACATGCCTTGTTCTATCCCTGTACTAAAAGATATTTACAAGTACACCAAAGCAAAATTTAAAGTATTAAATTATGAAACAGTATTAATACAATTTTGAAAGTAAAGAAAACGGAAAACCGAAGAGAATATTATAGGAAATGAAGAGGACTTTATTGCATACACACGCATAACACATTAGGAAGATTAACTGTAAGGATATTTATCAAAATTTGTATATAAACCCTTGAGGATAAAACGGACATATAATTCTTCATGTTCCTACTTTCATTTCAATTTGAAACATCTCAATATAGAATGGTGCGGTGTAATATGTAAGGAATATGGTAACTACAATATAAATATTTACAAAGCCAACGCTATTAAATAAATAAATAAAAATAAATATAAAATAATGGTAGTACATAAATTTTCTTGCAAAAATCAATATAAGAAAATAATTTTCTTGAAATCTTATTTGTACTAAGTAAATATCTTCTTTGGGTTAGAAAATCAAGAAAATCCAAGACAGAAAAATGTTTCTTCCAAGTAAAAACAAGTAAGAGTAACAAGTTACATAAAATTATTAAAGTAAAGAGCAGTGACTATCCTTATTGTATGTAAAGTATCGTGAAAAATATCACATTGCGAAGATATGAGATTAAAGTTTGTACAAGTCACATAAATAGGTGATTTTAAAAAAGCATTTGTTCGAGGAAACGGTAGATAAAACGTATTCGAATACCGGACACCAGAGCGTGGGATTATAAATTGTAATCTTTGAAGTAGTGCAGAGCAGTCAATGCAGCTATTACACAATTTCCAGAGAAACACCAAACCGGAGGATATGCGCCGAAAGTTAAGAGAGGGTAAATTAAATCGGAACAACAGTAACATATGATCAACGCCTCTCGGTGGGTACACTCCGTCTTGCCGGAACCAGAGGAGTTTAGCAAATCTGCGTTGGACCAATTCCAATTGGCGTTTATGCGTTAAATAGTAAGGACACCATATGATGGAGGCGTATTCCAGACGGGATCTAACAACAGCGTAGTATAAAGATTTCAAGGCTACCTCATTGGTAAACTCCCTGCAATTTCGCACACTAAAGCCAAGAGATCTTCTAGCCGCATGGGAGATGCTGATAATGTGTTGCGCAAAAGTGAGTTTGCTATCAAACAAAATCCCGAGATCCTTAATTAGTTCGACACGTTCGATGTTAACTTGATTAAGCTCATAGTTGAAAGTAACTGGCGTAGATGCACGTGTGAAGGAAATAACTTTACATTTGCTGATATTCAGAGGTAGATTATTTGATGTACACCATATAGAAATATTTGTAAGATCGCTTTGCAAGAAGTAACAATCCTCGGAACAGAAAAAATCCTCGGAAAAGAAACCTAAAGTTAATAACTAAAATTAGGAGCAAGTGAACGAACCAATGAAAGTTTTTTTTTTAAGGTTATAGTATAATGACATTATTTCTTTAATAATGTGATTAAATAGGAATTATATTTATGTAGTTTAATAATTGATGAGTTCATATTTAAGTATATTTATCCCATTGTTTATTATTATTTATTGTATATTAAAAAAATTATAGTTAAATTAGTACACGTGGTAAATGGTAATAAATGTTTATGAAACTTTGTACGTTAATGGTAATATCATTGTAAGGGTAAGTATGGCATCTCCGGTAGTATTCCGGTTGCTGTTGCTACTATCTGGAAATGCATGACTATATCTCTTGGCAGTAGGTGGCGCCAGGAAATATTTCAGTGCTATTTTTGAAGATCAGTGGCATAAATTGAGGGGTAAACAGCAATGTGGTCAGGAGCAAAAAGCGTTAGTACTTTTCTCTCCTCACATTATTTTTGCCGGAAGTGATTCCATCAATACCATGAGCTGTTTATTAGCATTATCTTGGTTATTGTTTTTAGGCACTTGCTTCATGTGTACTTCTACATTAAGTTCACTTTTGTTTGAACATTATTCTGTAGATAACCTCCACCTTAGTCTTTTTAAAATCACAAGCAATGAGAATAATGTCGTACTCTTTTAAACAAGGTAAATGCAATTAATAATGTGGATATAAATAATATGCATTTCAAGCATTTTAAGTAAATAAATGTTTTATTTTAGGAAAATGAAACTATTGATTTATGAACAATACCTAAACGCATTCTGGAATTAAGAAAACTATTTACTATCCTCAAGAAAATATTGTCCTGCGTTATAATGGCCATTTACTTATACTAAGAATCGCTTTTTTCAAAATTTTTGAAAGATTTCCTTGAATCAAGTTAATAAATATCTTAAACAAAGAAATGCAATTATTTAATTACAAGTATATATTTCTGTTAAGCGGGAAAAAAACGCAAATATTTCTTTTGATTTAAAACAGTTATTGTACTGTGAATAATTGAAACAGTAATTGTCTTGAATTGAGGCGGACAGTCTTGATACAAGTAAGCATTTCTCTGCGTGTGGAAGTTGAATAAGCAGGAATGCGGTCTGTGGTGGTTTACAGAAGAAAAGAGACTCCTTTATTCAATTACTTAACTCTCTTTATTTAGAACTTCATTAAGAGTATAAACTAATCTCAGCAATAACGCCCCCCCACATCAGCAATGAATCGTCTAATATTAAGATTCCTGCAAGCAACATACCCCACTTCAGTCCAAATAATAGGAAATCGGAGATATTTGAAGGAATATCAACGTTTGATATGTTTTTGAATCACTTACTGTTATCAACAAAGAGGGTGTCTCTGGGCAGAAGATTCTGCAATCTGTCCAATTTATTTATTTATTTAAGTATAATATACCCAACAGATTAACCAGGGTAATTTCTATTACTAATTAAATTAAAATCTATAATAGAGAGACGAAAAAGAAAAGAAAAAAAAGCATTGTAAACAATTGAGAATATGCATACATAAAGGAAACAGCTATTCAAAAAATGAAAGAAAAATTACATCATTAGAATTATAAAGCATTAAATCAAACATTCCCTGGCGGCATTCAGGTACTCGGCGTAATTGTTGTTAAACGCATTCAACGCGTAGTTGTGCATATTGTAAATTAGTTAGTGTAAATTTTACACAGAACATGTACAGGAGAATTCATGAGATAATTTGTATTGGCTATATCACACCTAAAGTCTGCGAGTTACGCAAGTTGAATCGGGGAATGTAAAAGTTAAATCTTTCCAAAAACACCGCGTTATCTACCATACCGTGGATAAGCTTGAAGAGATAGCTTAGTGTAGCTAATTTTCTGCAGTTATCCAACGATTAAATTCCTCAAGTAGATCGACATACGAAACATCTAAATTAGGATACTGTCTGTACTTCACATAGTACAAGTGTTTAAAAAAAGTTTGTACCGATTCCAATTAATTTTTGTATTTATTATACATGGGCGACCAAACAATTGAACAATATTGGAGTTTGTTTTTTATCATTGCACTATATAAGGTCGTGATGGTGTCGGTATTTGTGAAGTCCCTGCAGGTGCGAACAATAAATTCTAATAGCTTGTAAGTGTCCGTGCAAATATTAGTGACGTGATGACTAAAAGTCAATGCGGAATCAATAGTTAGACCAAGATCTTTGAAGGTTGTAACACGCTCAATTTGTATGTCATTAATGAAGTAGTTGTGATTAACAGTATCCGATCTCCTAGTATAAGACATCATTCTACACTTATTAATACTCAGTTCCAAGCCATTTCTGCTGCACCAATCCGTAAGACTAGTAATGTTCTGTTGCAAAGCATCGCAATTCATAGATGTTACTGTCGAGAAAATCGGCGGCGTATAAAAGATATTCGCAATCACTCGAAAATACTTCAATGACGTCGTTAATATACAAGTTGAATAAAAAAGTAGCAAGGTTTGAGCCTTGGCCCACGCTACTGCTAGCGTTGTATATTCTTGACTTAATACCCTTATATTCCAGGTATTGTTAACGATCGTCCAAGTAACTTGACATCAAAAAGATTAAATCTTGGTGTAATCCATATAGATGTAATTTGTGCAGCAAAATGGAATGAAGAACTCGATCGAATGCTTTGCTGATATCTGTGTATTTGCCGATGTTTGTACGTTTTACCTTTTGGAGAGTCTTACTGAAAGCTATCTTCATTATTATTACTATTATTATTATTGTTAATATATGTTTATCTAGGTGCCATAGACACTAACAATAAGTTCACCCCTGGTAGATGGATGTTTATGACCTGTTTCTTAAACGAATTACAAGGGTTCTGTGTGTTAATAAGTCGCATTGTGTTATTTCGAAATCTATTATACACATGTTGTGACGGTTTATCTTATCAAAATTTACCAAATTAAGCTTTATAACTAATATATGTATTAAATAATACACTATTTTTAATATAAAATCCATGCAAAGTCTTTCTTATTTCGAAAATCTTACAGAATACTCAAATAGAAATCATTTTCTTACCAAAATTCTCTTCAACGAAGATATCCAATATCTTAAAACAAAATAATACTCATTTGCAAATTAGCAAGCGTAAGAGCAAACAAGCGTACCCTGTTGTTTAATCCTATTAACTAATCTGCGTACGAGCTCCTGATTCCTTATTCAAACTTCCCAAGCAAATGGTCTTTTACTTTGATATCTACGCAATACTCTTAAAGCTACTTATACATATGTATGTATATGTATACGTATTCTAGATGTACATAGATAATAAGATCGCAGAAAGGTTTTAAGAGTATGTAGCGCAGCTGTAAGATACGCATACTTAGAGCTTATCGGTTTACCTTAGTAAGTATTAAATATATGTGAACATATGGCAAGAATTATATTAATAAATTTCCTATTGGTTACACTTCGCTAAGATTCAGTAAATAAACCAACCCGTTTGAAACTACAAGCTTTCATATCTATACAATGTTTGTAATATTAACAAGTCGTCTCGGTTACGTACGGTGAAACAATTTTCAGATGTTTAGCCGAACACATTCAGAATTTTAATATTTACTAGGTAAATGTTACTCGATACGTATTTTGTTAATTATAAAATATAAATTTCTACTTAAAGTTGAGCAATTCTTAGCCGGACGCCTATGATCGGGGACCGTGATTTGCGAACTTTAAAAATAACCTACCACTCAAACTACTTTAACTCATAAATAGAGACCGGTAACAGGGAGCCGTATCTGCCTAGTATACAAAAACAATAGTAAGAAAATAGAAAAAAAATAACAGAACTAATACATAATTATAATATATGAAAAGTAGTGAAACACTCACCCTCTTAAGCAGCCATCATATGGATAAGAGTGGCAAAAAGTTGACATCATTAGATGTGTTTCTACGGTTGTCTCGGTGAGCGATGTTCGCCGTGGTGAGAAAATGAATTTATATTTTGAAAAAGAGCGTTCAACATCTACCGATGTTATACATGCATGATTAAAATACTCTTTGTACTTAGTCAGTGGACCATTCGATACACCATCACAAATTTGTTTTAGTGTGCTAAAATCGTCACTCCGTCCATGATTTGCAGAGACTCCAATAATGATAACGATCTATTTTGTAATTAGTCTATTGCGTCAGCTAATCCTTTATAGTAGCTACGAATATTTTTTAAATCTGTTTCAACGGAAATATCTTGAAATTTCGACTGGCTCTCCTTAATAGTTGCAGCTTTGGTAGGATTGAATTGTGCAACAACTGCTTTTACTATTTTGAAATGTTCAGCATAATAAAAAGCTGCCTGCAACCATGTTCCCCAAACGTGTAAGAATTGGCTCCGGTGGTTGACGAATACCAAGACACTCTGTGTGAAATAATCGTAGGCGTTTGGGAGATTTCAAAAATACTTTTTTTGTGCTTGCTATTAATGCATCTACCTCGGGATAACATTGTCTAATAGTTTGTGCCACTAGATGTAAAGCATGCACTTTACACGTAACATGTAACCACTTGCAACCATGTTCAAGAAGAGAACGGCCTACCGAACGCATTATCGCTGCGCCATCGCTCATAAACATCAATACATTATCTTTTGAAATTTGAAATGTTTCCAACGTACTAAGTACAACCTTCGTAATTGCTGCAGCAGTACACTCTTGTAGTCTTCGGCTAGCTAGTAACAGTGGTAATGTAGGTTTACTAGGGTCTAGTATGCGTACCATAATATTTACAATTGAATTTTTTTACAGTCTGTTGTCTCGTCAACACATAACCAAAAAAACCGTTTTTTCAATATGCGTTTCATTTTCTCGTCAAAAGTCCTTAAACGGTTGTTTATCGAGTAAGCCTCGTGGCAAATTACAGTTTATCAACATAAGAATTACATCAAAAAGAAATGCACTTCTCGGTGGCATGCTCAATTTTTGTTTTCTGTGCTGTGCGGAATTTACGTGTCTTGTACAGTTCCACTTCTTATTTGACATCAAATATATTTTACACACTTTACAAACTATCTTACTCCCGTTGTAAAACAAATTGGGAAAGTCAGAAATAAACTTATTTACTATGTCTTGAAAGTGTCGTTTTTTAGCCTTCGACATGTTCACTAAAAACTACAATTAATAACTACGTCTGTATCAATAAAATCAAAACGCACTACACTAAATAATAACTACAATTAATAACTGCGTCTGTATCAATAAAATCAGCAGGCCCTATCCGTTATCCAATGCTAAACTGGACTGAGTGATGATGATTTCTCGTGTCGTATCATAATCGACCAGCCCTCCTCGCCCACCTAAACACAGTCACACAGCCGCTGCGATTGCTTGCCAGTTACCGAGCTCTACTCATAACCACAGCTATTTTTGTTACAAAATCTAGGAGCGAAAAATTTACTTTGTCCCAACTCCCGCATGGTACCAACTCTCCCCCACCTCCTCTACTTGGAATGATTTTGATTTAAACGCCTTCGATATTTCCACCGATATAAATATAATCATTCTTCCTGTTACAACAAAAGCAATATGACAGTTTATAAATGAGATGTCATCTCAGCCTATCGTGGTCAAACTCGTTCTTCATGGAAACAGGAAAATATATATAAAAAGGACCTGGGATCAACCGCATTTGACAATTGACATGGAGAATAAAAATAGAGACAATAACTTGTTTCCTTTCACAGAACAAAAAAGTAATAGATGAGAATGCAAGTTATATTTCTTTATTTTCTTCTTCTTATCGGGTTTTGCGCTTTATACAGGGAGAATATTTCAGTTCATACATACATGACCTTTGGATTGTCCTTACCGTGGCATCAATCTTTAATTTGGGGAAATTCGACACGGTGATAAGGGTACGAGCCTAGACGTCAGTTATTGAGTTTCGTAAACCGAATGGAAAAAATTATTGCCTGGAGTAGGAATTGTTTTACGACCGGTGGGAATCATGTCTGTTTCTGATTTCGGTAATTAGCTGTTTTACAAAAACCGGATAGTATATCTGTTTAGAAGATAAATTAACCTAAATGGATGCAAAATACGTCCCACAGAGGAGAATTGTTTACAAGTATCCTTTAAGATAAAGAAAATAATCTGTATATAAAAAGTGATCAAGGTTAAAAGCATTTTACGGTATGCGATGCAGGGGAGATGTTAGCCGCGCTATGTCAAAATCGAAGACCATAAACATGTGTAATCGCCGAATATTACATAGTGCCTTATTCTTCTTCAACATTTTAGAAAGAAAGGAGCCTCCATACTTCGATTTCGATATGATAACTAACGCTGCTTTAATAAAGCTGGCCACGAGCGGTACCGCGCAGTAGCGTAGAGTCGACCAGGCCTCGCGTTCCACTAGAGTTATTCTACTAATAGAGATGTTTGCTACCGCAAATAATTTCGCTCGTCTTTTAAATAAAAATTAAATAACACGTGCTCAAACACTTACCATTTTAAGAGTCCTCCGTGAAATCACAAAGTGAATAATGTCTGTTAAATATCTGCAACATTAGATATGTTTCAACTGTTGTTTCGGCAAAACTAGTACGGCATGAGGAAAGAATGCGTTTATATGCAGAGAACGAACGTTCTACATCAATTGACGTAATATTTGCGTAAGTAAAATAATCTTTCAAATAACGTAACGATTCTGTTGACACACCTTCACAAATGTGTCTTAATGTGCCAAAATCAGAATTTTTCTCAAAAACACTTTCAAATTTTTCTAGAACAGAAACATTTTTTGCGTCTTCAATCGCGCATAGCTGTGCGTGAACATGTTGCACTATTTGTAGAGATTCGTCTAACGGCACCGCAAGATTTTGTAATTTTTCTACTGCATCTGCTAGCCCGAAGTAATTGTCGTGAATGATTTTTAAATCCATTTTAACCTCACTATCTTAAAATTTCGACTGGCTTTTCTGGATAGCGGCAGCTTCCTTTGTATCGAATTGTAAAACCACGTTCTTAATATTGTCAAAATATTCATGATAATAAAGCGCGACCTGCAACCATGTTCCCCAACGAGTTAGAATAGGTTCTGGTGGCTCTGGTATACGGGGGCACAGTCTGTGAAATTCGCGAATACGTTTCGGTGATTTGACAAATACTGCTTTGGTATGCGCTATTAAAGCGTCTACCTCAGGATAACATTTTCTAATACTATCCGCCACAGAAGCAGAGCATGAATTTTACACGTAATGTGTAACAAATTAGCAGAATGCTTTTTAAGAGACCGGCCTACAGAAAGCATGTTTGCAGCACCATCACTCACTAACATCAAGAGTTGGTTTGTTGAAAGTTCAAACTTGTCCAATGTATTTAACACTAACTTTGAAATTACTTCGGCAGTACACTGTTGTATTCGTTTGGAGACTAATAGAATTGAAGGTGCCGATTGATGAGGTTCCAATTTGCGTGCCATTACATTAAGAACAGAATGTTTCTTCCGATCTGTCGTTTCGTCGACACATAACCACAATTTTTGATCTTTCAACTCCGATTTTATTTTTTGTTCAATATGTTCGCACGCAGATGGCACAATTCTTCGTAGCGATGTTCGACTTGGTAATTTGCACTCCGAATAGTTATTCCAAAAACAGATAAATGGTTCCTTGTCTAGTAAATTAAACGGTATATTACATGCGATAAACGTAACGGATAAATTAAATATACATTTTTCATTGTCTCGTGCGCAATTTCTTTTTGAGACATGCTTTTCACTATTTACGTGTCGTAGACAATGTTGTCTGGACCAACACATTAACGGGATTTTACAGATTACACATTTAATTTTAGCACCTTCATATATTAAGTCTGGAATTTCTGCAATAAATTTTCGAAGTTTGTCCGACCGCGGTCGTTTTGCTGACGAAATCATAATTTTTCTAGGATAGATAAACAATTGCGCAAATGACCGGCAGCGAAAATATCCGTACTGCTCCGCAGACGAAGTAATACTACCGTTCCTCTCGGTCCGAACTGATTCTACGCCGATGCGCGGTACCGCTCGTGGTCAGCGTTATTCACTACTCATCTAAAATAGATACTTTTCAAGATATTTAGGAAAATGTGCGTTGTAACAGAATTGTCTTCAAAAAAATAAGTTACCCGGCAATGAGAATATAGCTTATGCAGTTTTTTATAATCTCATCCAACTTTGGAGATACCCTAAATATCTTGAAAAGTATCCATTTTAGATGCGTAAAGAATACGACATTTGTATTGTTTTTTTTTGTAAGCACAATTTGATAAGAAAAAAAAAATAGGCAGTTAAAAAAATTAAGCTTGGACCCTTTTTCGATTTGAAAGTATAGTCATAATTATAATATATATATAATGTTTTCTAAAAATTAATTCGATTTATAATTCTACCCTATACAGTCAACAGTTCTGCAAAACTTTTCCAGCAGCAATTTTCCAAGTTAAACACTTTCACAGTTATAAAAGTTTACAAGCGCTCGTCCATCTATGTTCGAAAAATGCAAATATTTTAAGTATGGTTAGCAACACAGTTGTCTTACCAAACAAACCTTAAAATTAAACTAAAAATTCAAAAATGTAATAATAGATAGAGCGTCTTATTTAAAATTACAAAGTTGACCGCTACTTCCGGTGTAACCGGAAGTCTTAGATAATTGAAAATATTTTAGTTCAATAGTGCATGCAAGCTTTAGCATATTACTAAGCTTTTATAATTTTTCAATGTATACTCTTTCATATATCTATCGATACAGTTCCTCGTGAGATACCTGCATATACATGGTATGTACTAGGGTTGGTAAGGATTCATTTATAAGCGCAAGTCCCATACGTATAACCAATAACGTTGCCGCCTGTGCTAGGGACGCCCTGCCCTCTCCATTCCTCAGTGTCCCTAGACAACCGCACACACTCGCAAGTCAGTCGCCTAACATACGTGCTGGAGATATCTGTTCGACACAAATTTATGGAAATACGTAATACATCTTAATTGATTTTTATCCTATGGTTGGACTTTAATCGTTGATTATTTCCAAATAAATACTTAAATGTAATATTGTTGTGTATGAAAATGTACTTATTGTTAGTTTAAAAGGAAAAATGACAAATTCCAAAAATAACTAGAATACATTTTTTAATTTTCAAATATTCAATATATTGAATGTTTAATTGTTAGTAAGTGCATAACAAATACATAAACTTTTAAATACAAATTCCAAAACAAGAGCATGTTTTCTAAATCTAATTGACGGAATTTTATGTCAAAATGAATTATTTGTATGTGTAAAAATTCAGTTGAACCTATTATAATAATAGATGTTCAAATAAGGAGTCATTTACAGTACTGCCTCTACCGTACTACCATTTAACACTTCTTAATTTATAAGGACATAATTAAAAAGAAAATTATTCTACAGTATAATTTCAAGACATAAACAAAGCAAATCCAAAATAACCAAGGAGAAAAGATCGAGAAAGACAAGGATGATCAATTGAAGAAATAAGCTAGGGATATAATGCATGAGTCTAGCGCGATGCTCCTCTGACGGCAGTTGGATTCTTACTGATTCTGATTCATTCTCGTCGCGCGACTCCGATCGGCGACCGACGTTAATATTCGCTTTGGTTAGTCAGCTATCTATTTGTGGGTACGTACATACATACATACATACTACGATTCTAGCGCGCCGCCTGAAGGTTGCAACCCTAATAGTAACCTCTACGTTTGAGTTTTTAATATTCGACCTCGTAAATATGCTCTTTAACTTAATCGAAGTTATTTCGCTGTTAATTGCATCCGTATGCACGTATAACTACCCCCTTTGCCCTCATTTCCTTTACACAATCAAGTTCTACGACTTCGAGCGCGTATAATGCATGTCCCGATTATAAGCAGACCCGAGACTAAAAGCTTTGCCAAGACGAAGTTGGAACAATGTTTTCTAATAGGACCTGAGGAACTTTGTTCCACTTGCAGTGAATGCAGGCGAGGAATGGAGAGTTTCGCATTTGAAATTCCAACGTCTACTAGACCATGTACGGCAGGTATACGTGGAACTCGAAGTAATTGCATGCAAATTGACTATTTCGTTCTGCACAAGGGTCATTTCGACTAGCCTTTGTTGTCTTCCCTCTTTGATTGTTTGTATCAGCATAGTTTGTTTATAGCGAGCTTTAGGGGAGGATTGTTTGGTTCAATTACCTCTTTTTACTCTTCTTTATGCTCAAGTAAAGCATTTAAATCTAATAGAAGAACTTATGCAAATGTTATAAACGGGTTTAGTGAAGGACGTCTTTGAAGTTATGTAGATCAAAATCAACTTTTGGAAACAATTTTAATTGAAGTGAGGTTAGAGAAAGGTATTACTGAACTAACATCTCATTTCTAAAAATTAAGGATTTTGAGCTTAGTGATAACGCAGTTTTCGCCTCTCTACGTTACTATTAGCTAATGTCCCGATTGATAGAAATATTTACAAACTTTTGTTGAATAACCAAAAGCAAAAGGTTCTTAGTTTAACTTATTTGGCAAGACTTTGTATGAAGCAAGTTTTTTCCAAATCAATAACACCTTTGATCAACAAACTAAAGTCAGAGCAACAGATTATCTCCTAAAACTCACGAGACTTTGTAAATAAAGTAAATAATATTGAATTGAATAGAAGATGGAGAAAGTTTAGTATCGGTTGTTGATGTTTTGTAATAAGATAAACGCTATTAGAAAACTGACATTTATAATCTTTATTTTTGCGAGAAGCAGCAACTTCATGTTTTATTTCAGGTGTTGGTCTGCCTAATTTCTTGATTTTAGTTTTATCTTCGTAACTCAGCGAACTAAATTTATACTATTGCAAATACGATATCGCATTCACCTACACCGTTCAACGTTAATGAATAGCCGTTTGTGGCTGCATCGACTGCAGCCACAAAATCACTATACTTGCAATAGTTGGTCACGTGCAACGTTGACCAATGAGAAAACGTGATTTTAAAAATATTAGGCTGTAAACACAATACTCGTGTTGTTTGGCTACTTGGTAATTCTAATATTCTATTACAATTACTGCTTATACAGATTGGGAAAATGAGAAATTAGCTATATCGGTATCCCTTCCTCGCTCTTTCGCCGTACATGCGAGAGAGCGTGGAGGGGACTGAATGATATCCCAACAATTCGATGCGGGAGATGCTAGTCCACTTGGAACATTGTTGGGATGTAGACCTACTGTGCGAAAAGCGCACGTAATAATTTGAAGTCAAAGTCGCCTGGAAATGAGAGTTTCGCATATTTATTTTGTTGTTGCTACGAAGTTTAGACGAAATTAATAAGAGATTCTAATGACGAAAATAAAAACAGATTCTGATGAAATGAAAGAAAAGAAAAATAAATACTCTAGAAATTCTTACTAAGATCGTCCGTACATAAGGCAGCCTATCTCGTAACTAACCACATCGGTAACCTTAACAGTAAAACTGAATTCAGTTTTACTGCTGATGATGATAGCTTGGCTATCGAAATGTGCCTCCAGTACAAGTTAAGTATTGTGGTAAGGGTTTTAGTGAACTGTTTCAGTGTTCCAGTGCCACAGATTTAGAGTACCCGATTAAAAAATAAAATGATTTTATAAAACAGATTTTTAAAATACCAATAAATTAATTATATCTTGCTCCCACATACATACATAGATGGCCCTGATTCATTTAAGTTTTATGTACGGCAGTTGGCATTCTAGATTATTATTTTCTATGAGTCCGAACCTAAACCATCAACATGCACGATTTCACGCATCAATTTCAACAACTACCGACCGTTTTAAAAATGAATTATATCCCTCCATCTCCGTTCAATCGGTAACCGTCCTACCGGCACCGGTTCCACGTCATTTTCAATTTTTACCGTGCCATTGGTTATTCAGGAGATGTTCGGCTGGTTTCGCCGCATGTTGCGATTTATTTTGTCATTTTTAGCATTGCTTGTATATGTTATCTGCTGGTTCGCGTACTTTGCCTTCTATGCGACACAGCTAATAATAATTCAATTAACTTGTTTAGCTCTCCTATAATAATTATTTGAGCCGGTACCTGTAATACGGAATATTAAAATTCTTAATTTTTGTTGGATAGGTTTATTTAATTTTTATTAAAAATATCAAAACAGTACATTCAAGCATATTCATTTACTAAAGAATTGTTTAACTCTGCGGTGTATTTTGATTCGCATTGACCCTCCGTATACGTGTACCTATCTGAAGGGTGCTCTAACAAAGGACAGCGCTTTCCGTTGCAATTTGGTGGATTAGCTTCTATTAGTAGAAATTCCTTTTTCTAAAATAAAATACAAAGATAATCGAATATCACCCGAAACAAAAAATCTCTGCTAGAGAAATAAAAATCCAGATCTAAATGGAGTACAACAATTACGTACAAATGAAATTCTAAATTCATATATTTAAGTACACACATAGTGTCACAGACCTTGAGAGGTCCAAAATATACAAAAAGGTTCTAATGAACATGGGTCCGCAAATGGACGGTTTCAAAATTAGGGAGGATTATTCCTTTTTGTAGCATTTGTGAATTTTTCGCTTATATCTCTTCTTTCGTTCGCAAAAACTTATCGTAGTTGATATAGGTTTTGTCAAAGCTACAGTTTCTAGTTCAGCTCGTGCTTTTGTAAGACTTGCACCCAAGATTGCGTGATACCGGTTAATTTGGGAAACAGGCTCATGACTCCGGTAGACCAAAATCGATGTCCACCCCTGAGGCAGAAGATGCACGTTTGTGAAGAATATATTTGGAGTGCTTTTTGCCTTTTCTCGAAAACCTTTTTATTCACGTTACGTGTGATTTATTGTGCGTCGACAACGGTGTATTTCTCTGATTACCTCATCACATCTCCAGTCTCCTTCTCTTAAAGTTTGAATTTATTTGAATTATCGAATTTATTTCGTTCGTTGTTAGGCAACCCTTTTTGCATCTGGTTATACTCCCGAAATTTCCTAGTTTATTTTGCAATTTCACAACCTTTTCAGTTATCTCCGTCTGTAGTTGCATTCAACATTCTGCGGAACAAAATGTGATTCCAACATGATGGTGCTCCAGCGCATGTTTCGATTGCCATTGAAGAACGTTTACACGGAACTTTTGGGCAAAGATGTGTGGGAAAGGCCGGACCTGCATCATATCCTGCAAGATCGCCTGATTTCTTTGTTTGGGGCTATTTGAAAACTTAGTGTAAGTAACCTTAAAGAGTTGCCACAACGAGTAGATCAAGAATGGCATCAAATCAAAGTCAACGCAGGAATCTTCGAAAGAGTTTGAAGGTCCTTGCGGCAGAGGTGTCGTAGCTGCTATGAAATGGTGGGAGGGCACTTTAAACATCTCATTTGAGTATTTGAGTCTTCGGCTATGTTGTTTATTCATATATTGGTTTCCGTCGGTGAAATATGAATCCTTAGCTTTTCCATTTGGGCACTCATGTCCATTAAAACATTTCTGCATATTCTGGACCCCCCCCCCCCCGTAAGGTCTATGAATACGAGTTATTACCTGAGAAATATCGTACTTGAGCACGTAATGCCATTTGTTGCTTTTTTGGATCCTAATTTTGTATTCATGCAAGACAATGCGCGTTCTCACGTGGCTGGACAGGTTATTGACTATGTGCATGCTGTTGATGTTCCGATAATGGAATTGCCACCTAACAGTCCCGACCTCAACACCATTGAGCATTTATGGGACGAACTTGAAAAAAGTGCAGTAATTGAAGAGTGCGAAAATATACCTCAGGATACCATTGAAAATTTAATCACAGGCATGCCAATACGCATGAATGCGGTAACTAGGAGTAGAGGAGAACCTGCATAGTACTAACGTCAGATTGGATCCATTAATTCTATTGCTTTCGAGTTTTTAAATGTTTTTCATTTTAATTTTCGTTTTCGTATCTCACTCATTTTCAACAAAAGAAATGTTGAATGATTTAAAATAAGGTCATGTTTCACTGATTTCTTTCTCAAATATTTGTATAAACCGAATTTGAAAGTTTCCGTTATAATTTACTTTAATTTTGTTTTCATTAATGTAATTAATTAAGTTTAATGAAGTGGTGCGTTAATTTTGTCCAGGAGTTTATATTGCAATAGACTTCAATAACTTTTAATAACATGTGAAAAGTGAAAAGAAACCTACTAAAGCGCTTTCATGCACCATATATTCCACACACATCGCGCTAAAAAAACAATTTAAGCTTTGAATTCTTAATAACCCATTAGCATATGGTGCTAAGGTCTTTCCACAGATAACCATCTGTTGGAGGTGGTGGCGTTGGTGGTCAAGGTGAACATTCTACACCCTTTCGGCGTGCCACGTCGATTGCGTCATCATTTTTTTTCCGTTTTACTTTCTCCGCAAATACGTACCGACTCTAGCGCGGCGGTTTTTAATTAAATCTGAAAGGCTGAACCCTCCGGCAGTCGCCAACATCGTCTAATCGTCAAACGTTTGCCTCGGGCGCTTCAGCTTGGGTTCGAGGAAGTTCCAGTCGTCGTAATTTCACCGCTATTGAGTTCGTAATAGATTGGAAGGAATTTGTTTGTTTTAATTCGCATCTTTCTTGTTTATTTGCTTGCTTTAGGAGATGGCGCTGTGGATGCTAGTGAACGATGAATTGGTTTCGTGCCATGGGCAATTCCTTTAAAAGCGCAACAAAAATGCGTAAAATGCTTTGTGTAAATGGACGAGATACCTTTTGTTCCAAAATAATGCATATAACTCTATTAACTGCTTTGGAGGTATATGCAGGTGATAGAGCAATCTATTGTTGATTCATTTTCATGTATTTAGTGGACTATTACTCGATCGTAGTGTAATGTTCTTCCTTTAATTCGTCATGAATTTGTCTAACGGTTAATGATGGTGCCCTAATTTCGTTAATCGTGGGGAAATTTAGTTTAAAATCTATTGGATTTGATAATTTGGTAAACGCGCACATTTAGTATTATATCAATTACATTAGTTTACAAATTTAAAGTCTTCTCTTCCACCAGAAAAAACTTTTATATTTTTTGAAACTTGTATGTTTAGAACTGACTTAAAATGAGAAGTACATCTGCCGTCATATGCGCAAAGAGACTATTTTCGTTGGGCGAGTTTATTATTAGGCGGCATTTGAAAAATAGGGGTGGAATGATATCAGCTGAAACTTCAGTAGCGTGCCAAGCCTTGATTAGGTTACAGCTTGATATCTTGGATAGATTTCAGTTGTTTTGTTATTCTAGGCTGTTATCGTTCAATTTTTTATCAAGAAAACTCTTTTTCAAGGAATTTGGAAGGAGTATATATACTACAGTGGTAAAGGTCAAGTACAAATAAATAAAGTAAGTAGATATATATGTTATATTAATTGTACAAATTGTAGCGATGGCGTCGACATCGAAAGCAGTTGACGTCAAAGGAAAAGTTTTCCACAGCCAAGGCAGAGAAATTATCGCCAATATTTTGAAATTCATGAAACAAGAAGCAGAAGATGATAAACCAAGTATTCCCTTGAAACAACAACAATGCCAGATTACTTGCTACGACAGGTATATCTGAAAAATCATACAGGAGTATTTCTTTTTCTACTCCTCATAAAAAGAGATCACGTAAAAGTCCAAAGAGTACAGTTCGTGGAGGAAATACTGCAACAATACGGTCAATTATTCATAACCTTTACATTCACAAAAAGAAACGTCCCACTTTCACAAGGTATTTCAAAATATTTTTCTTTTATCATATATATATATCAATCATTCAAATAAAGTTGGCATCAAGTTGTCCCTTGGACAAAAAGTTGCATGTCGCAGCTGGAACGATACTATATTCAGATTTAGACTGTATTCTATAGATGACAATTCGTTAAAATATTAACCTACGAATATCTTGAACGTATAGCGCGTATGTAGTTATGTATATAGTTCCATTGTTTCATTGCTAAATTAAATTAAGCATTTAGTATTAAATAAATAACATTTATTTCAGGTATTTACAATAAATTAGTCGAGAATGGCATATTGTTTTCTGGGGGGTACTAACAACATTAGCGACTAATTAAAGTAAATGGGATTTAAGTAAAAACATTATTTCTATTAACTAAGTGTGGTAGTTAAAATGCATAATTATTTTTAAATGGCGGAAAACCTCTGATAAATGAAAAGTTTTAATGGAAACATATGACATACGAGCTAAGCAAATAAAATATTTAAGACAACTTCAGCTTTATATTCAGGATAATAGGCCTATCATCTTCGCTGATGAATCCTATATAGTACGTAGTTCATACACACAACCCAAAGAATGGTCAGATGATAGCTTGCTAGGGTTGAAGGCACCAATTTCGAAGGGAAGCCGCTTAATTATGCTCCATGCTGGTGGTAAAATGGGTTTTATAGCTAACGCACTATTACTATTTCGTTCAGGTATTGCTTCATTACTTCTGTAATATTTAGAACATACGATCACAAACTTAATAAACTTATTACAATTATTATTAAACATAGTGTATGTACTTTTTACAAAACTCATTTGATTTTGTAACACATGGGCTGAAAAGTCCCGGTCCTGACAAAGAAAACACGTTTTTTTTTGTTCAAAATTAGCTTTATTCATCAACGTAATTTCCATCAAGAACAACGCAATCATTTCAGCGCCGCTCTAACATTTCAATACCACTTTTGTAAAACGATTTATCTTTTGCCTCAAATATGCCTCAGTTTCAGCGATAACCTCTTCATTCGAGCGAAATTTCTTACCGGCGAGCATTTTTTTTAGGTCTGCGAACAGCCAGTAGTCGCTGGGAGCCAAATCTGGCGAATACGGTGGATGTGGGAGCAATTCGACGTTCAATTCATGTAGTTTTGCCATTGTTTTGATTGACTTGTGACACGGTGCGTTGTCTTGATGAAACAAAATTTTTTTTCTTCGCCATATGCGGACGTTGCTTTGCAATTTCGGCCTTCAGACGCTCCAGTAACGCTATATAATATTCACTGTTGATGGTATTTCCCTTCTCAAGATAGTCGATGAATATTACACCACGCACATCCCAAAATACCGAGGCCATAACCTTTCCAGCCGATTGTTGTGCTTTCGGGCGCTTTGGACGAGGTTCACCAGTTGCTGTCCACTCAGATGACGATCGTTTTAATTCCGGAGTGAAGTGATGGATCCATGTTTCATCCGTTGTCACATATCGACGCAAAAATTCCGGTTTGTTACGTTTAAACATGGCCAAACACTGCTCAGAGCATCAACACGTTCTTGTTTTTGGTCAACAGTGAGCAAACGCGTCACCCATTTTGAACAGAGCTTTCTCATAGTCAAATGCTCATGCAATATAAAGCCAACACGTTCTTTTGATATCTTTACGATGTCAGCTAACTCACGCAACTTCACTTTTCGATCATTCAAAACGATTTTGTGGATTTTTTTGATGTTTTCTGGTGTTACCGCCTCATTTGGACGTCCACTGCGTTCTGCATCATCGGTGTCTCTACGACCACGTTTGAAGTCAGCAAACCAACGTTTTATTGTTGTTTCTGATGGAGCGGAGCCCCATAACACTTTTCAAGCCATTGCTTCGCTTGAACGGTATTTTTTCCCATCAAGAAGCAGGTAAAATTAAAACACGAAATTGTTTTTGATCCATTGTTTTGGAAATAACAAAAGTAGCGTCACTCTTAGCACAATAACTCACAAACTAATGAATAGAATATCATGAAATTTTAACAGCTGTCTTTTTAAGGTTAGTACTAACTGCAAAACAGGTGAATGCAATAAAACTAGCGCCATCTATGTATTAGGCCCGGGACTTTTCAGCCCATGTGTTATCTCTATAGGTTCTAAGTCTGGTGACTACCATGATGAAATGAATTCCAAAAACTTCTTTACTTGGGTAAACAAACAATTATTACCTAATCTCCCGCCACGAAGCGTATTTGTTCTTGATAATGCATCATATCGCGACGTCAAAATAGAACGGGATCCAACTTCGATTGCAAAAAAAGCTGAAATGATGCAGTGGCTTATGCCACGATTTAATAAAAAGACATAAGACAGCTAATCCGCAATATAAGCTTGATACTCTCCGAGCATCGCATGGTCTTAGCGTATTAAGATTGCCTCCGTATCATCCAGATCTCAACCCCATTGAACACATTTGGGCTAACGTTAAGCAATGGGTTGCAGCAAGAAATGTGACATTTAAGCTGGCAGACGTGGAAGCTCTAACGAAAGAGAAATTTTCCTTAATAGGTACCGAAAAATGGAAATCTGTTTGTAGACATGTTGACAAAGTAGTCAATGCATATTTAGAGAAAGAAGACTTACTTGACAATGTAACAGAGGAAATCACGTTTACAGTAAACACAGGGGAATCAGAAACCAGCGAACAAGATTCTGATGGTGACAATGACGAAGATGATGACAAGGATGGCGACCTAGGTGTGCAACCTTTGCCAGATGATGCTTAAGCTTTTAGCGAAATGCATATACATGCATGAACAGATATTTAAGCACATAATTTCATTCTTATTTGTGCATATTATTGTTATTTATATTTTGATATGTATTTAAACTACTATTACTTCCTGTTTTCTAGTTCCATTTATGTTTTTGTGCCTGCCATGTGTATATCTATTATTCCAATAAATGTCCATGTTTTGTAATATCGTGAAGAAATAAATATATACCTTTATAACTATTTTTGAATAATCCTAAACAACATAATAATAAAACATTACACACAAGTTGAATGATTTTGTTGAAAATATTTTACGAGAAAAAGAAAATTTTATAAATGGAATTTTATTTAAATTATTTAACGAAGCAAAAATAAGTTCTGGGGTGGGTATAATGATAATTTATTTCATTTCCTTAGATTACAATACGCAGATATTTTTAATCTAGATATTAATGAAGGAAGAAAATTATATATCTACTCTTTCGAGACTAAAATATTATTTTGAGATGAAATTGTATCAAAGTTTGGGTAAAAAGTTGTTAAATAAGGTACGGCAATATTTTCATTTATTAATTCCTATTATTTATCAATCATCAAACTATTTTTACCCTATTAAGCATCTCTACTTGTTTAAATTACCGACACCGCTGGTGCAGCTAACGATGACGACATATATACTTCTCATTCCGGGTGAGCTGTACCAATGATGAATATACCGATAGAAATCTTTATCTCGTCTGGTTGTTTGTAGAATGACAAAAAAGTTTTCATCAACTTATAAATGACTGCATTAATTTCTTTCCAAAGTTACTAAAATTTAGTACAATGTGACAACACTGCCTCCCAAGGTCACAAGCTAATCCCTAAAACCAAAATTTTTACTCGGTTAGAGATGAATTTATTCCTAGAAAAATTAGTATTGCCCTTCACACTAATTTGTGAAGGGCAATCCCGTAGTTCCAACAAAAAATATAATTTTAGTTCCCCTTCACATTAAACTAGGCTTGCTGACCAACTTTGTAAAAGCACTTGACCAAGCACTTACAAAATGTTTTTCCAAAATTATCGGAAGCTAAACTTAAACAAGGTATATTTTGTTACCCCCCAAATTAGGAAAATTTTTAAGAATGAAAAATCTGTAAACTATTTGTCTGAGGATGGAAAGGCAGCATGGGCATCTTTTAGAATAGTGGTAAAAAAATTCTTGGGAAATAAAAAAAGGGAAAACAATTAACAAATTGTTTAGGTTAATTATCGTAAAATGGGTGTTAATATGTCTTTAAAAATCCACTTTCTGGATTCATATCTTGGTTTTCGTCCTGGGAATCTAGGTAGCATGAGTGATGAACAAGATGAACGTTTCCATCAGGACTTAAAGCAGAGTGAGCGGCGATACCACGGCTTTTGGGATGCGCATATAATAGGGGATCATTGTTGGCTGATGATAAGAGAAACTAACGCAAATTTGTACAAAAAAAGCTAAAGCGGTACACTTTTAATTTTTTCTGTGTGGATGACCTGTTTATTTGTTATAAAATAGGAATAAACACACATATATCTTTAAAATGTGCCGTGATCGAAGTTTTTTACAATAGCTATGAATTTAGCGGCGCCCAAAATAACCCCTTTCACCATTGAGGGAAAAACTCGTTATGTGTGCGGATTAAACGTTCCATTGCCGTTAACGTTTAAGCCATCCATCACCTAAAACTTATTTTTATTTTACTTGGTTATTTTAAGTCTTACCAGTATTATATTGTTGATTTTGTTAACTCTAAAGTATGCATGTTCCCAGACTTGACGACTTATTAAAAAATGATTTAATTTGAGAAACATTCTTTCCAGCCAAATATTCTCTATGTGTTTAGGGAAAAAGGTTACATTAAATATGCGAAATAATGACCTGAAGAGCATAGAATGTGGACGAGGTATGTTATGGTTTCCCCGGAATTATCGTTAGCTGGACATATAATTACCTACTAAGATCCCGGGGACAGAGAGAGACAAGCCACAAGAGGGGTCTTGGCTGTATAAACCGCTGCAAAATCGAAAAGGGCGCAAGTCTAAAAGATATTGCCGGTGCCCTCGTGGCTGAACGGTTTTCGTCGTAGCGCTAATGACAACGATTTTAAATCTAGTATTTATAACATTACATTAAACGATGCCTTCAATAAATTCAAGGAAGGAATGGCTCTGCGTATCGAAAATTAAGGAGCTCACTTTGAACATGTCTTATAGCTTTTTCGTTGCATTTTTTTTCATTTTCTCAACAAAAACGTTTGTATGCGGGCAGCAATTATTTTGTTTATAATCAGGAGAGCGACTATTAGTAGCAAATTTGTTAACAATAGCTAATTTTATTTAAGTAACGATCTCATATTCTAAACAGCATATTGAATTGATTCTTTCATCCCCTTCTACCTCACGAACCAAACAAAAACCTACCCTGCAAAGGGCGAATAAAAAGCAGCACCTTTTCTCTCGTAAAATATCGACGTGAGCGTTTCGTTGCATGGCGTTAGCAAATCTCCCATGAACAAGATGGATATAATCAGTAATGGATGAATAGATTCCCTAGACCGGGGAAAGAACATCGCTTACGAAAGGAAGGAAGGAAAAAATGCATCGACCTTCGAGATGGATTGGAAATAAATTTTCCCAATCCATCTCGAAAACTAGAGGAAAAACTACTCAAAGCATTTTTTTTTCGAAAGAGTATTGGTTGGTTAAAATATTTACGGTAAATGGTCAGCGAAAATTGCCTATTCCATTTGTGCTTCGAAAAGAATTTTCCGCAAAAGTAATCTTGAGTATACGATACTATTTAAGTGGGGGATTCTGCGGGAGAAAAGAGGCTATTCGAAAAGAATGTTGCATTCTGAAATATGCATAATCTAAAAATATTAGTAACAAGGCAATTATCTACACAAATGTGTAAACTGCTGTGGCGAGGGTTTTAGTGAAATGCTTCATTGCCTGTACTAGGGTAGCGTCTTAAGTTTTTATGAACGACCAGTAGATGACACTACTGAGATTTGACATTACTATTTTCGACAAATTTGACATTTATTATTGTTGAAGCCGAGTAGGTTGTATAAATTAAAGAAAAGCAGTTTTGTGAAAGTTTATGAAAGGCCTGACACAACAACATGTGCCTTGGATAGCTTCGTTCAACTTTTGGTAATGAAGCACCTAGACTGTAGACTGTAACATTTTGTCGTGGCCGTCCGTGATGAATAAACCGGGCACAATCGGTCTTCGCAACAGAATCGGATCGGTCGCATGGACCGCGGATTATAAATAGTGTATGTGTGACGACAAGAGTGACTTTTTGAAGTCAGTATCCGACTGTAAAAAAAAAGCTGACGCAATAAAAATGTTTGATAAATAAAGCTATTATATATTGTCACGTTTTATTGCCATTATTAGTTTTCTCTGTTTGAAAACGGCATTTTTCGTATATGTAATGTAATAACCATAAAAAGTAAACAAGGTAGTTATAATAATAATATAATAAATAAACGTAACTTCTTAACAGTGTGGATAGGAATGTTGAAAAACTTGCACCATCAGCTATGTTTCCGCATTTGCCTCGCTGAAGGTTGTTCGCTGTGATGAAAAAACGTTCTTATATTTCAAGAAAGACCATTCAACATCTACGGTAGTATGTAACACAGGCATAATTAAAATAATCCTTACAGTTAGTTAATGAATCTGCAGATGCACCACCACCCATTTGTTTTAATCTCGTATAATCGGAATTTTTTTTTAAACACGGTCGAACTTTGCTATAACGCGACCGTTTTTTGCGTCGTTTATACCATGTAGCAACGTATTAACTTCGTCCACGATTTGCAGAGATTTTACTAACGACAACCCAGTACTTTGCAGTTTTTCTATTCCGTCTAGTAATTGTTTATAATTGTTGCTAATACTTTTTAAATCTGTTTCGACATAAATATCTAGAAATCCTTTCTGTCTCTCCTTAATAGATGTAGCTTCGTTTGGATCGAACTGTAAAATTATAGATTCTTCTTGGAAATGTGACTAATAAAAAGCCATTTGCAACCATGTTCCCCAATGCGTAAAAGTCGGCTGTGGTGGTTCGCGAATACGGAGGCAAAGCCTGCGAAATGCTTGAATCCGTTTGTGAGATTCGCGAAACACTTTTTTTTTGTATTTGCTATGAATGCATTCACTTCGGATAAAGCATGAGCTTTACCCGTAACATGTAAAAGTCCCTCACGCTTTTCTTTAAGAGAACGGCCTACACTACACATTGTCGCTGCTCCATCGCTCATAAACATCAACAGTTGACTAGTTAACATTTGAAATTGTTGTAACGTATCGAGCACTACGCCCGTAATTGCTTCGCCATTACACTTTTTTAGTCTTTTGCTAGCTAATAATATTGCAAATTTCTGTTTAACAAGATTTAGTACTCTTACTGTAATATTCAAAATAGATTTTTTTCACAATCCGTCGTTTCATCAGGACATAGCCACAGCTGTTTATCTTTTAATTCTGCTTTGATCCTATTTTCAATATCTTTACGTATACTCGGCAGCTCTTTCCGTAACGCTGTCCGTGATAGTAAGTTCCGCTCGGGATTGTGTGTACGCGAAAACTGTCAAAACGGTTCTTTATCGTGTAAACGAAGCGGTAGACCGTAAACAATAAATATCAAAAGTAAACCCAACTTAAATTGGGTTTGAGGTGGCACGCCATTTTTCTCATTTATGTGCTGTAGACTACATGTCTTTTACAGTCGCCTTTGTTCCAGCACATTAAAGATATTTTGCAAACTCTACACAATTCTTTAGTTCTATTATAGTTCAAATCCGGAAATTCATTGATAAGTTTAGTGATTCTATTAACCAACGGACGCTTATTTGACTTGCGTACGTTAGACATACTTACATACCTATATTTATCTCTATAATTACGACTAACGCTGCGAAGGTTTGATGAAAAACTGTTGCAATAAATCAATAATTTCATTCGCTGAGGTAGCTCTTGCTGATTCATCTGCATACATACGTCGCGTCGTGGACGCGCCAACCTCACTTCTAGCCTGGCGCGAGGATCTCTGTACCTGGTCTAGCGATGAATCGGTTGTTGTTCCAAAAGAAATCGATGCTGCGCGCGACATGATTGAAGAGGATCGGCATGTTACTTACCATGAGATAGAGATATTCTTATGCATATCAAACACAGTACATTCAATTTTATGCATCAACATTTAGGTGTGAAAAATATCTGTTCCCGATGAATTCCGCATAGTTTGACCCAAGCACAAAAAAGGCTCGTGTAAATTGGTGAAAGGAAGTCCTCAAAAAATTCGACAGAGGAACTTCAAAATCCGTATTCAACATCGTAACAGGTGACAAAACTTGGATGTATTCGTACTAGCCGGAAACAAAGCAACAATCAACTGTTAGGGTGTTCCCAGATGAACCGAATTCAATAAAAGTTATTCGTTTACGAAACACTTCCAAGAAAATTATTACTTGTTTCTTTCGTTGTCCTGGACATGTCACAAGCATTGCTTTGAAGGATCAGGGAAAAATTAATGCTGGATGATATACAACAATCTGTTTGCCAGAAGTCATCGATGAAATCAAGAAAAACAATCGACAACGTCGCATCATCCTTCATCATGATAATGCTACACAGCACTTCAAACGATTAATTATTTGAAGAAAAAAAAACATCGAATTAATCTCTCCTTGCCTGTATTCACCTGATTAATCGCCTTTTTATTCCCGAATTTCAAACAGGAACCGCGTAGATAGCAATTTTTACCACCTCAAGAGGCTGTTGAAGCCTTCAAAAATCATGGTTTGGAAATACCACATTCATAGTGGAAAAAATGTTTCGAGAATTAGTTCGAACGCATGGGAAAGTATATAAATCTTAATGGCAAATATTTTTTTCCGTTCATTGTTTTTGTAAAAATTTAAAAAGTGTCCCTCGTATGTGGACTTTGCCCAACTCATGATTCACCCTACATATATCTGATGTTCTTAAACTTGGAAATAACATTCATCCTTTCTAATTTAAAACCTTAACAAAGCTATTACTATTGATCAGATGATCAGCATCTCACCAAGCTCTAATTTCGATACATTCGTAGATAACACCGTACAATACGTCCTTGCGGCATTTTCAACGGCATTGTACGATATATACAATACCCATACAAGAAAGCATTGTCAACGCTGTTCTTACATCTATCGTTGTTCCTTTTTTTAGTATCTATCCTGACACCACTTTCTGAAACGTCAAATAAAAGTCGGTTTTTATGGACGTGTCATCCGAACTGTGGTTCTATTCCAAAGGAGATAACTCAGAGAAGCGTATGTAGAGTATAGCCATGCAGCCTGGCCGTATATAATTGTACATTGGTAGGCAAATGTCTCCGAACACAAGATTTGTTTAAATATTTATAGCGAATTATGAATCAAGGGATTCTTGCCCCAAACAGAAACATTGTGTCCACTTTTTTACAGTGGAATGTGAAGGTGATAAATCACCATAAACGCTTCTAAAGGTTGTTTAATGTGATTAAGCGTATGCCCTTCGTTTGTTAAAAATTTAATGACCGCGCGGTACTCAATTTTCGTTACCTGAGACATTTTCATGCACTAGTCACGGTGCCTGGTTGGCTACTAAAAACTACTACTCTTCGACCCGTAATATATGTAGTGTAGGCTTCGTACATGTGCAACTATGACGCAACAGAGTTTGGACACGCTCGAATCTGTATAAACCTGTCAGGCCGAGAATTACGGCGCCTACCTCGTATGTAGACTTCAGATCGATTTGAAATACTCCTACATTTTTCAAACAAATATTCCCGTTCCTAAAAGACACCTGCCAATAAATTCATTCTTTGAATTGCTAATGTGTACGTACCTTGAAAATCAGCTTCTTCTTAATAATACAATAAACGAAGTAACGAAGTAACGAAAATACGTTAAAGCTCCCTCTGGTACCTTAGCGGGCATCGGATATTCGGAAAATTTCACTCACCGTAGCACAATTTTGGCAACCTTCTTCCCGAATATCCGCGTCAGCCCGCAGATGGCGGTCGCATCGAAGCGATAATGGAAAGTACCCGCTAGGCGATCCCGGCTCAAACGACTCAGAAAGAAGAAAGCAAAAAATTCCATGAACCGGAAAAGATAGGTCTGCTATGTGTGCATGTGTATAACATATATATTAGGATATGCGTTCTTTATGCCAGATCGCAGGAGGAGGAGTCTTTCGCTCCGATACGTTTTAGTATTATTACTCGTCTGTTATTTTTCTTTTCTTTTTTGCTGTTTCTCATGATTTTGATGGATATTTCCGAAAATATCTCCATGAATACGATAATACTTGTCCTCTTCATGTTCTCCACTCGAACAGCTCATTAATAATTCTCAGTGTCAATTTGATATTGTTAGTGGTAAGCAAGGAGTGACGTTAAGCTTCTCATGGGGTAGTTTGTGCAATCTCGTTTGCAATAAACGGTAAAGCATTTTCCAAAGCTCCATAACTTCCTCTGATTTGTAATTTCGAATGAATTTTGAAATCCTCTACTTCAATGTTCTTTTTTTGTAGCATAGTATCTTGATACGTTCAGATACATAAGACTAGATTGAAATTACAATTACAACCAGTTACGATTAGAACCAATAAAGATCAATCCTGTTTTACCATCACGCTGGGGGTCTCATGAATAGTTTTTGGTCTTATGTCGGTTTCACTCGTGAATATAAGCAACTGGTTCTATTACTTTAACTTCTTAGGGTAATTCGTACTCTTTTTTTTTAATTTCCTTAGAAATGCTAGAAAACCGCTGTACTATATACAAGACGTTTTCGATTTATTCTGAAAAAATTAATGACCCCGCCAATATCTTACTTACATAATATACCTAAGATTACTTATTCCATCCCTCATATCTCATGTATATGCTTCCAGATTTATAGGTATTAGAGTTGATGTTAAATTCCATCTACGAAATTGACGTCGTATTGAAGTAGAACATCGTTCTGACGCAGACGGATATGAATCGTATTACTACAAAAATGTCTGTACCCCAGTAAATCATTCTCCTCCCACGTCCCTTTCCCAAAACCCCTTTTCTATGTCGCCTTCCGTATTTGTGCAGTAGGCAAACTGTATGCGCGAAAATATACGGAATGAAATATGTATTACACCAGCGCCCTTTTCAGACGACTCTTAAATAAAAATATTACAAAACGACTGGGATGTCGCGTCGCTTTAAATCAAGCTACGTTTATTTATTTTTTCGTTGGGAAGGGCGCGAAATATTTTGGAGTCATAAAAAAGCGTCAATATGGAGGGAAAAAAACAAAAATGGAATATAGAATATTGGATGGGATACCGGGAAATGAGGTTTGAAATGAAAAATGTCATCAATGAAAGAAGTAGATATGTTATAATAAGTTTGAGATCATTTCTAAATTCTCCAAGGAACCAATTCTATTTTTTGTGAACATATGTACTAGGTCGAGTATCCTATTCCAAATCCAAAAGATTTTTTTAAATCAGAACACAGGGGTAGTAAAGAAAATCGTTCATTATATATATATATATATATATATATATATATATATATATATATATATATATATATATATATATATATTTCAATCCCTATAACATTTCTGCGTCATTTTGGCATACCGATCTATCTGCGTCCATCAGAAATAATGAAGTATATTAAAGTTTTTTCGGTTTAGTAGTATTACTAAACATCAAATACAACTATTCTAATGATTTTCTTATATATACTTTACAAATGTAACATTTTGTTTTGGTAATCATTCTGTTAATATTCCTTATTCCAGATTTCATTATTTGTGCGTCCATATATTTACCACTACATATTTCCATAATTTCTGCGTCTTTATTGAATATACTTATCCATTGCTTGCATATTTTTGCGTCCGTCATGTTGCCAAATGTATGCACGCATGTTATTTCATAATTTGGAATATCAAATATAAAGAGTACCCTACTGAACAACAGTAATAGTTTTAAACGAACTTACCTTTAATTTCATGATACACTTGAAAGAAAATATAGTTTATTGGGACAAAAGAGTGCAATGTTTAAGGAAATTCGGGAAGAAGTTTCAGTACTACAATTTAAATACCTTTTAAAAAAGTTTGAATAGATAAAAGGTTCTTTAAACACATGACCAATTCACAATAGTTTGTGCTAAAATTTTAAATATTTTTATGTTTATTACTTTATTGCGCTGGTTTGTTAATCATTTATCATCAAATATATATATTATCACTTAAAAATTATAGCAATGTTATAGTGGCGTAAATGTTGGGTATTATTGAAACGACTGCACTGCCTTTCCCAAAATAGATGCATATTAAGAATAAAAGTGTAAAAAGCAGTATATATGATTCACAATTTTTGAAATACATACTACACAACTAAGATATTCTATATAAATGAGTAGGATTAAAATCAATAAACAATTAAAAATCAATACATTCAAATTTAATGTATTTGAAAGTTAAACAATTATGTACAAATTTAATTTTTACGATAAATGTTTTGGACAAAGACTTTTATTTGTTGCCACGTTTTATTACTAAATATTTCCGGATGGTTCACTTTCAAATCATAACATTCCGCCTTTTTTGGTGGCACCTGATTTTTAATATGTTCCTTAAAATACAACGTTGTTATTTTTTTTTGATCGGTGGTCCAAGGCACTAATTTTCTTTATTTCGTGGCTGACTGTGAACCGAAGTTGTAGAAGGTCTTTGTTGTTCTAGTGTTTCCTCATTTATTTCTTCGTCTGATGAATTTTCACACACATCTTCTTCCAAATCAAGTTCTATTTCATCTAAATTCTTGCCTTTATATTCTCCTGCTTTTCCACTCTCCATTAAAACTAAAGTTTTGCAATTTTCGCCGTTTGAAAAACATCGTCAGGTAAGCGATACACTTGCTTGTGGATATCTTTGGTGTGGCCCATAAAGGTGGCTAGTTGTTCAATGTCATTTGGCGATAATTCAAGTATTTGACTCATTGTGGCCAGGTGTTTTCTCAGTCTGGTAGATGTGATTGCTGTAGGATTTTTTGTTCCACTCAGCTTAGCATGTTTTTGCATTACTTTATATCCTGTGATAGGAGTATCGTGAAGCAATTTAGGGAAAAGGTAAATATTACATTTTTTGACAAAGTTGTCCCTTAATTTTATAAGCAACTGTAAATGCTGCTGGACGTCAGGACTAAATAGAACAGGAACTCCGCGATCACGTTTCCCTCTCGTTACAACTCTTTTAAATCGCTTTAATAGAATTTTTTCTGTTTGAGATATAGCGTCACTGAACTCTTCGTACGATTGATGTATTGGAGCATTTTGATACAAATGAAGTGGCAGGCGTTCCAGTTCCCCTCCGCGTTTGCGGTTTAATAACATTGACCGGCAATAGGTGACTTCTAAAAGTAATTTATAAGCTTTCTCATTTTTCGGATTGGTCTTAAGTTTTTCTAATGCTAGTTTTGCTTTTTCCAAGAGATAGCATCTAAATATCTTTATGTCACTTGCCAACGGTACAATTGTTATTTTGTTCCATTTTCTTGTATTAAGGCATGATGCTGCTACAGAAGAGACCTCAAATTTCCAGGAATCCGCGAGAAGCTGTTGAAATGTTTTAAAATTAGCCTCCAACTCTGCTGTATTAACAGTTGAATTGTATGACCTCCTTTTTAAAGTCATTCTAATGGCCAAACTACAACACTCTTTTAACGATGTTGCTATGTTCATGGCAAACGTTGAAGATGCATACTCTTCTTTACTAGGGTCATACCCCGCCACTATTTTTGTAGCTTGAACAAACATGTCGAAATAAATGGGTTGTAGAGCGTCATAGAAATTTCTTATCGAGGGCTCCAACTTTTTGATTTCAATTAAGATCTTAGCAAGTTCCCTCATTTTCCTAGAACAAACATTAATATGATGCTTTTCTCTATGGCTTGTAAGATACTGTGCCCCGTAATTGCAAATTAGAACATCCTTTTTGGCAACGAGAGACACTTTGTCTGCTGACATTCGTGGAAACACCGTTTCCTTAAGTCTTTGATCAATGGAAAGATGTTGTGTAAGAATATTTTGTGCGTCTGTTTTATGAGAAAATTTGGTTTTTTCTCCTGGATTCTGTGGACATTTCTTAATATGGCGCCATAATTGCTCTGGTCTAAAGTACCCCACACAGTGTTTACATGGTATACATTCTGAATTATTTCTATCGGGCACATGACTCTTTTTAACAGGTTTCACGCAGACGTCTAAATTTGCTAAATGGTTACCTCGTTTCCTTATTGCAGCAATTAATCGTTTTCGAATAAGATCATTAGGCTTTAAACTCAAAATTTTTTGTATCTCAGATTCCTGCGAATGGTTTCTAAATAGATGCCGTGCAAAGTTTAAAACTGATGTCTCGCAATAATAACAAAAATCCGGTAAACGTTTGACTTTGGTCCATTTCTTCTTTTCCTTATCTTGTTGCTCGTGAGCAGAATTGGTTTCTGTACTTTCTGTACTACAACGCTTTGTCGAGGTATCTGGCGAACAGGTGATCTCCGCAGAAAAATTTGCTAAATTTCTGGTTGCTTTGCCTGTCTGAGAATCTAAAGATGTGTTAGCATTTAAACTTATTTCCAGTGAAGCATGTTTGAGAGATGCATTCGAAACAGTTTGAAGGTTATTCAAGTTTTCTATATAAACACGTGAATTTACTTCAGATCCATCAAGTATAGACCCGCGTGTAAGAATCTTGGAGTAATTTGCATTATTATCCCAATCTGAGTTAAAACTGTCACTGTCTGGAACATACTCTGAATGCTCTGAGCTAAAATATTCTTCTGAGTCTGAAAACCATCCATAGTAGTCACGCTGAGTTGAGCAGTTGCTGATAACGCTCGGTGGAACTATACTGTCATCATCTTTATCACTTTCATTAGTTAATTGATAACCTTTATCGTTTGTTTTACTGCTCCCGTTACCTTTTGGACATACTATCTCTACATTATTCGACACTAGGTTCTTATCGTTTGTTGTGTTAAACTTTATACTTTCTGTGTTTTCTAAAAATATAGTCACAATTAGATAAATTACTTAGCAATTTTTATTTAAATACAAGAAAGCTACTAAACCTACTGGAAGACACCATACATTATATATAACGCGTTAGAAAGAAATATGTAATTTCGGTGGTTTAATCGGTCACTACCTAGATACAGTGAAACTTGTCAAGCGACCACCTTTGTTAGACGACCACATAAATAATTGACCAGGCACATGTACTAACCTTCCAGTACAGTGAAGCACAGCGAGACGACTCCTTGTCAAAGTGACCGATACCAAAGCTGGTTGCTTTATACAAAGTTTAACTGTAGTTAACTTTCTTGCTCTAATTGCAAATTCTAAGCGTGAAGCTATAGTGTTTGCTAAATTTCAACAGTTAATTAATTTTTGAATAAAGTTTGAATAACTTGCTATTATAGTTTGTCTTTGATCAGACAACACTCGAAATAGACCCATCCGTAACATTGAACAAAATTTAAAACGTGAAAAAAAATCCTACAGTGATGTTTCAAAGTTATGTGTACATAGGTTTGCCCAAAAAAAGATTAACTACGATAGAATATTTACCTTGGACTCCTTTATATGTAGTGTATATAAAGTTTTCTATTGCTGTAAACATCATAAGATTAATCTAGTGTGTGACACTAATATTTAGAGCCAAGCAATTTGTACCAATCACCATAGGCGCACTTATGGGTTTCGTAAAAATCATAATTAAAATAAAAGAACATAGGTAAAGCCAAAATAACACATCAAAGACATTACACACACTGCACATATTATTTTTGCACCATCGTATCTTAAGTGTGTAAATTCCCTTATAAATTTATTGACGTAATCAACATGTGGTCGTTTTCGAGGCCTACCAACAATCGACATAATTATTAGCATGCTGCAACGCCAAAAAAAACCTATATTGATATGTACATGATGCGCTTCCAAGAATGCGATCACGGACCGGCGCTGGTGGTTGGCGCAAATTCGCGGCTCTACCAATATTTAAATACTAACAATATTATCAGAATGTCAGTTTACCTTTCTGCTGTTCTTCGCATGAAGAACCTTTGGTGGATTCATATTTAGGTAAAAAAACTAAATTGCTTTCAACTTTGGTTACCATATTCAATATTTTAGCACCGCGGGACATACTGAGTTTCTACAAATTCGCTGCGATCTATTATCCTATTTTTTATATAGGGATATATGTATATGTACTGCGTATTTAAGAATAGTCATGAGTCACAACTTGCACTAGTACTATGAATTGTCACCGATCTATACTCCCACATTTTTTTTGCAGCTTGTTATCTTACATGTTCAACCAATTTACCACACCGAGCATGGCATTCACGTATTCATAGTAACATTTGAAAAGTAATATTTCTAGTATATAATGTATATGTGAACATATAGAAAATTAACGTAAGTTGTAGTTCTTTATATTACGTAATATTGAAAAAACAAAAGGAATTTGTTTTCATATAATCGCTGCACTTGTTAATTATCGAAGACAATTACGCATTCAAAATTTATTTTTAAAATAATAACTAATGCTATTTTCTGGTAAATAGTTCAAGTTTGTAAGTATAAAACTAATTAACCTCAATATAAAATGTTAATAATATATTTCAATCGCAATGACCATAACGGAGCATACTGTTGACAGGTGCGAAATATTGACTTCAAAATAAAGAATTAAACTTAAAAGGAATTTCCTTGCAAAGGCTATTGTTTTTTTGATTCTCGGTAAAATGGATCGAACTCAGTGACAGGCACACTTTTAAAAATAAGCGCAATTCTTTCCTAAACAAGTTATGTGGTATCCTACTTATTAGGACTAATTCTGCAGTAACGTTTAAATAAGATGTAAGCTTCAAAAGCTTTAAATTAATTATATTTTTGCTTACCTATAATATAGTAGTAACACGTGGTAATACAAAATAGGAGGGAATTTGAATCGGAGCTACATATGCGCTTTACAATTGCGCGGACGCACAAATATCGTGGCAGTTGAGACCAGTACAGATGGCGGTGTTGCCTTTTTTTTGGGGCGCAGAAATATCGAAATGATGGGAAAGTAATATTCATTTACAGTATACGTCAAGCGACATCAGCGCTATCACTGGAATTTGTTTGAACCATGGTATCCGCGATTAGGAGGTGATACCCACATTTTGACGTCCATCTAATTTTTTTTTATAGGTACAGTTACGACATAGGCAATCATTTAATACGATTTGTATTTATGCGTCCGTATATGGACGCAGAAATACAGGGGATGCAGAATTACATGTAAAAATCCAAATGTATGGACGCAAATTTACAGGGGGGATGAAAATATATATATATATATATATAATATACTAAGTATAATGCTAAATGTGTAAAGTATATCTAAAAATCCACTTTAAAAGTTTATTCCAGCTTCATTAATAGTATCAAAGATTTTCTTTATGGAACATGCATACGCAGCAGTTCTAAAATCAGTGCCCAAGTTGAATTCCCTCGCTGTTTCCCGGAGTTCTTTGGACGCTTCTCGCATCATCCATTCTAACCCTTGATGTACGACAATCTTCTCCGTGGCGCCATAGATTCTTTTCTTAAAAGTCTCAGATGGCGGTATTGGAATGGTGACCTTTTTTTCTTGCCCGAAATACCGTTCCAATGATTCTTGAACCGATTGAAGTAGTAAATAGTTGCAATCTCTTTCGTACTTCTTCGTTAATCGACCAAAGGATATATGATTCAAATTCTTTAACCACTCGTAATAGGAGACAATAATCCCGCCAGCGCTCGCTATAATATCCGGAAGGATCAAAATGTTTTTCGACAACAACACCTTGTCACCGGCTGGAGTTATGGGACCCATGGCACCTTCCGCTATTATCTTAGCCTTGATATCATTGGCGACGTCTTTGTTAATAAGTTTCTCGGCGGCGCATGGTAATAGGACATCACAAGGTTCACAGATGAGATTTTTCCCTTTATAGGGCTCTGCGCCGGGAAATCCAACTATAGAACCTTTTTTCAAATTATAATTCCTCAGGTTCATGTAGTCTATCCCCGTGGGATTCACTATGCTAGCTCTTTTCTCGCATACACCGATGCATTTAGCACCCATCCGCGTTAGAAACTTCATAGCATGCACGCCAACCTTACCGAATCCTTGCACGATGAAGGTTTTATCTTTCCAACCAATCTTCAATCCTAGGGACTTCATCACATCCGGATCGTGGATTAGTTCGTTAAGGATGCAAAAGAGACCTCGTCCAGCTGCGGAATCTCTGCCTTCAATGCCGTCTTGGTTAAGTGGTTTACCTGAGACACAACATTTTGCGTTGATATCTCTGTGACCGAAGAGCTTGATATAGGTGTCGGAAACCCAAGACATTTCCACTTCAGAAGTGTTCATGTCCGGTCCGATAATACTTAATTCAGGTCCGAGATAGCCTTTCTTGTACAATTCGATGGTATACCTTCTGGTGATCCATTCTAATTCGTTAGCGTTGTATTTTCTGGGATTGATGCATATAGCTCCAATCGAGCCGCCAAAAGGTACACCAACACAGGCGCACTTGAAAGTTTCCAAGGAAGATAATGCAAATACGGTATCCCTATCGACGTTCGCGTTATATCTCAATCCTCCAACGACAGGCATTCTGTGGCATTTGTGCATGGCTCGAAATCCTTTAATAATATCATAGGAACCATCCAACTTTCTAGCGGGGAAATTCACTTCCAGCATGGAGTCGCACTTCTCCAAGTAGGACATCATATGTCTGACTTTGTCCTTCCTTTCATTGATGTCCAGTCGACGATCTCTTTTGTGATATTGGAGCGATTCTATGAGACTATCTTCGATCTCCACCCTTGCTTTGTGAAAATTGAATTGCACCATATCGGAGAACGTCCTAGTGTCGTCTTCGGGTACGTCTCTTAATTCTTCAGGGATCTTTCCCAATTCCGCAAGGGAACGCCTATGATATCCACGTTGGTGGACTAAAATTGACAGCTTTAAATTCGAGCCTTTTTTTGGAAGGAGAGGCCTCAAAATAAACATGTTTGTAGAAAGAAGATAAATGTAAATAACAAAAATGACAAAAAGGTATGTCAATGTCGATTGGTCGACATAATAACATTGAATTGCTTATAATAGTAACCTAGGTTCTATATAATAATAAATAATATTCCATTGAGATTGACTCTGACGTGTTTAATACACTTGAATTGATCAATAAATTGACGCGTTGAAATGGACCAAAAAATTGATAAATTTAGAACCAGTTCTAATTTTCACAAAATTCTGGATTTTGTAGATTTCGTTGTAGTACCAACTCACGGTTTTTGTCTTTGACAAAGTGATGGTGGTGCGGGTTCTGTTGCATGTGTACATAAATAAATACTAAATTGAAAATCTGTAATTTTTCCTTGGAATTTCCAACGTAATTAATTAAAGAAATTAAAATTATGTCACCGGCAAAGAATCGAACCTCACATTTCCCACTTTCCGGGTGGGCGCGTTAGCCACTACGCCACGAGGACCTATGTGAGGGAGTTCACTATTTAATGCCTAGATGTTACTTATATGCAAATATATCGTCATATTTCGACAGATAATTTTTACTAAAATGCCCGTTATGTGGTCGAATCGTATTATTAAGCTGTAAAAAATTACTTGTGCTGTATTACCTACAATAAAATTAAAACAGAGGAATAAACATCGTCAATGTTTAGTTGACTATGGCTTCATTGTACGAAAGGCAATGTAAAACTAGTTCGCAGTGAGTTCATTGATGCAGATCCTGGCCAATTGAAATTTTATCTTTGGATGAAGATGTGTTCAACAAGTTATTAAATGTAATACCTTTAAAAATATCGAGAAAGGATATTCAAATGAGAGAAGTTAATTTTAAGATTCTTGGCAACTAGAGAAACAAGCTAAAGTTATTACTATTTGTTCATGTTCTTGATTTAGAACATTTACAAATATTTGCAAAGTACATGCAACACCAATGACCAAAACCAAATAATATCACTTAACCTCAAACATCAAAAGGATATGGAATGAAATAACGTTGGTACTCCTATATTCTTCCGCTATAATCGACCTATTTATTGATCAATGTAATACGAATCCTCAATTTTCAATTTGTTGATCAACTTATTGACCAATTTCTTGACCGATTAATTGATCAGTATAATACTGTTCTTTATGAATATCATAATTCAGCTCTACATTTACCCGAGAGATAGATTACGTAGTTAACGGAAATTAAATTTGCATGAATTTTGAAAGATTAAATTGCCTGAGAGCATACAAATCCCTATCAACTGGCTATAACGAAACCGATTACAAATTTAGTACAGAATCGGATCAGTCGCATGGGCCGCGGATCGAAGTGTTTTTATTGCCATTATTAGTTCCTTTTTCTTTTGTTTGAAAACGGCATTTATATATGTAATGTAATAACCGTAAAAAGTAAACAAAGTAGTTTCTTCAAATATCTGTTGCACTTAATACCGTAACAGTAAATAATAATACAATAAATAAACGTAACTTCTTAACAATGTGAATAGGATTGTTGAAAAACCTACACCATCAGGTATGTTTCCACATTTGTCTCGGTGAAGGTTGTTCGCTGTGAAGAAAAACATATTCCTATATTTTGAAAAAGACCGTTCAACATCTACGGAAGTAACACAGGCATTATTAAAATAATCCTTAGAGTTAGTTAATGAATCTGCAGATGCACTACCACACATTTGTCTTAATCTCGTATAACCGGAATTTTTTTTTAACACGGTCGAACTTTGCTGTAACGCGACCGTTTTTTGCGTCGTTTATACCGTGTAGCAATGTATTAACCTTATCCACGATTCACACTGATTCTACTAACGACAACCTAGTACTTTGCAATTTTTCTATTGCGTCTAATAATCGTTTATAGTTGTTGCTAATACTTTTTAATTCTGTTTCAACAGAAGTATCTAGAAATCCTTTCTGGCTCTCCTTAATAGCTGTAGCTTCGTCGGGGTCAAATTGTAAAATCACAGATTTTGCTTCTTGGAAATGTTCAGAATAATAAAAAGCCGCTTGCTCCCCAACGCGTAAGAATCGGCTATGGCGGCCGAGACAAAGCCTGCGAAAAGCTCGAATCCGTTTGGCAGATTTGAGAAGCATTTTCTTTGTATTTGCCATTAATACATCCACGTTCGGATAACATTCTCGAATAGTTTGTGCCGCAAGAAGTAAAGCATGAACTTTACACGTAACATGTAAAAGTCTCTCACACTTTTCTTTAAGAGAACGGCCTACACTACACATTGTCGCTACTCCATCGCTCATAAACATCTCTCTAATTACGAGTAACGCTGCGAAGGGTTGATGAGAAACTGTTGCAATAAATGAACAATTTCATTCACTGAGGTAGCCCGTGCCGATTCATCTGCATACATACGTCGCGTTGTGGACGCAGCAACCTCGCTTCTAACCTGGCGCGAAGCTCTCTGCGCCCGGTATAAGTTATGACACTGCATTAGGTATTTATACTTTCTGTTAATAATTTTAGTTTTAATTTTAATCTCCTGATGAGGCTGTACGGCAAAATATACACAGAGCACTTATAAAATGTTGCGAAAACAATACCAAGTGTGTTCTTATTTAATTAGGTGTAAATAAGTGTTATCTGAAAGACATTGCACAGACTGCATTCCGTTGGCTTCAGTCAAGAAACGATCAACTTTTCTAAATGCTATATATCGGAACGCAGTCAAAGAATACTTTTAAATGATCGAATCTCAGGATAACGACCCATAGTGTCTGGTGTGCCTCAGGGCAGTGTGCTAGGGTCGCTGCTCTATTGCATTTATTCGTCTAATATCATCAAAAGCTTGCAACATTGCTCTTACCACCTGTATGCAGACGATACCCAACTTTATTACTCCTTTCCGGTTAGCGACGTTCATAACGCCATAAAGCACATTAATGCCGATTTACAGTCTATTACTACTGAATCACTTCGCCACTCTTTACATATTAAGGAAAAAAAATCATCTGTAATGGTGTTTGGTCGAGCATCAGCAAGATCAAATGTCATTCCGGATGTAAAAATAACCATGAATAATGGTTATAATCTATTGCCTATGTTTGAATGCTCGCGTAGCCTAGGACTTCTTCATGACACTCGGCTTCGCTTTAAGGAACATATTTCACGTCTTATCAGCTCTGCTTTTCATAAATTGAGAGTTCTTTATGGTTGTAAAGAGTGCTTGGTCCTGATCTGAGAAGATAATGTGAATCTCTAGGACTTTCAAGATTTAATTTCTGTATTAGCGTATATTACCCTTATTTAGATAGTGTTGACCGACTGCGTATCCAGCAAGTGCAGAATGCTTGCTTAAGATTCATTTATGGAATTCGTCGATTTGAGCACATATCTCACACGCTGAAGTGGACTAAGTGGCTAGATATATCATCGAGAGAAAATTTGTTTGCCACTTTACTGTATTTTAAAATCATTTACTACAAGAAACCTAGTTATTTGTACCGGAAGGTATTGTTTAGAACCGATGTTCACACAGTAAACGTGGGGTTTAAGGGTCTACTAACACCTCCTTCCCATCATCTTGAACTTTTTAAAAGATCATATTCTTATATCGTTGTGAAACTTTACAATGCTGTACCGATCTCTCTTAGAGCTTTGAGTCCGCCATCCTTTGCCCGTCGTCTAAGAAAACATTTTTTTTTATGTCGTTTCGATCCGATGTAGTGGACGGGTGTTGCTGATTTTGCATTACCTGTTTGGCTGCTTATTCTATTGTTATTAACAAATCTGTATTCATACATATGCATGTATATTTTTTTCACTCGAATAAATTAAGTTAGGTTAGTTAGTTTTAAGGTAGATCAGTAACGGTGCTAGAGTTAAAGCAGCTTCTTGCTTTGCATGAAGCTGATCTGGCACCTTTTGGCCATATGTATTCTATTTATATTGGGTTAAATGAATTAGCTTTTTATTTAATATTAATGATTTATTATTTTACTTTTTTAATGTCAACATATGTGTATACATTGTCGTCAATAAACAAGTATTATTATTATTATTATTATTATTATTATTTCAACTTTAAGCCTGTTTTAGATCGCCACAAATAGAAAATCGAAAACTATTTATGCAAATTAGAGTTCTTATGGATGTCTGCAACGTTTCGTCTTTTATAGTCCCAATCTTATACTACTAAAGCTGTTTGATCGTCATTTATGAGCAGTAAATTCGCATAGTGTTCGAGAAACAGTAAGCACAAAAACCTAATAAAAGTTTGAATATAAACCACTGCACGTCTCTTTGCAAGTACACTCGATAAAATTTGATATGTTTATTTAATGTTTTAAAATAGGATCAATTGGGTATACCGATTTTACCGCCCGCAGAGGTTATCGTAAACGAAACACAGATTTGGCAAGATAATACGGAATTGAACAGTATTAAAACGCTGCTTTTTAATTGATTTACTATCTTTATGCCGTTCGTATTGGTTTTGATATAAAGAAATCAGCATTTGGAGTACATGATTTCGAACTTTAGATTAATTTTAAACATTTTCGATGTAAAATGTTGTTGATATTATATATAAACGATCCGCTATGGTTATGCGGTTTTATCATAAATTTATCCACCAAAATACGTAGTTTAGTTTTAATTTCACGTCGCGCAATGGTGGCATCTAGATTTGCGGTTTGTTGACAAGTCGTTCGCCCATTAATTTCCTGTTTACGGACCAGTTGATTTTCATAAATCAACGCCAACTAGATGCCTTTATTAACGATTAACTAGCGTACCTGATTTCATGGAATTCAATTGTACAATGCTGGGGTTCGCGATTGCACGATGTTGCATTGTTTTTGGATTTTGCGTTCAAATTTCAAATTATGCTTTTGGTTTCGCTATTCATTAAAATTCCATATTCAGGAAAGGCGTGCCAGTATTAACTAATTACCATTTATTCAACAACTTCAATATTCCACGTGAAATAGTTGTATTTGATGCCAAATTTGTCCACACACAATCTTCAGCTGATTTTTCAATTTACCAAAGTTTATGGTTAGATATGGTTTATTTACGAAAGAGAAACATTGCAGTATAAAGTGGTAGTAAAGCCTACCTAATAAATGTGCTTTTATAATTTGACATGTTCAGCGGAACAACTACAGATGTTTCAAAGCAAGCAGGGAATATTTTTGTCCCAAAAGGGCAATTAATTAGATGTGTAAAGGATGAGATGAACAAATCTATCGCAATTCACTAAAAACTAGAGATAAAAATTTGATAAACTGGCGAATAACATTTTTAACAGCAATTACAAACTTCGAAACCCTAGTTTGAGACCAATTATTGAAGAAAGTTACAGGTTAGTTTGCAGTATGTCCACTAGAGGGCCTAATAATAGTTTTTTCGTTCAATTCCAAGAGATGTTACTCCCAGGTAATTAGTCTTATGGAAATATGTTTTTACGGTGAAATTGGCAATATTGGAATATTAATTACATGAAATTTTGACTTATTACAAAATGAATTACGGTCCCTGGCCATCGAATTTGGACCACTTAACAATAACACCTGATGCAAAAGTAGCTGGACATTTGAAAAATTAGCGTAGTAGGCGGTAGATTTTTTTTTTACAAATGAGTCAAACGTCAATATCTTATACGAACGTTTCACTTAAACAGAAAATCGTTTATTTGTTAGTTGTAAAAATGAAAACTGCTGCTACTGAAAATTTGCGAGAACGTATTTATTCTGCCCTGGGAAGATGGACTCCGGCGGAAATGGTGAGACACTATACAAAAGAAAATTTTAGCTGGAGCACCATAAATGGCATCATAAAACGTTTTTACGATGGCAAACCTACTACTAACTTGAGAAAAAAAGGCAGAGCGAAAAAGCTAAATAAGGGTAAAGTTACAAAAATGATGGAATTGATGGAAAATAAGATTGGAATATCGCAACGACAAATGGCGGCAAAGTTTAAAGTGTCTCAGTCTTGTATATCAAAAAATTTTAAAAAAGAAGGTTTAAAATATTATAAAAAACAAAAAGCACCAAAATATACGGATAAACAGATGGAAATTATTCCGGTTCGATGTAGGAAGATGAGGACCAATCTGAAAGTTGCACAAAAAGTGTTGATCTTAGACGATGAGAAATATTTTGCCTTTGGTAACACTAACATCGCTGGAATTGCTGGATTTTACACAAAAAATAAAAACTGTACTCCTGACGAAGTGAGATTCGCAGATAAAGCAAAATTCGAGCCAAAAATTTTAGTTTGAATTGCTATTTCAAAAACCGGTATTTCAAGTCCTCTCATAAGAAGTGTGCGTGATTCAGCAATGAATGCTGAAGCGTATAGAACAAAATGTCTACCAAAACTGAAGCGATTCATTGAAAGATTTCACCAAGGAGATGATATTCTCTTTTGGCTAGACTTAGCGAGTTCGCATTATGCGAAAACTGTTACCACATGGTTAACAGAAAATAACATCGCTTTCGTCCCTAAAGAAATAAATCCTCCAAATATTCCAAAGGCATGTCCTATCGAAGATTTTTGGGCAGAACCTAGTCGACTCGTTTATGAGAAAGGTTGGGCCGCAGAAAACGAGAATCAGTTAGCACGTAGAATTAGCAATAAGCTCAAGCAAATTAGTCCAGATTACATCCAAGCCATGATTCAAAAGGTTCCATCTAAACTGAGAAAAATTGAAGAAAGTTGACCTTTTGCCATTTTAACCTAATGATAATTGTTAACAAAAGTTCTAGTTTGAAGATTAAACCGTCGCATATTTTCTAATAGTTTTTGATTAAAGTATAAAAAAAGTTAAGATGTCCAACTACTTTTGCATCACCCGTTATTATGATTTTGGGGTAATAAAGTTGGCAATGTTGGCAATATTATTATTACATATAACATGCAAGTAAGTATAATTTGAACATATATTTACTAATACTTGCTTGTTCCTTCTCTGCGTTTTATTATTTCTTCGGTCCTTTTTGGCATACTGCCAATGCAACTTTTTGTTGTTGTTTTTTTAATTTCGTCGCTATTATGCCATCTTCAATAAGTTATTGTAATTCTTCCTTTGTAGTTGAGTTTTGTGTACTTGCGGTGTTTTTCAAAACATCCCGCACATTGTCAAGCGGATTTATGTCTGGTGAATTGCCTGGCCAAGGTAGTATACGCAGATTTTTAGATTCAAGGTATCGCATTACACTTTTTGCCTTATGACACGGTGCATTATCTTGCATGAAAGTATATGGTCCTTGAGTCGAACCCAATGAACCAATATGCCAATTGAACAGTTTTGTAACACTTTTTTATATTGTTTTTGTTCCATTATTCCGTTAACGAAATATAGTGGTCCCGGTCCTTCTATGATAATACACGACCAAACCATTACAAATGGGGGGTGTTTAATAGATTTGATCGCACATACTTCTTTATAACGCTCTGAAGGACGTCGACGAACAAATTGACTTCTCTCCGTTAGCACTTCTAGCCGTGATTTGTCGCTATAAATAATCTAGGAAAAAGTAAAAAGTGTAGAGAACCATTAAGCGAACTATGAGGATGAATTTGACCAAAAACACAGATGATAAATGAAATTTACCTTCCCTAATTTTCAACAATATATTTTTTGTATTCTTTAGCCCATTGAAATCGTGTCACTTTCATTTTAGATGTTAGTCTTGGCTTCTTTGCCGGACGTCTGCATTTCAAGCCTGCTTCATGAAGACGTCTACGGACTGTTCGGGCTGATATTTGTATTCCTTCTTCACTAAGATTTTTATGAACACCTTAAGTGGACAAAAACCAATGTTCTGCAGCGACCTTTACTATACGACAATCATATCTTACAGTTGTTTTGCGTTTGCCGGCACAGTATATTCTGCCACTACTTGTACTAGAAATATTTTCCTTAATTAATTTCCCAATTCTCAGAAAAGTTTGACGTGATACGCTTTCTTTTTGTGCAACTTCACGTTGAGAGAACTCTCCCGTCTCTAGAAGATCAGAAATTCGTCCTTTCTTCTCCGGGGTTATATCCTTCTTCTTTCCCATTATGATTTTAATTGACCGCGAAAATAGACGCGCACAAATAAAATTAAAACTCTTTGAAATATAAATTCTTTGGAAAATGATAAAAATACTGTTTTTATTTACATTTGCAATGATACTAACGAATTGATGAACGACACAATTCAAACTAAACATAATTATTATACGTACGAATGGCAAGAGGCGCCACTTATAGCAGGTGGATAATCGGTTTTTATTGCACCCTTAAGCATTATTTTTATAACCCGCAATTATCTGTGACCATAATGTATTAGGGTCTTAAAACTCAAACAACAATTATGCTTTTATAGATTTGCGAAATTAAAATTATATTTAATAAATATTCCTAAGTTTAATATTTCTCAAGTGGTCCTATCACCATGGCCAAGAACCGTATGCCTAAAGGGCTACGTACCTTTTCAAACCAGGACATTAGTATAATTTTACCGACTTTTTTTTTTTGGAATATGCATTTTTTTATGTTATTAAAGGCATAAAACCCCGTAGAACACATTTTTCTTGTGTACAATTAAATTTGAACCTCTTCAGCAACTCTAAACGCTATTCATACAAATCTATATATTCAACCCAAAAAAGCAATAATAATTTTCCAAATATTCATACGTTTAATTTTTTTTTCTTTTATAGCTAAGCCGAGAGCTGCACGAGCTTCACGAAATATCATCCCTCGGTACTTCATTTCGTACATCCGCCAATAAATTTAACCCTAATGAGCATAAAAACTGCAACCGTAACTACGACATCAACATTCCTCGCTACTTTACGAACTTGTCCGTCGAAAACCATTAATATACGAGCACTTTTCGGATTGCCATAAATTTTACATGCCACCGCCGTAGTTTGAAGTTCTTCTCTACGAGTTAAGCTAGCAGATATTCACGAAGTATTCAAAAAAAGATTGAATCGTGTACATTGTATACTAGCGTTTCAATATGTGAATGGTATTCTAACGACAGCGCCACAAAGTTTCTCACAGCGAATGAGCGACAAGCAAACTTAAATTATATCCTTCCATTAATTATAATGCGCATGTAAAGCATGTTATTAAAGCGGCGGTATTATTTGAATTAATTTAATTTGAAATACTAATTGTAAACTCTCGCGATAACAAATACTAAGTGTAAAATGAGGCGCTGTTGAGAAAACAAAGGGTGAATTTTTAATATGGTGCAGGGGTGATAACACCGGCGCAGACAACTTTGGCAATTAACATTTTGGGAAATGCGAGAATCGACGTGACGGACTAACCGGATAGCTTGGAGGTGTAGGAGACACCATATTATCTTCACGATTAAAATTTTAATTGGTAGCTTACTTGGTTTCATTTCCACCGAATGCCCTTCCAAGTTACCAAGTTATTAACCTATTAAATAATTAAATTGTCGTTAACGACTGACACTATTTTTAGAAGAAAACTTTCGAAAAAAAATTATAGTAACTTTATAGCTCCCAATCTTTTCACATGGTATACTAGCTTTGGTAAGAATTCATTTATAAGTCCCAGTCCCATACATATAGCGAATAACATTGCCGTCTATGTCTAATCACGCCCTCCTCACTCTTCAGTTTCGCCACATACAGTGCGAGCATAAATGATTGGTTGAGTTGGCAATACTTGTAACCAAACGATTTTAACGTCACGATTTTATATCACTAACAATTTATATTTTGAGTAGTTGACAGCGGCGTGTATTTTTTCTTCTATTTTTGTCTTTATTCCGTACAAAATCTGTTTTTGTTCAAAACAAAGTCTATAATAAAAATCTAGTGATTGAGGTGAGATACTTCCATTAAAGATACCTTTCCCAACGAAGCAAAACATGTTTATTGTGATGGTATATTTCCGTACTGGTGTTCTAAATGAAGACGGTTCATTTTCTTATTCTGTTCCACAATATTACAACCAATTTCAAGCAAGATATCCCGAAAATGATATAGCTTATCCGGAGTTTCAACGACATCAGCAACGCATTGTTCAGCGTTTTTTGGAAACTAGCAATGTTTCTAAAGGCAAATCTACTGGAAGACCAACAGTAATTACAGAGGAGGTTGTGGCAGATGTTCAGACACGAATGGAACTGAGTCCTAATAAACCTCTAAGACAACTATCTGAGCAAACAGGTACATTTAAGAACTACGTGAGGATGAATTACAAGATGGGTATTTTCAGCAAGATAGAGCACCTCTTCATGTAGTCAATGCTACAATACAATTTCTACAACAATTTTTTCCACGAAGAACAATAAGTAGAGGATCGTGGCCAGCATGATCACCAGACCTTACACCTCCTGATTTTTTTCTATTCGGCTATTTAAAGAATAGAATTTTTCGTAGCCGTTTACATAACTTGGATAAGATGCAAGAAGCCATTACGAATGAAATTGCAAATATTCCGGTAAAGTGCCTACAAAATGTCTTTGAAAGCTTAAAAAGAAGAACAAATTTATGTTTACAGAATCAAGGTCAGCATTTCCAGCAGTTTTTGTAAACACTACAATATATTTCTAATCGTAAATGTTCTGTAATTAGTAATTTCGACTTGTAGTAAAACATTCAACAAATAAAAATTAACAAGTGGTGCATATCTATTTTGTAAAATGGCAGTATTTAACTATCTTATCTCAATTTTACCTTAAAGGTAAAAAAGAATACTGAAAACAAATATCAATTAATTACACAATGACTAAGCCATTAGTTGCTGTCTTTTTGCAAGAAATAAACTAACACATATAACCACAATGATGTTTCATAAAGAAATTACATAGAATCTCGTACATATTTTGACATGTTGAGGTTATGTTTATTTATACTGTGGTTGTGTGGTTCACTGTTGTTTTTATTCAGTGAATATAACCCAACAGCTGTTTGACTACACACCACCTTTTGTATTGTTTCAGATTGTTGCGAGGTATTAATAATGATACACAGACGATATCGACTAACGGACTTAATGTATTGAAAAAAGAGAATTATTAATGTTACAACGTGTATTACCGTAGTTATGTATTTTTTATGTTGGTAGTAGTTTTTTGGTAACTTTTACAAGTGCACCACAATACTCCCCTCCTAATGGCGGAGCTATTTGAATTTTGGTTGAATACTAATCTGTACAAAAAGAATGGAAATAAAAATACATAAATGATTATGAATATTGTCAATGAGACTTATTTGTTCACATGGTATCACATCACTTTAGACACAAAAAGTTACATGTTTATTACACTTTCCTTTATTGTTAACGCTACTTTCTTTTACTTGCTGGATCATCAGTTTGCTATAGGTATGGTCGTGTAGAGCTACGTTTTCTTCCATCAAAAATGCAGGTTTAAGTCTGTCTTTGGATATATTTTTGTTCTTGATTATCGATATCGATCGTAAAATATTTGTCTTTACGATTAATTACTTTGTAAGGACCGTCGTACGGTGTTTGAAGTGGCTTTTTGACTGAATCTCGACGCAAAAATACGTGTGTACATTTGTCTAATGAAGGTGACACGAAAATTTTTGGTTTAGTATGGTTTGTGTCGGGTACCGGTTTCAAGTTACGCATTCTTTCTCTCAAATAAGATGGAAATGTTGTAGGTTCTAATTCTGTATCATTTTCTTCTTCGAACAATTCACATGGTAAACGTAAAGTTGTCCCATACAGCATTTCTGCAGGAGAGACTTGCGTATCGTCTCTGACTACACTTCGTAATCCTAAAAGAACTGTTTGGTAATATTTCGGTCCAATGGTCTGTAGGGTGTGCTTTTAAGGCGTTCTTCAGGGAACGATGCCATCTTTCGATTTTACCATTCGTCATGGGATGATATGGCGATGAACGAACTTTCTCACAACCCATAATTTTGCTGAATGCTTGGAATAACCTACTCTCGAATTGACGACCTTGATCCGTAATGATTCGGGAAGGTGTTCCAAAGCGTGCAATCCAACCAGAATAAAATGCGGATGCTACTGTGTCAGCAGTTATGTCAGACAGTGGGATTGCTTCTGCCCAACAAGTGAAACGATCAATGCACGTTAAGCAATAGATATTACCATGTGACGGGGGTAATGGACCAATAATATCAATGTTTACTATTTGAAATCGTTTATCTGGAATTTCGAACTTTTGGAATGGAGTATGGGTGTGACGATTGATTTTGGCTTTCTGACAGTTAGCGCAAGTTTTTGCCCATTGCCGAATGTCTTTATTCATGTGTGGCCATACGAAACGTGATGAAATTAGTTTGTTTGTGGCTTTGATGCCAGGATGTGATAAGTTGTGAATTTTTTCAAATATTTTGCGACGGAAATTTTTAGGAACAAACGGACGTATTTTATTATCGGTAGTATCGCAAAAAATTAAAACAGAAGAATCTGGAAATGTACACTGTTTTAACTTTAACGATGTCGATGATGGGTCGTTAAGTATTTGTTGTAGTTCGGGGTCGGTTTCTTGAGATAACTGCAGTTCTTCGTAATTGATTGTGTTTGGTAAATTTATGCTATCTAGTCTAGATAGTGTGTCTGCAACGATATTATTTTTTCCATTAATATGGGTAATATCAGTAGAAAATTGACTTATGAAATCTAAATGTCTTATTTGCCTAGGTGAAGCTTTATTCGGGTCTTGTTTGAAAGCAAAAATCAGCGGTTTGTGGTCAGTGAATATTTTAAAAGGTCTTCCTTCCAGAAAGTAACGGAAATGTTTGATAGCGGTGTAGATTGCTAAGAGTTCTCGATCGTATGTGCTGTATTTGGTTTGGGCAGGACTGAATTTCTTGAGAAAAAACTAATTGGTTTCCATATGTTGTTTTCCAATTGTTCAATTACGGCGCCCATAGCAAAATCGGATGCATCGACCGTGAGAGAAATTTGAGATGAAGTGGAAGGGTGAACTAAGAGAGTTGCATTCGCTAAATCTGTTTTGCACTGTTCGAAAGCTGGGATTGATTTATCGTCCCAATCAATCAGTCTTTTATCATTTTTCTTGGTATCTTTAAGGAAACAGGTCAATGATGCTTGGTTATGTGCAGCATGAGGAATGAATCTTCTATAAAAGTTAATCATTCCTAAGAATCGTCTAAGATCTTTTACAGTTTTAGGAAGGGGATAGTTGGAAATGGTAGAAACTTTTTCAGCGAGTGGTTTGGTGCCATCTGGTGAGATTTCATATCCTAAAAATTTAACACTGGTTTCGCCGAAAACGCATTTATTAATATTTATGGTCAAACCATTTCGTTCTAATCGTCTGAAAACCTCAGATAGATGTTTTTGATGTGCATTTAGGTCTTTGGATGCGACTAGTATATCGTCAATGTACGGGAAACAATAGTCTAAGTCACTTAAGATTGTGTGGATGAATCTTTGGAACGACTGTGCTGCATTACGCAGACCAAAGGGCATTTTGCAAAATTCGAAAAGACCAAAAGGGGTAATTACAGCGGTTTTGGGTATAGACGTTGGTTCAACTGGTATTTGATGATACGCACGCGTTAAATCCAACGTAGTGAAAATTTTGTTACCTTCTAACAAATGTGAAAAATCTTGGATGTGTGGGACAGGGTATTTGTCTTCGACAGTCACGGCATTTAGACGGCGGTAGTCCCCTACTGGTCTCCATTCACCGGTTTTTTTCTTAACCATGTGTAATGGGCTAGACCATGGGCTATTGGATGGGCGACAAATACCACGTTCTATCATATACTGAAATTCTTGTTTGGCCATAGTCAATTTATCAGGAGGTAATCTCCTGGCCTTAAAAGCAATTGGTTGACCTTTAGTGATGATAACATGTGTTGTATCGTGATTTACACTATTGATGTTACTGTCGAATTTTGTTAAATTTGGAAATTGTTTTAAAAGGTCATAAAATTTACATTCGGGGGTAACAGTACAAATTGAACTTGTTGAACAAGTGCTTCGTCTCCCTTTAATATAAATTTCTGTTCTAGTATCTATTAATTTATTGTTATGAAGGTCAATGAGTAAATTGAAATTATGAATGAAATCAGCTCCGATAATTGCGCGATCAGTATCAGCAACAATAAAATTCCAATTAAATGCTCTACGGAGACCAAGACTTACAGTTAATTTTTTGGAACCATATGTGTGAATAATAGAATTATTAGCAGCATAAAGTGTAAAATCTGATCTTTTTAATCGTTGAAATTTAGATTTTGAAATTATGGAAACATCTGAACCAGAGTCAATTAAAAATTGAATACCAGTGATTGGATCGGTAATTATTAACTTACGACTTGTGATGGTGATAGGTTGGCGATTTGGCCAGGTCACGTCGTCTATCGCCCTTAACAACGTGTTTGATCGTTTTCCTTATGGGTAAATTTACAAGGAGTTGTGCATCTTCTTGCCTCATCTCCAAATCTTCTGTGATAATAGCATACACCTTCCGTATCGTTGTTTCTCTTATGTTGTTGACGTCCTCTTGAATTAGAGCGGTTTCTGTATCGAAATCGGTTTCTATTTGTGTTATTGGAATTTGCCAATTTAAGTTCTGCCACTTCTTGTATTAATTTTGACAAAAGTTCAGGTATCGTATCATTTGAGTTTGTACTTACTGCATTATTTACGGCCATTGTTCGAGGTTCGTTAATCTCAGACATTTTATCTGCCATTTTCGCTAGGTTTTGCAGAGTGTCGGAACTTATGGCTAACGTTGTCTGTATTCGTGTTGGTAAATGTTGCATCCATAATGTTTTTAATAATTCTTCGGGTACTGCTGTGCCTCCAAGTGCAGACATTTGGTTTAGCAGTTGAGAAGGTTTTTTGTCACCGAGTTCCAACTCGGAGAACAACTTTCTCAACTTTTTTTCATTTGAATCGGAGAATATGTCGATTAACTTGCTTTTAAGGGTTTCGTATCGGTTACCTGCAGGTGGTCGAAGGATGAAATCGCTTATTTGGCTTAAGATATCGGTATCAATTGCTGTGATCACATAATGGTATTTCGTATTATCCACTGTAATTCCGGATAGTTGAAATTGAGCCTCCAATTGTGTGAACCAAAGCCTTGGATCGGTTTTCCAAAATGCTGGTGGCTTGATTGCAATTCTCTCTACTTGCCTAAAAACGGTTTCTGGCTGCGATTGTTGACCATTTTCTACCTCGTCAGTGCTCATTTTTTGTTTAACCTCACTTTTTGCACGTGTCGGTCGGGGTCACCAATGTGGTTGTGTGGTTCACTGTTGTTTTTATTCAGTGAATATAACCCAACAGCTGTTTGACTACACACCACCTTTTGTATTGTTTCAGATTGTTGCGAGGTATTAATAATGATACACAGACGATATCGACTAACGGACTTAATGTATTGAAAAAAGAGAATTATTATTGTTACAACGTGTATTACCGTAGTTATGTATTTTTTATGTTGGTAGTAGTTTTTTGGTAACTTTTACAAGTGCACCACAATACATTACATTTCACTATTTATGCTTAAAAAGTTATTCGCACGCTACTGAATATGAACTGTACTGAATTTAGCACATTTAGTGACCTACCAACTAACCAGTGATTACCAACTCAACCAATCATTTATGCTCGCACTCTACATGCCAGATGCCAGTCACCTCTTATCATTACCTCCGATATATACAAGGCTTAAACGCTTTGACGTCAGCAGGCTGTGATGTATTTTGCAGTAGGTCGCCGATCACCCACATTTGTGGATTCGACAAGAAGAGATATTTCTAAATGTATATCATAAACGTTCTGTTTTAATACAATATTTTAAATTATATCACCGAACATAGCCATTTGGATACTCACATATGTAAATGTCATATTCACAGCAGTGAACGTATTGCAACAATTATAATTACTTGTGGGAAAAGTGATGATAGATTAAGTAAAACCAGGTGAAGAGGAAGACACAAGAAATGAACTGAACATTCAACGTGAGGGCGGAGCAACATTAAAAATTGAGCAAGTCCTGAATTTTACATATCTAGGAACATGGCTGTCAAATATAGGCGACTCTAAGGAGATAACAGCCCGTATGGTAAAAGGTGATAAATGCGCAGGAGCCCTCAGCACAATATTAAAGTCCAAGAACGTATCACGAAAATAAAAAATACAACTTTATAAAACTGTACTACGCCCAACTGTAACGTATGTGATGCGAAGCGTGGGTACTAAGCAAAAAGGAAACAGAAAGCCTGGAGATATGGGAAAGGAAAATATTGAGAAGGATTTTTGGAGGAAAGAAATTAGAAGATATATGGGTAAGAAGAACCAACGAAGAATTAAGGCAAGTGTACAGAGAACCAGTGATAACAGAGTTTATAAAAGCTCAACGTATAAGATGGCTGGGCCATATAGAAAGAAGGGAGGAGAACCGGCTGGTGAAGAAGGTTATTTACTTGAGTACTGCGGAGAATAGAAGACGAGGACGACCAAGAAAAAGATGGTTGCAAGCGGTAATTAGTGACCTACGAGAAAAAGGCATAAACGACTGGAGAGCGAAAGCAAAGAACCGCGAGGAATGGAGAAATGTCGTGAAGCAATGGGCCTAAAAGGCCTGTTAACGCTGTATATATATATATATATATATATATATATATATATATAGATTAAGTAAAACACCACGTAATATAAAATTAAATAGCATGTCTGTTTTCTCGTGAAAATGAATAAAATTTCGAAAAAAATTGCAATTACTGTATCATTTCAACCTTAGTTTCGTCCAAATACATGTACAATTACAAATAATAATGATTAGTCGATTAAATATCAATGACAAATATATCTTTCACGAAAATAGTGCTCGGTTACGTGTTTGGTTTTTGCTTTGAAACTTCGTTTTTTCCATAATGAAATCAAATGGGATACGAAGAAGGGCTCAGTTAACGACTGGCATCCTCTTTAAACCGGAAGCCCTTCAAAACTAAAAAAAGAAATGCAAAATAACGATTCCGTTATCACTTAGGCTAATATTGTGCATGGCGATACATCACCTATCGAGCGTGACGTCATCGAAGAGCGCTGGGGCCTTGTTTTATTGACGGTAACGCTCTCATACGTGCTTGAGTTGTTAGCCCGTCTTCACTGTTGATTTCAGGAAGTACGTAATACATCTTATTTGATTTTTACGGTATTGATGAACTGTAGTTGATTATTTCCAAATAAATACTTAATTGTAATATTTCGGCATATGAAGCAAAGAAATCGTTGTCAATTCAAAAAAGAAATGATTAATTCCAAAAATAGATAGAACCTCTCATTATAAAATAACTAGATTACATTTTTTCGTTTTAAAATATCCAATATAGTAAATGTTCCAATAATAGAAAGTGCATAACTAAAACATTAATTTGTAAGTGTAAATTGAATTCCGAAACAAAAACATGTTTTACACATCTGATTAATGGAACTTTATGTCAAAATGAATCGCCTTTGTATGTGTAAAAATTCAATTGAACCTATTATTACGATAGATAATGGATAGGTATTCAAATAAGCAGTCATTTGCAGTAGTGCTGGTAACCTAGTACCATTTAACCACTACCTAGAAAGAACATAATTAAAAAAAAATATTCCACAGTATAACTACGAAATACAAACAAAGCAAATCAAAAATAATAAAGGAGTCAAAGATTGAGAAAGGTAACGATAACCAATTAAAGAAATAAACTAGGGCTATAACACATCGCTTAACTAGAGTCTACAGCGATCCTCTCATAGCAGCGGTTAGATTATTACTGATACTGAATCATTCCCGTCGCGCAACTCCCCGCTCTTATACTTTTATAGCGAGCAGACTTTGCAACAGGGCCCATGTACTTTAGCGGCTCACTTTATTACGGAACTTTCTAACACGGTATATCGGCATTATTTACATATTTTACCCAAACATTGCCTATTAAAACACAATCAAACAAATCGAACCCTAACTTCAAACATTAGCTTATAACACCTTCCATCTGTTAAGCAATTAAATTTAGATAAGTCCTAAAATATTGGTACCCAACACATTTCTCAAAGTCTATAATCCCCACAGACGATTTCAAACCACAAACTAAGCTACGTCCCCAATATCGGCTTATGTTCACATATCTACGTAGATATTAAAGCCAGGCAAGCTTGTTTATTAGGAGAATTGTCTTTGTTATTATTCAGCTATAACTTATAGATTTTAAACCCGAGCTAGTTGACCCAAACAACTTTGAAAGCCGCGATTTCAGTTCATGCCTTAATTAATGTCCATACGAATTCAAACGGAAAGTTGAAGTGGTTAAATTAGTTGTGGAACGATAACACGACGTCGATATCGAACCTTTCAATTAAAATCGTATTATCTGTGTATGTATACAGGGTATATCATGAGGAATCACTTAAATGCAACGTCACTTATCGTGACGGGGCTCGTCGTCACTTATCTCTCAGCTAAATCAAAATTTTCGCAAATATGACGGCTTGGAAGAAAATTTGAGTGTAGATGAAAGTATGAGCCCTTATTATGGGAAACATTATGCCAAACAATATATCAAAAAAAAGCCTATTCGATTCGGTTTCAAGAATTGGGCTTTGTGTACTGATAATGAATACATGTTGGCATTTGAAATAAAAACTGGCAAGTCGACAGAGAAGGATGATTTTGGATTAGGAGGTCATGTCGTGACGTCTCTGATTGATAATGCAAATATACCTCCCAACGAATGTTATAAAATATACTTTGACAACTATTTTACATCAATTGGACTTTTGGAACATTTAACAGATAAAGGGTATTGTGCTACCAGTACAATACGTGGCAACCGTATGGGTAATTGTCCATTGAAAGGAATAAATAGTAGTGCAGACTGGAAAGGCCAAAAAAGAGGACACTCTAGATATATTGCTTCCGATAAAGTAACTGTTGTTCAATGGAAGGACAATAAAATAGTTAGTGCTGCCACTAATTTTGATGGCCTGGAAACAAAAAATGTCCAACGCTATTCCAAAGAACATAAAACGGACGACCTTGGAGGCTACGTAATCGGACCATTTCTAGCTATCCACTTTTTTTGAAACACCAAATTTATCCAATCAGTTACGCGTGCCGTCGAATGTGCATTATTTTGTTTAATCTAAAAAATGACGGTTTAATCAAAGTATGTATTTGATTTTTTTTTAGTTTGCTTGAAATGTTGTATAGCGCAATAATTTGATTATTTTTTAATTCTGAACAACTTTTCTTAGTAAAATTTTAGCGTATTGTGAACGGAAAAGCCACTTTACAAAATTGCCAAATAATGGATTTTATAAAAGTAGGCCGATCATTCAGAAAATTTGTATAACGCTATAACTTTTCATTATGAACAACTTTTTTTAGTAACATTTTAGCATATTGCGTACGAAACAGGTACTTTACCTGAAACAAAGATAGTTTTTGCACAACTGTCAAGGTCTACTTGATTTTATAAAATCGAAAACAAGCTAAAAATAAAATTCAAACCAAGCAGGGCTTAGTTCCAAAAGGTCAAATTAAGATTTAAAGATGTTTAGTTCCGCACACCTCTCGTAACATCAATCTTGGGACACGCTGTATATTTTCAGTTGCCTAAAAATGTCACTAATAATTGAAATGTCATTTTTCTTTAATAAAACTGAATTATTTATCTGCTAAGTTATGTATTTACTGGTGCTCCTTCCATTAATACTGCAGTTCTTTTTGTATCGTCTAAATCAAGCATGAAAAATTACGTAAACCTCTCCATATTTTAAATAAAACTAAAACGAAAGATTATTGGTCATTTGTTAATTTATACTTTACTCTATTTTCAAACTACTTAAAAATATGTTTTTAGTACATTATTAAACTCTAAATATCAAAATACTTGGAATAGTTTAGTACTTGAAGTACATTCGTTTATTCTAAGTAATTTAAATACTTCAAGTAGTTTAAAAGTACTTAGAGTAAATTTTTTAAAAGTACTGCTTACTTATTACTTGGAACAAAAATAACTTCTAGATTACCTGCACTTCTTACTGGAAGTACTTTTTCTTAGTATTTGCAATAGCTCTAAATACAACTATCTATTCTTCATTTTCTTATCAAATTGCTCTTACAGTAAGAACAAAAAAATGTCACTGCGCAACCACAATTGATACTTTTCAAGAATTTCAAATTTGGAGTAAGAAAAACCACGAGAAACCTTACTCTGAGAGTTGCGAGCCCGGGGTTCGAATCTGATAGCCAAGCGTGCTAGCCACTGTCATCACTAAAGCTGGCCACGAACGGTGACGCGCAGTAGCGTAGAGTCGACCAGGCCTCGCGTTCCACTAGAGTTATTCTGCTAATAGAGATGTTTGCTGCCGCAAATAATTTCGCTCATCTTTTAAATAAAAATTAAATAACACGTGCTTAAACACTTACTATTTTAAGAGTCCTCTGTGAAATCACAAAGTGAATAATGTCTGTTAAATATCTGCAACATTAGATATGTTTCAACTGTTGTTTCGGCAAAACTAGTACGGCATGAGGAAAAAATGCGTTTATATGCAGAGAACGAACGTTCTACATCTAGTGACGTAATATTTGCGTAAGTAAAATAATCTTTCAAATAACTTAACGATTCTGTTGACGCACCTTCACAAATGTGTCTTAATGTGCCAAAATCAGAATTTTTCTCAAAAACACTTTCAAATTTTTCTAGAACACATTTTTTGCGTCTTCAATCGCTCGTAGCTGTGCGTGAACATGTTGCACTATTTGTAGAGATTCTTCCAACGGCACCGCAGGATTTTGTAATTTTTCTATTGCATCTGCTAGCCCGAAGTAATTGTCGTGAATGATTTTTAAATCCATTTTAACCTGACTATCTTGAAATTTCGACTGGCTTTTCTGAATAGCGGCAGCTTCCTTTGTATCGAATTGTAAAACCACGTTCTTAATATTGTCAAAATATTTATGATAATAAAACGCGGCCTGCAACCATGTTCCCCAACGGTTCTGGTGGCTCTGGTATACGGGGGCACAGTCTGTGAAATTCGCGAATACGTATCGGTGATTTGACAAATACTGCTTTGGTATGCGCTATTAAAGCGTCTACCTCAGAATAACATTTTCTGATACTATCCGCCACAAGATTGAGAACATGAATTTTACACGTAATGTGTAACAAATTAGCAGAATGCTTTTTAAGAGACCGGCCTACAGAAAGCATGTTTGCAGCACCATCACTCACTAACATTAAGAGTTGGTTTGTTGAAAGTTCAAGCTTGTCCGATGTATTTAACACTAACTTTGAAATTACTTCGGCAGTACACTGTTGTATTCGTTTGGAGACTAATAGAATTGAAGGTGCCGATTGATGAGGTTCAAATTTGCGTGCCATTACATTAAGAACAGAATGTTTCTTCCGATTTGTTGTTTCGTCGACACATAACCACAATTTTTGATCTTTGAACTCCGATTTTATTTTTTGTTCAATATGTTCGCGCGCAGATGGCACAATTCTTCGTAACGATGTTCGACTTGGTAATTTGCACTCCGAATAGTTATTCCAAAAGCAGATAAATGGTTCCTTGTCTAGTAAATTAAACGGTATATTACATGCGATAAACGTAACGCATAAATTAAATATAAATTTTTCATTGTCTCGTGCGCAATTTCTTTTTGAGACATGCTTTTCACTATTTACGTGTCGTAGACAATGTTGTCTGGAACAATACATTAACGGGATTTTACAGATTACACATTTAATTTTAGCACCTTCATATACTAAGTCTGGAATTTCTGCAATAAATTTTCGAAGTTTGTCCGACCGCGGTCGTTTTGCTGACGAAATCATAATTTTTCTAGGACAGATAAACAATTGCGCAAGTGACCGGCAGCGAAAATGTCCGTACTGCTCCGCAGACAAAGTAATACTACCTCTCGGTCCTCTCGGTCCGAACTGATTCTACGCCGATGCGTGATACCGCTCGTGGCCAGCGTTAGTCATCACTACTCCGAATGTGGGATGTTATCTGCTACTAAAAACAGCTATTCTTGGCCTCTCTAGTGGACACACCGCAAAATAACCTGTATCTTTCTTCAATAATTGGTTTCTAACTAGGGTTTCGCAGTTTGTAACTGTGGTTGAAAGTGTAATTCGCCGCATTCACTTCTACACGTTCATCTCTAGTTTTCAGTGAATAATGGTAGATTTGTTCATTTCGTAGTCGTTTACTTTTGTTGTTTGAAGTTTTCGTTTAAAAAGTAATATTTTCGCAAATCAAAACTTATGTTTTTGTATTTTAATACTCACATTCAATACAGAATTTTGCAAAAAAAGAAAACTGAAAGTAGACTGTATGTCCAACCGAAACATTGAAATACGTGTTTTACGTCCATCGTCAGAGTTGCCATTATATTAGGTTACTCGATGCTAATTGCTATGAAATTTCTACACTAACCAACAGATGTCGCCCCTAGAAACGCTTGAGGCACCGATCCAATCGATCAGTCCGCCTAATTCAAATCTATAGCTTGAAAATTGATTCAAAATAGCGAAATCAATCCTTCCTCCTCAGAAATTACCCAGAATTACCTACGCAAGATCTACCATCTAACTTTCTCAATCTCAATAACGACTGTCATAAGCCTCATCCTTTTCCCGGCGACAAATTTAACGAAATTATGCCTACCTCTCGTTTCCCTAATTTTATTTTACGCGTGTAGGTATAAGAAACGAGGCACAATTCGTCTAAATTAGAGATTTTATGCTACTTTAAAGCTGGGACGCGTCTTGTAGGGCTTCCCACGGCTAACGCAAATTGCCAACCGGTGTCAAATTTGTACCAATTTACGAGAGAGAACGGGCGACGCGTAATCTGGACAAGATGGTTACGCGTAGTTGATTAATGATGGTCGATTTTTTCTCGGCGGTCAAAAAAAAACCTCTTTCTAACGGCTATGGGGGCTAAATGTGCAGCAAGGAGGTCTCATGAGTAAAAAATAATATTTTTAGGTAAGGGAAGAGAACTAAATGGGGTTTTACTGCAAAATTTTACCGAAAATTTAATTTACTTGATGGGTAGAAATAGAGGATTAAAAAAAAGGTGGATTAACCGTCCTTCGAAGACATTAGACTCAAAAAATTAAAATAAGAACAGCGATGTCATTGAAAGTTTTTGTTTTCCTGACTGTTCTCGCTATTACTTATTATCTTTTTTCAAATACCGTTGAAATCTTCTCTTTTTTAAAGAGATACATTTTCTATTTACAGGAGCAGCTACAACATGCAGCAATTGCATGAGAATGTACGGTCACATCAACTGAAAGCCGGAGCGTAATAGATAGAAAATGGTCCACAAAATGGAACCAGCAAAAGCCTAACTCGATTATTGCTTCTAACCGCATCGAACATGAACGTGACACCGCTGTATGACAGCCACTACACTTACGACTACGCCTATACTGCCTACTATACGTTGGACGACACTAACTTGACCAGGAGAAATTACTCAGGTGAGTATTCTCGGGGATAGTGATATTTTTAACGCCAATAAAAATATATGCTGTTATATTTCCATTGATATAACAAAATTAAAGAACTGCTATTCAAGAAAAATTATAAAAAGCATTACAGTATATTGCTTTACATTACTATATGCACTCAGAAAAATAATTTGGTTAATTTTACCAAAATTCAGTTATGTGGACATATCTTTGCGGTCAAATAGAGTCAACCTACTTAAGTTAAGAAAATACTATTCTCAAACAAAGAAGTAAATACTGAACCCAACGTATGCAAATATAGTTCGTTTCAATTTTTTTTTTTATAATGAAAGGATCAGGCCACTAACGATAAAATTTAAAAGATTACATGCCAAACTGATTACACCAGTCTGCATTTTAATTTTTTTTACGAGATGATTTCTTAAAAATAGATGTTCTCGAATTAATTTTTTGTGCAAATTCTGAAAATGATTTTCATTTTTGCCCATCACGTCAGACTTTTACACAATAAGAGGCAAATAAGACACAAATTTATTTAAACAGTACTACACACAAAGATCATTTTTTTTACAAATACATTTTTAAAATGCTATATACAATTATTCTAATAATTTTGGAACGACTGCAACACAAAGATTTTCTCTTATTTGACTTCCTTGCATATTTTCCTTTGTTTTTATTGTCTCTCTTTGACATTCCGCGGGAGTCGGCCATCATTGCTTCATTCCATCTCCTCTTGCACCTCTTTTTCATCTCCTTAATATTTTGGTGGAAGAGTTCTCTGTGCTCTTCACTACAATGTCCTACATTTTCTGGAAATTTTCATCCTACAGCCTAACTTCTTGAAATTTCCTAACATTGTGTCAACAATTTCTTTGTAGTTTAGATCTTTTTTATTCCTAGTAACAGGTCTGAAATATGTCCATGCAACTTTTTCTCACTTATTCATCGTGTCCTCAAACTTTTTGTCAGCTCTCAATTTCTCTTGTGTGATGAAAGGAAATTTGATTGAAAGATACCTGAAGCAAACCCCATCGTGTTGTAGAGCTGTTACAAACTGGTTCATTAGGCCTGATTTTATATGTAGTGGTGGAAGGAACAAGTGGTTAATGCAAAATATTTTTACTACTAGGCACAAAATGTTTCCTCTTTGGCCAAACTCTCACATTCCGTTGCTTATCCCTTGTCCCATTCACGTAGAAAGCAAGGCATTTTTGTGAACCCAGCTTGTTGTCCTAATAGCATTCCTACTGCTTTGAAGTCACCACAAATTGATCAATTGTGTTCCTCATAATGAATACTGTTTAATAGCACCTTCATATTCTGAAATGCCTCTTTCATTTGTACTGAATGGGCTACGTCTTTCAGACTCCTTTTGGACGAGTCAATAAAAAGTCTCCACTGAATAGGATCATATTCACTTCCATAAAAGTGCACTTGTTTATGCCGTTGCAGTAAACTAAGGAATTGTTATGTGAGAATAAAGGAAGTACGAGGGCGTATTGGTAACTAATGCCTCCATGGCCATAACTTTTATAATGATGGGCCAGATAGTGTAAAAAGTGGTTTGCCATCTACCTTAACTCTTGGTACATAAGTCTCCCTAGTGAAGATTCTCAGCAACATCGCGTTTGCACACGACAGTTCTAAAAATGGCGACCGGCATGGACGTGCGGTTAAAGCAACGAGCTATTATCGAATTTCTTACTACGGAGGGTGTAGCGCCCTTTGACGTCCATCGAAGGTTGAGTGCCGTGTACCGTGATGCGTGTCTTGATGTGAGTGCTGTTAGGAGGTGGGTAAGGACTATGAAAGACGAAAATCCTGCTAAAATGGATCTCCAAAATCAGGCACGCAGTGGCCGACCAGTATATGCGTGTGGTGAAAGGCAGGTGGCTCTCGTGGATGAACTGGTTCCTGAAAATCGACAATATAAACAAACTGAGATTGCCAATAAGGTGGGTATTTCACAAGAAAGAGTACATCACATTATCTGCAATGTGCTGAAGTACACGAGAATATGCGCGAATGCTTACTGATGAAATGAAAGCCAATCGAAAACAAATTTGCGAACAACTCTTGACTCGATATGAGGTAGAAGGTGATGCTTTTCTCCACAGAATTGTGACCGGCGACGAGTCGTGGGCACATCATTACGGCCCTGAAATCAAACGTCAGTCCATGGAGTACAGACATAAGGGTTCGCAACAACCGAAAAAATTCAAAGCAGTTCCATCTGTCGGGAAAATAATGATTACCGTTTTCTGCGATGGCATCGTTCATATTCAATTTTTTGAACGTGGCTGTGTTGTCATCTCCGAAGAATATGTTAACACCCTAACAAATCTGAAGCGATGACTGCGTAGGGTTCATCCAGACAAAGTGCCAATTCTGCATCACGACAACGCTCGGCCTCACACAAGTCAGAGAACGCGTATAGCACAGGAGAAGCTTGGGTTTCATGACGTTTTACCTCATCCACCTTATAGCCCAGATCTTGCGTCTTGTGACTTTTTCCTCTTTCCGAAGCTTAAGGAACATCTCAAGGGCAAGCGTTTCTCTTCGGATGCAGAGGTGATAACGGAGCTGCGGAAATGGTGCCGTACGAGACTTCAAACGTTTTCCGTGACGGATTTACGCAACTCGTAGTACATTGGCGTAAATGTATTGCTGTCAATGGCGATTATGTGAAAAAGTGATTATATCAGTGGGTAGAGGACAGTTTATACTGTCATTTCACACATATGTAAACAATATATCTATTACTAATAATGTTATGGCCATGGAGGCATTAGTTTTCAATACGCCCTCGTATTTCTTTCTCTCAGTGTCTATACCATGAAAAATGTCTCAATAACTTCATTAATTTCTTACATCTCCAATATTTTTCTGGTTCGTAACCTACTGATGAACGTTTCAAAAATGCTTTAGAGGATTTTGATATATTTACATTCTTGTAAATATAAAGACATGAATGCAACATAGAGTACATCGACCATAAGTAGAAGACTTCTTTTTATTTGAAAATATCCCAATAAAATGTTTTCACTTGCTGCTTTAACGTTGTTCTGTGTACACCATATATCGAAATGTTTACATTTTTTCATTCATGCTCCACATGATTTACTGGGTAAGAAATTACCAACTCGCAACTCACGTGGAGTACAATTTATATCATTACATTCAGTATTGCCCATTTCTTGTACGTACTTTTAAATACAAAGGAATATATCGCCAATTTTTCAATTTAAACAGTGTCAATGTGACAAATCTTTATTCAATGTCAATGTGACCAGCCTTCATATCAAACAAGCTTAGATGTCTCCAATAACTGTCAAAAATTATGTAATAAAAAATAAACTGTTTGTCGTAGAAATGCAATACTTCTCGGCTCGTTTTTCGAATTTTGGACCTGTGCGTCATCTTATCAAACTTTACTACTGTTTTATTAAATTGATTAACTTTTTGTAATACTACGCATATCAGAAGATGAATATTTATCTATTCAAAAGGACAGTAACCTTTCTCCAGACGAAACCTATCAGTTCAACCCGATCTCGACATGCAAAAAACCCCAAACAAATGACTTCACTGAAGTTAAAGTTCGCTTCTATTATAACTTCAGTTGACCAGTAATTAACTATATTTCAAAGAAAAAGCAGCGACTATAATTTACATGAAAAAACCATCTATGTGCATGTTTTTGTAAACACCAAAATTGGAGTATTCTCACCATCGTCACGTTTTAATATTTCAGATGCTAATATCTTCATTCTGCCCGTCTGGAAACAAGTGCTATGGACCATACTCTACACGGGGATGATCACCGTTGCGACCGTTGGAAATTTGATCGTTATATGGATTATTCTAGCACACAAAAGGATGAGAACGGTTACCAATTATTTTTTGTGTAAGTATTGAATATAATTCCTATTATTTTTATGGAGGCATTAAGTGTTGTGGATGTTAATGACAGTATACACTTCGGTTGCTTTCTATAACGTTTTCCTTGCAAAGTACAGCATAATATTCAAGCTACATTCCCGAAAAGACAAGCTAAAGAGACCCGTTAAGACACTTAAAGCATGATCATACGTACACGTCACGAGATATTAAAATCTTAAACCTCCAGCACATAAAACTATCATCCATCATGGTAAAAGGAAGCGACCACACAGAACAACAGAAAAATAACGTATAAGAGGATGTGATCATAAATAATGTCGTGAATCCTGAACCATGGCCATTTAGTTCGCGGTACATTGTCGAGGTGGCACCACCGTCGTTTCTCACTCGATGATGCGGTAATCGGCGACGTACATTTGATAATAAAACTTCAAGATTACATTACGTATGTATATCAAAATCGCGCGGTCCGTTGAAGCAAGTGGAAAATTAAATCTGCCCCAGAGAGTCTTGAAAGTGGATTATGTACGCTGACGTGTCCTTAACCTGTCTCATAATTGTCAAATTTTCAGATGTGGAGATTGATGTGATGATAATTTTATCCTAATTTGTGTTTTTTAAGTAATTTTAATATCAAGCACCATATAGATGAATGCGATTGTTCTTTAAAGCTTTGACATTATTTCTTGAGAAATATGTAGGCCGTGAGATTATTGACTATTTAAAAATGTGTAAAATAGTATAGAAGCAAATAAAAGTAGCACAAATACATATATTTTTAAAAAAATTTATACCGGTTGTCAACCAAATCAAAGGCATACATCACATGACCGATTTAAGGAAAGTGCCTTCCCAATCTACATAAACAAGGTCGGTAGCCGATAGCAAAGATTACAGACATAAAGATGCGACTCTAGAAAGAGAAACTGCAGTTTGAATGTGACATACAAAACATTCCAAATTAAAAGGCCAATCACGTGAAAAAACATCAACACAACCTAATGATAATGGTGTCGTGTTGTTATAAGGTTGTATTATAACCATTTACGTTAGTTTATTGTAATCGAATAGGTTTCTAGGCCACAAAAACGTATTCGGCAAAAATGTATGAGAGACTTAAAATTGTTTAGTTAAATTTTATAGGTTATGATCATACAAATGTCATTTATAAACTAAATAAATATAGTATAAATAATTAAGCAATGAATGCACATCATCAATGACGTTTCTATGACGTTTTATTACAATTATAAGAACATAAACTTACTAAAAATTACGGTGCCTGATTTGTAACCCGAAAATCTATAATTTTCGAAAATAAACGGTATTAGTGACGTCGTACAGTGAAAATTTGTAGTTTCTTTCTAATATTGATATATTTTGCACTAGAGAAACTCATATATTATAAAGGAAAATATATATGAATAGGGAATGTTATTTTTACCATGGTGGTCATCCTGGGTTAACAAGCATCGATGTTGCCGGCTTCAATTGGCCGTAAACTGTAACGTAATCGTAACGTGATCAGCTGATCACTGTTTACTTATTTTACTTGCAGTTTTATTAATCGATTTTGTTGTAGAGTTTTGTTAGTTCTTTTTAGAATTATAATTTAAATTGTTTCACTTCCTTCAGATACTTTAAAAATATCTGTCCTTTCTTACTAATAGTATTTTATGTACAATTTTGAACTTGATGCTCATGGTATTCTAACCTAATATTAATCCACTTAACGCAAACAACAGCTGTCATAAACAATGCGACAAGACATCTAAACATCTGACGTCATTCGTTGTTGATGACGTGCATTCAAAATTATTGCTTAATTATTTATACTATAGGTATTTTAGGTGTTGTGCTCAGTTCAAACTTCCCGCGTTACTGCATTTCAATTTAAAGGGACAATAGCTGTGTTCTTTTTAATGATATTGAAATATCAGTAAAGAGCTGAGCTGAATGGAGTAACTCAGTCAAACTCACTTTCAAAAAGAACGAAAGCCGTTGCTCTGTCAAATTAAATTAAATATACATAACCTATCATGTAATTTGATATTCAATAGTTTCTTGCTCTCACAGGCGTCCTCATTTTACTCTATTAACTGCATATTTATTGATTTAAAATCATCATATTTGACGCTGATCTGATAGCGTTCCATTTACAAATGTTCAGTTCAAAGTTCAAATCGTAATAATTTATTTTTTCTACTATCGGCTACGTAAGTTAGTAATTACTCATTACTGCCATGATTGAAGGTATACACCATTGCTGTCACAAAATTCGAAGACAATTCGTATGAATTTTAACGTTTTTTGAATCTTACCTTTACATCCAATCACTTTATTTTAAGTTGAACTGGTTCACTTTCTAATCACTGCGGAAATTTCAGTTTATAGTCACTGTCACTTAGTTATTTTAATGATTACTATTATTCACAAAATTCCTAGTATAGCCGGTAAATGGGTAAAACTAACCTTAATTTAATTCAAAATATACCTAAAACTGACATACAATGCGCATGCTGAGGAAACCCACTCAAATAACCTCATCAAAGCTGCCTCCTTTTTACATATGCTACATCGGTGCGGGGGGAAGCAAGAATCTCACGAAAACTCTGAGGTGAGTGCGTAAAAAGAACACGGTTATTAGTGCGTGCTGTTGAGTTTCTCAGAGTTTTGTGGTAAGATGAACACGTTTATGTCACCAACAATTTGAACGTAACATCAAAGCTTCCGACAGAAGTGTCGCATCTTTATGTTTCTAATCCGTTCTAATCTTTGCCGATAGCATCAAGAGAGAAACACTGATCTGATCGTTGTCTGGGCAAATTAGTAAGGAAGAGTAATGCCCAGACTCGCAGAATTCTAAGTTTTGATTCGCTTGTTTTGTTATGTTTGGTTGTGTATAACGGTAATATTTAATATTACGTTGGTGGTTTTGTAAACATTTGTCTGGTGCTTGTTTAGTTTATTTAAGGTGTTTAACGACCACATAACGCTCACAACGCCGCGAACATTATTCATAGCTACCCCGTACCTTAATCTTCGCCCGCAAACAAGACGTGGGTCTGTGTGAGCATTTCGTTTATTGTGATACGTGGTTAGCATTCCACTTCTACCGTCCATGCACTCATCAAACTAAATGGAAAGGGATCGCGGTCTGTCATGTGTTCGTTGCGATCGTTAAGTGGAACGTACTGTCACAGGACCATTCTGAACTTTTTTGCAGGAGTATAAGAAGCCATTGTGGTTTTAATAATCCTACAGCAATGCAATTCCAAGTTGCATACAAACGATTATTACAGTGCGAGCTTAAATGATTCATTGAATTGCCAATATGCTAAATTCAGTAAAGTACAGTTCATATTCAGTGGCGTGCAAGTAATTTTTTAAGCATAAATAGTAAAATGTAGTGTATAAATAAACATAACCTCGACATGTCAAAATATGTACGAGATTTGAATTAACCATTGGAAACAATTAACATGTTTGTAGATACTTATTATATGTAATTTCTTTATGAAACATCATTGTGGTTATATATATGTATGTTAGTTTATTTCTTGCAAAAAGATAGCAACTAATGGTTTGGCCATTGTGTAATTAATTGATACATGTTTTCAGAAGTATTCTTTTCTACCTTTAAGGTAAAATTGAGATAAGATGGTTAAATACTGCCATTTTACAAAATAGATATGCACCACTTGTTAATTTTTATTTGTTGAATGTTTTATTACAAGTCGAAATTACTAATTACACTAATTACAGAACCTTTAGGATTAGAAATATATTTATATATCTTAATATTGATATAAATAAATTATAAAATATTGCTAATTTAAAGAAGCTTTTGAACAAACTGAGCAATTGATTATCATTGCTTATAATAGCTTTTCAATAAGACAGTCTGCTCCGAGCGTTTCTAAAAACTGCTGGAAATGCTAACCTTGACTTTTTAAACACAAATTTGTTCTTTTTAAACTTTCGAAAACATTCTGTAGGCACTCTACCGAAATATTTGCAATTTCATTCGTAATGGCTTCTTGCATCTCTTCCCCAAGTTGTGTAAACGGTTACGAAAAATTCTGTTCTTTAAATAGCCGAATAGAAAAAATCAGGAGGGTAAGGCCTGGTGATCATGCTGGCCACAATCCTCTATTTATTATTCTTCTTGGAAAAATTGTTGTAGGAAATGTATTGTAGCATTGGCTACATGATGAGGTGCTCCGTCTTGCTGAAAATACCCGTCTCGTATTCATCCTCGCGGAGTTCATTTATAAATGGCTCCAGTATTATTTCTCTATATCGTTGAATGTTAATTGGCACATTGAAGAAAATTGCGACGACGAAAGATAGCAACCCATACACCAGTTTTAATCGGATGCAAATCACTCTCCACAAAATTATATGGATTAACTGCGCTCCAACTTCGATAATTTTGGTTATTTATATATCCAGAAAGATGAAACCACGCTTCATCAGTGAAAAATATCTTGTTCAAGGTGTTATTGTCATTTATATTTTATTCAAACCACTGGCAATATTGAACACGAGCTATATAGTCGACAGGCAATAAGTGTTGTGCAACAGACATCTCATACGGCTTCATATGCAATTTTTTTTAAGTACCTTTCTACACGTTCCATATGAAAGACTTACACAACAAATTTATAACCAATTATTTATCTAAGAGATTTAGACATTCTTGAATGTACTTGTTTGTTCAGATAGTTGTCTTAGAGGTTTATTAGGACTCCGTTCCATTCGTGTCTGAACATCTGCCACAACCTGAACCAAGAATCGCTGAACAACACGTTCCTGGTATTGTTGAAAATCCGGATAAGCAATATCATTTTCAGGATATGTTGTTTGAAATATGCCATCACAATAAAAATATTCTGCTTCGTTGGGAAAGGCATCTTTAATAGAATCTACGTATGATATTTATGCATAATTCCAACGTCAAGTAACTCACCTCAATCACTAAATTTTTATTACAGAGTTTGTTTTGAAAAAAAAAACAGAATTTGTACGGAATAAAGATAAGATAGAAAGAAAATAAATACACGCCGCTGTCAACTAAGGACTGTCCACGAAAAAAAGTGGTCGATGTTAAACGCAAATATTAAATAACGGGACAAGAAAGATAACTTTACTTTACTAGTAGTAGAAGCGTTATTCGGTAACTTATAACACGATAAACACAATTCTGTAAAACATCTTAAGCAGTGTAGAATGCTATAACTTTTCTTTTGACACCACGCATCAGTACTTGTACGCGTTCAGTAGTCGTCATTGCATCAGCTACATTCCACAGTTTAGTAAACTGTTTCATGTCTTTTACATATTTACCCGTCTTCTATAATCTTCTTTTAACATTTGCCCAATATCTTTTAATAGGTCTCAATTCTGGGCAGTTTGGAGGATTGGCAATTTTTGGTACAACCGCAATTCCATTGTTTTCGTACCAATTCATAGTAGCTCTAGCATAATGGGCCGTCGCTAAATCAGGCCAAAATAATATTGAGCCCTGTTGGCCCTGGATCAGTGGCAGGAGACGTTTTTCTGAACATTCCTTTATGTAAATATCTTGATTTATCGTGCACGTTGTAACAAAAACATTGCTCTTTAGCCCACAAGAACAAATCGCCTGCCATACAAGAATTTTTTTAGCGAACTTGTCCATCTTTTTGGTTCTAAACCTTTCTGGAACATCCAGCCGTTCACGTGCAACGTAAAACTGTTGACTTGGTAACTGTTGAAAGTCTGCCTTTACGTAGGTCTCATCATCCATCAAAATGCAGTTTTCGTTAAAAAATTTTCATACAGTTTACGCGCACGGGTTTTACATATTCCTTCTTTGGTAGGATCGCGATTTGGTACTGTCGATACTTTATAGGAATGTAATCCTACACTCTTCTTAATTTTTTGCACATACGACCTCGATACACCTTCTCTGCGTGCGACATCACGGACGGAAAGACTAGGATTACGCTTAAACTCACTAATTATGCTTTTTGCCATTGCCCTGTCTACTAGACCTGCTTTTCTTCCAGAATTTCCTTTTCTTCCAATCGACAAAGTTGAATGGAAGTTTGCAAGTACCTTTTGACCCGTGGATTTTGCAACTTCCACACACAATTTTTCTTCTTATTTCAACTTGTTTCGACGATATTTTCCTTAATCGCAGACTTTCCGCAACAAACGAAATGACAATCGATTATCTTTTATTTTACAATATTTATGCCACAGCAAACTCGACTACCTTTTTTCCTGGACAGTCCTTACTCAAAATATAAATTGCTGGTGATATTAAAATCGTTACCAACCTAAGTTTCGTTCCAAGTATTGCCAACTCAATCAATCATTTATGTTCGCTCTATAGTACACCATTAAATTAATGCGTAATGGAAACTGTGGCGTTTTGGATATAACCAGTGTACTACCAGCTGTACCCGCAGATATTACTGATGAAAATGTATGTACATATGATTCAAAACGAGGATTACCTTCAATCTGATCTAATACTGTCAAACTTGTCAACATACTTATCTAATAATAGAGAAGAACACAGATACGTGGGAGACAATATTTTTCTCTGTTAGATACGTGACTACTACTAAATCTAATTTAATTGTCACCCTATATTTACAACACGTATATTTCGCAATAATATCTTTCCTAAGTTCACTCCAACTATAAATCAATCTTATCTTAGACAAACGTGACGTAATTCGTAAAGTAATCTATGAGCTCCAAGAAATACCAAGAAAGTCTGTCCATATCTATCCTTAGTGCCTCTGGGGCATTGTAATGGTGTACAACGTTTGCGATAAAGTCCTTTTTTGACTGTTTAAATTGATGGTGGATCACGGAAAAGCGTTTTCTATGCTTAAGGGAAATACAGTCGCCCGGAAGGTGTTCGTGTATAACTTTTACATTATCATATAACATCCAGGAACAATCTTTAGTACAAAATTTTCAAGTTAGTTACAAAAAAAATTCTTATCGAACAAATGAATAGTTATCAAGAAAGATCCTCACAAACTGTCCAAGAAGTTGAAGGAATCAACACGAATGAGAAATAAGAATTAGAATCGTGTTTACAAATTAGTGTTTAGTTACACGCAGAGAAATGGTTTCTTGCATCAAGAAGATAGATTTTCTTGCAAAAATCAGTTTCTATTCAAGAAAATATTTTTATTTCAAGACTATAAAAATGTATAATATAAGAAAATAATTTTCTTGAAATTTTATTTGGATTAAATAAATATTTTCTTAGGGTTAGAAAATTAAGAAGATCCTAGACAGAAAAATGTTTCTTCCAAGTAAATCATTTAGTTTTAAATTAAGAAAATATTCATATTAAAGGTAGGAATGAAGAAATAGTCCAGAGCTTACAAAGTTCTATTGAGAGTTTAAGCGATCAGTTTCAAAAAACACATTATCAAGCCAGCTACAGGGATATCCGATAAAAGAAAAATTACAATAATGGAAAGAAAAAATCTAAAGTTAATAATTAAAATTAGCAGCAAGTGAATGAGCTAATGAAAAAGATTTTTTTTATAAGTTGCAGTGTAATGAAATTATTTCTTTAATAATGTAATTAAATAGGGATTATTTGTATGTAGTTTAGTAATGAATGATATTTAAGTTTATTTATCCCTTTTTTATTATTATTATTTATTATATATTTAGTACACGTGGTAAATAGTAATAAAAAGAAAAAAATATTACATTAACCGGTATCATTGTATAGGTAAGTATGGTCTCTGTATTTCAGTTCCGTCGCTACTATCTAGGACGGCATAACTACTGGCACTAGGTGGCGCCAGAAAATATTTCAGTTGCTGTTTTGAAGACTAGTAACATAAATTAAGAGATGTAAGAGCAACGTGGTCAGGAGCAATAAGCTTTAATGCTTTTCTCTTCTTATATTGTCGGTAGTGATTCCATTAATACCAGGAGCTGTTTATCAGCATTATCTTAGTTATTGTTCCTAGGCACTTTTTTCATGTGTACTTCTACATTAAGTTCACTTTTGTTTGAACGTTATTCTGTAGATAACCTCTACTTTAGCATTTTAAAAATCACAAGCAATATGAATAATTTGCTGCATTATGTACGGATATGTTATACTGTTTTAAAAAAGATATGCGCAAATAATAATGTGCATATAAATAATATGCATTTCAAGAATTCTAAGTAAAAAGTGCTTTATTTTAAGAAAGTGAAACTACTGATTTATGATCAATACCAGAAAACATTTTCTAGTATTAAGAAAACTATTTACTATCCTTAAGAAAATATTGTTTTGTGTTATAATCGCCATTTACTTGTACTAAGAACCGCTTCCTTTAGATTTTCTTGAATCAAGTTAACAAACGTCTTAAACAAAGGAATACAATTATTTCATTACAAGTATATATGTACTTCTCCTAAGCGGAGAAAGAAACGCTGAGAAAATATTTCTTTTGATTTAAAACAGTTATTGTATTGCGAATAATTGAAGCAGTAAGTGTCTTGAATTAAGGCGGACAGCTTTGATACAGTAAGCAGTTTCTCCGCATGTAGGCACAATATGTTTGTAGCTTACACAGAAGTGCAAAACTATTGGTCAACAAACTAAATACTGCTCACAACTTTGTATTTACAAACACAAATTCGTTTGTAGAAAATAATTACCTGTGCAGATGAAAGCAGTCAAATACCTTTTTTTTTTAAATCAAATCAAGACAACAATGTGGGTAAATCCTGAGATGATTTTGAACATGCACGCAAATGTCATAACCAATCCTCCTTTTGCCAAATAATCTCTAATATTCACAATACTAAAATTAAGATTAATCTACTAGAGCACCTTGGATTGTTCCCCAAACCTCACTAACTTATTTTCCCCTTACATCTATTCCTCTCCGCCCTAAAAACATTTGCTTTTTGTTGCAGTAAACCTATCGGTGGCAGACACGATGGTTTCGACACTAAATGTGACCTTCAGCTTCATGTACATGCTCCATTCGCACTGGCCATTCGGAGAGCTGTATTGCAAGATATCCCAATTTATATCGGCGCTATCCGTTTGCGCGTCGGTGTTCTCGCTCATGGCCATCTCGATAGACAGGTGAGTATCTGGGTAACTAGATATGTAATCTCCAATATTAGAAGCAAGGGAATATACAAATTACGCAGATTTATACGGAAATGATTGGGAGGATATGGTTTCTATAAGAAAATTGTACGTTTCATTTTTTGGGGGATTGTTTTAATGTAAACCAGTTGAGATTGATGAGATTAATCATTGAAAAATTAATAATAATTGTTGAATAGGGACTTTTGGCGTTGTTGGAAACATGTTTTGTTTATCATCTATTATAATTTAGCACACCTTACACAAATAAACAGTCTTTTAAATCTATTTTGACTTGATAAATATATGTATTTGAATTTTTGCTTGAAGTTTTAATTTTCAGCTGATAATATATCAGCCAACCAACAAACGCCACTATAAAATTTCATAAACATTCTACAAATCTGAAAGGTCTAAAATCTCGCCCTCCAGCATGTTCTCTCCTAAAAATAAATATCGCAAATTAGCGGATTATCAACTACGTTGTAAATGCTCTTTCCGACCGATGACCTTTCAGCAAGTTAAACTACGCCCAATTAATGAAAAACTTAGACCTCTGTGATGCGTACATAATTTTTGCGGTTAGTCCAATTAAATTACGAGCAAAGTAAATACCTGGCGAAATTTCTAAATTTGCACAACGGAAGAGTAAATTAAGAAGCGACATTTTGCAAGAGCTTCGCGGGGTTGTTAAACAGTCCTGGGAATAACGAACGGTTTTAGATATGTCAAAATTTGAGCGAGATATTTGAATAATATTACACACTACTAGCATCGTAGCATTGTATATTTCGTTTACCAAATAGCAAGCTATTCGTTGCCTCAACGAGACCGTTAGATACTCATTTGAAAAATCTCAATGGATGCTTTTCAATTTCGAAATCCTCAATCGTTTAGGCGCTAAACCCCTTGGTGGTTCGAAAATTTAACGTTGTCCCAAGCTCAAACGTCCTTAACTCTTAAAATAATCCAAGCAAACTTTTTAGTTCTATTTCATGTTGAAATGCGCGTTTTTTGATAGACCGTCTGATTTTTATTAAACGATTCACCTGAAATAATACTCAGCACCATAAATGAACATAATTTATATCCTTTCAGTAATAGAGCACAGCATTTTTACGCAACAATGCAAGTGAAGTTGAGAAAATGTTGAGTGTTCAGGAAATCATTGTTGTATTTGTGTAGATCAACTTGATCTTAAACAGCAAAAAAGTAGAGATCACATAACATAAAAGATAGCTTCGTGGTTACACGACAGGACATTCCGTTTAAAATTTTCGGAGGACTATTGGTGCAAGTGCAGGTGTAAACGACATCAGTAAGCCTGGCACAGAGCGCTTCTCGCCAGGTTAGAAGTAAAGTTGCGCGGCCCACGACGCGACGTATGTATACAGATATCTCAACCTTTCGCAGCGTTACATAATTATAAAAATATATATGTATGTAAGTATGTCTAACGTACGCAAGGAAAATAAACGACCATTGGCTGATAAAGTCACTAAATTTATCAGTGAATCTTCGGATTTGAATTATGATGGAGCTAAAATATTGTGTAAAATTCACACAGCGAACATCTGAACATCTTTCACCGAGACAAATGTGGAAAGAAACCTGATGGTGCAAATTTTTCACCAATCTTATGCACGCTGTTAACAAATTATGTTTATTTATTATATTATTTATTGAAGTCAGACTTTTTATGTGGCGTAGTAAAGTTTACATGACCTTAATTTTAAAAAGCAATCAATATAATGCAAATATTCGTTATTTCTGAAAAACAAAAGCGCTTTTTACTACATATGTATGTACCTATAGTTACTCATACATTTACGGTATTAAGTGTAACAGATTTTTGAAGAAACTACTTTGTCACTTAATATATTTTGGCCTCCGTCGGTGAATTATGAAAATTTAGAATTTCCCAGGTAACTAAATACTTGAAAAAATTTTGTCCCAGTAAGGAATCGAACCTGACACCTCCCGCTCGCCGGACCGGCGCACAATGGTCAATTTTATATTACACAGCGGAAAAAAGTCAAATAAACGATAATTTTATTTTAAAAACGAGTGCATGCGGTTATATTATATAAGTGTATGTATATGTATGTATGTATGTATGTATACGTATAGATATATAGAACATATAGCACACATGATATAAACTAAAATATGCGAGAAAAAAACTGAATATTCACTTAACCCAATCTAAAGAAAGTGCATAAGTATCTCAATAAATTTTCGGCTTGAAAATTTACAAAAATTACCTTAAATAAATTAATTACCATCGACTAATAACGTTTCTACTTCATTACTTAACTCTAAATATGACTTTCTGCTCTCAAATGAGATATATACGGGTCTGAAGACACCAACAACATGTGAAAAACATCTTCATTTGTTGCAATCCTGCTACATTTCCTTGAATTGCTTAAAGATATCGCTTATAATCTCTGTTACGGCCTTCCTGTGCTTCTTCTGAGAATAAACCAATGGGCAGTACTGAAGCTTTGGTAATATCACTTCCATGTATAAGTATCTTATGTTCTGTGACTGGCATATAGTACCATCCATATTCTTCAACAGAAAATTGGGCAGTTTCATTGGCGTAGTTTCCAAATTTACATGCATCAATATATGCGCCACAATTTATTGCTTCCACTATCGTGGAGAAACTTTGGATTAAAGAAAAATCGCCTAGCACAATTACCATCATTTGTTGCCCCTACTCCCTGTTTTACAACATCGATCTTCAATCCTATACGTTTGTGAAATTCTTTCTAAATCCTTTCCTTTGCAGCTTCCTTTAAATGACAGGTGACTTCATTTGTTTTTCACGATTTAAACTCCATATTATATGCAATGTGTAGAATGCATTCCATAAATTTTATTCGAGCGTGGGGCACACCTAAACGATAAGCGTTGTCGTCTATTGCCCTACGTTTAATTTTATCTAGATTATTCATTTCAGAGATGCAATATCTCTTTAAGAGTGAATTCTAGGGATAGGGTATGTTGCATAAAATAATTTTAAAATACAACACAGAATCCAAATCCAAATAAAAATGGTACTGTTCTATAAGTAGGGTAATATATGGCTACTTCCGGTGTAAGAGAGAGACACCGACAGTTGTAGATATTTTGGTTGAGCTGGCTTTAAAGGATAATTTATGTATGTAAATTTCCAAATTTCTATTTTACTCACTTCCCCATATACTTTTAACCAAAGCTCGTCGTGACATACCCTGTATTTTAGCTTCCGTCGGTGCATTATACAAAAATCTGTAATTTCCTTGGAATTTACCGGGACGAGATTTTTTCAAGTATTTAATCACGTCGGAAATTCCAAGAAAATTACAGATTTGAATAATTCACCGACAGCAGCCAAAATATATTAATTAATTAGTGTACAAATGTAAGAATTAAAAATTGTCTGTCGAAATATTATGATATGTTAGCAGATAAAACTAATAGCTGGGTATTAAAAAGTGAACGTTCCTTGCATAAAGGTCCTTGTGATGTAGTGGTTAGCACGTCCGTCCGGCAAGCGGGACGTGTCAGGTTCAATTCCTTAATAAGACGAAGTTTTTTTCAAGTATTTAATTTCAATTAAACACATAACAAATGCCGTCTTCAAACAAAAAATGGCAATAAAAGCACTTCAACGCGTGCATATATGCGCTATATTTACCATTTTTATTGCCTTAGTTTTTATTTTTTACCATAAGGTATTGATTTCTAAATTTCACATCTGTCGGGCGTGTGTCACACATACACCCTTTATTTATAATACGCAGTCCATGCGACTGATCCTATTCTGTCGCGAAGACCGATTATGCCTGGCCTAGTCATCAGCATGATTCATATGTCAAAGCATGTCTCCACTACAATAAAAATAGACGTATTTATGGAAATTTTTATTTTAATTTTTGGAATATTTCAGATGGATCGCTACAAATCGCTGAACAAATATATTTTTATAAAAAAAAAATTTGCGTATATTTATATACCCTACACTAAACGTTGTACTTTATTTACGAAATATAGTCTCAACAAGCTCACTATATTACCATTTTCCTCTCTATACATTTTTTTTGTACACATAGTATGGAATTTTATTTGTTTTTATATGTTTTCAAACCCACGCAACGCTCGAATTACAAAATGTCAGTACTCGGAAATACTTCACGTTTTTCTCTGGTACTTTCAAAGTTGATCTCCGAAAACGTTCACACTTCGCTTAAAGAAAACAATCGTTGGGTTCTAAGAATTTTTTGGATTATTTTGGAGGAAAACTCTATATAAATATGTACATATATGATGAGTATGTGTTATAAAGTATACGACTTTTAGAGTTTTCGCAGAAAAGATCAAAAGACATCTTAGAGGAGCTCTTTCCAACATATTTTTTGGACTGTTATAATCTTCAGAAATATATTTATGATAGGATTTCACTATGCAAAATTATTTTTCTTTCTTTTATTTCTTTCCAGATACATGGCCATCATGACACCTCTGCGACCAAGAATGGGAAAATCGGTTACCCTCTGTGTGGCATTCACAATTTGGTTAGTTAGTATAATATTTTCTAGTCCTTATCTCATGGTATGGACCATCGCTGATCTAGAAGACAGAGTCGTCTGCTATCCTAAATGGCCTGATGGATTATCCAACGAATCGATTTACGAAAAGATGTGAGTTAATACACTGGCCAGCAAAAAGATTCAGGTCACATTGAAATTCTGTCTTTGTCAAAGCTTATGCTTTTAATAGAAAATACATCACAATTAAATAAAACATAATCGAGAGGGCCATGCTTTTTTTGAATTATTCTTATCTGGGTTACAACTAGAGCGAGGTAATCGTCTCTGCGACATATAAGCGTTTCACTGGAGTAGCGGGCTGTGTGCAAAAATCGATTCTCGCTTTGTCAGCGTCCGCTTGTTTATTTTTCATTCAGTTTAGGAAACGAGAACGTGCGTTGTGTTTTGTGTTATGTGTTATTCGTTATAAATATATGATTATTAATTTAAAATGTGTAATGTGAACAAGGCTAAAGGACGACCCTTTGCTGACGCAGTAAATCTGTGTCTTTCTGGATGTATTCTACAACGGTGCTAAAATAGTTTATAAAGTGAGCGAGAAACATTTGATGTGCTGGGACAAGGGGGACTGTAACAAACATGTAAATATCGAAGAACACAGAAATTGCAATATGGTCGTGCCAGCGAGAACTGCCTCTATTTTCGATTCACTTGTCATGATGATAACCTGTAATTTATCACTTCGCTTACTCGAAAAAGTACCGTTTCAGAACTTTTGGTATAAGTACAACCCCGAGTTGAAGTTGCCAACTACGAAAACAGCACGTAATCATGTTTTATTTACACGCAAAGACGTGGAAAAGTAAAAAAAGTACATTAAAGAATCAGTTGCTTTGATTATGTGTTGACGAAGCAACAGATTGTAAAAGAAATTCTATTCTAAATGTTATAGTACGTGTACTGGACATTCATACACCGACATTTCCACTGTTACTAGCTAGCAAAAGGAGGAAAAAGTGTACTGATGCAGCAATTGTGAGGGTGATAGTTCGTACGTTAGAAAACTTTCAAGTCTCACCACGGCAAGTGTTGATGTTTATGAGCGATGGTGCCGGGACAGTGCGTTCGGTAGGCCGTTCTCTCCTTGAACACGGTTGCAAGTGTTTACATGTTATGTGTAAAGTGCATGCTTTACATCTTGTGGCAGAAACTATTCTACAATGTTTACCCGAGGTAAATGCATTAACAGCAAGTACAAAAAAAGTGTTTCTCAAATCTCCAAATCGTTTTCGGCCATTTCACGCATAGTGTCCTGGTATTCGTGAACAACCACAGCCGATTCTTACATGTTGAGGAACATGGTTGCAAGCAGCTCTTTATTATGCCGAATATTTCAAACAAGTAAAAGCTGTCATTCTACAATTCAATACTGCCGAAGCTGCAGCTATTAAGGAGAGCCAGTCAAAATTTCAAGATATTTCCGTTGAAACAGAGTTACAAACTATTCGTAACAACTATAAAGGATTACATGAGGCAATAGAACAATTATAAAATAGAGCGTTGTCGTTAGTGCAGTCACTGCAAATAGTCGACGAAATATATTTATACACTGCTACGCACTATACATGACGCAAAATATAATCGCGTTTTAGAAAAATTCGAGTATGTTAAAGAAAGATTCCGATTTTATCGCATTAAAGCAAATTTGTGACGGTGCATCGACTAATCCATTAACTGAATTCAAAGAGTGTTTTAATCATGCATGTATTACATCCGTAGATGTCGAGCGATCTTTTTCAAAATATAAACACATTTTTTCACCGCGGCGAACATCGTTCAACAAGACAACTGTGGAAACATATCTAATGCTCCCAACTTTGTGCGACTCTTATCCAGTGGGTGATAATACTGATAATGGTGCTTCTACTTTTAATGTTTGGTAATTCCGATGCAGCCCGCCGACCTACTTGATAATGCTGCTGAAGAAGTTGTGTGTTTCACAACTTTTCAAATATTCAGACATTACCTCGGTTTAGGTACAACTAAATCTGACAGTTAAATCCAAGATTGAAATTTCAAATTACATTAGACATTTATTGACAGGATTGACAATTCAAATTGCATTTGATGTTTATTGACGTATGTATATTATAAATTTTAAGGCACGTTTACTACAGATCACCAAAGATGCAACTTTGTGTGGATGAATTTCGACTTTAGTTTCCACATTTTCCAGTATCATATTTTGATTTATATCAACAATTTGTTTATTGCGTTGCTAAATTTCGTGAAACTAGTACAGTAAGTGGTGCTTAATCATTTGTTTTCCGACAAATCTTATCCACCATATTTGTTTCACCGCGGGAAGTAAAGGCAATTATTTCAACACTACATACTGGTAATGCTCCTGGTAGGGACGGCATTACCAACAAAGCATTGAAGTTCCTCCCTACTAGGGTCATCGCATTATTTGCGTATTTAGCTAATGTCATGCTGCGTCTGCGGTACTACCCGTCGCAGTGGAAGATTGCAGATGTGGTACTACTTCCGAAGTCTGGACAGGCGAGGACGTGACCTCAGAATTATCGGCCCATTAGCCTACTTCCCGTGCTAGGGAAGCTTGCTGAACGGTTAATTCTCAGCAGGTTGCTAGCTGAAGTTGAAGATCTGTTGATCGTTCCGGATGAACAGTTTGGTTTTCGTAGCGAACATAGTACCACCCTGCAAATCCTTAGGTTAGTGGAATACATTAAACAAGGATTCTGCCTGTGTCAATACACAGTAGCAGTATTTTTGGACGTTGCGAAAGCCTTCGACAAAGTCTGGCACGAGGGTCTTCTCTTTAAGATGCAAATTGCAGGAATGTCCACCGGCATAATTAGGATGATACCGTCGTTCCTCTTAGATCGGAAGTTTCGATTCAGCAAGAGGACTTGCAGCTGGGGTACCACAGGGCTCTGTGCTATCGCCGATTTTCTTTTCAATCTTTATGAATGACATCCCGACAGACATCTCAGTAGGTGCCGCCTTGTATGCCGATGACGTCTGCATCTTTATGAGAACGGCGAGTGCGCGTATAGTGGATGCTAGACTGCAAAACTTCCTGCAGGCCCTGGAAGAGTGGTACTCCAGATGGAAGATCTCCATCAATGCGGTCAAGAGCTCAGCCGTGTTATTCACCAGATCCGGCCGCCGTAAGAAAAGAGATGGAGATCCGGCAGATCTACTCATCCTGAGCGAAGCAATACCATGGAGCAGGCAAGTGAAGTACCTCGAGGTCATCCTGGATAGTAAGTTAATTTGGGACAAACATTGATCACGTCGTTAGTAAAGCCCGACAAACTATGGGGGCTTTAAATCCGATTATGAATCATCAAAGCAAGCTCTCTTCTATTAGTAAAATCCACCTCTACCTTTCAACGATCCGTCCCACATTAACTTACGCGGCAGCAATCTGCGCCACCGCGGCTAAACACCACATTGCCAAACTTTAAGTCATCCAGAACCGGGTACTTCGAACAGCTGTGGACGCCCCCTGGTACGTTAGGAACGCGACGCTCCACAACGACCTGGGGATTCTCTATATCATGGATTACATCCGAGAGGCAGCATCCAAGACCCTTATTCCCGCTATTCGACACAGGAACATCCTAATCAGCAGCGCTCTAAACTACGACAGAAATGTTGTCTGGCCTTATAAAAGGCCACTAATGATCTTAAATAAGTAATCCATCAACATCAGCGTAGGTACTTAAAAACAACCTATGCCCACCTGTGGTCTCAAAATAACTTAAAAGAGAAGAAAGAAAACAAAATAGCTATGACAGATAAGGATCAGATCCAGGTGCTCAAAAACCAATACATTGACCATTGACCATATTTGTTATCTGTCACGTATTGTGGCCGTAGCTACGAGTTTTATGAAATAGCACGTTTTCGCTTTGGAAAACTCCCATTTCGCATTTGTATGTTTAACGCTGATTTCTGGGTGTAAAACCTATTGGTAACAGGGTGAAATGTTTGTCGGGTTTCTCTAACAAGTCATAATGCCTTTGGATCCTGTTGTTGAGTCAAGAATTATTATGTTACAACAGAGTCGAAAACAACGTAACAATTCAAGAATTCTCGGTAGGAAACTTTCTGTTATACAAAAGGTGCACACAAGTTCAATGTGACCTCAATTTTTTGCTCGCCAATGTAGTAAAGTGGTAGTAATTTTATTATTGTTAATTGGTGTTTGCAGATATAACGTATTGTTCCTTTTCATTACCTACATCGTTCCAATTGGTTCTATGACGTACACCTACGTCAGGATAGGCATAGAGCTGTGGGGTTCGCAGAGTATCGGTGAATGCACGCAAAGACAAATGGAGAACATCAAGAACAAAAGGAGGGTGAGTAGTCTAACTCCCCCACTTCAACCAACCCCTCTAGACAATCCTCTATTGTCTGTCTTCTCCATTATGCACGCCTTGGAATCGACTAGATGTGATTTCATGCCTCTTTTTATAGCCAGACCGAAATAGCGGTCCTGGTCAGCTTTTTACGTATCGGACGTCGAATTTAGATACGTCACGACCTTCTTTTACTCCCATATAACAGAACAAGCATAGGATGAGCATTGCGTATGGTGAAAACGAAGTTATATAAATATACATCCCTCAGGCTTTACGATGTGTACGAGTTTCTATTTAATATTTAAGGCCAATAGAGGGCGTTTCTACATTTACGTGACGTTTGATATGTTTAGTGCACCATAGTCATATATAACAGATTTACATGGTAGTAGCGAGCAAAAGGTTATTTTTTTTTTTCGTGAAACTACCCTTACTTGTCGTGAAGTCGAGGTCTTTATACGCAATATACGATACGAAAAAGGTTCGACGTGATATTAATATTTATTGATATGGGACATGCTTTTTTTTGAAGATATCGAATCCTGTTTCTTGTCAAATATTTAAAATAGGTAGGGAATTATTTAGAACTTGGACCAGTTTTTGACGAGAATCGCTGGCTAATACCCGATTGGTAATAACACCCGTTTTTGAGGCTCGTTTAAAATATACACCGTACCGTAATAGTGCTTCTAACAGTGCTTCCAAATCATCTATTCGAAGCTAAATATACCCACAACACAAGGACAATTCATTTTAAACGATTTAAATCAAGGAATTCAGCACTATGATATTACTGAAACAGTTCACTGAAACCCATAACCATAATATTTAACTCGTACTGGACGCACTTCCCGATTTGCCTTTAAAAATTCTTACGCGTTCGTTGAAAAAATTAAGGACATTGAGCTTACTGACAAAAAAATTTTAGCCGCGTTTGACGTATGTTCACTGTTCCCTAGTGTTCCGGTTGATTTAACTCTGGAATATTTAGAAAAGCTTAATTTCTTTGACAAGACTTTGCATAAAACAAAACTTTTTCCAAATTAACAACACTTTCTATCAACAAACGGAAGAAACGGCAATGGGTAACAGCTTATCTCAGTTTATGGCTAACCTCTTTATGGGTAAGTTTAAAACCGACCTGAAGTTCTAGTTTTAATGGATATTTGACTTATTTCCCTCGGCATTCGATCAGATAGGTCGATGACGTTTTTTACATCTTTGACACTAGCAAATGTTCAATAATGGATTTCATGGAACAACTTAACTCAAAATTTATATATGTTAGTAATAAGAAATAAAAATAAGTTAGAAATAGACGTATATAGAAAACCTACTACTAATAATAGATTTGTCTTGCAGGATTCTAATCACTCATATGAATACAAACTTTCGGCTATTCACTTTTTGATACACCGGTTACTCAATTTTCCTTTAACCAAAAATAGATATCAAAATGAACTAAAAGAAATCAATATTGCTAACTTTAACAAATTCTCTGAAGATGTCGTCTATAATACTATTAGGAAACATAAGAATAGATTAAGAATTAGAAATATAAGCACACTAGAACGCATTGACGGCCGTAATAATAAGAAATATGTTAATTTACCCTTTTATCCAAGTTACACGAAAGGTCTTAAAAAAATCTTTTCTAAAGTTGACCACGAAATTGTTTTTTCTTCAAAAAATATCATCGAAAACCTTTTAGGAAGTTCCAAAAACTTAGTAGATAACATGGATAAGTCAGGAATTTACAAAATTTCATGTAAAGATTGTGATCAAGTGTATATTGGGCAGACAAAAAGATCGATCAAAATTAAGTACCAAGAACATTTGACTCATCTCAAATTCAGAAGGTTTGATAAATCTAGTGTTGCCCTACATAGCTTGAAGATAACCATAATGTTGATAATATAAAGTTAATTAAACACGTAAAATTCAATTAAATTGTTATGAAGGCATGGAAATTTACAAAAACAAAATTCACTTAATGAATTTACATTCAGGACCACTATATTCCAGCCTTTATCCCTTGTTACATCATGTATAGTTAATTACAGCTGCAATTATAATCATGTGCAATGAAGCGCTTCACTGAAAAACATGGATTTTAATAACATACGTCATCCTGACTATTTACAATTTAAGTTAGGGGTTATTTATCTTTAGATTTGCATTTTAGGCATTATAGTCATGTGTAATGAACAGGCTCACCAAGAAACACTTAAAGTAGAGGGGTATATATATAATTAAGATTTACTATACTTATTTTAGATTTACATATTGCGTAATTTACTGCTGATGATGATAGCTTAGCTATCGAAACGTGCGTCCAGTACGGGTTAAGTATTGTGGTAAGGGTTTTAGTGAACTGTTCCAGTGCCACAGATTTAAAGTACTTTATTATCTATGATATTACAAAAAAGTGCAATTAATTTTTCTAATCTTTTAATCACATATTCAAAAAAAAAATCAGCAAAAAAATTAAATAGGTTAAAAATGTTGTATAAATTATGTAAGAAAGAATTTATACATCAAGAAAATATGATGACGATACATGTATTTTGAAGGATACGCATTTCTTCAATTGCATTGAACTGCTTTTATGAGCACATTTGCACATAACCTCAACACGATTTCTAAGAAAGTATTGATGCAAATCATATCGTCGAATATAATAAAAGTTTTGGCCACATACATTGGAACGAAACATTTTTAAAGTTAGAATAGACACAAATGTTAATAATGAAATACTTAGGCATGCGTACGCATCGCACTATACAATGTATTTCGTAAATTGGGAATTTGAAAGATTATGTATGTGATATTATTTATTTAATGTGAAATTACTTCAAATGTTGAAATTTAACACAGTTTCTGATGTAATTCACGTATATTGATGTATGCAGTTATATCACATTAAGTTTGATGTACTGATGTATATTTATGTCGTCAAACGCAGCTGTCATTCGAACACGTAAAGCGTATTCAGTATGGTCACTCGGTCAATATGACGGATATTAGCTCTCTCTTGGAAGCCTCCTTTCCTCCCCGAGCCTCCGATTTACGCAGTGGGGGTACTAAATAATTTAATTAACTCCAATCAACGACGATTTTGGTGAATCGGAAAAGAAACTCCTCTTCTATACAATTTCTCCATTTCGTGATGCTTGAAAATCAATGGAATATCTTCCTACAACAAACAGGGTAAACTCAGAGGCATTTCGTGCATGATTTCATAAATTAAATATCTTTCGTAACGATTCTGTCAAGTACGTCAGTGAAATTTATTATTGGACAGTTGTCATTTAAATTCTAGATCACAGAATATCGTGTTTGTGTCATTCGATCGCGTCACTACATTCATTACACCACGCCATATTAATCGGAAATTCATCGTTAACTTATATTTGGAAAGGAGTTATCAAAATTTGCTGTGGAAAAAACAATCGCCATCACGATTAAAATGATGGAGTGAAGGGACGCCAATTAATTTGATTACATTTGGTCAAGCTTTCATCGAGGCAACTCGTATTTTGATTGTGTTCCAAGTTTCAAAGTGTATAATATTCAAATCATAGTAAAAATTCAAGTTAGAAGTGAAGGTTGGAATTTGAGAATTGGTAGTCCCCCGTGAATCCCATATAAACATAAAGTTTATATCGTCCTGGAAATCCAGGTTAGTTTACATTTTTCAATTTTAACTTTCGTTAATTTCAATTTACTGATACAAAAATTCATTTAAAATTGCCGAAAGAGTGTATAAGAACACTCCCGAACCCCCAGTTCATCTAATTATGTAACTAATTTACAAAAATTCCATTTTTTTGAACAATTTCCTGTTTTAAATCATTTCAGTACACTTTACCGCGCTAGTCGATGTGATCGCTTTGTAAATATACATTTTTTACAGTGCAGATGCCATCCCACGCAATATTCACAATAACCTCGACATACTTTTTCCATCAATTTTCGAATAGGTCTTGCGATAAACGAAAAAAAAGGCAGAAAAAAGACCAATCGAAATCCTTCACTCACCTACACAACGGATAATAAAGTCCTAAAGCAGGGAGTCTATATATACGTATATATAAAGAACCCTATGCATAATCAACGTCAGTTCCCTTAAATTTTCATTGGCCTGCACGCTCAGTTTGGCAGCTGAAATATTGAAGACCTAATCAGCATTTACGGAACGCAGCTACAGGTTTTCACAAGATATACGACGGAATTTCTAGAATTAATGAAGTTTGAAGATACACGCGGATATGAATCTCGTTGTTTTATATTGGCGTACAAAGATAATATGAGCCGTTGAAATTCTTGGGATCAAGCGAGGAAGAAAAGCGGGAAGTACGGAAGTACCGTGATATGAATCGTTTGGAATTTGATGGAACTGATATGAAGCATAGTTTATAGGTTACATTGAAGTGTGAAAGAGAAACCACTCTTCAGAGGTAACGTACGTAGTAGGGAACTTTTTCTAATGAGGTGTCCTTATCGTTGGGACGCTATCTAATCGAACGAGCTCTGTACTGTCAAATTTGTTTGAACAAAATGTAATTACGTAGACGAGTGTTTCTCTTTATTCATTCATAACCTCAATTTTAATGTTTTATCAAGCTCGAATAACTAACCCATCCAATATTTTAGATTATATCCACAAATTAAGTAAGTTCTATTTTCATTCACTACGTCGTTACTTGATGCATCAGATAACTGATTGAGCAACTGTTCGAACTACTTTAGTTAATTATATTATTGTACGGCACAACTCAGACGTGTTAGAACAAATTACTAGCACCAACCACTACATATGTGTTGGGACGGTTAATGATATTTAAAAAATTCAGCATATTCTTAAGATACTTCGATGACAATATTTCGAAGCTGGTTATAGAATCGAAAGGAGCATTTTTTTGTACGTACTTCCATCAACGTTTGGCAATTGTAAACATTTTATTCTTTAATCGTATTTGTTGCGATGAATGCTTGTGTTTGAATGAATGCTACTTTGATTGCTGTTTCCCTTGTTTATTGATCAATTACACTAAATTATGCTTGGTTAACTATTAACTAAAAGGAAATTTGGAATGAGGAGAGAATCCTAGACGGCTAGGAGACAGCAATAATATGTCAATTATGTAAAAAAGGTAAAGTGACCGTGTGTTGAAATTACCGACGAATATCTTTATTAGATGTAGCCTATAAGTTTTGGCAAGAATAATAAGAAAAAGAATTGAAGAGGTAACGGAGGAAACAATAGGCGAATACCAAGGCGGTTTCAGAAAAGGGCGATCTACAGTTGACCAGCCATTTACTCTTAAACAGATATTAAATAATAGCATTGAACAAAATCTGCACTTGTATTGTCTGTTCACAGACTTTAAACAGGCATATGACAGAGTAATAAGTAGAGCGGGCCAAGAGCGCCACGCGCCAGGTTCGCAATCAGGCTGCCGGGCGCATATATGTATGTAAACATAGGTAATTTAAATATGTAATTATTAGGACGAGGACCAAAACCACTGTCTATTACGTCGTGAAGACGCGCAAATATACACCTGCAGTTTGGGTGTTCGTTGATAAATAGGGCGTTGTTCACAGTGGGCCACTACAAAAAAAAAGTTCATTCATCGACGGCTACGAACTAACAGCGCGCTTATTCATTTACGGATGACGCGCTCTATTCATCAACAAATGACGAGTCTGCAGATGTTACGTTTGCACCACTTCGTGGCATACTAGAAACAAGCGTCGGTGTGCTCGCTTTAGTGATTTTGTCTAATGTAACTATTAAAAATAAACGGCCATTACCTACGAAAGTTAATAAATTTCTTAGTGAATTTGTGGATTTACACTACAATGGGAGTACAATTCTCTGTAAAGTTTGTAAAAAGAAGCTACTGTGCTGGAGCAAACGTGATTGTGAAAGACATATAAATAGCGCACACCACAGAAATAAAAGAAATGGTGTGTCACAACAACGTCAATTTCAATTAGAATTGCTTTTAACGTTTATGGTATGTGGTCTACCACTTCGTATACTTGATAAAAAAGCATTTCGAAAATTCTGGGGTACATACAATACCGAGTGGATACTACCATCTCGGACAGCGTTACGGAGAGATATTCCACGAATACGTGAGGACATTGAAAATCGAATTAAAGCCGAATTAAAAGATAAACAGCTGTGACTATGTCTTGATGAGACGACAGATTGCAAAAAAAAATCTATTTTGAATATAATAGTGCGCGTATTAGATCCTATTAAACCAAATTTTGCAATTCTATTAGCCAGCAGAAGATTAAAACAGTGTACTAGTAAAGCAATTACGGCCGTAGTTCTCGAAACGTTACAAAAATTTCAAGTGTCAACCAGTCAACTGTTGTTGTTCATGAGCGATGGTGCAGCAACAATGTGTAGTGTAGGCCGTTCCCTTAAAGAAAAGTGTGAAGGACTTTTACATGTTACGTGTAAAGTCCATGCTTTACATCTTGTGGCACAAACTATTCGAGAGTGTTACCCGGAGGTGGATGCATTAATAGCAAACACAAAAAAAGTGTTTCTCAAAAGTCCTAAGAGGACTAGGGCATTCCACAGGTTATGCCCTGGTATTCGAGAACCACCACAGCCCATTCTTACGCGTTGGGGAACGTGGTTAAAAGCCGCTTTTTATTATAATGAATATTTTCAAGAAGTCAAATCCGTTATTTTGCAATTCGTCCCTGCTGAAGCTAGAGCTATTAGGATGAGCCAGAAGGGATTTCTCGATATTTCTGTTGAAACACATCTAAAGAATATTAGCAACAATTACAAAGGGTTAGTAGACGCGATAGAAAATTTGCAAAATTCTGGATTGTCGTTGGTAGAATCAGTGCAAGTCGTGGACGAAGTTAGTACATTGTTACACAGTATAAACGATGCAACAAGTGGACGAGTTTTAGCTAAGTTCGATAGTGTTTTAAAAAAGAATCCGGACTACACGAGATTAAGACAAATGTGCAATGGGCATCTGCAGATTCCCTGACTAAGTCTAAAGATTATTTTAATTACGCCTGTCTTACTTCGGTAGACGTGGAACGGTCGTTTTCGAAATATAAGAACATTTTTTCGTCTCGGCGAACATCTTTCACCAAGGCAAATGTGGAAACTTATCTGATGGTGCAACTTTTTAAACAAGCCTATCCGCATTATTAAGAAGGATAGAATTTATTTATTATATCTTTATTTACAGTTACATTATTAAGTACAACAGAATAAAAAAAGCGTTCAGTTTCTCAGTTATTTCCTTATTACATCCCATTTACAACGCATACCGTTTTCAATCAAATAAAAAATCATAATGAAAATAAAAACACCTCAGCGTGTACATATATATATGTATATATATATATATATATATATATATATCCGCTCTAATTACTAAACATTATTATTGCGTCAGCTTTTATTTTTTTACTCTTGTGTATTAATTTCGAAATATCACATATCTGCTGTGACTCACATATACGCTATTTACAATAAGCGGCCGTTGCGCCTGATTCCGATTCTGTTGGATGGCGCAATTTGGCCCGCTCTTGTAATAAGAAATAGATTATACGGAGCTCTGTCAGATTTAGAACTACACGGAAAGATTATACGACTAGTCAAAATGACATTAGGGAATACTAATAGAGTAAATATAGAAGGAAATTTGTCAGGCAGGCTTGTGGTACAAAGAGGGCTGAGGCAAGGAGACCCCCTGTCAACTATTTTGTTTAACTTAGTTTTAGAGAAGGTCATAAGAGAAAGCAAAAATTCATACCGGGGATCTGGTCAACCAATACAAGGATCAATGTGTGGCATTTGCAGACGATGTGGTACTATTAGCTAGGTCAAGAAACGAATTAGAGACTACCTGGAGGAAATTGGAGGAAAATGCAAAGAGATACAGACTACACATTAATCAAAGTAAAACGAAGTATATGAAGTTGGGGAAAAAAGTAGACAAAAAACAGTTACTTTTAGAAAACAAAATGGACAAAGCTTCAGTTTCGAGGTTGTATGAGAAATAGAATACCTTGGAGTAAAGATCACAAATGGATGTGAGGAAGACAGAGAGTTAGACAATAGAATAAGCAGCAGCAGCTCTTGCTGATATGTTAAAGTCCAAAAATGTGTCGAGAGAGGCGAAGGTAGGGGTATACGAGACAATAATCAGAACGTCAGTATTGTATGGAAGTAAATTATGAATTTTAAACCAAAAAAAGGCAAACAAGCTAAAAATATTCGAAAGGAAAGTGCTACGGCGCATATGTATACGGAGGAATAAAAATGAGGGAGGAAGCTGGAGGAGAAGGACTAACAAAGAAAATATAGAACCTCTATTGTCCAGAAAACAAGAACGCAACGAGAGATATAAGAATGCCGGATAGCAGAACACCTAAGCAAACGATGCAGATGACAGTAGCAAAGAGGAAAAGAAGACGTCCAAAGAAAAAGTGGTTGACAGCGGTAACTGAAGATTTGAAAAGAGTGGGAATATTAGATTGGAAAACAAAAGCACTTGACATAGGTAAATGGAGAAAGATGGCGAAGAAAATCGAGGAACTGAAAACGTAGTTACCAGAAGCCATGGGCCTAAAGGTTCGAAGCGCTGATACGTATGTGTATAACTATTAACTATGTATATGCTTACTGCTTAATATCTACTAACACAACTCTTATGATTAATTCACTTAACTACTGCTTTAAGCTTTTGCCTCTATTATTACTGCTCGTGCGCACTGTGTCACACGTATGAGTTCAATGTAGATTATAAATTTATGGAGTGTTCGATTGGCTGCTGCCTAAACGGCGTACATTTTACCTAGACAGTATTTTTAATTGAAATTCCAAAAATATATGACTTTCGTAGACAACTAACGGCGGTGGAAAAATTTAAGTAGTCATGAAAAACAAAACTGTCTCACTTACTTGTCACCTTTGTTGGTAATCTATTATTAATGTCATATTATGCACATTCTCTTGGAAAATACGCATAGAGAAAGATATATCCTTTTTTCTTTATTATAAGTTTATTTACAACACTTTTACTACATAATTAGCTATAGAAAGATTTTAGAGCAAAATATTTCTCAGTTTTCTGTTAAGAAATTGCGGCGCTTGTCTGAAAACGTGTTTGAATAGTTTCTACGTCGACGCTTATTATAGGAGTATTTTTAAAATCAATAATATAATTTACTGCCCACTCACTATTTTCTATTAAATCACCACATTAGATTTTGCCGATATCCTTCAGCGTTTTGAGACCCTCATTCTTTTCGATTGCACTACTAAATTTGCTTTCCTTTAACTTCGAACTTTTTAAATTTGTTTATCTCAACCCTTTCGATTAGCAGCAAACGGGCGATTGCTAGGCTTTTTGTTAGTAGTAAAATTTATGAACAGATGGATAGAATTTCGAACATTGGCTTTAAATGAAGCAATCATTCATTTCTTGAGTAACAGCATTTATCTTTACTTTTTGTTCTTAATAAAATTTATATTTTTCACTCTTTAAATGACCTTTATTTGAAAATTTTGCTATGTGAGGTATTAAAATGTTGATAGGACCATCTAGGCAGTTAAATGATCTATCAAAATAAAAAAAATTGTGGGTTGTCATTTAAAGAATTGTTGATGACTTGAAAACTGGAAGTGGGAGAAACTTAAAATTAATGCAAAATGTTTATTTTTAGAAACTAGTATTTCTTTGAAATGCAAATTGCTTCAAATTTAATAAATTTATTCTATAATTTTGCCGCACATAACACATGGGCTGAAAAGTCCCGGACCTGACAAAGAAAACACGTTTTTTTTTGTTCAAAATTAGCTTTATTCATCAACGTAATTTCCATCAAGAACAACGCAATCATTCCAGCGCCGCTCTAACATTTCAATACCACTTTTGTAAAACGATTTATCTTTTGCCTCAAAATATGCCTCAGTTTCAGCGATAACCTCTTCATTCGAGCGAAATTTCTTACCGACGAGCATTTTTTTTTAGGTCTGCGAACAGCCAGTAGTCGCTGGTAGCCAAATCTGGCGAATACGGTGGATGTGGGAGCAATTCGACGTTCAATTCATGTAGTTTTGCCGTTGTTTTGATTGACTTGTGACACGGTTTCGGCCTTCAGACGCTCCAGTAACGCTATATAATATTCACTGTTGATGGTATTTCCCTTCTCAAGATAGTCGATGAATATTACACCACGCACATCCCAAAATACCGAGGCCATAACCTTTACAGCCGATTGTTGTGCTTTCGGGCGCTTTGGACGAGGTTCACCAGTTGCTGTCCACTCAGATAACGATCGTTTTAATTCCGGAGTGAAGTGATGGATCCATGTTTCATCCGTTGTCACATATCGACGCAAAAATTCCGGTTTGTTACGTTTAAACATGGCCAAACACTGCTCAGAAGCATCAACACGTTCTTGTTTTTGGTCAACAGTGAGCAAACGCGGCACCCATTTTGAACAGAGCTTTCTCATAGTCAAATGCTCATGCAATATAAAGCCAACACATTCTTTTGATATCTTTACGATGTCAGCTAACTCACGCAACTTCACTTTTCGATCATTCAAAACGATTTTGTGGATTTTTTTGATGTTTTCTGGTGTCACCGCCTCATTTGGACGTCCACTGCGTTCTGCATCATCGGTGTCTCTACGACCACGTTTGAAGTCAGCAAACCAACGTTTTATTGTTGTTTCTGATGGAGCGGAGTCCCCATAACACTTTTCAAGCCATTGCTTCGCTTGAACGGTATTTTTTCCCATCAAGAAGCAGTGTAAAATTAAAACACGAAATTGTTTTTGATCCATTGTTTTGGAAATAACAAAAGTAGCGTCACTCTTAGCACCATAACTCACAAACTAATGAATAGAATATCATGAAATTTTAACAGCTGTCTTTTTAAGGTTAGTACTAACTGCAAAACAGGTGAATGCAATAAAACTAGCGCCATCTATGTGTTAGGCCCGGGACTTTTCAGCCCATGTGTTAGTATATAAGAGAGTACTTTTAATTTAACAATGGTTATTGAATTATTGTTTTATATTTCCGAAATATGCAAAATATGCTAAATTACTACCAAATATGTAAATAATGTAGTAGATGTATATTTTATGCAAATACGCACAAATATGCAAAATGCATATACAGTATGTCCACAGTTAGAGTGAATAAGAGGAAAAACTCTTTTATTTTTCAATTTTGGGGAAAAGGAGCATACTTGATAAAAAGTTTTGCTTGTATTTAAAATGAGATTGTCGTGGAGAACGTTAACGTTCCACATACTGGGTGTCCGGAAGCTAAAAAAATACGAGAATGTCATAAGAGTAAACTACCATTATTTTTACTATTTCGAAAAAGTGGTACTAGGAAAAGTTTTTTGGAATTAAAGGTTACGACAGATTTTCAATTTATGGGAAAATTGGCCTACTTTAATTAAATAATTCGTACACAAAACTGGTTACATTTTTTAACGTAAAAAATTTAAAATAATAAAACATTATTCGAACAGTCCTCTACCAACGTCCACACAAATTTGAAGGCGAGCAAGAAATTCTTTGTAACTTCTTCTAACCTCTTCTAAGGATATGGACTGTACAGCTTCTCTAATTCGTTGCTTTAGGTGGTTCATGTCATTGTCCAAAGGTCTGCTGTAGAGAATCTGTTTGAGTCGACCCCACAAGTAAAAGTCCGTGATCGTTAAATCTGGACTCCGCGGAGGCCATGGATGCGGACCATGTAGGCCAATCCAGCGAGTAGGAAATGTATCCTGTAACCAAGTCCTAACATTTACAGCAGTATGCGCCGGACAACCGTCTTACTGGAAATACAAAGAATTTCGGTGGGCCAATGGTAAATTTTCCAATTCGTCGGTGAAAAACGTTTGGAGCATATTCAAGTAGCTATTTCCGTTGCACGTATCTTGAAAAAGGTATGGTCCCATTATTCCGCAAAAGGAGACGGCACACCAAACATTTACTTTTTTGAAATATTGTCGCCTCGACGGTATTCTAAAATGAGGATTCTTGGCTGCCCAGTATCGTGAATGTTGTGATGCAACAATGCCATTTGTCGAAAAAGTGGTTTCATCCAAAAATATAATTTGTTGGTGAAAATTTCTTTGCATACCTCCGATCCACAGACAAAAATCGAGACGTTTCACTTCGTCGCCTGTCTGTAAACTAGGATTAAATACTGGTTTGTATGGCACAATTTTATTTTGTTTTAAAATTTTTTGTATTTGGGACTTTTTCACCACTCCTAAGGATTCCGAGTGTCTCCTCAGTGACATCCTTGGATATTCATTCACTGACTGTAAGACTAGTACAGTAGCGGCACCTTCATCGTTATAGTTCTTCTTTTGCCTAGGTGTTTTCAATGGCGACCCTGTCCTCAAAAATTTATGAACTATTTTATGTAATGACGACTGTGGCACATGCACACCGGGGTATTTTTCATTAAATTCTTGAATTACTTGGCGATAACTGTTATTACCCTTACCGTAGCACTGGATTAAATAATTTTTTTGCTAATTATTCTTGGGTATTTTTAACGATGTACAGTGACACAAGTGAAACATAAAATGTCATTTTCGTCACCACCTACTATTTGAAGTAAAGTGAAATAACACCAAGGATGAAATAATAATTATTTTAAATCACAAGCAAAATTTTCAATAAAAATATTTCTTTACGATAAAGGAGAAAACGGCCATAAATTGAAAATCTGTAGTAACTTTTAATTCCAAAAAGCTTTTCCTAGTGTCACCTTTTCGAAATAGTAAAAATAATGGTAGTTTACTCTTATGACATTTTCATATTTTTTTAGTTTCCAGACACCCAGTATCTGGAACGTTAACGTTCTCCACGGCAGTCTCATTTTAAGTACAAGCAAAACTTTTTATCAAGAAGGAGCATACTTGATAAAAAGTAAAATGTAAAATAAAAAAGGTTTTCCTCTTATTCATTCTAACCGTGGACATACTGTATACCGGCCTTTACTTAACGACTCGGTGGTCTAGTGGTAAGAGGCCTGCGCTTCACCGGGCATAGCTAGGCACTGTGTGTTCGAGCCCCGCTAGGATCAAATTTAGCGGGTCCGGTACACTCCCGAATCACCATTCGCTGTTGGGGTACAATTAATTGCGCTGCACCCATTACGGCGAGGGGGTGATAGTAACAAAGCCATGCAACACTTTACACAATACACAATTTACACACTTAAGACTCCTGAGGTTGTGACAAGTTTTAGAAAAGCGTATACACCCCGTTGGGCCGTCACCACACTAAAAAGAAAAATTAATGTCTAAGCAAATAACAGTGTTTTTTTAATATGGTAGTCAGTACTGATACTAGTGAAAGTCCATGGAAAAATACTGTAATGCTTTCAAATTTTGCAATTAAACACTATTTTGAAAAGCATCATAAATTCATCATCAATTCCATACGAAAGAAAATGTAATTCCTGAAACTAAAACAGTGTTGTTATGAAGAAGAAAAAAACCACTTCGTGTCAGTATACCCACGTTACTTGTTGGGATTAAATAAGTAATAAGCAAATCTTCATTGAAATAATTTTTTTTTATATTCGAAGTGGGATTGAACGGATTTGACCATCTTGTCGGATGAAACGGACTTATCCAGCCGAACAGACGGGCAGACGGGGCTGGGCCAATAACGTGTAGGGCCGGGCCTACAAAAACCTAAAAATGCCAGTACAGATTCCATTCACTTGACGCGGATTATCCAATTCTTGGCAAATATTTTGCGCCAGCGTGACTAGAGTCGTTACTTGGCAATGTTGAACGTCTACGAACGAAACCATGTTGGCAGAAATATATAAAAGCTTTAGTATTGCTAGATATACCAGAATAAATTGTTTTCAAATGTTTTTACAAAATTCGAAAAATTGATATCGGTTTCCATTTTAGTTTTATCATTTGTCATTCATCGCCAATGTGTAGGAAAATCAGAGGTTCCATTGTAAAGATTAGTTGCCGATGGTAACGGTATAAGTAACGTAAATCTTTCATCCATCACGACTACCACTTGTAACTAGGTCATCGCAAGCACCAAAATCATGAGGAAAAATAAACTAATCAATTCTTCTATGACGTTGAACAACATAAATCGATATGGAAACTTTCTAGCATCTCTGCCATAACAGAAAATCCTAGTACTGCAATTTGCAAAGACGTCTGTAAAGCTCGGTTGCCGCATCTGAAACAAAGAATTTCCTTGCTTTATTTGACGATATAATGTACTTCTCCTTCATAAATTTCGTATATTTCACAGTAAAAGTACGTGAACGAAGTTTTATTGTCGAAGGAATTCGAATATCAAATACCTGAAGCGTACCTTGGCTTCGACGCCACAAACCCAGCTGTTTCGATTCTCAAACTAAACTAAACTACAACGTTAGATTCGCTCGGCGAAAGGATACTTCCACCTGAGGGTCAGCACTTGGATATCCAAGTTCTATCTCGTAATATAAGTTTGATAGAACTTACTCTTCCCTTTGGCAATAAAAACGGTGGTTCGTATAAAAGTTCCTAAAGAAAGTTTATGATGAATTGATAATGCGATGAAATGAGCTCCTCTAGTGGCTGAATAGGATCGGTCGAGTAATTGTAATAAACTATAGAAATCTATAAGAAGATGCATGGTTGGAGACCCCTTTGTTGAATTTTTGTTGATTAATATCAAGAATCTTTGGGCACTTATGCTTTCTTTCCGAGATTTTCTCCAACATTCCCACCATCTTACATTTTCTGTTATAATTTATAGTTGATTCTGTTATGATCTACATTGAAAAAAAGAACAATGTTCGACCAACAACTTTGAGACTCCACTTTGTAGTTATTGATTTATTTTTACACCACCGCACCATAACGAAATGACCTCAATGAATCCCGATACCGAGAACTCAGTAAAGCATCTTAAGTACCGTCCATATTCCTATATCATTTTCGCATACAAAAAAGAGTTAAAACTATTCTGAACCTCTTAATACCTTCTGACATTCACCTTTTCGAGAAAAAAGAACCATCGATAAATATCCAATTACCAACCGGAAATAATCAAACGTAAGTGGAAAATTGACGCCGAGAGTTCTTCCCATTTTGGTTTCGTCATTTGTCGCGTTTATTGCCTACATCTTGTCCCGAACGGAATCGGGACAAAGCGATCGTAAAAAAAGACGATCGTCTTCGATACATCACCTGAACGTGTCTAGAGTTTTTAGCGACGCGATTGTGTTCCGGGAAAGGACCGATAAGGGAATGTGACTACTGTTTTCACCGCCAGTTCCGTCCTTTCTGTTAGCTCGGACATTTCTCCTTCGACTGCCTCAACTTCTTTCTTTTTTGCGTTTTTTTTTGTTCGATTTTGTTTCCTTTTCTTCACGTTTTCGGTTCGATGCCGAAAGAAGTTCGAAATTCGATACTATATACCTTCAATTTTTTTCTTCCGTTCGAAAGCGTTTCGTGGACGACAACTCTAAAGTGGCCCTTTCGAAATAGGACAGGAATTGGACGGTGCCAATTAAAGTTTTGAGATGAAAGGTCCGAATTTAATTTAGAAGTTTTGAAGTGCTGCTGATTTTAGGCGACAGGCGTCGGCTTACGGACAATTTAATTAAAAATAATCAGATGTTGAGAGATGGAATAAGTGGTACCTGTTGTCGATAAAATTTGAAAAATGTCTAAACAAATGAGTAGTTATTTTGGCAATAATTGATTATTACTTCAAGTAGTAGCGGCGGCATTAACAGTTGTGGGGCTCAAGACAGAAGCTCACCGCTGAACCCGTCACTAAAAAGGAATTGAAAATAAAAAGTATATGCACGTAACATTTATTTAATGTCAAAAGAGTAACAAAAATTAACAACATTTACGACTCTTCTTTGTACTGAAATCATCTACTAAGTCATTATAATTAATAATAATAATAATAATAATAATAGTAATAATAATAATAATAATCTTCGAGAGAATAAACTTCGAGAAAGGGATACGAGGCGCAACTATTAATATATTCAGTGACACTCAGGTAGTTCTAAAGACTATTAATGCCTACACATACGAATCTGCTTTGATACACGAATGTGTACATAATTTATGACAATAAGGACGCAAAAACCACGTTACTTTGCGGTGGGTCCCAAGCCACCAAGGGATCGAAGGAAACGAAAAGGCAGATAAGCTGGCCAAAGAAGCAGCAAATTTTGAGGGAAAAACCGCCAATACTGTTTCACGCAACTGTATGCAATACAACTCTTTTTCAGAAGGTATTCAAACAAAGTAATGACAGTGTATTGTAACTAATGTACTCATCCCGTATTCTTTAAATAAGTAATCTAATATAAGTGACACTTTAGATCCAACTGCTAAATAATTCTAACCAGCCAATTTGTACTTGTTGTGAGTTGTTGAATATTTATGTATAAAAGAATGTCCTCTACAACTAATTGCTTTTACATTAGTATGTTCTCGTTAAAAGTAAACACGCTTATCTTCTACTTGCTCTTTTGTTATCATTAAAAGAAGGAACTCGGCTATATAAGCAGATGAAGCGTCGCATTCGGTATCAGAATTGCGCCGCCCTGACAGCTGCACATGCGAACGCACCTGAAGGCACGTGGCTGAATTGCGCTAATCATGTCCCTAGTATCAAACTTATTTTTAACAGTATATATAAATAACTAATATAAAACGAAATTAAACAAGGTTTAGTTGTTTTATTCATATCAAATATACTTAAAGAGAACAGAAAAGATACATGAGTGACAGAGTGAATTTTTCCTCTAAATCCATTCTTAATCAGTACCATTCTACATCCTAGTGAAATTTACTATGTTTCGCTTTTAACAACTGTTAGATTAGAGAAAATGAACAATGACCTCATTCTCGTACAAGTTAAGTAAGTTAATCTTCAAACTAATTGTAAATTTATCACCCCTTATGTGGTGGCGTCTTTCACTGCGAACATCAGCGCCATCTGCTTTATTGCAACCGTAACATTTTCGCATACGATTGACTATTATAGCTGTTCGTAATATAATGGACTGCTACCGGAGAAACGCTTTTATTTCTGTTCTAAAATTTCCCGTGAACTTATGCTTACGATTATGGCTACGGTCGAAATTGGATATGTTGTGGATCGTTCTAAAACTGCACGTCAAATATTCGACAGCACTTTATCGGAAAGTCCGTTAAATAATTCTGAAGAAAGTACGTGACATAAGTAATAGTTGGCTTTATAACTTATCAAATTTTTAAAATATTAAAAAATACGCTTTCACCTCCTACCACCTTCCACCGTTTTTCTTAAGGAGTTTTCGATATATTTCATAAGATGTTCTGCGTCTGTTGTTTTCACATGCAATAGAATAGAGGACGGGTGGGTCGCTAGGGGAAAAGCTATGCATCGCTAACCGCTATCTAGGAATCTGAGGAGAGATGGGGGACGTGTCCAAACCATAAGCTGTATGCTTGAAGGGTGTCCTAGGCTGAACGGAATTTCGAGTTAGGCGCCGAAAACGGATTTAGAGGCGTCGCGAAATTGTATAGGCAACAATCATACCCCGGTTATAAATACACATCATTTTTTATATTTAAATTTCCTGTTTTTTTCTTTTTATATCGATATTTCCTGTTTTTATTGTAATACAAAAAAAAAACAGTGTAAAAAAATCATCTTTTTGGCTAATTGCAAATATATCTTAAAAATTTGCAAACAAATAATTATTATCATTATATCAAATCTACTCGCCATAGAGCGCAGAAGCTAAAAAAATTTAGTCAACAATAATTGCAATTCATAGAATCAAAAAACTGGTTAAAACTGTTTTTGTGTCTCCTATCTCCTACTCGTTGTTAGAATGTTGTCGCTAATGCACACAGACAAACTAAACTTTAGCAACGCCTTTAATCGCCTTTCTTCAACATGCTCCGATCTGTATGGTCATTGTAATCGTTATGAGAACATTTAATTGCACTTTTATATTCATCTGCTCTCTTTTACTGCCACTAGAGAAAATTGTGCTTCCTTGGACGTTACCTATTATTATTATTTCGGTATTAAGCGATTGCTGTTTAATAGACAGTCATCTCACGTTTAAAAAGTTTGCAATTATGTCAATTTACAAATTCCCACAATCCATAAACATGGAACTGATAAAATCATCTTAAATGCGTTTCTTCTGTTTAAAAAGCTTTTATTATGGAATCAAGGCATTCAGATTGTTAGACGTATTTCTAAAAATAACGAAACTAGACAATTACCCCATTAAAAAGATGTTAAAAGACTTGTAAGTCTGTAATCTTTCATAACTAATGTTCCGCTTGAATTGTCCTTTTAACGTCTTCAAATGACGTCAATTATCGAACACGACAGCCTCTTAAGAAATAATAATCGTTTCTCTCTATTCATCTTTTATCTTGATATTTAACCCGATGAAAATGTAGTTACTATCCTCCAATTAAAGCGACTAAACGGTAAAGCGTATAAAGGATTATTCCCGCTCTAACGATCTTTATACCGGAATCCTCATTTCCTTCTTATACTTGTCTTCAGTTCTCCGCTTTAGAATGAGAAAATTTTCAAGTTCACGTCTTTGCCGACATTCCCCTCAATCCGCATGCGATTCCTCGGTATCCTTCCTTGGCCTATATCCCAGCTTTTCCTTTAATTTCGCTCAATTTTTACTCATTATCGGGCAGTGCGGGCTCGCCAACTTCGAGTAGACGGATGCTACGAAGAAGAGGAACGCATATCAAACGACAAAATAGTTAAAATTAAATTAGTTTCACCGTAGCTTTCGAGCAACGGAACATCTTCCTTTTACTTGTTTGGACGTAAAACGCTTGAGAAGCGTGAAATTTCGAATGAAAACAATTAGTTCGTTGAGAGAAACTAGCTATTTATTCACGGATATCTCAATCTAAAAGAAGAATTTGCCAAACGCAGACAAATACAAGACAGGTTCGGAAACTAACCGCTGCGCCGTGCCGTTTAGTTATAAATAAAAAAGCGACATGGATACAAATATTTTATTACGTACGTCTTAAAACTACAAGTTTCACTATTTTCAACACAGTTGCTATGTGAATTGAAGATGGAACAAATGGAAATCAGATGGAGCCAAGTTGGGACTATACGATGGATGGTCATCCACCTGTCAATAGCGCCACAATGAATGGCGTTCAGCCTGTTGCGCTTCGGCAACAACTATCAGAGTTAAGCTTTTCTGGCTCCGTTTTCGATTCTACAGCAGCTTGTGTAGCCTCTGGCTCTCTCACGTAAAAAACAACTTCTCATTTGTCGATATTTTACGGTTGCCGATACTCGCTAGTGTCAGTTCGTTAGACGCTAGATCGCGAACTCGCCTAGCATATTACAATCTACAATATGGTATTGTTAAAGAAACGAAATTTAGTTGATTGTAAATTAAATTGTAAGAATATAAAGTATTGTCAATATAAAATGTGTATTGTAGTTGGCCATAATTAATATTTAACAAAAGCTATCGGTACCAAAGGAGCGAATAGAAGCAAGACTAGCTCGAGAAGTTTTACATTTGCAAAGTAATTTCAAATATTGTAGTGTTAAAAATTTATTTCAAGTACAAGGCTAATTGAAATTCTGTAATTTCTTATATGACGCGCTAGCATAGAGAGGGCGCCTGATGTCAATTAATTTTTCCAGCATTTTATATTTGCTAAACATAATTATTTGAAATTTATTCTCTTAAATTGCCGGAAGATTCTCTAGGCGATATTCCTGAATCTACGACTGAAAAATATATTTTAATTAAATAACAGTTTCAATAATATAACCAATCCTCAGCAAAACGTACGGGATGACTCACACGCAGCTGGCAAATATGGAAGACTTGCAAGGTGCGTGTGAGTCATCCCGTACGTTTGTCGAGGCTTGATTATAACTAAGATTCGACAAACGAGTGCAACGTCAGAGGCGTATCGCGCAAAAGTAGGTACGTGAGATACAGTATTATTAAAAAATAATATATTCTTACCTTTTATTGACGTCTTGATGTTCACTGCTACAAAATACTACTGCCACGGTAAGCCGCGTAAAACTGTAGCATAAGCAACGCTTCCATTGTCGATTCACTTAGCCTTCGACGTTGGTCTGAAAACGTTTTCGTATATTTCGAAAATGATCGTCCTACATCTAGCGAAGCAGGATTTGGGTAATTCAGATATTCATTTATCTGTTCTGTGCACTCTATATTTACCGATAGACCGAACCTTTTGTAAATCGGGATTTTTGGGCGACATCTAGTCCTATATTTAATGAGTCTCGTAAAGATAAGTGAATGTTTTGTAACAGCGATATAGCTTGCACAACTGCAGAATAGTTTATGGAAATTTCATCTATTTGTAATTGAACGCCCGAATTAGAAAAAAAGTTGTTGGCTCTCTCGAATCGCTGCAGATTCATTTGATTTAAATTTTAAAATCACATCCTTCACATTTGCCAAATATTTATTATAATAAAATACTGCCTGGAGCCATGTTCCCCATCGAGTTATTACAAGCTGAGGTGGTAGTGGAAGTTTTGGACACAATTGTTTGAAAACGCGGATATGTTTGGGAGATTTCACAAACACTTTTTTGGTAGATGCTATTAAATTATTCACCATCGGACACTTCTTTCGAATGGTTTCTGCAACGAGATGATACGCGTGTATGAGACATGTTATGTGAAGAAGAGTCGGAATGCATATTTTCAACATCCTACAACTTTCAATATTGTTGCAGCTCCATCAGTAACTAACATTGTGACTTGGACTCCTGTGATACAAAATTCTCTTAACGAATCTTTTGTTATCTTCACAACGGTTTCAGCATCGGTTTTTTCAATCCTTTTACTGATTAATAACAAGGAAACTGCTGGATCATTACGTTTTAAAGGACGCGCTACAACATGAATCACGCTATGTTTCTGTGCATCAGTTGTTTCATCCACACTTACGTAAATTTTCTCATTTTCAACTCGTCTACTACACCGTTTTTTACTGTACCCTGCAAATGTGGTAAATTGTATCGCAATGGTCTATTGGTTGGTAGTTTCCACGAGGGTACATATTCATTCCAAAAAAATCTGTAGCGATTCGAGAGAATCGGCAACTTTTTTCCAATTCGGACGTTCAACTACAAATAGATGAAATTTCCATAAACTATTCTGCAGTTGTACAAGCTATATCGCTGTTAGAAAACAGTCACTGATCTTTACAAAACTCATTAAATACCTTAGATAATTTACAAGCCGCTCTAGAAAACTTGACGGATCCTACAGGACTAGATGTCGCTCAAAAATCCCGATTTACAAAAGGTTCGGTCTATTACTGAAAATAAAGAGTGCACAGAAGAGATAAAGGAATATCTGAATTACGCAAATCCTACTTCGCTAGATGTAGAACGATCATTTTCGAAATACACGAAAACGTTTTCAGAACAACGTCGAAGGATAAGTGAATCGACAATGGAAACGTTGCTTATGTTGCAGTTTTACGCAGCTTACAGGGCAGTAGTATTTTGTCGCAGTGGACATCAAGACGTCAATAAAAGGTAAGAATATATTATTTTTAATAATACCGCATCTCACGTACCTACTTTTGCGCGATATGCCTCTGACGTTGTACTCGTTTGTCGACCCTTAATTATAACACTACAATACTTATATGCAAACTATAAAGTAACTATTAAAATATCTAGACTTAAATTATGAGGGTTGCCTTTTTAGATTTGGCCGTGTAAAGGACGCCACCAACGAAACGTCGCCTGTCAAAGTTAATTTCAACATTTATTGATCGTAAATATACTGTTTCATCAAGATACGGCAAATGATTTAGCCACAGCAAATTTTTAAAACTGACAAGTCACTCGAAAAATAGAATTGAGCCGAGAATTTATTTTATAACTTTCGATTAAGGATTATCTAAACAGTGTCTCGTCGCGTTGGTTCCTATTTTTAGTAATAAAGCACTACATTAGTTAACAATTTCTCGCTGGTTCAAAGATCTCAATCTAAAAAATTCTGCAGGATGAATTGGCTTTGAGAAAGCTAGTTTCTCGTTGGATCCCACATCTTTTAACTGAAGAACAAAAGACGACTCGCGTTAATTGGTGCCGAAAAGCATTGATTCAGTTCAACAACGGAAGCTCAAAAACTATTTATCGTGAAGCCAACAAAAGTTACCCGTTCCCAAAGTGCTTCGAAGAAAATGATTGCAACTTTTGTCTCCATTTCGGATTATGTTGCCACAATTCCTTTAGAAGAATGGTTAATGCCGATTGGTATACAATCGTCCTCTACCACGATAATCCAAGTTCACATAGAGCTCAAAAGACGATTGAATCTTTATTAGATCATCCTTCGAACGAATCCTGACCTAAGCCCAACGATTTTTTTACGTTCTCTAGAACCAAGAATGGGATGTGTGGCCAACGGTGCCAGTCGCCGGAAAAAGCAGTCGATGCCTTTAAAATGGCAATTTTGACTGTGCCAACTAATTACTAACATAATTGCTTTAACAGTTAGTTTGAAAGAATGAAAAACTGTGTAAACCTTTGTAGGGAATACTTTGAAAACCAATAAAACATTTTAAGTCGAGCTACTGTTTGCTGTTGTTCCCATATGCAAAACCCTCGTAAACATTATACACATACTTACCTGTATTTTAAGTTCGTTATTCTCCTGAATATGTGAGAATTTCTACTCATCTAAAGAATTTGAAAGGGCTGCTTGGGCCAAGAAAATAAATTGCCTGTAGTAATCATTTTACCCCAACAAAAACTATTTTGGAGCAAATAAGCAGCAGTTCTAACTTTAGAATCGAGGTATTTCTTTAGCGCAGTTACAATAGGGAAGCCGTGCGACATTCATGTTCATAGAGACAGAGGCTTCATTTAATTCAATGTTTCTATTGCCGTTTGCGCGGTGCCTAATTAATCAATAAACACGATTTAACTGTACAAAACATCACATACAACTGCCAAAATTTATCGACCAAACCCGACCGTCACCACTTAATAACGTTGACAAGTCAATACCCTGCTAATTAATTCTTTTCGGTTCGTATAACTCCCATTGTGTCATCGCCAATAACCTTTTGTAGCGACGTGCTTATTTTCATTCCCGCATGTATACGGCTCACGCATCAAACAAAACAAAAAGCGAGGGCAAAAAGCATCGAACAAAACAAAAGCAATAATTGTTGCGGTCTCCACTGGGGACCGCGCAAAAAGAATCGAGGTTTTTCGAATCTCATAAAAACTGAAATGCTGCCGTTTATCGGCGACCAAAAAGGGAACTTGTTATGGGTTATACAGGTGTTTACTGTAACACTGACCAAACTGTACAGGTGTGTCCTACACTGTAAAAGGTTTTTGGAAAAATTGCTTTATCGTGTTGGAGCAATTTCGTCACTCTAAACACCAGATCATTTCACATTGATTTTTTCCATTTCACATGTATGTAAGATTCCTTTTTATAAATCTATTAGCATGGAAAATTCCCAAGGAAATTTTAAACAAAGGATATTTACTGAGAACAATTCTAATAGATACAAAAATTATCATTTTCTCTTTTACGTGTAATAATTATTAGGAAGTTTTGATTCCAACTAAAATTTTTATATTTAGTTCAGCTTTTGCGTTGCGTTGTTCTAGGTGTAAAAGAAAATATATAATTAAGTATGGCGAACGTGCGGAACAGTAAGAAACGACCATGTGCAGAGAGAGTGAATGAATTTATCAGTGAAGTGAGACAAATACGACTGTAAAAGACGTAAATAGTATAACACACAGAAATAAGAAAAATGGCGCACCACCAACAAACCATTTTATGTTCGATTTACTTTTCATGCTGATTGCGGGTAATCTACCGCTTCACTTATTGGATAAAGAACCATGTCGACATTTCTGACAGAACCGGATCCTGTCGCGCCGCCCAAAAGTGCCAACTCTCTCACAACGAAACTGAACGTTAATAAATACCATACAGCAATATACGCACGCGCCAATTGATAGCTTTACTAATAACTGGGGGATTCCCCAATTCTGGCAGTAATTTTACTTAGAAAGTTTAAAGAAATTCATTACGAAATTAGGTAAAATACCGTAGTTGAAATATTTCTAACTTTCAGTAAAATTGCAAAATTTAATTTTTTATAAACAAATAAAAGTTTTACTTTTTTAGGTAAAGTTACCAGAACTTTTTATGGTGTATATAATAATAACCATAAAAAAGAACTTTATGGGTATACAGCTGTGAAGCTTTGTTATTATTACGTTAGAATTTTAGATTTTGAGTATTTGACTTTCATTTGAGAAATAGTGTTGTGGCAGTTGTAACGGTGTTATAACAAAGTTATCTCCAAGCAAATTAGTCTACTATTCTAGCATTTTTTCCACTATCTGTAATTACTTGACTTGAATTTGTTTTTCTCTCGGTGTATTTGGTGAAATCTATCAGAAAACCTAACGATTATTCAATTTGAATCTTTCCCAACCAATACAGAGCTTTCGAAAATACCGTGAAAAGTTTTCCTCATGCTCGCAACCCAACAACAATTTAATTTTCCGTACTGACAGACAACTGGTGTCTGTCTGTGTAATTGCCCAAATGACTTTCAATATCTATAGAAACATATCTCACGCGAAACCGTTGGAAACTAAATTACTCCGTGAAGGCAAGCTGATCGAGTTACCTAAGCCCGACAAGGTGGAAATTTAATCCCTAAGTTTGGTTAGATTCCCGTCAATGTATCAGGTCCCCTCAACTCGAAGTAGGAAACGCATATAATGCATCCAATACGTCATCTTCCGGTTCACTTCAATTCAATCTCTAAACGAAGTAATTGTATATGTACATATAGAGGGCGCTGTGTAAGGTATTCGTCTAAAACTTTACAGACTTTTGGTACATATTCCGTATTATCCCGGGTAGTTATCTTAATTTCATGTCGTTTTTATGAATCCCCAAAGCTATAAAAAGCTGGGTGTGGAATAGATATCAATAATATGATTCTTTTCATATCAAAAAAGGACTGCGTTTTCATAGAGGAAGACCTCTATCTGGATATAAACCGACGTTCACTCCGTAGAGTTCTTTATTATCGGCCGAGTTCATCACTTTTATTACCCAGGGCGAGGTTGCCATCATAAAACTGAATATTGCTAATCACTGAGAGTCGCGCTATATTTTAGTTAATTTCTCATTTAAATAAATACGCTTGAATTAGTTTAATACGCTAAGAGAAAGGAAATAAATTCGTATATAGAAGATACAACTGTGGGATCGTTTTATTGAAAACAGGCAGCTTGTTTTTGAACGTAGAAAACAAGTAACATATAACTCGTTTGAAGGATAGGTAATGTCAACTTATGTTAGGTTTTTAGCAATAAAGTGTTACATCAGATGTGTTGATGTACGAGGCACGCCCAGGAAATAAGTTCCGCTTGTATTTATTGCCGCGGCAACGCTGCAATCGCAGTTCGGCGCACGCATGGTAGTTGCTCTGAATTAAGAAGAAGGAGATTACGCAATTTCGAGATCGCTGTTTGTTGTTTACAGTTTATAGTGCTTGGTTAGAATGACGAAGTTGATTGAAAATCCCGCCGCTTGTGAGATTAGATCTGCAATTCGTTTTCTGAATGCGAAGAATAGTAAAGCAGTCGACATTCATCGACAAATTTGCGAGGTTTACGGAGAAAATGCGATAAATGGTAAGGAGATGGGTCCGACAGTTCAATGAAGGACGTGATCAAGTGCACAATAACGAACGAAGTAGATGTCCAAGTTTGGTTAATGAAGAATTGATTCGTGGAGTTGAAGAACTCGTAAAGAAAAACCCTAAGATTACAATATCTGATCTTTCTACGAAATTTCCTCAAATGTCAAGAGCACTTGTTCATGAAATTGTTTCTGAAAAACTGAATTTTCGAAAACTGTGTACTCGTTGGGTGCCGAAAGCTCTTACAGAGCAACACAAGAAACAGCGTCAGGGCAGTGCACTTGATTTTTTGTTATGTTACAATAAAGATGGTGATGATTTTGTAAACCAGATAGTGACCGGGGATGAGACTTGAGTCGTTTATGAACCACTTGAATCGAAACGACAATCAATGAAATGGAGGTACACTTCGTCACCAGGAAAAACTAAAGCCAAGCAAATCTTGACACCTCGAAAAATCATGTGCACAGTCTTTTGGGATAGACACGGCATTCTACTGGTGCATTTTTTACCGCGAGGTTAAACAATCAATGCAAGCGTTTACTGTGAGACGCTTAGGAAACTGCGTCGCGCAATACAGAATAGGCGCCGAGGAATCCTCACAAACGGTATTGTTTTGATTCATGACAATGCCCGACCTAACGCTGCGAACAAGAACCATCAACTCATACAGGACTTTGGCTGGACCCAGTTTGACCACCCTCCGTACAGCCCTGACCTCGCCTCTAGCAACTTCCATCTCTCTTTGCACCTGAAAACGTTCCTTGGTGGTTAAAACTTCAACAACGATGAAGAGCTTAAAGAACATATTACCACACGGTTGACAACACAGGCGACAACGTTTTATGAGGAAGGCATATAAAAACTTGTACCGCGCTGTGACAAGTGCCTACAAAATTGTGGGAGCTATGTAGAAAGATGTAATAAGTAGCTTTGCTGTATCTGTACTCATTTTATTTTTATTACCAAACGGAACTTAGGTTCTGGACGTGCTTCGTATATCAGTAGCTTCAATACAGATTAATTTAAGTAAAATTATACAAAAATAAACAAACCTCAACCTTTGAATCCAACTCCACCGAAATTAACTTACCAAACAATTTTACCATTTTTAATACGCATTTTCGTTAACTCCCAATCAAATTTGTTACAGGTTGTCAAAATGATGATGGTAGTGGTTATCATCTTCGCCGTTTGCTGGCTACCCTACGACCTGTATTTCATCGTGGCTTCATTCTGTCCTGATATAACGAATTTGCCGTATATACAAGAAACTTATCTGGCCATCTACTGGTTGGCCATGAGCAATTCCATGTACAACCCCATCATTTACTGTTGGATGAATGCCAGGTAAGTCCTTTGGAAAGTATAACAATCGAAACATAACTCAGCGAAGGATGGGGTTGTGCAGCAAATTTAATTAAAGTATCAAGCTCTAGCACAGATTATCCAGATGCGAAACACTAGAATTCAAATTTTCAGGCGCATGCGTTAAACAGTCAGATTATTAGCAGTGTTCAAAATATAGCATAATGAAGTGTTTGTGGCTCTGTTAATGCTGTGTTTCGAGATTTTTCATTATAGAATTTTTTTATGTATATAATTTATAGAATTAGTATTTTATTTTTAGTGTCGATTGCATCTATATGAACTAAATTTCTTAAAAAACCCAAACTATCACTGTGGAACTCAACAAATCATCTTTTCTTTTGTTGTTCGACGAATGTAGTGCAGACTGACAATCGTCAGAAAGGCTTAGCACAGTTAAGACAATATTCTCTCTACACATTTATTCTCTTTTCTTTTTAATTTGTCCCTAAACATTGTTTTTGTTAAGTTTCAAGTTGCTTAATTTCATTTTCTTAAGATAATATCTATTGTCAGAATTCAGTTTTATTTTTTTATCAGGTTTAAAGTTAGATTAATGTAGGAAATGAATGATTTTTCAATCAGTTCAAACGAAGTTATTGATAACACTTGGTTTTCGACAACTCTACACCATCTTGGGGAGAATTTGCGCTCATATTATGCGTCTTTGCTGCATAAATTGAGGGACAATATTCGTGCAAAACGTCGAGGAAAATTGACAAAAGGTGTTCAATTATTGAACGACAATACATCCGTCCATATTGCCGCTATTTCACAAGCTGCTGTCCGCGCATATGGCTTTCAAAAATTGGAATATCCACCGTACAGTCCGGACCTGGCTCCAAGTGATTATTATTTATTTTCTAATTTAAAGACTGAGAGACTGGAGAAGAACCAGATTAAAAATAATATTGTGCTGACAGATTTAAGAATAGATACAGATAACAGAGAAAATCTAAGAAACGAAATGCAGAACTTCATTGAACAGGCAATAGGAGTAAAAGTACAAATAAAGGCTGCCATGAAAATTGGACCCATGACCTGCAAGATAGAGCTGAATCAAACCCCGGATAAACAAAAAATCAGGGAAGGTAAAAGCAAGCTGAAGCATCAGGGGGAAAGAATATTCATAAATAGAGAACTGACAAGAACCGAGATGGAAATTCAGCACCAAATAAATCAAATCGCTAAAGAAGAGAGGAACAAGCGAAAGAGGGCTAAAACAGGATACCAAAGACTATATGTAGACGGAAAGGAATGGAAATGGAACAAGCAGGAGGGAAAATTAACCGAAATACAGGAAGCTGGAAATAATAACCCACGCACAAAAAACTAACATGTAGAAAAGAGGACCGAGCCCGGGCGACGAACTTAGCAAGGGAAAAGGCGAATGAGAGCTCAAAAACGAATAAACAAATAAAAAAGGGAGTACAAACACACAATGGATTACATAGGACTAATCGAAGCAAAGAGAAAAGGAAGTGGAATGGAGAAATTATCAAATAACTATTGGATCTTCTGGTCCGGAGTGAACGAAACCCATAACGCAAGAGCGGGGGTAGCAGTGATCATAAGAGAAGAAAAACTGAAAGTATATTGACAAATAAAAATTTTTATATGAAGAATATGAAGAAAGTTGGAAATATTGCTGGTAGTTTAAATGAGTTTGCACAATGTATAACCAAATATAAAACCGTTTGCAAGATCCACTTCCACCAATTAATTTCAATTTTTTTAACACAAATATCCGGTAAATGGCAGATGTCAGATTCGAGTCCTTACATTGATATTTTTCAAAAAACTTAATTACGTCGGATAGACTCAAATACATTTAGATAATTATACAGCATTCCCTTGTCTAATCATCTGGGTTTGATCTTGAAATACACGCCTCCACTGATCATTGGACCTCCAAGGAAAACAAAAGCAGTTACAAGCATAAATACACACACGGTAAAGATATCGAAACAATTATTAGCTGCCGAACTATACTTACCTCGAAACATTTCCAATACCGAAGAGCTCTTCAATTACTTCCATAACTTCTTAGCCGTATTCAATCATTGTTTTCCAGAGAGGAAGATAAACAATAGAGAGAAAGTTGAGTAAGGATACCACCAACGTAGAAATTACTACGCTAAGAAATACACTCGATGTTTAGGCTTACTTAGTAAAAAATACAAAGAATCCTGAGTTGTATCATATACCGTGACCTGAAAAAGAAATACTTGAGCAAAATAGCTGAAAGTAAACGAAATGCAAATGCTGAATTTATACAAAACTCGTGCAATAGTTCCAAAGTAGTATGGAATGTAATAAACGAAGAACTAAAAGTAGCAAACAAACATAATAATTACACAACCTCTTTAACTGCAGACAGTTTGAATTAATATTTCAATAAGGTGGGCGAAGAGATGGTCGACAGTATACATTCCACCATTTCATATAAGGACCTACTTACTATACATCACTTGAAAAATGCCGCATTTTTACTTTACTCCCTCGTCATCTCGCGAGATGAAAAACATTATTACGAATTTGAAGAAAGAAGCAAAGGACATATATGACATCTCAATAAGCTTCTTAAAGGAGATAAGTAAGCAAGTATCCATCCCACTGGCAACCATCTTCAATAAATGTATAGAGGAAGGGTTGTTTCCAAGTTTATTGAAAGTAAGCAAAGTTGTACCTACATATAAGAGGGATAACAACCAGAAAATAGTTGTCCTATTAACCTTCTACCGTCCATATCGAAAGTTTTTGAACAAGCTGAAGCGTCGAGGCTTACTAAATACCTGGAGAGCCAAAGTTTTTAACTCCAAATCAACAGCACCACCCTACAATAACTAACCTTGGTAGAACAAATGTATGATGCATTTGACAGTCACTGATATACCGAGATAGATATGTTAAACCTCACAAAAGCATTCGATCCTGTTAGTCGCAATATTCAGATTCAGAAGTTGGAGTATTACGGAATACGGAGAACTGCCCTAGAATTGCTAAATTTTTACCTTGCTCCCAGGATGCAGCTGATAGAGTGAAATGCATTGTCCTCGGCAATAAATATTAAATCTGACGTTCCACAGGGCTCCATTCTTAGTCTTTTATTGTTCATTATATACACAAACGATCTTCCAGTCATCGTTGACGGTGCAAAGGTGTCCATTTACGCAGATGATACGTCTCTTCTTCTAAGGGGTACCGATCTCAATGTTCTGCGAAAGAAGTCCAAGAGTGCCATTACTTTGGTTCTTTCCAAATGAATTGAAGATCAATGTAAAAAAGGTCAGTAACTGGTATCGTCCATCTCAAATAAGGATTGGATCCTTATTTGAGTGAACCACCAGTGAATTTTTTGGGCATTACGATGGACACGCACCTATAGATGAGCTGGCCAAAAAACTCATCGCCCTGTATGCTGTAAAGAGTTTGAAACATATAGGTACTCACGAAGCTCCAAAATCGGTCTATTTTGCAAATGTTCTCTCCTCTCTTATAGCATACTCTTGAGGGAAACATCGACGGAGACTCACAGGATTTTTGTCCTACAGAAGCGGGTGGTTAGAATCCCCTGTAATCTGGTTTTGTATTTTTTTCTGTTTTACGTATTTATTTTATTCATGTACTGTATATTTTACAAACTAAAGTAAAATATGCACAATTTTATATTCCATGCACGAGATCTGTTCAAAATGTATCCGACCTGCCATGTTTCCTGCGAAAGTAATAAAGCAAGTGCGATGATATTTGGTAGGGAGTTGTGGAGTACCCTCGTGCGCATGTGTGTAAAATATCCCGTGCGCAGCTCGTGATCTTCGGCAATAGCAAATACGTGAGTACGGTAGTGTGCTGGCGGCTTGTCGTGTTTGCAAATTTCACGAAATGTCGGAACGACTGGAGCAGCGCTACTGCATCAAATTTTGTCAGAAGCTTGGTGATACTCGAGCGGATACCATTTGTAAGATTCAGGAAGCTTTTGGCGACGATATCATGGGTACTACACAAATCAAGGACTGGTACAATCGGTTCTAAAATAGCCGCACGACGGTCGACAGTGACGCACGTTCTGGCAGACCCTCAACAAGCCGAAACGACGAAACCATTCAGAAGGTTAACACCTTAGTCCTGCAGGACCGTCGTATCACTATTAGAGCATTGTCAGACGAGGTTGGGATAAGCCCTGGTTCCGTGCATGCCATTTTGAATGATGATTTGGGCTTCCGGAGAGTATCCGCAAAATTCGTGCCGATGTTGCTAACGGCGGAACAGGCAGGATATGCTGGACGCGGGAAATGATGACTCAGACTTCATGAAGACTGTTATCCCTGGTGATGAGTCCTTGGTTTCTGGGTGCGACACTAAAACAAAGGCGCAATGGAAACATCTAACATCTCCGAGGGCAAAGAAAGCACGGCAAGTACATAGCGATGTGAAAGTGATGTTGACAGTTTTCTTCGACTACCGTGGAATGGTTCATCATGAGTACGCTCCTCACGAACTTGGCAGCTGCATCATGAAAACGCACCAGCGCATTCCTCTCATCTGATTCAGACTTTCTTAACCAAACACAGCATCCCAGCTGTTCGCCAGCCTCCTTATTCCCCCGACACGGCTCCCTGTGACTGCTGGCTGTTTCCCAAATGAAAATGCCGTTGAAAGGGAAAATATTTGACATTATGCAGAATGTTGGAAGCAACGCTGAGATAAATGTGTACGGTCCCAAGGAGAGTAATTTGAAGGCGATTAAGCTTTCATATCTGTAAGTGAAAAGTTCGATTTTTCCCGGCCAAAGGTAGGATAAATTTTGAACTGACCTCGTATGTGTGAATGTAACACGCATCTACGGCACTAAAAAATCGACAAACGATCGGACAAACGATCACACAAGTGCCGAAACTGAATAACTGTAGCCGCGTAATTTACACGAATGTAAATTAATAATCAGCCGCATTAAATGTACACATACCTTTTCATCTAAAGTAAAAAATCGTATTTCGTAGATTACAAAATTGGTCAAAGGTCCATATCTAGTTGATCGCATTAAAATAAACCAGCATGATGGAAGGATTTGCTCGAAATATGTATGAAACTTTAATGTCGTACGTGTCAAGCACGATGGGAACACATTGTTAGATCGCCGTTATACGAGCGAAATTGACCAAACCCCTGCAAACTAGCTTCAACATTCCTGACAGACGAAGGTTGAAAAGAAAAGGTTGCAGAAGCATTCACGTCTGTACCCTTGTACAAATATATTATTTGTCTGTGAAGTATTAACATTACTACAGACTAATATAATCTCTTTTCTGAGGAAAATATTCATATGAATTGTACTTATACCAAATATGGTAACGGTCAACAAAAAGCAGTTTTGATGGATTGTACCAATGGAAATATGAAATAGAATTTAAATTACACACAAAATTAATAACCTCGAAAATAAATCTAGTCCTTAAACTTCTCACTTATTTAATTGTTAATAGCCCCTACATTTATTGACCACGTCGCTCCACCTACCCTTTAAAAAATAAAGTTCGCTACTCGTAATTTTGTCATGCCTCATAAAAGCCTTGCGTGTCCTACATTTAGATTCTAGTAATTTGATTTGGGTTTAAGCGAGGGGAAAATTTTGTTTTATAAATGAGGCAACAGGGACGGTGTACTGGAAATCTGCTTTATAGGTATATATAGATATATTACATAATGTCTTGGTAATTTTAGTATGCTTTGGCTACATTGAATGACAATAACGATGAAATTGAATCCAGTTATCTATGTGCTAAATTTGTATCAATGTGGTTGCGCAATTAATAATATATTCTCTAATATAAATTAAATATAGAGAATTAATTTATATCCGATAAATATGACTAATGACTAGAGTTGGCCACGCGCGCCAACAGGCAGCTGCGTCGTATCTATACGGTTACATACAAGCCTCAGTGTAGCTTCGACCTTCCATTAGCGCGGTACGTGTTGTTTAGAAATGTTGCGTACGTCGCGCAAACGACCCAAGACGGACCAAGTTAGAGAATTTTTAGCCGAAATTTCTGACTTAACGTATGATGGCGCTAAAATTGAATGTGTAGTATGTAATGTCCCGTTGATGAGTTGGTCCAAAAGGGACTGTCTACGGCACGTAAACAGTGAACGGCATGCTTCAAAAAAAACTTGCACACGAGACTATGGCAAATTTATATTTAATTTATGTGTTACTTTTATTGTATGTAATATACCGTTTAATTTACTAGACAAGGAAGCGTTTGTCTTGTTTTGGAATAACTATTCGGAGTACAAATTACCAAGTCGGACATCGTTACGAAGGATAGTGCCATCTGCTCGTGAATATGTTGAAAGAAGAATTAAATCGGATTTGAAAGAACTGGCCAACTCTACTAATGACTAGAGTTGGCCACGCGCGCCAACGGGCAGCGGCGTTGTTTCGATTAGGCCTCGGGTTCCACTAGAGCTATTGTGTGTAAGTGTTGTCGTAAATACTTTCGCGTAGTTGTTAAATAAAAATAAAATAATGCGTGCTCAAACGCTTACCATTTTAAGAGTCCTCCGTGAAATCGCAAAGTGAGTAATGTCTGTTAAATATCTGCAACATTAGATATGTTTCAACAGTTGCTTCGATAGACCGAGTGCTGCCCGAGGAAAAAATGTGTTTATATGCAGAGAACGAACGTTCTACATCTAGTGACGTTATATTTGCGTAATTAAAATATTCTTTGAAACAACTTAACGGTTCTGTTGACGCACCTTCACACATGTGTCTTAATATGCCAAAATCAGAATCTTTCTCTAGAACACTTTCATATTTTTCTAGAACACAAACATTTTTTGCGTCTTCTATCGCGCAGAGCTGTGCGTGAACATGTTGCACTATTTGCACAGATTCCACTAACAACACCGAAGGATCTTGTAACTTTTCTATTGCCTCCGCTCGTCCGAAGTAATTGTTGTGAATAATTTTTAAACGCGTTTTATATAATTATTAAATTAAAATGTGTAATGTGAACAAGACTGAAAAACGACCCCTTGCTGGCACAGTAAATAAGTTTATCTGTGACTTTCCGGATTTGTTCTACGACGGTGCTAAAATAGTTTGTAAAGTGTGCGAGAAACATTTGATGTGCTGTAACAAACATGTAAATACAGAAGAACATAGAAACAGAAAAAAGGGCGTGCCAACGAGAACTGCCTTTATTTTCGATTTACTTGTCATGATGATAACCTGCAATTTGTCACTTCGCTTACTCGAAAAAGAACCGTTTCAGAGTTTTTGGTATAAGTACAACCCAGAGTTGAAGTTGCCAACTACGAAAACAAGCATGTTTTACTTGTGGAAAAGAAAAAGTCTCACCACGTCAAGTGTTGATGTTTATAAGCGATGGTACCGCGACAATGCGTTCGGTAAGACGTTCTCTTCTTGAACACGGTTGCAAGTGTTTACATGTTACGTGTAAAGTGCATGCTTTACATCTTGTGGTAGAAGCTGTTCGACAATATTCTGGACACCCGAGGTAGATGCATTAACAGCAAGTACAAAGAAAATGTTTCTCAAATCTCCAAAACGTCTTCGATCATTTCACGCACAGTGTCCCGGTATTCGTGAGCCACCATAGCCAATTCTTATACGTTGGGGAACATGGTTGCAGACAACTCTTTATTATGCTGAATATTACAAACAAATAAAAGCTGTTATTCTACAATTCAATCCTGCCGAGGCTGCAGCTACTAAGGAGAGCCAGACAAAATTTCATGATATTTTTTTGCTTCCTATTGACCAAGTACGATTGTTATAAAGCAAGTATGCGTCCCCTGTAACCAATTACGCCAAGGTTTTATAGTAAAATGCTGTTGGATGCACAGGATGGGTCTAGAGAAACTCCCGATACCTTTTGCTATTTAGTGGATCCAATATCGTGCCCAACGTTAAACATATATGTAGGTGTTTAGTGGCGGTGCATTACAACACTTGAATTCCCTCGTGTATTTCCGTTGCATATCGTGTACGTGGTACTATACAACGGAAATACACGAGGAAATCGAAGCGGTGTAATTAACTTATCATTTGCACTACCACCAGTCGCCATTGTAGGTGTTATTGTAGATCAATTTTCCAAATACACATTCTATTGGTTAGTTATTCTATTGTTTACACTATGAAGTTAAACATTCTTCCTAAAATTACTTCTTCAAAAATCTTACTAATAATAAAACTTGAATAGTTTTACCTGATCCTGAAAAATAGTATTTTCAAGGCAAATGTTTAGTATTTTATAAATAGACTCCTAGAGTTTGCAAAGCGGGTCCTGTGGAATTTGTATTTTTTAGTGCATGTATGTTATTAAATACCTGTCCAGGTGTGGTATCGGACAAATACATCGTTTTATGACTGTATTGAACTTCTCTGTAGATCAAATATTCCATTTGGTTCCATTAAGACACTACCAATGTTAGAAAAATATACATTCATTTCATTCAGTATTTGCGAGGCGTCGCCTTCTTTACATTTTAATTTCTTCCACCTCTCAGAAGTGGTTCTTTCTGTGCTTTTAGTTAGTCACGATTCTCCAAGTAGCTTTCGTTGTATTCAGAAATATTATTCTAGACACATTCAGAATTCCCCGAATGTGGCTGGAATAATATTTCTGTTTTTTAAAGATAGATTCTTTCTTATTTTGTCTTCGTAAGTATTGTAGACTTCTTCTGAAATACTTCCGTTTCTATGTCTTCCATAAAATTTATGTTTAATTTAATTTAAAAACCTATGTTCTCGCTTTTCAGAAATAAAACAACGCATCAGATGTCGTTTTCTCGGTTGAAAACTCTTATCGCTCTGACCATGAAATTTAGTTCAGTTTCTAAAAAATTCTTTTAGAAAAATTTATAAAAACAAAGTTTTGGCACGACTATCTCCATGTCTAAATCCTGAAATTAAATCAGCAGCAACAGCGGAGGTAACTATCCTCAGTATCTTCTTCTACTTGGGATTCCATCTCAAAGAATTATTTACAAAAATAAGCAAAATAATTCAACACCCATTAAAAAGAGAATAAGAATCTTCTCAAGCTTCCATCGGTTTCAATTAACTTTAAGTTTTCCTCCTTTAAGTTTTGTTCAAACTATAACGTTGGACTTACAATCAACTAAACATCTGATATCAGTAACACCTTACCTGACGGTAGCTAGATCGTTTGATATCTTTCACTAACTAGATATTAATCCGCCAAAGCTTCTCTGAAGTCGATTCATCTTTGTCAATCTTGCGATTCTACGCTGAAGCAACCAGAGCCGACGCAATTAACGCTAGACAATAAAGCCCTTCAATATTGGAGAGGAAATAAAATCGACGAGAGCCGAAGTAATGCTGAGTTGGTAACATCCATTTGAACGAAAATGTCAACGAATTATAAATAATTCACGCGTTTGTTCGACAACGGTGCAGATTTCAATGGAATGACCAGGAATCTAGTGTTTAGTTGCCCTAATTAAAGATTTAATAAACGCAAATAAGAAGTTTAATAAAATAAATAAATCTCATCAAGATAACTTAATTTTTAACGGGAATTTTTAACTGGAATTTTTAAAGGGAACATCCCGAACCCGTAAATTCCAAAAAAATTGTAACTTTGTGGACAAGCAGTCCTCACCTCAATATGTTCGAAGCCATGTTCCTTATCGGTCCAATTTCGTTTCAAGAGGGTGAAACCACACGAATGAACCTATTCAAATGCCATATTGTGTATGTTATACAGCTCTTCAAGTAGTTTCAAAAACGTACTTCACTTTTTGTAAAATAATTATTAGAAAAGGATAAAACTTGCCTCATGATACGTCGCTTTATGTAATTGTCAATGCCTGTGCAAAACAAAGATATGTTAAAGGTAATCCGCAGATATTGTGTGAATAATGTATTAACTTCGATGTGTACGCGTATTTCGGATATCTCTATTACTGACTCACAATTAATGTGATGGAATAATTTTTGCAATGAGTTTATTAATTCTTTAAAATTCGACATATGAATTGACGACAGCTGTACATACATATGATAACAATGATAAAGTATAACTTATACTTATAATAAGTACAATAATCTTTAATGTGAGTAATAGTTAATATGTAATAGTTTAAAATTGTTGATTTGTTTGGATAAAAATAAGTATATAAGAAAAAGTCACTTTTGTAACTTTTTAATACTGCATCTGACTGTGAGAATTAGAGTACTGGTTCAACAATGGTAGTAAATCCAGTAAATGTACTTCGATTACTAATATTGACATTTAATGTCGCAAATGATAATCGTCCAATAGTTTTCAACAATGAAGAAAGTGAAATGCACGACGTATTGAAGAATATATTAATTAGATTTCGGGACGATACAACCTTTGAAGTAGATAACGACGTAACGCTAGAATTCTTGCAAGGATTTAGGCCACATTCTATAGAATTTGTTGATGATAGATATCCACATTCACGGGAAGAAGTCTTAGAAGTTATACAATTTGAAGAAGAAGAATGTGCATTAGAAAAAGGAGATATTGTCGATTTAGAATATAAGACAAAAGCTGTTACCTTGTCTTACGTCTGTCTCGTGAAAATGAACGTGCATACCGTCGTCAAGTTGCACAAGGCTGGAGTCTACGACGTCGTAAGGAGACTGGAGGGACTGCGGACCACCCTCCAAGTGGCCGTCCAATCACTGCGGTAACTCCGGAGAAGGTCAACATGGATCACCCACGTCCACTTTCTCAACGACGCAATGAAGGTAAAACGGCTGCAAAAATCTCACCGAATGCTTCGCTTGGTAAGTGGTGGTCGTTTGCAAAGAAAGAATATTTTCACTTTTGAGCTGCATCACAATCGCCAGAATCGTCGCCAACTGCTTCAGAAGGGCTAGCAGAAGACTACAGCCGCGAAAATCAGCCGCAACCATTTTCCGGCCTCGGTGATGGTCTGGACAAACATATGCGCCATCGGTTTTCATCGACCACAACAACAAAATCGACGCCGCCAATTACCAGTAGCGGGTTCTTCGGGACGTGCTTGAGCCGTGAACGACACAACATTTCGGCGCTGATTGATTCACGCTTCAGCAAGACTGGGCACCAACGCATTCCGCTCAATTCACCATCGCCGTCTGTGAAGAGCTGTTTCCGAGAGCAAGGAGGTTTGGCCGCCAAACTCACCCGACTTGAACCCAATGGACTTTTCGGTATGGTCTCCATCCTGAAGCAAAAAATCTCGGGAACAAGGCACGTCACCATTGACGTGCTCAAAGCGACTCGTGGAAGAGTGTGCGACCATCATTGGCAATTTTCGAAATAGACTGAAAATGAATTGAAACCAAAGGAGGAAATTTTGAACCTTTATTGTAAATGTTTTTGTTTTAATTTATTGTCATTAAATTAATAAAAGTTGGTATTCGTTTAGTTATGTGGATTTATTTATTTATGCAATATTTTTATACGGATGAAGTACTTTAAAAATTGCTAGGAACTTTTTCCGCACCCCTTGTAGTTATGGTTAGTAAACTTGTGGGAGTATTAGATACTATTAAATAGATTGTATACCAGAAAAGTCTGCAACGTCATCATAGTATGAAAGTTATACTCGATGTTCACCTCAGAATCCTTCATTTTTCAGATTTCGACGCGGTTTCAAGCAATTCTTTTCATGGCTACCCTATGTCCATGTCAGTCCAGCACCTCTAACTCGAAGAGGGGTCTTCACCAGCGGACGTCGCTCATATTCCGGTTCTCCCGACCATAATAGGATCGTCAGAAACGGTATGCACCCCTTAGCAATTATGTTCCCTATTATCACCACAATTCCAATCTAACGCTTAATGCAATACCACATTACCATAATAGATCTTATACACACTTAATCGATAATATGCTGTTTCGTACTGACTTACTATATTAATACCATTTTGATTTAATTTGTTTTTTGATTGGATTCTTTTCTTTCTGTTTGTGCTAACCGAAAATCCGGCGGATGCAATGCCGTTTATAGATGTCAGAAAATCGCATAAGGTCTAATGATAACACTTATCAGACGATTCCACAAAAGTTGGTCCTTCATTGTAGTTTTCTTTGCGCCCTTATTTTCTATTGTTCTCATCTATTTTGCTGGCTGTGGTTTTGCGCATGTTCATTGTCGCTTCTTCTTTTTGTTGCTGTTACATGAAGAAATGTAATTTAGATGGATAAATTGAAACAAGGTTTTCTAAAACGGAAACTAGATAGAATGAAATAGTATTTAAGTACTTAAAACATGGTGAAGGATAACCATTGTGTTTAGGGAAACTTTACAGCACTTACAATGGACGATTAAATTTTGACTAACAAAAACTCTGACTTAACCGTTTGTAAAATCATGCTGATTACCTCACTGAAAACATGCGTTTTTCGATTTCAAGATCTTATTCTTACACTCGAACATGTTTGAGCCAATTAAACATTTATGATAATCTTAAAATACACTCAAAATCCGAACATTGTTTACTTCACATGTTTCAAAGCCTTGAGATAGTCTTAAATATGCCTACAGAGATTTTATAGCCTGTTTCACGTTGAGGTCGAAGTATTACGCTTATGGAGATAGCATTAAACTCTGCCAGATTTCTAGTAGAAAGGTTATTTAAGATAGTAGGTTGGTATTACATACCTGTTATTTACAATAGAAATTATTAGAAAAATCTATCCATATACAAGTTATTATTATTTATGGGTATGGTGAAATGATCTCAATATAAATTACAAGTTTAAATGTTCGAGAACCAAGTATATGGAAAGAAAATAAACCATGTTGATGCAAATTATTTGGGATAATATGTCCGATTCATGGAAATCCATTGACATTTCTTTCATTCAAGAACGCAGCGCAGAAGACGAAGGTAAAGAGTTACTCTCGATGCTTCTATGGATACAGACAGAATCAAAAAACAAGTGAACAATTTAATTTTTTGTGAAAATTCGGAAGCTACCAATGAAACTTCTCACGACGGTCTAGACTGAAAGGATTGTTTAGAAGCTTAACAGATCTTTCTCCAAATTGACCTTATATACGAAACAGGCGCCATAAATCCTCGGCCTGATAGACTTATACAGGTTTGAGCGTGCTGATACTTCGTTGCGTCATAGTTGCACATGTGCGAGGTCTACACTATATATATTACGGCTTGAAGAGTAGTACTTTTTAGTAGCCAGCTAGACAACGTGACTAGTGCATGAAAATGTCTCAGGTAACGAAAATTTTTAACTAAAGAATGGGATACGCCCAATAATATTAAACAACGTTTAGACGGCGTTTATGGCGAATTATCTCCTTCATATTCCACTATGGGGACAGGAAGCTCTTGAAGCTAATGAGCGCCCCGGTCAGCCAATTGAACTAAACGCCTCAAACATTTCAATTATTGAAGAAATGGTATTAGCAGATTACCGTTTGAAAGTGAAGGAATTAGGAATGGTGTCTAACATTTCTGAAAGTACTTGCCCTGCTCTCCAACGTGAACGTCGGGTCGAATGTGCGTGCATGTTTTTAAACATGTCTGGGGACGACCCGAAACCGATTTTGGAGTCCATTGGCACAGGAGATGAAACAATGGTTCTGTATTATGGTCCTCTATCCAAAAAGGAATCGATGGAATGGCGACGACCCGATGAACCTCGTCCCAGAAAGCTGTAATACAACATTTTGAGGGAAAAACTAGATTATTTTTACAAGAGTATAGAATTATTACTTGATCGTTGTAATAAATATATTGAAGTTAAGGGAGATTATATTGAAAAATAAAAATTGTTATATTTTACCAAGTTTATTTTTTTTATATCAGGCCCAGAATTTATGGTACCTACTACGTATGATTAACTTAAGTAATAAATCCATAATCGTAAAAAAGTCGTCATACTTACTCGTCGGCGTTTAAAAGGAAATGGCGGAAAAGTGAGATCTGGAAGTGGAGAAAAACTGAAGAGCGTCAGAAAAAATAGAAAAGTAGTTACAAGTTTACTCGAAAAACAAGAAAGTGTTTTTCGAGTAACTGTGCAGCAAAACTAAAAGACGAGACGAAATAATTTTAGCTGATTGTGGGAGAAAAAATAAAATAAAAAGAAAGACGAAGGAAGTGGACAAAAGTTTTCTCAAAGAAGAATTAAGGAGCAAGAAAATCAGAACGCAAATGGAACTTTGAAGAAGAAAGTGACTTCCGAAGAATTTTACAGTTTTGTACGTCGAATACACAGAAAGCCATGATTCTGAGACTTTTGTTGAAAATTCTGATGGTGACGACAAAGATTTAATGGAGTAGAACGAAGACGAAAGGATTTTCATTTTATCTTTTTTTATCATTTAGTCATCGATGCATTTTTCGCTATTTTTTAATTTTCTAAGCAAAAGTGGCTTTGATTAATTATGACTACAATAAGACTAACCCAACATGTGTTTTATTTGTAATGAGTCACGTTTCCGCTTAAAATGTTTCTATTTTTGAAATAAGTATTTCTCTGATGCAATGTTTCTGTCCATTAAACAAAAAAAAGGAAATTTAGCAAATAACATTGGTAAGCATCCCTTCAAAAAGAAGTAAACAAACATTCAAAATAAATAAGGGAACTCATGAGAAATCATTAGAAACCAGTGGAAATCTTTGGAATTCCTTGGAATTTATTGTAAATCATGAGGAAATCTTAGAAATTTAAATTGGAAATCTAGTGTACAAATTTTCGCCTGTGATTTACCTCTCGCTATATTCCATAAGACCCAATACTTTCATCTCAACGTGAAATAGGCTATAGTTATGGTAAAAAGCTCACAAAAACAAAACTAATATTCAACTGGCAAGCTTACGCTTTGTAAAATCTTTAAACATATGTGAGTTTTGCGATGAAAAGGGACCGTTTGTTGCATATTCTGGTAACTACATACGTTGAATAAAACCATAAGATCCCTTTCCATCGCACCACTCGTATATGTCTGTTAGCAATAGATAACACATATTCTCAGTGAGAAGGCATCTTTTTATGAAAGAATCAATACTATTTTTGGTTATTTTTCAGTTATTCTGAGACGAATACCGCAAAAATTGCCAACTTTTCGCAAAGGTGCGCTTTATACCAGCACAGGACTAAAGAGCACGAGCTGGAAATAACCAAAAATATCGAAAAATTACTAAGCGATGGGATTAGTACAATTGTAGGTATTATTTTTTGTTCTTTAGTGACTACCCAATTTAGTGCCGCGTAGCAACTGGTATACTCCATTGTTCATTCAATTATGAAATTCCGCCCGAAGGAATTACCATCTCAAAAGTCGATTTACATCTAAAAAGGAGGCGCGATATCCGCTTCGCTCGAAAGTAATATTAGTAATAAAATTATCCAACGAAACGAGACTAAAATGTATACAACAAGTCCTTTGTGTTACTTTCGCTTGACTAATTTTCCCGATGCTGACCGGGTAGAGAGACGAAGAACTTTTCGAGTTTAAAATAGCCGGAGTGAGATGAATATTTCATGAAATTAAAACGCCATGGTAGAACATCTTTTAACATCTATACGGAAGATAAATTTAACAGGACTTTTATATTCTATCTGTGGCAAAAAGTGGGGATGAAATAAATCTTATTATAGAGTCTTTGTAGATGGGAACAATTCGGTTTGAATATCGGATTAAAGAAATTTATCTCGAAGTCATGTACAGGTAAATAAGTATGGAAAATGATTGCTATTTGTCAATTATATAACTACCATCAACTGTTACAATCTCTCAAAAAATTTAATAGTACAATATGGTTATAAAAAAATGTAATCAAAAGTGCCACGTTTTTTTTATCAAATTACGTTTAACATTTGGTCCGTAGGCCTCCACGGTCGTCAATAATACTTTACCCTTGGTTTCTGGGTGCCAAACCTCCGAAATCAAACCGGACGATTTGGCTAATTTGGATGAAGCTTGTTTTTCTTCTACCTATTTCCAGTTTCGGGGCAAATACTACAAGCAAGTTTTAGGCGCAGCTATGGGATCTCCTCTGTTTCATATCGTCGCCAACATCTTTGTGGAAGCGTTCGAACAACAAGCCCTATTATCTTGCAACCTTAAGCCAAAGTGTTGGCACAGGTACGTTGATGACACCTTTGTCATCTGGCCCCACGGACACGAATAATAATAATAATAATAATAATAATTTTATTTGCCAATTGATCCAATAGGATATAGGCTTATCTATTGCAGCTATGTACAGGTTGTATGTAGACAAATCAGTTTTAGAGGCGAAACAATTTGTTAAGATGTGAATGTACGCCAAAATAGTTAACACAGAAAAAACATAGCATTTCGTATACCCAAAAGAAAGTGAGGCAGACAGCACAACTGGTTGAAAAATATGAGGAACCCCAAAGAGAAAAGAACTTCTGTAGAGAAGAAAAGAAAGCTGGTGTTGAAAACGAAAATGTATCGGTTTGTTGCTTCGATTTACAGGTGTACTTCTACGTCCTTGTAGAGATATTGGTGCATTCTTTTATAAAAAAGACTAGCTGTTTATAATTTCATCATTTTTGATGTTTCCTAGAGACTAGAGTACTATTACACATAGAACGAGTCATGTATCTATTCTGCATTTAACGGCACCAATTTGTCAACATCCTGTATTTTCAGAACTTAGGTATCTTATGTAACAACTTGGAAAATTTGAAGAGTAATTTTATTTTTTATTTTACTACCTTTTTAAATAGTCCATAACCCAATAATTATGTCAAAGTAAACAAAGTGAGAGAATACATTCAAAATTGTTGTCAACGTAGGAAACTATAAGAATTTAAATTCGCCTCTTCTCCCAAGTCCCCCTTTTCGGACTTGCTATTGTTTTGAACTGAGGTATCGATATGGTACTTGTCGGCATATTTTTAGAAAAGACCTTAACAAATATCCATGTTGTGCAAGAACTCAAGCCCATTGATCACGTAGTTAGAGTGCAATACTCTAATTGGTTTGAAAATAACATGAATGATGATAATATCCTTCTCAGACGTAGCTTGGTTCTACTTTAATGGTTTTATTAACAAACAAACCATGGGTATATCGTCCCGCGAAAACCTTTATGTCATGATACAGAAACCATTGCATTCTGAAAAGATTGGATAGCAGCTTCACGGACACAATTTATCGGTCCATTACTTTTTCATGAAATGGTAAATGCAGAAAGATATCGTGATAACTAGTTGCAACTGTTTCTAAATCAGTTACATGGTGACGAACTAAGGGATGGATACTTCTTCCAACAAGACAATACCGCAGCTCATAAAACACAACAAACAATAAAAACATGAATGTTTTGATAACCGTGAAGGCGATCTTCCTCTACGTTTTCCTGATCTAACTATTCTAGATTATGTTATTTTTCCATACCTAAAAAAAGCTTTTAAAAATACACCACACACGCACTCATTACAAGAAGTTACCGAAACAATTAGAGCATTTACTATAATTATTTATTAAATACTTGTGTTACTTTTGCTATGGAATAATTTTTTTATTTCACTAGCTTCATTATTATTGAGTTATCGAACCCGGAAACCAAGAGTATAGAATTGCGACCTAATATTTTAATGGAGGGGCTAGCGTTCAGATTGTTCCTATTAAAGTTGAACGGGGCCGGTTATAACCAACATAAAAAATAATGAAAGAAAAACACGGCCCTCTTGATTACGTTTTTTATAGTCATATCGCAGTTATTTGCTAAACACCAACAAGGCTCTTGTCCAATGAAAGACAATTAGCTAGTTTCCATTCATATCATTTCTCGAAATAAGGTGCCTAATGCATGACGGAAGAAAGAGACGGAAGAAAAAGCCTGTGGAAACCTTTCCGAACAAATATGAGTGTACAAATTTTATTTAAACTTTTCTTTTGTCTATTGTGAAATAAAACAACGGGAATAAATAAAATTTATTTATTAAGGAGCAATTTTTTCAAGCTACGTAGTATGAAAGACACTACAATGCAATGAATTAAAGTTAAGTCAAAATATTTTAACCTCAATTGTATTAACAAAAGAAATTATGAGCATTGTGACGTCATAATACTTATTTACACATTTCGGACAGGAAATATAACCTCAAAATTGTTTGACGTAAAGAAAACGACGTGACGCTTAGCACTCTGTGGAATATGCTTTTAGGCTTTCTTTTTACAAAACAAAAATACAAAAAAATACTTACTGCTTCCCAAAGAAGATACTTAAACTGGCACAACTAACTTCTTTCAACTTTACGTCAGTTTCAAACTAAGGCAACGTATTTATGTCTCATCGTTAACTTCTCCTACCGTCCGAATTGCATAAAATATCTTGTACCCTTAAAGCCCAGTTTTACGTCTCCAAAGGGATATAAACTGAACGAACAACCGTACTTGAAAAAGCCGCTAAACTATAACTTATTCTAATCCATAAAAGTGGCATTATAAAATTCTCCGTAAAGGATAGCAATCATTTTTCGCAACGGCATGTTGTATAATATCGCATGGCAGCTTAATATTGTTTCCTTTTTTCATTGTGCTTTTTATCTTTTTCACTTACAATAAATTAATTAATTCATTGCTGTCATAATATATAATTTATTTCGTTTTTAATAGTTTTAAGGAGTTGATAATGAAATTATTTTCCTTGGAACATGTACAGGATGGCTTAAATTGAGTTTGAGTTTAAACACTTAAAGTTCAATGATTTAAAACAAATTACTTGTTAAGATACATATATGTAAGTTAACATTTAGATATAGGCTTTCACGAGTGTTCATTATTGTAAGGGTATAGCTCCAAACATTGCTGTATTATTTTTTACGGGCTCGTCTCAGATGGACATTCTGTATAAGTTTCATTATTCGTACTGGTAGTGCTTCTAAAACCTTTTTATTTTATTATTGAAAAATATTCAACTTAGAAAAAGAAATCAGCACTACTGTCTTTTCAAAAAATAAGATCTCAAAAAAAATTTACATGAATTGAGAAGAACGCAGTAATATGTAAACGGTACTTGAATCGTGTACAGCAAAAACAGGGCATCTATACGGGGTATTTCACGAAACTCGTTGGTTATACTTATAAGTCTTACGGATGTTAGTATGAATGGAACTCTAAAATTTCGGAATAGGTAGTTGTAGCATCGGAGCTATTCAACATATTTTCGCCCACAAAATCGCATGTATGTATATAAAATACTTTCAGCTATTATTCGAAAAAGACTAATAGGGACATCTAATAATTTAATAGGGGAATATCAGTGTGGTTTCGTAAAAGGCAAATCAACAATAGATGCAATACATACAATCAAATAAATAATAGAAGAAGCTTATGAATATAGAATAAATGTTGAGTTATTATTTATAGATTTTAAACAAGCATTCGACTCCATAAACAGAAATATGTTCATGGAAGCATTGAAAGTAATGGGAATTCCAGCCAAAGTCCGAAGAATTATATGCATGACAATGAGTGTCAAAACACAAAAAGTGGAAACAAATGAATTCGCGACTAACAAGGGCGTCAAACAAACCTCATCTACAACTCTATTTAATATGGCACTACAATATGTAACCAGAAGAATCCATGGAAAGGCAATAAGATCAAGAGGAGCGCAAATGGTGGCATACGCAGATACGACATCTAATGGCACAAGTACTACAAGAAATTATTACGGAAGGGGAAAAGATAGGTCTAAAATAAAGATGGACAAGACAGAAATCATGAGAATTGGGAAGAAACCTGGAAGTAAAAAGATTAAAGTCGGAAACAGGGAATTTGAGGAAGTAAAGCAATTTAAGTATCTAGGGGTGACAATATCCAATACGGGAAATAGGTCGGGCGAAATCGAAGAGAAAATTGTAGCTGCGAATAGAGCCTTTTATGCAAATAGAAAAATTGCTCACAAATACTTATACGAAAAACCAAAGTGAAAATTTACAAAATGTTAATCAGACCTGTCACGATATATGCAGCTGAAGAAGCTTCGATTACAAAAACTGAAGAAGAAAAACTGAGAGTGACCGAGACAAAAATAATACGGAAAATAATCGGACCGGTAAAAACTGGAGAGAATGAATATAGAAGTGTGTGAAACCAGGAGATATTAGAGACGCTAGAAAACACGGATATAGTGAGCAAAATGAAGCAACAACGAGCAAAATGGCTGGGTCATGTATTGAGAAGGGAGGAAGAGGAAGTAATAAAAACAATTTGGAACTGGATGCCTGCGGGTAAGAGAAGAAGAGGAAGGCCAAGAACAAGATGGATACAAGAAGTCACAAACGACATAAGCAGGACTGCAATAAAGAATGCAGAAGAAGCCGCGAAGGACAGAGGAAAATGGAGAAGTCTATGCAGTAAAATGAAGTAGAAAAGGGGTATGGCCCACCCCAAAATCAAGGACCTAGACAGCTTACGATCGGCACTACTCCACAAGGAATGTAAAGCTACATCATCATCATCACTTTTGTGGAATGAAATGGAAGGTCATGTGTACCATACTTTATCGTTATCGTTACCATGGTATCTTTAATTATTGGAAAGGAAATTCCACATCGATTCATATCGATTCTTTCTTTAAATTGCATATAATAGGTTTTCAATCGGAAGCGTTTCACGGGCGAAAATATTTTAAATTAATGGGTCCGATGCTATAACTACCTATTCCAAAATTTCAGAGTTTCATTCATAATGACATCATTAAAATTTCTAACTAGCAAGTTTTGTGAAGTACTCTGTACATTTGAAAATAATCCATACACTACTTGGAAATACAAATTTTAAGCAAAAAATAAGATTTCCCATTTCAAGAATGCAAATATTTAGATAAAATTTTGCATACAACTTGGAACTTTTCCTCTTAAAGAGCCATCCTATACATTTAAAGAACCCAAACCGTAATTGCTGCAAGCCAATTCTTCCTACAGGTACTGTGAGGACCCAACTGTACAACGCTTGCCAGACGCCCAGCACTACAGATACCTTCTACACCAACGTGCACGATCATGAACTAGGTGGCGCATTCAACGGGAACAAAGTCAGCAAAAGGAGCTGGAAAAACACCGAAATGCGGCAGCTATCCTGACATAAGCAGTACAATCGCGGGGATCTGGACCGAGATTCGCTTCGCGAACGGAAAACTTGGATCTAGTGCGAGACCTCGCGGTGCAATCGTAATAGCGCTAGCGATTGGAACCGCGAGGGCGCCACCGGTCACACTCAAACCAAAAGAAGCGCGAACGTAACCGTCGTCCTAGAGACTAGAATGTAGTTTGATAGGATTAACTCGGATTAGCTTATAGGATTAACATTAGCCACACCTAGCGGAAAAGATTGTATTATTTATATTGTTTTCCTTCGAAATCCTTTCAATTTAGCTAAACGAAATATTCTCCAATTGAGCGAATTAATACGGGTGTAGAAAAATTGCAAGATTGTAAAGAATTTCAAGCAAAAAAAGTATTTTGTTATGCCTTGTTACATGTGATACTACGTATGTGTATGACAAGGAATTGAGTAAAGCACTGTAATCATTTAGTATGAATTAAGGTATTTACAAAAGGTTACGTTGCAATTCTCCCTGTAACATTTGACACCGGCTCCTAGAAGCAATTTTAATACGCTAATCGCCTTTCTCGCGCTTTAATTCTCCCATAGTAAAGTAACGTTCACATAGCGTAAGAATTAGTGCGAAATATTGCACTAATTTCGTCATAACATTATTTAAATTTCATAGAGCTATTGGATGTGATTGTGGAGTGTCAAGTTTGAAATTAAATATAACATAACTTGAAACATATGCATACAAATTGGTACAAAAATGATAAAGTGACATGATTTTAGCTGTCAATTGCAAGTTTACCGTCACCTACACTGTGATTAGTTGGTTGCATTGATGTAGCACCGTAGTAGGGCAGATACAGGAGCTTCACAGATAACCAATCCCATTCTATTATTTAAACACACATTTTTGGAGATGAAAACGCTTTAGTTTGGAGCAAGGCGCTGATAAGCGGGGTGCCGGCGTTGTATTTTTAGATTTCAGCGGTTATATCTGCATTATCATATTTAAATTAAACAGGGAATATGTTTCAATCTACGCGTAAAATCAATTTCTTTTAAACACTCGGTTAATAATGCGTGGAGTCCACTCAAATTCACTTTTAAAATCGGAGCATATAGATTACAACGTCGACGCCGGAAGCGCCCCCTATACATGTGAAATCAGAGTTATTACGGAAAGAAACTCAAAAAGAATATTGCGTCGTCTTTTAAACATTAAATAAGTTATTAAAATGTGTTCAACTGCACCATATACATTGTTATGTTCTAAATTTGCATCTTCGAACGCAACTGTCTAATCGGCATGTATAGTATGTTTAGTATGGCCACTCGTTCAATGTGAAAGTCCCTCTAGCGGCTATTAGCTCTTTCTTGGTAGCTCCTACTCTTTCCCAGGCCCCCGATTTCTGGAGCCGGGGTACTAGGGACTTATTATAAATCCAGCCAACAATAAACGTGAGGTAACGAAGAAGAAACTCCTCTTTTATTCATTTTCTTCATTTCGTAAATCTTGAAATTTAATGGAATATCTTCCTACAACAAATAGCACAAATTTGGAGGTATTTCTAACATTATTTGAAATATTAAATATGTTTCGTTAAGTTATTGTCTAGAACGTCAATAGGTTTTATTATTGTTAGGTTGTCAATGGAGTTTTGTAACACAGTGTAGTATAATTTCAGTCTTTTTCTAATCGTGGCACTATGTGTTCCATCACGCTACTTTTAGAAATAAGTGTATTCATTGAAAATTCATCATCAAATTGTATTTCGAAAAAAATATATCAAAACTTGCTGAGGATGAAACAATCGCCATCGTGATTAAAATAAAGGAGAAAAGGGACGCCAATTAATTGTTGACTTTGGGTCAAGTTTTCATCAAGGTAACACGTGCCTGATTATGTTCCAAGTTTCAAAATGTTTAATATTTCAAATCATACTATAAATTCAAGGTAGAAGTGAAGGTCGGTGGTTAAGAGTAGGCAAGTTTCCTGTAAACGTCACATAATCATAGAGTTTATATGACATCGTCATAAAATCCAGCTTAGTTTTCAATTTTAAGTTTTAATTTTCGTAAAATTCCATTAATTGATATGAAAGTTCATTTAAATTGCGGAAAAAGTGTTTTAGAACACTTCCGAACCCTCAGTTCGTATAATTGTATTTAACTAATTTACGAAAAATTAATTTTATTCAACAATTTCCCAGATATAAAACATTTCAACATACATTGGCTTTCTGAAAAGATCTTTTATCTATGGTAGTAGTGTCAAAGTTTGATGTTTGTATAGTTTCGCACTACACTAATTCTTAATTGAGTTACCGACTTATTATGTGAACAGTCGTATTTAATTTACAATATATAAACTTTGGTACTACACCTTATTTTTTGCACCAATTTCGCCTTACCCTATGTGAACACAGCTCCAATTTAAATAGTTCTTAATTTTTTTTTTGTTTCGAGAACAATTTGCGGTGTTACCATATCTTATATCGCTTCCCTACATCAAATTAATTCGCTTAATTCCATCCATGTTTCAACAGCAATTCTTTCCCATTTTTTCAGCTAGATCTTTTCTATAAATTCTAACGACGAGGGCTGAATAGTTAGAATGTTTATTTTACGTATTTGTATTTAATGTGGAATTGTCTATAAAACGTTTAGCAAGTACCTACCTTTAAAGTTTAATTTCGAAATTCCTAGTAAAATTATTGATATTCCTTATTTCAACAACTACTACAATGAAGATAAACATTTTATACTAGGGAAAATAAAAGCTAGAACTACTAAAAGATAGTTACGAGGAAAATTTGCAGGGTACGTCGATGCTGGCCTCCTTTTAACGGTGATGCAACAAAAAAGAATCTTCTATTTATCGATATTGAGGTAATTCATATTATGTACATATGTAGGTATTAATACATAAGATATATTTATAGTAAATTTAATTTAATATACACATATCTTAATCTTAAATGGATGTATTTATGTATATCATCATGTACAGATCAGCAAATATGTTTAAGAGAACATTTTTTTATATGAAATTATGCAAACTGAATATTATATACACTTACTATAGTATTACTGTTAATTATTGCACAATATTTCTTTATATAGAGAGTATTCAGGAAATCAATGCGTTAATTTAAGGATGTAACACAAAGAATTATTCTTACATTTATTTGAAAACCTATCAACAATTATTTACATATTATATTTTAAAATCCTTATTTACCCAATACTTTCCATCCAAACATCTTGTGCGTGTCCTACTAAATTAAGAGACAAATACAAATATGTGTGTTACATATACGTAAACAGATGGTTTAAAATCCATTTGAAATTCCTTCTTTTAATGATTAATTCATTAAAAAAAGGGATTTAAAGTGATTTTACTTACTATCGTTATAATGGTCCATGTTATCACATCATCTTAATTCAGTAGTTTAATTTTGGATCTGTAAAATGTTTTCTGTTCTAAAATCCCTTAAGTTGCAAGCAAACTAGAAAAAAATAACCTTTAAACAGGAGAAGTAACAGTGTTATCAACTTTCAAAATACTTCATAAATCTAAGTTTTTATGTAACAGATCTGTATTTTATTCTTCTATTACTTCGCTACCAATTAAAATTATTTTCGACATTCTGCCCTTCCAGGTTCCCACAACTTTGGTCGTCCTCCTCATTGCCTTTTTACGCAGTAAATATGTCATTCGCTATTTTTATTTTAAAGTTAGTATCATCTTCAACAAACAACCTTTCCAAAAAGAATTTACGTAAGACTTTATGCTATTACTATCAAATACGTAGTTGACTAATACAAGTGTAAGAAGATCCAATTTTTTAGGTAATCAACAACATAAAAAGTTTCTCCAACGTTAATGGGAAAACATATGCGCTTTGAGAATAAAAAAGTAAGAAACGTAGGCAATCCTACTGCTTTCAATGTTCAATGTACGAACCCATTAAAAACAAGTATTAATATGGAATTTTATCATAATTATTAGGATTCCTGTGCCCTCTCTTGACGGGTGTTCGTATTAGCATTATATAAGGATAACTTCATCTCATAGTACCCTATACAGGATATGCTACGATGAGCGTCGGTGAAAAGTATATGGGGAAGAGAGTAAAATAGAAATTTGAAAATTTACATTCAGAAATTATCCTTTAAAACTAGCTCAGCCAAAATATTTTCAACTGCTGGTATCTCTCTCTTATACCGGAAGTAGTCATCAACTTTGAAGTGGAAACAACCATTTTTATGTCAAATTTAGATTCTGTGTTAAATTTTAACGTTATTTTAATCAACATACCCTATCCCTAGAATTCACTCTTAAAGAGATATTGCAACTTTTCGAAAAAGTTTGACAGATGTGGTGCATCACAAGTTTTAAAATAACTTGCAAATGGTAATACCCCAAAAAATTATTCTGCTTTCTGGTAATGTTCATGAAACGATGTTTCCACAGTAACAGATAAATTTGCTAAATTATACAGGTGTGCAAGTATGGAGAGGACAATATCAGAGATATTTAAACTGAGAAATCTCGGTTTTTTCAAATAGCAACTCCTAATTTTCTAAGCGGTACTAGATTCTGCGTCAAAAAGTAAAGCGAAAATGTGTAGCAAGTGCTGTTGCTAAAATTAATAGTTTAGGAGATATTTTGCAAAAACCTCCTTAATCTTAAATTTAATGTCAATTTCAGTTTGCCATGGCTAAATATTAATAAATAAGGCTGTCGAATGTACTGTGAACAGTAATAAACACAGTAGTGGTCTTCAGTAATAATTAGTCAACATGATTCACTTACAATTATTTATACTACAGTACAATTATTCGAAAAATAGAACTTCCAAAAATCGTTTTTTTTTATTAATAAACAGAAAAAAAGAAAAAAGCATAAAACAAACAAAATGTACAAATGATAAAATAAAATTGAATACGTGTTTCATTATTATAATAATTTCTCAGTTCAAATATCTCTGATATTGTCCTCTCCCTACAGGCACATCCTGTATAATTTAGCAAATTTGCCTGTTACTATAGAAACATCGTTTCATGAACATTACCAGAAAGCAGAATAATTTTTTAGGCGTATTACAATTTGTAAGTTACGTATTTTAAAACCTGTGATGCATCACATCTGTCAAACTTTTTCAAAAAATCGCAATATCTCTTTAAGAGAGGGTTCTAGGAATAGGGTACGTTACACAAAATAATTTTAAAATTCAACATGGAATCCAAATTTGACATAAAAATTGTAGTGTTTCATTCAAGTTGATGGCTACTTCCGGTATAAAAGAGACATACTGGCAGTTGAAAATATTTTGGCTGAACTAGTTTTAAAGGGTAATTTCTGTATGTAAATTTTCAAATTTCTATTTTACTCTTTTCCCCATATACTTTTAATCGACGCTCATCATGACACACCCTGTATATACGTGTGTATAAGTGCAAGTGAAATAATATACAGGGTTAATGAAAAGTATGTTAGAAATGAATTCCTTCTCTCCGTATTTCTGAATAACGCTGTATATTCTAATGCATTCGACCAAACATGTGATATACTTAGAAGTCTTAAAAATATAATAAAACTGTGTGTATCTCTACTTTAAATAGCTTAAATATGCTGAAATCTATTATTACTATAAACTATTACTTAAAAGAAAATAAATGTAACAACTAAAAACATATAACTTGAGTCTATTATTAAAGACTTACTACTTAAATAAAATTTATTGTGGATCACACTGTATAATTACCTGAATTTGTTGTAGGAATTGTGAAAGATATATGCAAGCATCGTATTACTCTCGATTTATACAGCGCCTATATATATATATATATATATATATATTTACATCCTGCTATCTCTTAAGCGCCCTTTCATGGAAAAGCTCCTCGGCGTCCGTGTCGTGTACTTTCACAATCCAGTCAGCAAGCGTCCTTTCACAAATCAGTCAGAGAGCGTCCCTGATATTCGTACTGCATTCATACAACTGACGCCTGGGCGTCCGCGCTGTATATTTTATATTTATTCTTACAACGACTGGGCGTCCGTAGATGTTGCCAATTCTTGTGAGTATGAAATTACTGCTGCCACGCGATATTTTGTTTAGCCAGCAGCAAATTCTGTATCGAAGCATTAAAAGATGTTTTAGGTAATATGCGTATTTTCACTTGGGTATTAGGAATGTGCTCAAAACATGTTAATGCTTCTAATTTAAATTTTTGTATTTTTTTAAAAACTGTTTTCTTTTAATATGAAGTTGCTCATTGAATTTAGTATTTAGGAAGTATTTTTGGTAAAACAATTTATATTTCTCATTATACGTAAAATATACCTGCAGACAGAAACATTTAAATCATTTAAGAACTTTATTTTAATAAAGGTTTGCACCGAGGCGAGCATGAGAAACGTAAACAAAGTAGCAGAAGACTGCTGTTGTTAGTAAAAAATGCTCTTATCACAACTATGTTGTTATATTTGACAGAACCAACTTAACAGTATTAGTAGTAAAATAATATTAGCCTTACAAGGAAACTGTTCCAACCCGCAGACATCGATTTGAATGAAACTTGGCTAAAGTAAAGACCCTATAGAACTATGAAAAACCCCGTTGTCCGCTTCTGTTAAACAAGCCTTAAAGGGTGTAAAACAGGGCACTGAAAATAGGGATGATTTTGTTTTTTTCTAAATTATTCCAAAATTGCTGAAGATAAAAAATATTGGTGAGTGCGGATGTATTGCGTTATAAGAATGCTATTGAAGTACCCGCAAATATCAGCATTCGGGGTGAGAAAAAGTCACCCCCTTCCCGCCACCGTAACGGAGATTTTTTTTCTTATCAGGTTTGAAGACCCTACAAAACTATGGAAAACCTCGTTGTCAGTTTCTGCTAAGCAAGCCTTAAAGGGTGTAAAACGGGGCACTGAAAATAGGGATGATTTTGGTTTTTTCTAAATTATTCGACAATTGCTGAAGATAAAAAATATTGGTGTGTGCGGATGTGTTGCGTTATAAGAGCGCTATTGAACTACGCAGAAACATCAGCATTCGGGATGAGAAAAGGTCACCTCCCCCCCCCCCCCCCCCCCCCCCCCTTACCGAAACGGAGAAAATGTTTATTTCTTATTGGGTTTAAAGACCTTATAAAGCTGTTTAGAAGATTACGCCCCGTTTCGACTAAAATACTTTTTAAGGAGGTAAAATGAACCACCGAAAATAAATGCAACATTTCTTTTGTCTTTAGTATAATACATATAAATATATTCTTGTTTGATATAATAATGTTATGTGAAGTATGTTTGTTTTGTTGGTGGTTGAAGGTTTGTATATTACCAGTTTGTTTACGATTGCTGTCTATTGCAGGAGATATGTAATTATATTGGGTATAGAATGAACTGTGAAATATTCAGTTTCACTTTCAATCACACGAGTGTAGTTAATTAGTAACAGTATGGTGATTATAAATCCTTTGAATATTGTCGAAACTATAGTCACCTACATTTAGTATATTATTTTAAATACAGTGAAATTACAAAGTTTATTTGTGTTTTTATTAAACCTATTATTTTTTAACTTATGCTTTAAATTAGAACACCTGTATTCTATAGATTATTTATTAAATGCTGCCGATTTTTAGGCGCACTTAAAATGCAATACATCGGTACACACCAATCTATTTTTGTCTTCCCCCTTTGTGGAATAATTTATAAATGAAACTAAAATCATCCCCATTTTCTGTGCTCCGTATTACCTCTTTAAGGGTTTCTTAGCAAAAACAGGAAACGGTGTTTTCTATAGTCCTACAGATACGTCAAACTTGATAAGAAATAAAAATTTTCTCCGTTACGATGATGGGGCGGCGGGAAGGGGGTGACTTTTTCTCACCCCGAATGCTGATGTTTGCGAGTACTACTAATAGCGCTCTTATAACGTAATACATCCGTACACACCAATATTTTGTCTCTCCAGCAATTGTGGAGTAATTTAGAAGAAACCAAAATCATCCCTATTTTCAGTGCCCCGTTTTACCCCCTTTAAGGCTTTTTTAGCAGAACCGGAAAATAATAATAAGCAAATCTTATTATGCAATTTTTTGAGATAGTAACTAGGAGGACGAAAGAAAAACCATGCATCAATTTTTTTATTATTTAATATTGCATTTTATTTGTTTTGCTTTTTACTATATTGATTTTGTACGTATACCTTTCTTTTTAACGAGTTTTTGCTTTAAATAACCTCATTAAATAGTAGATGTGCACGTAGTACAATTTCGAACAATAGACAGAAAACTTCGATTTTTATTAAATTCAACAAACAAAGATGTAAGTATAAGCGCGCTGTAGCTACTGCGCAGCTGTTATTAAAGTAAAAGAACTTCAAGCTGCAATGTTGCCAAATTTCGGACGCCGAGTAATCGAAAATATAAAAACAGGATATACATAGCGGGCGCCCACAAGTCGAGAATTCAAACACACCGAATATTGCGTGTATATGGGTAGCGCCTCTATCGGCAACTTATGTGAACCAGAAATATACGCAAATATACAAGAACAAGAGATGCAGCTATCTTGTAAGCGTCAAACACATTTTTTGCTAAATGAAAGTTATGCAACGTGTAATGCTTCTTACAAAATTTCAATGGCGATACATCCAAGCGTCCGTATACGGACGCTCTGTTGGAACCGGACGCCCAGGGGATAGATATTGGTCAATATAAGGGCGCTCGGAAGATAGCTGGATGTATATATATATATATATATATATATATATATATATATATATATATATATATATTACACTAGGACGAGGTACAAAATTGTATTAAAAATAACATATATGAAATCCTGTAGACAGAAACACATATCCATCTGAAAGTACCATTCTTTTCCTTGAATTTCTTTTGTTATTCAATACTAAATTGTGTAAATTGAGAGTCAAGACCATTTATTTGTACTTTGTAACGATCTTTTGTAAATATTGTACAAAGATTAAAAGTGTACATACTGTATATGTAAGGTAAATTGCTAAGTGTTACAATTAAATGTATTACATTAATTAAAGACAAGTTAAATTAATTAGTCTAAAGCTCTAAAAAATAAATGTCTACCACTCCTTTATAGTTGCGTATTTACCATTTATTACGAAATTATTGTATATCTCAATGAAATACGTCTATATATGTGACTAAAATAAATATATAAATTAATAAAATGTATGTCAAAAAGATTTTTTATTTATTTTTTCGCTGTTAAAAAGATTAAGATTGCAACACTGTAGACTGCTTTCAAACAAGCAAAACAACATAGCCCATGTTTGCAGCACTTCTACGTTTGTACAAAATGCAGTGCGCTAATACCTCGTCTCGTACCCAACAGCATTTTTCTAATATGTTTACACCATATAGAAAATATTCTTATCTTGTGTTAATTAAAGCACGAATTAAAAAAAAAACTGTCATTGTTAGTTCATTTTTATAAAGAACAGCAACTACAGATTGTAATAAATATTTTAGAAGTATCACTCCGTATGTGGCAGTGTCGCCAACGAGCTCAATCTACACCCTTTGAAACGCATGACAGACTAGATTTCCCTAAGTTCAAATTTATGGTGATTAAGTTGTCAAAATGAAATACTTCAGCTCTATTTGGTTCCATTTCGCAAAGATGTTAATGAAAATAGTATAGTACGTATGGTAACATAGTAATATAGTGTATATGGTAGCAAGGATTAGAGACAAAAATGCAACGCTTTTGTCAGAACCTTTGATGTTTCGTTCAAATTGTTGATGACCTTGTCTCTTTAAATTGGAATGCAGTAACGCGGGAAGTTTGAACAAGGCATTCATTCTATAATTTAATACGATTACAGTAACTGGATTTTGATATCATTAAAATGCTTGTAAATAACGAGCGTTTAATTGAATTCGGTGCCAAATAGATTCTGAACAAAAAAACGTACAATATTTCTCAGCTTACACATTTAATATTTTTGTAATGGTGTCAGCAGACTTAACCTAAAATATCTATTTAGTTCATAAATGACATTTGGATGACCATCAATCATAACTAACATAGTAAACACAGCGGGTGCAACCGCTTGTCACGCTTTAACATAACTAGATTTGTTACGTCACACGAAGTCAATTCCTTAAGCTGGCTTTAACAAACTATTAAGAGCAGTCACAATTTGTGCATCAGAAGTTGACAAACAACCAATGTTCATCTCCTTGAACTCCCACCTCTTTAAAATCTGCGCCCAAACCCTCTCTAAACTCAATCCCATCGGAGTAGACAGGAGATGTGACCAATCAGGCTTCCATTCACCTGTTAAAAGCTAGAAAAATAGTATCTATGGTAATGCTTAATTAACAACATTTGGTAAATTCTAAAAACCTGATCGAAAGACTTGTATCCAATGTGGAACATCATGTGCAGTAGATGGTTAGGAACTGGATGGGCCCTACTTGCTTCAACCGAAGTTGTTACCGGACTAACTTGCAGATTTTGGAATACCCATTCTGAATTGCAAATGAGAAAATGGTGCATGATCTGGAAGATTTGAAAGACTTAAAAGTATGATAAAATGATATTACAGGCCTACCTACACTTACACTTTGAACAATATAGTTTTCTTACCTTTAAGCTCCTCTTGCCATATTGCGACATTAAAACATCACTAGCCAATATCTCAACAGTCTGTTGAATTGTTTCAACTCGTTTGCACCCATCATTTTTAACTATATCGTCATCTATACACTGCTTAGCCTGTTCCAAAAACTCCCCGATCTGTTCAGTATGTTTATTATCCTCATCTATACTACAAATAGCCTCAGCCACAGCCAAAGCTATAGCATCTTCTGTGCTTACAGTCCCGTCAAAACTACAGATGGAATTCTTATGCGCCAGCGGATCTTTAGCTGTAGTTACGCTGGACGCTTCGTCGTATATTGAAACTCTGGTGAATTTGACCTGTTTCTTTTGGATAAATTCCGACTTTTTTAAGAGATCACTATACAAAGAACTCAAAAGTAATTGTAGGAGAGCAGAATTTCCAATAGGCGTGACATCTGCTGGTAAAAGTTCGTGTATTAGATGAGCTATTAAAGAAACGGACGGGTTGATGCAATCCCATAGTTGGCTGAAGCATGCTAATATTATAGACATGGCTTGGTACATGCTGGCGCCAGTTTTGACGGCACTTATTACTGTCCTTGTTATTGGTGGAAGTATTGGATTGATTAGGTCTATTATAGCTTCGTACCAAGCTGGTCTTTTCTGGTTCCATATCTGAAAATGTAATACTGAAGAAATAAATTTTTTCTCAAAATATAAACTATAAAACTGAGCCCTAATCTCAAAAATACATTTTCATCAAACGATGATATAATACAGACCTCCCGTCTATCAAAACACTGTCCCCAGTTCTCATTTCTTCTCAACACAGGTAAAAATAATGTCGCTAGATCATTTTCGTTGCCTATAATTAAAACAACATGGCTAATTGCATAGATAATATCATAGTACTGCTGGTCTTTGAGGAAACTGGTCTTCCACTCAACCGATTTGCAGATTCCGTCACCAGTACATAAAAACCCATCGCATTTCGTGCAATTTGGGGCAATCTTTATAAAATCCGAAGGATTGTTAAATTTTCTCAAAGATTCATGGAGAATTATTAGGAGGATGCTGAAGTTCCTCATGCAGCAAACCTGAAATCTTTTTGTAGTAACAAACGTATCGGAAAAATGATCCCTTAAGGCTTTGGCCATTACCCAAACGAAATATGTTTTTTGTTACCTTTAAAAGAAGTGCCCAGTTAGGTTGCGGTTGATTCAACAATACCAAGAATTCCAATGCTATAGCAGTGTTATCTGGAAGCTCTGTTATCTTGGTAACACTTTTGGGAGCATCTTTAAATATGTTTTGCAAAGAAAATACTATCCATGGACTTAGCGTATTACCACGTGATTTAGATAATTCGCAATTATCAAAACTCTTACGAAAAACCTTGAAAAACACAACATTTCCTTCAACTCTTACTGGATAACAGTTTTTCCAAAAGCTCTTATGTACCTTATGTAGCACATCTAATGGTGCACCACGAAGAATGAAGCAAGTTAAGAGCTCTTGACATTTAGAATGGATATCCCTTAAAATTTTAGATTGATTGTTGAGATATAACCCGATTAGTTGTTCGGCATTATCGCAGATGGTTGGTAAAAGCTGTGCTATGCATAAGAGCAAATTGCTAATGTCTACTATGGCTAATTGGGACCTACATTCTGAAGGAGATACCTAGAAAGTAATAAAAGTGTTTAGACACCTCTAAGTTGGAATATAGTGGGGAAAATATTTTTTTAAAAATGTATGAACCTGTCCATAACGAACTGTTAAAATGTTCAACGTCTCGTTTAGCATTCCAGAAAACACCCTCTGGGCCATCTTTGGTGGGACAGTATTCCATAAGTCTTCTTTTGTACCTTCATTGAAATAATCAACGATAAATATCCAAGAAAATATGAACTTGTCTTTAGCAAACCTTGCATATATAACCACCACATCTGGATGACATATGAACCCCTTTCTGATTCGAAAAACGGTTTATTATTCTCCCAATCTAAGGATTCTGCATCCTGCAAGATGTACAAGGATAACAATCTACAATGAAGGTCCAATAATCTTTCAGCTAAAGCTTCCGCCATTTCCTGATACTTCTTCAAGCTGGATTGCAATTGTTCGCTGTAGCTGGATTTAGTGGTAGTTGTGGATTGCATGTAAGACCAAAGACAGTTCTTTAACAAAGAGGCAGCGCCAATAGTTCCGATTAGGACAGTCAAATCAGCGTGGTCCAAAGCTTCTTGAGTCAATACATGGAGATGTTCTGAAAAAAAATTGTTGGGTTAATGTCTTGGTTTATCCAAGAGTTTGTTTATATATTTAAGAAGTCTTGAGTTGGCTGAAGCTTGACCAAATACAAGCCAAGAAATTCTATACCCAATAATTGCTCCGATGACTTCGTTATTGCAGTCATAAACTTTGAAGGATCAGATGTCTTAATAATACCACCACAACCCCCTTCGAATTCAACACTAGTGTCAATATTTTCTTCTACAGGTCTCATGAAGCCTGAATTCTTTCTAAAGGCTGCTAAATATTCATCTTCCCACCAGATAACGAGTTTAATAGCGGCAAAAGATGCATATCTTGGAAAATCCAGTTTTCCTCCAACTATACCAGGGCATATACTCTCTTGGAGCACAGATTGCTTCTTCTAAAATAAATTTCAGTAATTTAAGTACGTATTGATCAAATATAAAATTTGAATTGATTTACTTTATAGTATTCCATGTCTCTTTGAATCAATATATTGACCTTATCCATCAAGTTACCATCTTCCATTACCTCCATTTTTAAGCAAGAAAATAAAATAAAAACGAACAATTAAAAGACTTTATTAAAATAAATAATATAAAAAGAACAAATATACAAACTAAAATAAATAAATAATTAAGTCACTTAAAGTATATGACTATAAAGACACTTTGAAAAATCGACTTTATTCCTAATTATTTTAGATATTTCGCTTTGCAGAAGTTGATGTAGAGTCTTTCCGTCATGTTTGTATAACCAATATTCTCCATCAGGAATAAAATCATATCTTTTAGGACCTGACGTAGGGGAACTTAACCATATTTGCTTATTCGGTGATTGTCTATTAATAACATAAGTACCATACGGATCGCCAAAGTTAATTGTCAAAACCCCACTCTATAGAATAACATGAGCTTAGCACAATAAAAGATTCTCACTTTAAAATAAGGACTCACACTGTAACTTACGTCTGCCAACTTCAAATGATCAGTATCCTCTATTAATTCTTCGAAATATTCACTTAACGACTCTAAAGTCTCTTCACAAACTTTTTCAAATTTTAAGGAATCTACTGATTGGATCTCAGGAGTAGTTGACGTTGAGGAACCACTTACAAACCTGGCACTATTTATATTAGTTGATTTTCTTTGATATAAGAGCTTAGTTGCTATGGGAAACCTTATTATTACATTATTAGCACTATTGATTTTGGTAGTTTTCATGACGTAGGATCTTCCTACTAATTTTGATGATTTCAAATTCTTGCAACGATTTATGCATCTTGTGATACTTTGCATGTTCACTGAAATAATTTAGATTAGAATTTAAAAGTTTTTTGTCATATTTGACAATATAACCTTTTTCATACCAAAGCAGCAACGTTACAGATTTCGATTTTAGATTAATTGTGCTGCCATCTAGACGGATTTGGTTGAAATTGCTACTAACGGGAAAATGATGAAAACAAGAAAATTTAAAATATATGTTATTTGTTACGGCCCAATAATACGTATTATATCTCTATAGATTTATGTTGGAATTACAAAGCTTACCTTTCTATTATGAAGAAGATATCTAGATTCAATTCTGTAAAGCATTATTTGATCAATAGATGTCTCTTAATTTCATGTTTTATATGTTATTATTAAATACATAATTGGCATTTCTTAATCATCCTACATATTTAAATTAGAGTTCTTGAGTTTGTTTTATTTTATTGATGAATTGTTTTTTTACACTAAAAGATTAGAATTCAATTTACCATGAAATTTGACATAAAAATTCGTGCATTTATAAACATTATTATAAAAAATTCAAATTTAAACAATACCTAGATGTGGAGCTAATAGTTCGAGTGATACAAATGCGTTTTTATAGGTCCAGTAAAATAGGAAATGTTTTAAAATTCGAGCAATTAAAAACACTCCCAATGTTTTCATAATTCAATATATTTACAGAAACTTACTTTATTTTAATAATTTCTAGCGCAAAAAATGTTGAATTTGATATGTAGAACTTCAATGTATTTGGAAATCTTGACGAAAATGACAAATTCAACACAGTCTCTTTGAAATCTATTATTAGTTTTTCGATTTTCCCTTACTTTCGGCTTTTCTTTAGAAGTAGCCGTCGTTTTCTTTGCTTAAACCACCGAGGCTATTCTTCTCTTTACAAACATTGTGCTATGATAGGTATATTATCTTTACCCTCAAACAGTTCACGCACGGTTGACCGCTCAAAGAAGAAGACGTCCTTTTAGAAGGGGGTGCTTCGCGAAAGGTTACACGCATGAACCGCCTCAGGTGGGTAAATATAGTTACATCATATACAGTCCGGCACATTAACCAAATAACACCTCGCTAGTCAAAGCCGACTATGAGCCGCTTCATTAATTTCTTTACGGATCATCGAAGCAAAACGCATATTTTATGAAAATAAATGCCACTATATTGATTATCCTTACTGACGTATGTGTCAGAGGGATCCTGTTGGGGTGTATCAAGGTAAATAAGCTTGAAAATTGTTTAAAAATAAACGATAATGTAGCCGTACGCGAGTTTTTGGGTTTAAATGTATCACTGTTTGCGAGAGATTGACAATATATTTAGGTAAAGTTTCCGTGAACATCTGGAAAACAATTATTCACATCTAGATTTATTCAAATGCGAATCTGAACAAAACTGTGATATCTATTATAAAGAGTAAAGTATCTTCTACAAATATTAACTAATATTTTCTTGAACAATTACTCTACACGCAGAAAAACGGTTTCTTGCATCAAAAAAATAGTTTTTCCTGCAAAACTCCTTTATTCAATAAAATGTTTTTATTTCATTTATAAAAATGTATAATATAAGAAAATAATCTTCATATTTTATTTGGATTACATTTTCTTAGGGTTAGAAAATCAAGAAATTCCAAGACAGAAAAATATTTCTTCCAAGTAAATTATTTAGATTTAAATTCAGAAAATATTCATTTTAAAGGTAGGAATGAAGAAATGGTCAGTGTTCATTGAGAAATTAGGCGTATTCAAAAAACATCAGGCCAGCTACAAGGATATCCAATAAAAGAAAAATTACAATAATGAAAAAAAACCTAAAGTTAATAATTAAAATTACACGGAGAGAAATGTAAAAAAATTTTTACCACAATTGTAGTGTTTTCCTACCAGAATCGACGGTTATATAGTGACAACCATCGAAGTAAGTAGAAAATACCCTAAACGGATACTCTAAAACTGGGGCCCACTGGAACACTGAAACAGTTCACTAAAACCCTTACCACAACACTTAATTCGTACGGGGACGCACGTTTCGATAGCCAAGCTATCACATCAGCAGCAAGACTGAACTGTTCAGTCTTGCTGCTGATGATGATAGCCTGGGCCTATCAAAAACGTGCGTCCAGTACGAATTAAGTGTTGTGGTAAGGGTTTTAGTGAACTGTTTCAGAAAATACCTTATTATTGTAGTTTTTTGAAGTGGCTGCCTGCGCTCCATATTTATAGTAAAAAAATACTTCAAGATTGTAAACAGCTTGATAAAATATGGTAAAAAAAGTACTCCCAAAATTTGGGTCAGTTAATTTCCATACACTTAGTAAAATTGTTAAAAAAATATTACTACAAAAATGTACCAATTACAGTGTTGGGCGATTATGAATGATATAATCGAGATATATCGACTATACCCGAATAATCGATCATTCGATTATGGTTAAAGAAATCATTCATTATTCGTTTCGACTGCATAGGAGCACACAAACGGATACGATTCGAGATCGTATTCAAAAATTTCGAGGTTTCAAGTTTAAAAAATAATTCACTCGTCACTCGGATTCTGTCAAATAATCGTGGAAAATAATCGAAATCGTTAGAAAATTTTCGAATGATCATTCGATTATTTTAAACGATTATCTCGATTCATTCGATTACTGAAATATATCGATTATGCCCCAAAAACTATAATTTCCACACGCATCAGTAATTGCACTATCCTTGTTCAAAACAGTACGACATATTCGTAGCTACTGCAGTAAATTATTCTTTTGTTGTAACAGAATAACGTTCAATTAAAAAAGAACACAGTACACATCAAAAAAGTGCATAGAGAGAATTAATCAGGATAACGCGAAACTAAACAGCGTACGTTATTGATAAATAATAATAATAATAGGGGAAATGTGCCGAATATCGCCCCCCATTTTGAAAATCTCTTCTTGCAATGTCAATTTTTTCAGAAAAAATTAAGTTTCTCAGTGCATAAGGATTGAACTGTTTAGTTCTCTAAGTGATTATTTAATGGAAGCCGTAATTTTCTTAAAAAAGTTGGTGTTACAAACCAATTAATCCAAACCGTAAAATTTTTACATATTTGAAAACGTGTTTTCCTAATATCGCCCAGGTGAACAATATTAGAAATAATCGTTTTTTCTTATAAAAGGTGAGGATTCAACTAAAAAGAAGATCTATATCAAATGTTTATTAAAACCCAAACAGTAATTCATTATAAAAAGAAAATATATAAAACAAAGCATTAAAAGAAAAATATCATCCATCAGCCTTCTTTACAAAAATCGCAAATAAAAGTTTTGTAATGTGCTGAAACTGAAATAGTTCAGGGCACCAGATTCTACATTTAGTGCAGACTACCATTTTTCTCCTGACCGATCGTTTAGATATGTTTCACTACAGTAAGGACATTCACAGTCAATGTCGCTATCTTCTTCATCCGTGGAAATAGTTAAATCCCCAGAATTTCTTCTTCGCTTTTTCTGAAAGAATAATCAGGTTGTTTTTTTCGTATAATTTTCCTTTTTCCTCTCTTGGTTTTTACTTGTTCTCTCCCAGATTCCCTTTCTTTCTCTGTAAAACACTTTCTAGCGACCTGTCCTTAGGTGCATTCCCTTTACTCTTTCTGTGGTCTTTGCTTGGGATTTGTAGCTTTTTCTAGTTCTTCGGAAATAAATTTTTTTTATATGGGAACTAGTCAGAAACGCAGCTGCACTGGCTTTTCGACCTCTTGTGGACACTGAACCTTGCTTGCTTGTTGAAGGCAATGGGCTGATATCAGTTGGCAAAAACAGAGGAGCTGCTTGAAGTGTTAGATTTACTAGGTGTGCTACTAGAACCAGGTTGTGGCTCATCGGGCGACTTTCTTATTATGTGTGCTCTCTCTTCATTTTCTGGTGGGGAAGTTTCACGATCATATGATGTATTCCCAGTTCGGAAACAAATTCATGTTGTTCGAAAATTTTTGCGATTGCAAGGAAACAATCCACATTCCTAAAGCCATTGGCAGCTGTTCCCAACAGTAGCGTGGCTGTAAGCATCACCTGGGGAGCCTTCCTATTTGATAGCAAGAAAACAATTCTACCACTGTTTTTTTTTTAGCCAAGTTTCTATTGCTTGTATATAAAATGCTTTGAAGGGAAACATAAAAGCCCGATCAAGGGGTTGCATTTTATGGGTGCAGTTGTGGCGGCAATTTGACACTATATGCACCATTTTTCCCGAGCAATTTCCAACAATTGAAGATTTCTAGTATGGGGAAAAATGCCCGTCTTAAAACTAAGACAATGGGTCACTTACCCCGATTTTACATGTGCCAGAAATTTGCCGCTGGAACCACTGTAAAAAACTTTTCCCTTTGGATCCAGCCTGATTTGTGAAAAAACTGCAATTGTTCCATTCGGGGTTCCATCAAGCAGTTCAGCTTTCATGTTTTACTCTAGGGAAGAACTAAAAGTGGAGGAACGTAATGCCCCGTTGCGCTCATGCACGTTATACAGTGACCAGTGCACCTCTTTCTGCAGAAGACACAGACCCGACCTGGCGTTTTCCCTTTTAAAAATAGGACTTTACTTGTTCGTGTTGTACAACTGTCAGTTTCCCCTTTCATCACAATTGTACAATTTATTTTGGTGGGAAAGCTTTATAATTTCCATCAATGGTTCAAAAATGTCAAAGAAATTATCAAAAATTTTTCTTTTGTAAATCCTTTTATTCTGCCCATTGACGTGGCTTGTGGTCTGCGAAGACTTAACTGGGAATTTCTTTTCATAAAAAACCCCGGAGCCAACTTCCCTCAGCTGCCCGATCTTTCTTAGCGAATGGATTGGAAGACCATTTTTGTCCGCCAACTCAAATGCCATTTCCTTCAGGTCTCTCTTCTCAAACCATAAAAACGAGATTCCATGTCTAAACAGTAGGCTACCAAGGCCTTCTCTAATTTATCGCCTAGTGTAGATTTTCGGCCAAGTTTAGTATAAAAACTAGTTTTTCTATATCTTCCTCTTTACTGTTAACCTTATCTTTAAGGGTTGGGCTTGGGTACATTGAAATGTTTTGAGGCACGCAGAAGTCCATTTCTTTAGCTCGCAACGCAACGTATTGCTCTGCGCAAAGTCCCCTGCAGACCACTGTTTCCGTCGTTTTCGTGTTTGTGATGTATTCATCTATAAGAAGCGAAGTTAATGTTGCAATTTTAAATGCTACATCTAAGTGTTTCCCAATATCGCACAGTACGGTATTATGACAACATAAGATGGGCCCATATTAGGCACACATTGAAATTATGTATCTTCGCAATTAACTTGAAAATGATAACATGAATATCTGTTTAAACGCTGCTAAACAAACTATGCAAAATATCTAACATTTAGTGGGAAAAAAACTTTGATACTACTTACATTTTATGGTGAAATCTTTTGTCAAAATTTCCTTGCTTAATATTCGCTGGTCCCACCATAACCTATTCTACTACAACAGCTGTAATCTTTAGCCCGGGGCTTAAACCTCTTTAGAAGTTGGTTTAGGAGGTGAAGCAACATAAGTTAAATTTGTTACCATTAGATAGCCCGCACCCTTTGGGACGGGAAATAATAGAGGGTGCGATATTAGGCGGTGTGCATATTAGGCCGTTTCCCCTAATAAAAATATCGTTTATTCGCAATCAAGCTATTACAAACATTGTCATATAATTATTTAGTGTAAAAGTGCACTTTGTCAAAGTCAATAAAAATCAATATAAATAATTAAAAACATATAAATAAGAACTATTTACCAAAAATAAATGTGGAAAGAGAAAAGCTTATCGCTCCTTTCTGAGGATAGCTTGTCTCGAAACCGGTAGCGCTGTAGATATTTTTAAACAAATTTGTAAATAATAACCACTTTTATTGACCCCAATTATGTTTAATTTCACAACAAAGACCCAATTGATCAATTTTTTTTTAATTATTTTATCCCCAAAAATTTTCAACTGATGTGGAAATTTTATGAACTTCTTTTTGGTCGTGAATGTGAAAATTTATTTGTTTTAAAGTAATAGAGTAAAAAAATTTCATTGTAAGAGACCCCATACTATTAAGTCGTACTTATTAAAAAGAAATGGAAGCGTATCGTTTTGGGAACCTCGAGAATATTTCCGGAATGACAGCAATTTCATTTTGACGCTTTTCCCCGGGCTTGTACCCCTTTTATTCCTGTCCTTCACTTACCAGAAACTCCCCGTCGCGTCGTTAGTTCAAGATGTGCCTCATTGGAAGATGACAAAATTTTCGGGAAATTTCAAGTTTTTTTACATTTTACCTTCTTCCAACAGGATCACGTGTCTTACGTCTCAAAACCGTGGCGACCTCATCGCGAATTATTTCGCTGAGATATTGATTAAGCGGCGGTGAATTCCTAAACCTGCACGTTATTAAAACCTTGACGATATTAGGTGACGTCTGAGAGGAAAAAATAGAGGCCCGAAGAGACGTCGGTTTTCGACGTTAAGAACTCCGAGATTTTTAGTTTGTTTACTGTAACTTTCGCGAATTATATTATGAGGCAGGTGAAGTATGCTGCCGAGGGAAAGAATGGGTGTGAGGGTTTTGTTTTTTTGGGGCATGAACGAGGAAACGTTCGTTTCTTAGACAAAAAAAGGAATGGCGTTTTAAAAACCCTTGGGTTCCCGGGAGAGAAAAGCCGGGATAGACATGTAACTAGTTTTTTGTAATTATCATAGTGGAAATAAAAATGCTGGTTGTTTGTTATAGATTTTCCAAAAATTAAAGAAAAATTTAATTCATTACAAATTTTTTTCCCCTTTTATTTATGTTCCACACCCAAAAAAAAAAGGAGGGAAAAATTTCTTACAAATAGGAAGCCTTTTCTATTCCTATAATACGGGTAATTTTTCCCCTTGGTGGGAAAAAACTCTAAAGATGGAAAAACTTTTTGTATTCTATGTCGGGTAATTTTACCCCCGTGGGGGAAATAAAAAAATTGTTTTTTTTTCATTTTTTTATAAAAATCAAAATTTCAAGCATATAAAGTTTTATTTTTAACTTAGCTAATTTTCGTTTTCTTTTTAACACTTCGCAAGGGATATTTTCAAAATCGTCGCTGTAAAATTTCGAAGAGAGGTTCACACAAAGCTATTTGAGGGCGACTTTGGTTATGAATTCAATTGCAAATAAAGGGAAACGTTTTAAATCTTCCCTTTTCAAAAAGTAATGCACTTTGGGTTTCGTTTACAATTATAATTACAATCAATGTAAACCCGGGTTGGTGGCTCAATTTTCCTCTCTACAAAACGACCAGCAAGATCTGTTATAGGCCCGGAATGTAATTTTAGGAGTTTGCCAGTAAAAAAAAAAAAAAGTGCGTACATTTCGATTTTGCAAACATTTAGGGGTGAAAAAAAACATTCCGATGGATTCCGCAAAAAATTTGATCAAACACAAAAAAAGGCTCGTGTTAATTTGTAGAAGGAATGACAAAAAATTTTAAAAGATCAGCTTTTAAAAAAATAACCCGAATCCAACAAAGTTGTTGATTTACGGAGAAATCTAAGAAAATTTTTGCTTGTTTCTTTTGTTGTACTGGACATGTCGCAAGGATTGTTTTGGGCTATCGAAGAACAGTTAATGCTGAATGATATACAGCCATGTGTTTGCAAGAAGTCATCGATGAAATCAGGAAAAGCAATCGACAACGTCGTATCATTCTTCATCATGACAATACCAGCTTTCACACAGCATGTCAAACAAACGATAATTTGATTTTCGCGGATCAATTTACCAATTTTCTGAATGTTGTCGTCCCTTTTTGATGTTGAGGGTTGTTCAGTCCGCGGATCGTCTTCGGTCGTTTCACGTCCCTCCTTAAACCTTTTACGCCACTCAAAAACTTATGCGCGCGATTAACACTCACTTCCATACACTTCCTTTAACATGGCATGAGCTTCTGTAGCAGTTTTTCCCAGTTTCACAAGAAACTTGTGGTTAACTCGTTGCTCGATCTGAACACTCAGCTTTTTTCCGACGCGACGCCAGCGTAAGGACTTGAATGGACGATTGCTACAGCGAGACTGAGCGACGTACAACCGTGTCCATCGAGCTCAGGGCGAGGAAAGCATCTACAAGCACAGACATGTTCAAACCTGCAGCGGCGTGCTCGCTGTTTGCCGATAGTAGCACCAGTCCGGTTATTTAATTGCCACACCTCGTATACAATCACAAATTCCTATAATTTTAAAGGAAAGTTCTAGCAAGCCGACCAAGTACGTTCAACGTCCAAACATGTACTCCCCGACTAAAATGCCGGAAACTGCCAAAATCAAAACTATACCCGAAGAACAAAGAATGATACAAACTAAAGCTAATAATGAATGAGAATTATGACAAAAAAAGAAATAACAGCAAATAATGACCCAAAAGATGAAAACAAATGATAAATAACAATATTAAATTAATTAGAAAATATATTGATAAGAACTTAAGCTAATCGTGTTAAATTTCATTTAAATATTTATACATTTTTCACTAAATGAAATTTCAACCGTTACAGATAGTATCAGTAGTGATACCAATCGTAAAAGTCCACGGAATAATATTGCAATGTTTTCAAATTTTGCAATAAAAACAATGCTTTGAAAAGTATAATAAATTCATTATCGATAATTTCATACGAAAAAATGTAATTCCTAAAACTAAAGCAGTATTATCATCAAGAAGACTTCTCCGAATTTTAGTATATGCTTGCATGTTACTTGTTTGGATTAAATAAGTAAGAAGTAGGGTTGTAACTTTCTCGCGGCGCACTAGGATCGTATTAAATAAGTACTTACTCACAAACTAACTGGATGAAGCGAATATTAACATCGACCTCCGAGCTAACAAACGTGTTAGACCGGGCCGGGCTGGGCTAATAAAGTGTTGGACCGGGCCGGGTCTACAAAAATCTTAAAATACCCACCTCTAGTTCCAGCATTTACTCGAAGTGACTATCTATCATTTTCTAACTAGCAAAAATAAGCAGACTTATTTTATAGATAAAGCATTGTGCCCAAAATTTTTTCAGCAGTAAAAAATATAGGAGGAACATATTGAAATTTGTTTAAAACATTTTGCAATTTAGCTAAATAGAAATGTTTATGAATTTATTAATGTATAACGTGGACACTACACAAAATATTACTCCTGAAATGTTAGTAAATATTCGACAAATTTTTTTCACCGAGGACAAGTTGAAACTGAATCAACTAATAAATATTTTCTTGACTAACATTGTTTTTCTCTCAGTGCTTTTATTCTATGTGACTATAATCGTTGTTGTGTTTGGATTTGAACGTATTTACATACAACATTGGCTCGATAGCGTAACTACATCAATACATCTCTGATTTTATCTGTTCGATGCTCCAAAAGCATGAATATGCACTCAATCCTATGAGAGGTATAGAAAGCATTAGCGAAAACTCGCATAGCAAAATGGTATCAGCGAAACGAGATTTTTAAAATGTAATTACGTTCAGTAATTGTATTTAAAATTGCAAAACGATGATTTCCCACCCTCGTACGAATTCTGAATAATGCACTCGCCCCTAATATCGAATTTTAAAAGCTTTCGCCCTCATTTTTTGTTTTACCTATATTTTATCGGCTTTCAATATAAATTGATATTAATTTAATGAGCATGCATTTGACGTTGTGGGGACAGGGGGGCGCTGTTGTGTGTTGTATTGCATCGTGACGTCCGCTTTTGATCGATTTTGGGAAAATATGGCGTCGACAGGAGCGTTATACGGGCATGCATACACCAGGTGTAATTAATATATTGCGTCGATATGGCGGAAGGTGATTAATACGAGATTAATTATTAAATTCCGGCTATAAATTAATTACTCTCAGTTATTTATTTTTCGGATATTTTCGAAATTATTGACGGGATAACGTAAATAAAATAGATTACACGAGGGAAATGTACTTTTCAGATACTATAAATAAAACCCTTCATCATCGTTATTAAATAGTATATGGAATAAATCGATGTTTTCTTGGTTTTACTCATGTAATTAAATATAATTAATGAAAAAGAATCTCATTACATGCCGGTAGGATTCGAACCTACGACTTTCGTTTACCGGATGGTTGTTTTTTTTTTAGACACCTGTACAAGTGCTTTAATACACAGAGAGAAAAAGTTCTTGATGCAAACAAATATACATTCAGTCAACCAAATTGTAATTTTAAATGGCGACAAAGATATTTTTTTTTAATTTAAAGAAATAATTTTTTTCAGATAATTATTTGATTCAAACATATGATCTCTTGAAACAAATAACCTAAAGTTTGCTTTTAAAATATATCTGTTTGATTTAATATACAATACGGTTCTTTCTTTTGAAGAATTTCGTCAGTTTGAAGCAAATATATTTTTCTTTACCATTTATTTGATTTCACTTTTTAATGGCGAACGTTCCCAAAATTAATCATATTATTTGCATAAAATGTATGTATGTTTTAAAATATAAGTTAAGCTTTTCAGTCATAGAAAAAGCTTAAGCATTTTTTTTGTTCTACAAAAGACTTTATTTGTAGGTTCACCAACACATTTACAGGTACCTACATACATGAATTACAATATTACGACTGATGTTTGCACATCGCACGCTGTACTATAACTCTCCATGAATTGTTTTGCATAAAACTTTTATATGCATCGATTTAACAAGTACCTTGATAATGAAACCTGGCTTACAGTATATGAATCCTCTTGTCCTGATATTGCCTTTAATAAATTCATTCAAATATTTAAATACTATCTGGATATATGCTTTCCCATAGTAAAATGTAGCAGTAGTAACAATAACTGCTCTTGGATTACAGCTGATGTTATTGAATTGAAAAATAATTTACATCTTTTGAAAAACATCAGTAATAAATATCCAACATTAAGAAGCGCTTATATAAGGTATGAAAGATATTACAAAGAAATTATTGCTTCAAAACAAATTCAGAATAACGATAATTACATTCTACAAGCAAAAAATAAAACAAAGGCTATTTGGTCAATAATTAATAAAAATAGATTGAATTACTCCGCAGATCATAAATTACCAGATAAATATCCCAATACTTTAGCATTATGTAATGCTTTTAACGATCATTTTACTAATTTGGCACAAAACCTCGTCGTCTCAAACTATGGTAATACTCCAATTGATTTTTGCTCTATTGACAATAATGTACAGCATAATTTACATTCTTTCTTCAGTTCACCCGTTGATGAATCAGATGTATCCGATACTATTACTAAACTAAACTCATCTCATAGTGCTGGTGATGATGGAGTTTCTTCTCGCGTTATTAAGAATTGTTCTAGGTCTTTGGTACAACCTCTGACTTATTTGATTAATTTATCCTTTAGCAAAGGCATCTTTCCATCACACCTCAAAATTGCCTGTATAACACCTGTCTTTAAAAAAGGTGATGCTAGTAGTGTTGAAAATTATTGACCAATTAGCATTCTATCTACTTTTTCTAAGATTTATGAAATAATCATGAACAAAAATATTAAATTACTTCAAAAAGTTCAATTTATTTTGTGACAACCAACACGGATTCCTCCCAAACAGATCTACAAATACAGCTTTATATAACTACGTCAGTCAAATAACTAAATCCATCGACCGCGGCTCTCCATCTGCAGCTATGCTGATTGATCTTTCCAAAGCTTTTGATTGCGTTAACCATTCAATTCTACTATATAAATTAGATAGGTATGGTATTAATGGCTGAGCACTAAAATGGTTTAAATCTTACCTGTCGGATCGCCAACAAAAGGTTGTTTGCAAGGATGCTAGATCTACTGCATCAACACTTAATGTTGGTGTTCCACAAGGATCTGTCTTAGGACCAACCCTTTTTTTAATATATATTAATGATTTGCCAACCTCCTTAAAATCTCAGAGCTATCTTACTCTCTATGCTGACGATATATATGCTCTCATAAGTTCCAATTTCTTAACTGACCTTTTTATTGAAATTAATAATGTTTATATGCAAATTTTCAGTTGGATGAATACTAATAAATTAATTATTAATTCTACAAAAAGTAAATTCATGCTCTTTCATAATGAAGTCAAATTTAACGTACAAGGATTTCTCCTTGATACTACTTTCACTACCTTTATTAAATCAGCCAAGATCCTGGGAGTTCATGTTGATGAAAATTTGAGATGGTCGGCTCATGTTGGGGAACTTTGCGGGGAGTTAGCTCGGGTGTGCTATGCTATCTCTAAGATCAGAAAGTCTTGCAGCTATGCAATTTTAAAAAGCTTTTACTATTCCAATTTATACTCCAGGATGGCGTATGGTGTGGTGCACTGGGGTATGAGTTCTTCATCCGAACGGGTGTTCTTGTTGCAAAAACGCGCGGTAAGATTGATGACTAATCTGAGTTGGCGCAATTCTTGTAAGAGCACGTTTATATCTTGTAGAATACTGACATTTTATGACATATACATATATGAAGTTCTTTGCTTTGTGTATAGGTATCGACATCTATTTCAATCTAATGTCTCACCTTCTTATTTTACAAGAAATGAACTTTACTTGTTACCAGCCTGTCATCGTACTGCAGGCTTCCAAAAATATTTAAGTTTCATGGGATGTAGACTATTTAATTCATTGCCTATAAACTACAAGAATATTTCCAATTTTAAGACTTTTCATGGAAATGTGAAAAAGTTATTGTTAAATATCAATTGTTATTCGTTGAATGATTACTTCAGTTATTTCGCAAGTACTAATATTTGTTAATTTTGTTATAGTTTGTTGACTTGTTTCCCTCATGTTATACATGTTCTCTGGAAATAAAGATATTATTATTATTATTATTATTATTATTATTATTATTATTATTATTATTATTATTATTATTATTATTATTATTATTATTATTGTATGTATTATTTAAATTGCTGACAGCTAGTTTCTCATGCAAAACACTGTTTACTACTTTATTATTCCCATATATGTAACCTTAGACTCTAAGATAACATTCTACTAAATATTGTGGTTCACATACCATAACTTATACATAGATGTAAACTTTCCTGATTGTTAATTATAAAAATTTGATGCAAATAATAAGATTAATTCAATAAAAATTAGATTTTTTAGTATGTCCCCATTTTGGGAACGTTCGCCATGAAAAGGTTAAATAAATATGTATTTGCTTAACAAAATATTTCTGTGGTTTAAAGTGTGCTGTTACTTTGACATACACATTATTCTGTTGGTACTCCACTGAAATGATTAGTACAATAGATACTTTCTCCTTTTTAGAGAAGAAAGCATCCATTTGTGAGCACATAGGGTGACAACGTATTAAAAATACACAATCTTTTGACAAACTTTATTAACATTGTGGATAAGCTAACCAAAGTACATAAAGAATAAGTATAATGCCGAAAATTAATTCCTATTTAGTAGTGAGGGTGCTTTTATTCTTGTAAATAAACCCTAGCTCCCTAAAATACCATTAACTTCCTCCATTACGTTAAGGTGGTGCCATGGCCTTCCTAAAGATCTACGTGATTGCAAATAAAAACAGTGAACCTTAAGTCTTACAGATTTCCTTCAAGTTTCTTCGAGATTACTCACATTTTCCAGGAACCTGTAAAAGTGAATCTGGTTAGGTTAGGTTAGGTCTCGATGTCGAAGTTGTAACCTGATTTTAACAATATTAATATCAAAGTTAAATATAGTGCGCCGATAACTTTAAACAGCGTTAACTTACTTTTATACATATGTATTAGTTTTTTTAATCCATTAATAATTGTTCTAAGGTCTAAATATTGCACCAAGGATAAAAATAATATTGATCCAATCTCCTAACCAAAAGACTCTAGAAAAGATTAATTTAATTTTGTTATTGTTGTATTTGTTCTTTGAATATTTTATTTCATAAATAAGTATGTAAAACTTTGAAAGTCTCAAAACTGTTGGTTGAGCATTGTTCCCTTTCTCAGTGTGCGTCATGCAGTACACACCTTTTATAAACTTTTAGTGCGGAAAGCAGATGTTATGCGCCAGTTTTCAAAATTCTATAATTACAACGTATTCGTCATTTTTCAGATTGTAATTGTCACTGAAAATAGATCCAGTTTCAACAAACAACTCGCCAGTACGAAACTAACATTTATACACGACCGTCTGCGTTAGTCGATATGTACAATAACTAACGAACATTTTAATTAATAAAGTTGTAATTAATAGCGAACTAACCCTGTATAGAATCAGGAAGTCTACGATATCTGCCCGTTAATTAATACTATTGTGTTAATTATTCTCTGTATACTCCTATCGGTAGCATTAGTCCACTAGATCTTCAATAATTGATATTATACATATCATATAGCTGTAGTAAAGTTATAACAATCAGAGATCTTATATACATATACAGGCTTCCGTGGGTGAAATGTGAAAATTGGTAATTTTCTTGGTTTTCCCGACATAATAAAATTTCTGAAAAACTTTGGGGTCGAACGCAACATCTTCCCTTCTCCGGACGGACGTGCTAACCACTACACCACAAGGTCTTGCTAGGATCAAGTCACTTTTTAATACCTGGTTCTTATTTATTTGCTAGATATCTTGCAATATCCCAATCGACATACATACATTCTTACGTGTCAAGTGCACTAATTAATTAATATATTGTAGTGCGTCCACTTACACTTCAATTCATTATTAAATGGACAAAGCTTCAGTTTCGAGGTTGTCCAAGAAATAGAATACTTTAGAGTAAAGATCACAAATGGATGCGAGGAAGACAGGGAGATAGATAATAAAATAAGCAAATGGTCTAAAGCAGCAGCAGCAGTTGCTGATATGTTGAAGTCCAAAAATGTGTCGAGAGAGGTAAAGGTACGAGTATACGAGACAGTAATCAGAACGTCAGTATTGTATGGAAGCGAATTATGGTCCAGAAAATCAGAACGCAACGAGTTAGGTGGTTGGATCATGTCATAGGAATGCCGGATAGCAGAACACCCAAGCAAACGATGCATATTACAGTAGCAAAGAGGAAAAGAAGACGTCCAAAGAAAAAGTGGCTGACAGCGGTAACTGAAGATTTGAAAAGAGTGGAGATATTGGATTGGAAAACAAGAGCACTTGACAAAGGTAAATGGAGAAAGGTGGCGAAGAAAATCGAGGAACTGAAAACGTAGTTACCAGAAACCATGGGCCTAAAGGCCCGAAGCGTTGATACATATATATCTTTCTAGGTTATGTTTGGAAGTTTATTAGTCATATCTTAACGAAATTTATGTTGGTACTTGCTGTATCGACTAAGAGTTACTATAAAGTTTTCATAACGGATGGCAAAAACTGATGAGCGATAAATTCAAATTTGAAGATTACGGAATAATTTATTGTACTTATTATTGCAACCGGTGGCGAGAAATGGAAGTAATTCGACAAAACTTCTGCAAAGGGGACAACAATGCCTTGTGGTTTTGTAAATTCTTGATTGTTGCTTGCCAAGAATTCTGGTAGTATTTCCCCTATCTGCAACGTATTTCCACAACATCTGCAGATCGCTAATAATTTTAGATTGCATTGCAGATTGATAGTTTTTATAAGCAATACGCGCTTCACGTTTTGCAGAAGAGCGCAGTCTATTATATTCGACGAACTTTTCTTTCATGCCTTAAGGTGATAATCTTTCAGATGTAATATTTTTTTTTTATAGCCGCTGTATACCAAGGCGGGAACATACGTTTAGAAGATTCAATTTTTCTGAGTGAGCGGTCGATAACTTCATTTCATAGAAATAAGATACAGTCATTTCATCATCCATGCAAGATTTTAAAAAAGTCCAATCGATGTAAATCACATCTCTATACAGTATGGCGAAGTTAGCAGTGCGAAAGTTGTAACCCAGATTCTTGTTTGATGAGAAGTTGGTATCCCGTATTGAACCGAAAAGATCTAAAACTACACTTAGTGCAGGGTGATGCACATTTGCCACTACTACATTAGTATTAACGTTTTTTTGCTCTGCATAAATTCCATTGGTTTTAGTTTACTGTTTTTTCAGATCAAGTCTAAAATATTAATTAGTATAACTTGCGATTATTTCCCTCTATTGTACTTATATTTATTATTCCATCACTGTTGTATGTATCTCTTTATATTTATATTTGTATTTATACTTATACTTACACTTACACTTACACATACACTTACACTTTCACTTACACTTACACTTACACTTACACTTACACTTACACTTACACTTACACTTACACTTACACTTACACTTACACTTACACTTACACTTACACTTACACTTACACTTACACTTACACTTACACTTACACTTACACTTACACTTACACTTACACTTACACTTACACTTACACTTACACTTACACTTACACTTACACTTACACTTACACTTACACTTACACTTACACTTACACTTACACTTACACTTACACTTACACTTACACTTACATTTACACTTACACTTACACTTACACTTACACTTACACTTACACTTACACTTACACTTACACTTACACTTACACTTACACTTACACTTACACTTACACTTACACTTACACTTACACTTACACTTACACTTACACTTACACTTACACTTACACTTACACTTACACTTACACTTACACTTACACTTACACTTACACTTACACTTACACTTACACTTACTCATACACTTACACATACACTTACACATACACTTATACTTACACTTACACTTACACTTACACTTACACTTACACTTACACTTACACTTACACTTACACTTACTCATACACTTACACATACACTTATACTTATACTTATTTATATTTATATTGATTTGTCCTGTAAATCGTATTTCTGTGACAGTAAAGGTTATTAGTATTATTACTATAATGCGGACTAACAAATCAAGATTATCTGATGCACCATGCACAATTTAAACCAGTACCAAACTAAATTACTCGTTATTGGACAATCCCATCAACATTTATTCACATACAGCTTTCCAGTTCCTCTCGCAGGGATAAACTTCATAAGCTACGGCGGTGTTTTGCCTTTGACAAGCGCAATCAAAGCCTATCAACTTGATTGACACCTTTTTAGAGCGAAACCACCTCTTTCTACTACCTATCTCGTACCACAATATCCAGAACTTGTTCCGATATCGTCATTTCATCTCGTCAACATCCGAGCGTGGCACTCCACCGCCCCCTATGGACCGGCACTTCCGTGTATGTAGGCGTGCGACAAACCTACGGTGGCAACACAAAAAAACCTTTAGCCAGCATCACGTACTTCAACTTGTCGATCAGTAATGCGTGGTAAATTATATTGGATTTTTAATACAGTAGTAGGAGGAACTTTTCCAATTATGAGATCTGCTGTAGGTTGCGAAGGGAATAAAGTTGATTTGGAAAAAAATAACTGCGCAAAAGGTATCCAAAAGCATTATAGCGTTATATTCATCATTCTGTTTGCCGGGAAAATAGCTGCTGTTCGTCTGACATCCATCATAATACACTGAAAAGATGAATTCAATGAGTCGTATTTGTTAAAGCAACAAAGAAAATTATTACATTAACTATTAAATTTATCACAACAATGAACTACGTTTATCAAATTGAAACCTGTAAAGCTTGTCCCAGAAAAAAATGTCGCCAATTGATTTGCAAAGGGAAAACACCTAACGAATTAAATATAAAGAACTTTTATAATCAATACATTTATTATTTAATTATCTAACGGGTAATCACAACTATATTCATTTAATTTTGATTCGTCCAAAAATTTCGCGATTTCTTTTTCACCCTTCCCACTAAATATTGTACATCCAAATCCGATATAATTTTGGTTGTATTGTTCCGCTTATATTTAAAATCTTCGAAAGATTTGGCCGGTTTTTGATATTTTAGAAGTTTTTGCTTCATATGGGTCCAATATTTTTCAATAGGGCGCAGTTCACGATAATTTGGTGGATTTTAATTTTTTTTCTACAATTTCGACCTCGTTGATTCTGTACCACTCCATTGCATTTTTCGAATAATGACAGGTTGCCAAGTCTGGCCTTTTGGCCAGTCTTGGCCTGTTAACTTTTATAAGACGGCATAATCAAGAAACAGTATTGAAAAGTAATGCCATCACCTATCCACCATCCATGGACGCGCGTTTCGATGTTATACATCTCGTCGGCATAGCTTTGTGGAAGGTAATGGCATTTCAATATTTTAAATCGTATATATACGAAGTAGATGTTTACATGTACGCATGAGGAAATCTAATTAGATATCCTCATTTGTACGTTTTTGTCGAGTAAATTACTGCAAACGCTTCTACAGAACTGAACAAATCGTATTGTTACTAATTCTGATGTTTGCAGTAATTTACTCGACAAAAACGTACAAATGAGGATATCTAATTAGATTTCCTCATGCGTACATGTAAACATCTACTTCGTATATATACGATTTAAAATATTGAAATGCCATTGGCTTCCACAAAGCTATGCCGACGAGATGTATAACATCGAAATGCGCGTCCATGGATGGTGGATAGGTGATGGCATTACTTTTCAATTAATTAACCTATGGCGGTTTAAGCCAGTAGTTGAGACTACTGTCGCTTCAGAATTAGTAGCAATACGATTTGTTCAGTTCTGTAGAAGCGTTTGCAGTAATTTACTCGACAAAAACGTACAAATGAGGATATCTAATTAGATTTCCTCATGCGTACATGTAAGAAACAGTATCTTTACTGTTTCTTGATCATACAAGGTAACAGGTGTTTGTGGAGACATTCGTTTAGATATATTTCGCCATTCATAGAGTAGGTTGAAAAATATTCCTTACTGCGCATACCACATGAACAAATTGTCTGCCACACAAATACATTTTTTGAAAATTTGTCGGTTTTTATGAACTTAAATTCGTCATTTACAGATTTTCGATCGATTCCAGAATAATAACGGTGACCGGGCAGAGATTTGAAGTCTAACTTACAGTATGTCTCATCGTCCATGGCAACACACAAATTTCTCTATGCAATCTTTGAAAAAGACGCCTCGATCTAGATTTTGCGTAAGTCTGCTGCTTGGCATTCCTGTTTGGCACTTTGCTTTTCTTAAATAACTTTATAGAGTTCTTTTGTTTAATTCTCTGAACTGTGGACTTCGTTGAACCAAATTTTTTTGATAAATCTCTAACTGATAAATTTGGATTTTTCTTCAACGCCTTCAGCACTTTTTTTTAGTCCCTACGTTTAGTTTTGTTGATATGAGGGTTCCATGTAAGTCTTTGATTGAACCATACGCCAAGGTATTTCGTTTCTTTGACCAATGGAATCTCTACTCCTCCTAGCATAATTGGCTTTAAGCCTCACATTATGCGTTTCTTTGTGAATACAATGATTTGTCTTTTGGCCATTGACTGTAAGTCTTTCCTATTTACACCAGTTATCCACTGTATTTAGGACATTTTGCATTCTTTCTGATATTACCCCAGCAAATTTGCCTCTACTATTGCTAGATCGTCAGCATATCCCAGGCAATAGTCCTTCTTTGGACAGCTTCGTTATTAGGTCGTCGACGAGGGACGCCTCCCCTTGAGCCCCCCCCGCCTTACTTTGATATTCGCCTCTCCCAGAGATACTACTATTATGCGTTCCTCCAGGGCAGGCCTTATCCATTGACAGAGTCGTGAAGGGATCCCCCTTTTCCTTGATTGCCTCTACTAGGCTACTTTAAATTCGTGGTGGCGTTGTTAAATGCCGCTTCAATATCCCGAAAGGCAGTCATTGCCATCTCATCATCCTCTATTGACTCTGAGATTGGCCTATTTAGGTCATCCAGCGCTGAGTCTGTTGATCTTCCTGGTTGGTAAGCGCTGAGTGGTTACTTTGTCAGCGTTTCATCTCTAACATACCTGTCCACCAGTCGTTCCAGTCTCTTTAATAGAAAGGAGGACAGGCTGATGGGTCTCCATGATTTTGATGTTAGGTCAGAGATCCTTCCCATTTTGAGTAAAAAAATGACCTTAGTCATACGCCACTGAATTGGCATGTATCCCCATGCCAAACAGCTTTTGAAGATTTCCTTACTTGTTTGTGTATATATTTTGTACACACGTATTTCTGTGTACATTTATATAAATGTGCCCTCAGTGTATGTTAAATCGCAACCTCTGTTCTGTGCCTTAAATTCGCAACGTATGTTGTATGCATAATTTTAAACGCATCTAATACGAGTGTAAGGCATTTTGCTACCTTAAATGTGTCTTCAGCATCGCAACGCTTTTAATATTAATTCGCAACGTTTATATGCATTATTAGGACCGCCACCAAACTCTCAAACAGTAGCAGAATATAGCCGAAGACGGCTACCCAGACGTTCTCGTTATTTAGTATATTTGCTATATCATCTCTAGCACGCATTGCCTTCCTTGCTACTGCCTCCTATCGTAGCGGAAAGATTAAAGGCCAAACATCGTGCGGATCCAAGTGTTGAATTGCGCAAAGGCGAAGGATCAACGGATAGTAATCGTGATATTTCGTAACGCTTGTTCTCCGCCGCGCGTTATACTTGCTTTCTCGATGGTGTTTGTCTGTTTAACGCTCGACTGCAGTGGTTCTCTGCCCAGCGTGCGTCTTATCTCGAGAATTGCAATATAATAGCTTGCCGAATTTGCGATTATTTGATTTAATAGCATTTTACGTCGATTTTTACTTTGTATGCGAATGGTTCTCCTGCATTTGTATATATTAAATGAATTTAAATATGTAATAAATACGTACAGATGCAGTATTTTAAATGAATAGTTTATAGGAAATAAAACAAATGAAATGGTGGATTTATAGCTAATACAAATGAAATGCCAAATTTACAAAATAAAACAATATAATCACGAGTTTACAAAATGCAATATGTGATGTAAGGAATCCAATTAGTTGGAATTTTTGGCTTTCTACTGTAATTTAAAACGAAAAAAATTTTAGGAATTTTTTATTAGACGTTAATAAATGTATTCTTTACATTAATAAATCCGTTTATTGCATATAGTGTATATACGAAAGTATGTGTTCATTGATATCGTAAACAGCCATTTATTAAAATGATAAACTCGTTCGTTAGACCAATTTTGATAAATTGTTACATTAACGTACTTTTTTACTGTATTTACTGTATTTTTTCGTTCATCAACATATTCATTGCTTTGTCTAAAGTTGTACTGTAATTTTTCCGATCCCCTCTTTGCAATTAATCGTATTTCCACGAAATGAAAGATATTTTGGTTTAAAAAATGAAAGAAACGTCATTCGCGTTCTCTAAGTTTAAATCATCCAACGTACTGCTGGCATAGATAGCTCCAAATTCCGGAAAAAATTCTCCTCAACGTCGGCATTCATACAGTCGAAATCGGGCATCTACGTCACGTCACGCTGCTATTACCACCTCGTGTTCAGTTGTTATTGCATCCCTATTTAGAGATTGCTGCTAGAGGGAGATATGTCCACATGGTTGCCTTCAAAATGGGGAGGATTCAGATGAAATCCGATGATGGGTTTGTTTCTATATCACAGTAAACGCATATGTTTGCATACGTATTATACGAGTATATACGGTTATGCAAATCAATGTTACGTTTTGAACTGTAACTATAATTTTTAGTTAAACACCACATACTGAAAATTTTGTACATTTCATTTAATTTACTACACTGAAGGACCGATGTATGTTTGAGTCAACTAAATCTATCTTGTTAATAAAACTTTGCTTGGAGCAACTTTTGTTTTGTTGCTCCAATCATATCAAAAATAAAAATAGTGGACTGATTGAAACAAATTATTTAATTAACATATTTATTCAAGTATAAAAGCATTGCGACATAATTTTAGCATATGAGAAAGATCAATTGTGGATGTTGTGTATGTGAAACAGTATTTGTGAAGATAATGTTAAACTTTAAATGTTGCTACTTTTTTTAAATTTGTTGGTGCACCATCACGTGTTATTATTATCATTATTATTATTATTATTATTATTATTATTATTATTATTATTATTATTATTATCGTCAGCTCAGAAGATTTCATTCAAAATCTGCCAAAGTAACAGATGTCACAATATTATTTTATGCAGTAACTAATAAAACTTGATTATACGAGACACATACTTCAGTTTAAGGTTGCACTTGGTTATTATCCTTTAAATAAAATTACTATCTACTTAGTTATGAAACTGTATGTGTTGACCAGCTTAAGTAAGAGAAAATCGAGGTGGGAAGCGTCCTAAAAGGGACCAGTCGTGGAAATCAAAAATAGTTGAATTTATATCGTCCATCCCAACTAGGAAGAGTCGCTATGGACGAGAAAAAAGTTCGAAGCACTACCTATCTGAGGATTTAAATATTCGAAAACTTCATTCAGCTTTTATTAATAAGTACACCAAGGTAAATAACGCCGTTCCGCCTGTCTCAAGACAGTGGTTCTATAATATCTTCAAAAAACATTTCAATCTCTCTTTCGGTCCTCCAAGGGTAGACACCAAAGAAAGGCCGAAGCTGACCAAAAGATGATGTCAAACGATTACAAAACAGCAAAATAACAAAATTCTCCTTGCGTTATGTCATTGGATCTTCAGAAATAGCTTTATATACCAGCACTGACTCACACCGACATGTGTTACAGCACCCAACTCGCCTGTGTTAATTTTGGCTTGCATCTGGAAGATGAGAGAACTGGATTTTTTTATCTTTGGGACGAGAGCACTGGAAAGCGTGGATGTAACGAAATAGGATCCTGCGTTTTCGACTTTATAACTAACCAGTTAATCATTACGCCTAAAAAGTCATTAGTATTGTGGCCCGATAACTGCGGTGGCAAAAACAAAAATCAAGGTGTTTTGGCAGTCTACATCACTCTTGTTGCAAAAGGATTCTTTAATGATATCATACATAAATTTCCACGAACAGGCCATACATTTCTTTCCTGCGATAAAGATTTCGCATTGATAGAAAATGTGAAGAGGACGAAGAAACCTGAGGTTCCCCTGTGATTTAATTAAAATAATAACGAGTGCGAGACAACACAAGCCATTTACTGTCAAACAAACAGACGGTTTCTTTGATTGGATAGCATTAGCCAAAGAAACTTTAAAAACGGATCATCTTGGAATATCGCAAGCTGTGATGCTAAAAATTGACCCTCAGTTATTGCAACATGGAATAATGGAAGTTAAAAATCATTACAGCGACGTTGCTGCATTTCGTAGAGTACAAATTTTTACAGAAAATGTAACCATTGATTATTTTAAAAACTTCGAGGTAGCCCTTTTGGGTTAAACGAAAAGATACCCATGGCCAGCTTCGAAAATAAGACAAATTCAGGACATGATTCCATTTCTGAAGGAAAAAAATGAAAAATTTATCTACAGGTCATCGAAAAGATGACTAGCCATGCAAACTGAGCATTTTCGTTATCTTTCTATTGTTTAATCTTTAAAACTAATAATATTTTTAAATTAGACTTAAGGTGCACTATGTTAGGTACTTAAGCCGTTTTGATAAAAAGTTACTACTAGAATACTAAGTTTTCACCAAATATCTGTATTTTCAATTATTTCCAGTTAAAACATGTATTCTCTAAATCAGGTATGGGCAACCTTTGCTTACCTGAAGGTGTAATTTCGGGACCTAATCAGGTCGCGGGCCGTAGGTAAGAAATAAGTAGGTAGTAGTGAATAAAACGGCGATAAAAATTCACACATTTTTTTTTATTTATTAGAATTATAATAGCATAATCAAACATATAAAAAGCAAATTAACAAAAAAAGATAGAAAAATCAAATGGAAATCAATGAGAGACTTGAGTTTGAAGCTGAGAAACAAGATAATCAATATTGGGGTCAATATCACTAGTACATAGGCCCACAGTGTTTTCTAAATTAACATCTGTAAGCCGACGATGCTTATTTTTATTAATTTTCATGATTGAAAAAAATTGCTCACATTTATACGTGCTTCCGAATGTGAAAATTATTTTTCTTGCGAAAACTCTCAGCTGTGGATACTTTTCTTCGGAAAGGTATGTTCTGTATAATTCGCTTAGTTCCACATCACCAAATTTATACTTCAAATATGAGTCTTCTTGAAGCTCGATCAACTCCATTTGTAGGTGAAGCGGAGCATCTTCCACATTACACTTACACGGATTTGCAAAAATATTGAAAGTGCTATCCATATTCCTAAAATCGGAAAACCGATCAGTGAATTGCTCTGACAGTAGTTTCAGTTCTTCAGCATAGCGACCGTAATCAATGTTTTCGTGACTGGATAATGTTACAAAATGAAAACAGTTTTTACTTCTCATTTGTGTTTCCCACAAGCGAATTTTGTTTTGAAAAGCTTTAAGATGACTGCACAGCTGATTTACCAATTGCCCTTGTTTTTGAAGCTTCAAGTTCAGGTCGTTTAAGTGTCCTATGATATCTACCAGAAATGCCAAATCACAAAGCCATGTTGGATCACAAATTTGCGGCAATGTTTTCTCTTTCATTTCCATAAAATCAGCTATTTCTTTTCTAAGGTCATAAAATCTTTTTAGCATTTTGCCTTTGCTTAGCCACCTTACTTCGCAATAGTATGTCACATCATTGTGTTCTGAAGAGAGTTCATCCAACAATGCTTTAAACTGGCGATGGTTAAGACCGCGGGATCTAATAAAATTGATGGTATTTACTACCACATCCACAACGTTCTTCAGTCGAATGGAATTAGAGCACAAGTTTTGTTGGTGAATAATGCAATGCAGAATTATTAAATCACATTCTTGCACATTCATAGCGGTTACTCTTTCCTTCAGAATTCCGATAAAACCTTTTCGTGGACCGACCATTGAAGGCGCACCATCTGTGCACACTCCAACTAATTTACACCACTGCAAACCATATTGCTCAAAAGTACTTTGCACCTCGGCAAAAATATCTTTTCCAGTAGTGGTCCCTTGTAGCGGCCGTAAAGCCAGTAATTCCTCTGTCACTACAAATTCTTCATCAACACCTTGTATAAAAATAGCTAACTGGGCTGTGTCAGATAAATCCGTACTCTCATCCAAAGTAATCGAAAATGCTTGAAAACCAACCAGTCAGTCAATGTTTTTTTGATATCGCTAGCCATCATATCTATACGTCGAACAACAGTACGTCGCGATAAGCTCACTTTCTCAAACTCTTTTTTCTTTTCTGGGCGCAAAAGTTCTGCAACATCTACTAGGCACTCTTTAACAAACTCTCCCTCAGAATATGACCCCGATGTTTTCGCTATTTTGGAACTAACTATAAGACTAGCTTTAACAACACTGTCTAGATTTGATCTTTGTGAATGGAGCATTTCATGCTGTTTCCCTAAATCGGTAATGAGTTTTTCAATTTTATTATTTCTTAACTGGCCCGTAAGTAATTTATATTGAGCGAAATGCTTGCTGGAGTAATGCCGCTTCATAATGTATTCTTTTAAAACAGAAATTGTTTCATTGCACAGCAAACACATAGGTTTACCACTGTGCATGTTAAAAAAGTATTCTTCAGTCCATTTGTTTTGGAATTGACGACATTCTGTGTCCACTTTCCGCTTTTTTAAACCAGACATCTTGATAGATTTTTTTTCTTCTGAGCTGAATTTTCTTGAATATTTCCCGCGTCTTTTCTTATCAGTTGTTAAGAGTAATGAGTTGACACGCGCGCTGAGCCGTTTTATATCCGCATAAGGCACAGAATACCTCGATCGTACGCAATATGCGATGAATAAAGTCGGTCTGAGCGTTCAGTCATCGGCGGCTTCCGATGTTTATTGTATGTCCTTTCTAACACTATTTCTGATTCGATATGTGCGTTCCATTGCGTACGCTTAATAATATTTTTATCGATTTAGTCTTTATGAGTTTAATAAATAAGTTAGGTTGGTTGACGGTAATTACAAATAAACTATGTGTGCTAAATCTTTAATTTTTTTGGCGCGTTATTTGAATTTCTCTTGCGGGCCGGATTGAAGCTAGTGGAGGGCCGGATCCGGCCCGGGGGTTGCCCATATATGCTCTAAATAATAAATATATTTTTTTCATAAATACTCTGTTTTAACCCTAATTTATAGAGTAACTATTGTGTCTACTGAAAAATTTACAAAATGCCACTTACGCCCTTTTGCATATTGCACTCTTCAAATATTTATACATCCATGGTCACAACCATATTTTTAAACGAAATATATAATAAATTGAAAACGAAACGTTTTGGAAATTTTCCAACACGTATGTATGTATGTAAGACGAATAGGTACGACACGTATTATTTTCTCACATCAGACTTGCCTTTTTGTCGTTATCTCTGTTGGCGTGCGCATTCCAGTTGTACAGCGTAATAGAGTACAGTGGTAGAATATGAAAACTCTTTTTTAAAACACCTGTATGTTGAACATTCGTCGCGCCCTCTAGTTCATTTTCCCCGAAACGAACTGCACGAAAGTCCGATGGGTGTGAGAGTATGTTGGTGGAAAACTCGGCGTCGACGAGATGGTTTATACCCATATTAATCATGCTAATTGAATTGGATCATCGTGTTATGCACGTATGGACCTGTCTATGTTCGTGTGAGAGGGACCCGCGCGTTGTTATTATATTTATAAGCTTCGGAAGGTTGCTCCGACACCGAATTAGGTGAAGTTTTACCCCATTTCACCCTTAACGGACGGTGAAACAATCCGCTTTTCGAGGGGACGCGGACGGGTAGTAAATTTAGCTTGAAATAAAAAAAAAAACGGTCGCAAAGGGGAGAATTAGTTTTTTTCGTTTCACGCTTACCGTAGGAGCACAAAATGCTAAATTTTGTTTTTTATGTGTGCGTTGAAAACAAAATAAACCATGTTATTAGAAGACTATACATACAAATGAATTTCCTCATTTTCACTCACTCCAATCAACAAATTTGATTAAAAATTTTTAACTTCGAAATGAAAATATCTGAAGTGAAATTGAATAAATTCTATCTGTTTTCAAGAAATAAAATAGAAAACGGATACAAGGAGTCAAAACATAAAATTTGTATCGCCAAAAACAAATGTCACATTTCAAACGTAGGCCCTGTTAGTCAGCCCTATGACGTCTCCTGGACGAAATAATCAACCACTTCATATTAACTTCAGTAACATTGTTCCTGTGTTGTCACTTTTGACAATAAAAGAAAAATAAAAAATAAAGAAAACATTTTGTCATGCAAATTTGAATCCAAGGATAAAGAATTTGCTTATTAAATCGGAATCTATGATAGTGCTACAAGATGATTTACAAATACTGTCAATAATAAACTTACTCATTGCTGTAATTGTAATTGTTATATCGGATTTTTTTATATTTACACAGAGTTTGAAAAATGCAATGATTTTAATACACCAATGAAATTATAAAATTACATTAAAATTTCTAGAAAATTGTTTAATTGTAATTATTCATTTTGTGATGTTATTAATCGAGGAAATTTACTCGTCTTATTATTTCGACTAGTGCAATTGAATTGTTGCAAGAAACTAAATATACAGTTTGTGCGTTATAGGATGGCGAACGCTTCAGATGCGCGGTGGAAATACAAGACTTTATTTTATAGTCGTTTTTTATTATGCTAACATAATTTAAAAAATAAGTCGAGTTATACCACTACATGTTGCATTCGAACTTGAATTTTCCCGAACGATGTCCGATAGTACCTTCGGACAGCGCCGGAACTCGCTAGCCTCCAACGCGAGACCTGTACATGCTTATTAAATTTTATTTCAATTCAAACCCAAACACCGCAGCATGCGCCGCAGAGAAATGGTATAACATAGTTGGTGTAACATATTTTTATTTGAAGACAATAAAAATGTATAATATAGGGTGGAGCAGAATGGAGTCCCCCATTTGATGGGTGAATTGTGACAAAACGCTTCAAGATAAAAGAAAAAGGTTTTTATTTTCGGAAAGCACATATCATGCCATTTTTTTGTTTAAGTTTTAAAAATTATATCATTCATGTGGCTTCCTTGACGGGCAATACACATATTAAGTCGTTCGACAAAGTTTTCGGTCACTCTTGCCAGCATATCTTGTGGAATTCCGGTGATTACGTCCTCAATTATCACCTTTAGGGCTTCCAGGGTCCGAGGTCGAAATTTGTAAACCTCAGCTTTGAGGTAACCCCACACAAAAAAGTCGCAGGGGTTCAAATCCGGGGAGCGGGGTGGCCATGAGATATCCCCTCGTAAGGAGATCAGGCGACCGGGAAACATCTCCTGTAAAACTTCACGTGAACGACGGGCAGTATGGGCCGTTGCTCCATCCTGTTGAAACCAGAAGGCTTCTCTGGCATACTCTTCCATTTTGGGACGTAAAAACGTCTCCAGCATCTCACAATAACGCGCTGAAGTCACGGTAACAGTTGAGCCTCCTTCTTCAAAAAAATAAGGCCCAATGATGCCTATAGAGGACACTGCGCACCAAACTGTCACTTTAGGGCTGTTAAGAGGTTTTTGGTGCAATTGACGAGGGTTTTCACTTGACCAGTAACGAAAATTTTGCTTGTTTACAGTGTCGCAAAGGTGAAAATGCGCTTCGTCGCTAGTCCACACAATAGCGCCAGGAGGTACAGCTGTTAGGATTGCATTGCAAGCATCTCTACGTTTCACGTAGTCTTGCGGGTTCAATCTCTGAGCAATCATTATTTTGTAGGGATGTAACTTAAGGTCTGTGTGTAAAATTCGCCTCACTGTTCTCGACGATATTCCAAGGGCAGCGGCATGTTTTCGCGTAGAACGCGTTGGAGACTGTTCGATAGACGCTCTAACTGCCGCGATGTTTTCGGGAGTTCTTACACTTTTAGGTCGCCCGGCTGGTTTTTTAGGAAGTGCAGATCCTGTCGTCCTTACATGACTGATCCATTTCCGAATGGTTTTAGAGTCAGGAACACTATCGTGACGAGTTAAACCGAACCGCCTGCGGAAGGCCCTCTGCGTCGCGACCACACTTTCCCCGTTTTAAAAGAAAGTCTCCACGACAAAGATGCCCAAACCACATCAGTTTTTTCTCTTATAACACTCCCCTCACTAACTTTACCTCGAGTTCTTTTCTTACATATATCTACATTTCTTCTTTTTTCTATCTTTCTTACTCCTTGTATTCGACGCAGAAATCTCATCTCATCCACTTGTAATCTTTCCTGTTGCCTTTTATTTGTCACCTAGTTTTCCCCTCCATATAATAGTACAGGTAAGTAGATTGTTCTATATATTGCCAACTTCCTTTTTTTTGTTATTTCTTTGTGGTTGAGAAATTTCCCCTGAATTGTCCAGTACACTTTAATCGCTGCCTGCCTTCTAGCATTTAATTAATCTTCATTTCCTCCTCTTTCTTCTTTCGCAGAAGAATGATATAGGTTAGTTTGCAATATATCCACTAGAGGGCCCAAACATAGTTTTTTCTTTCTATTCCAAGAGCCGCGATTTTGCGATGCTGATCATGAATATGTTTTAACGCGCACTATCCTCCTGCACTCTTGAGGCCGGTATAAACAAACCACCTGCCTGCTTGGGTAGATTAATATTTCATCGGATTAACTATTACTTTTCCTCCATGTGGGATCCTCATCCTTCTGCGTGATAATGGTCGTCCCCATCTAATATCCCAGGTCAACAGTATTTCATAATTTGATTTTTATCGAAAACAAAAACAAGATTATCCACGAAATTGGCCATTTTGAGGATTAGACACTCGCCGGGCGAACCTAATCCAAGGCGATACACATGCAGGTACATCAACGAATTAATACGCCAACTTCAAAAATCCCCGTTTCGACGAAAATCGCCTTGGAGATAATTAAAAACACAACCGAGTAATCGCCCGAAGCGTACCAGTGCAACGAACGTCATCCTTACGCGATCAAGCGCTTCTGCAAACCACCCTCTGGTTGCCTGGCCCTCGTTTTCCAATGAACCGAAAAGGGACAAAAGGTCCGTCGCTTGCTCCGGCAGTTTTGCCCGAACAGCTACACAATTTATAATGCCCTCCTATTGTCTCCGGTATAATGGATTTAATTAATGTTTTAATGGAAATGTTGTAGACGGAAAACTTTTCCCCCCACTCCGTAGGCAATCCTTTAACCCGCTGCCGGTTCGGCACTTACGGGGAATTATGAATTGATCAATTTAGGATGGATTTATGAATCATATAGTTCCTTCCACACTGAGAAAACTTACATTGTAAAAATACGTAATGTGACGCTGGCAATTTTGTAATCCAACTGTAGTGTAGTAAGCTGTTAACTATTAAAAGTTACTTTGTTTAAAATCTTTACCATACCGAGTGGTACAACTATTGATAACTGGTAAAGTAGGAATTAGATAAATTTGAAAATTTCCATTCTGACACCAACACAGAGAAACATGTATTGTTAAAGTAAAGATAAACAATATTTTATAATACTGTATGTGACTAAACGGATACTCTAAAACTGTGGCACTGGAACACTGAAACAGTTCACTAAAACCCTTACCACAACACTTAATTCGTACTGGACGCACGTTTCGATAGCCAAGCTATCATCATCAGCAGCAAGACTGAACAAGTTCAGTCTTGCTGCTGACGAATTAAGTGTTGTGGTAAGGGTTTTAGTGAACTGTTTCACTGTATGTGACAGCAAAACTATTTTTCAATCAGTGCAAAAAATGTTAAATTGTATATTTAAAATGAATATACTTTCTCTTTAATTCTTTTACAACATAATATATAATGCATACTTTAAGTCGTTTGTTACCGTAACAACATTAAAATCTTATCATTAACAACTTTATGTTGTACGTAGTAGTAGGATACTAAAACGTAGTAAATTTGTATTAAATGATATTTTTAAATTTAAATGCGCGATATGTAGGAATAACAAAACGTGTTACTTTATAGTGTTGTAATAATAATAATAATAATCATCATCATCTTTATTGTCTAACAGATACTTAAATCTAAACAAAGGACAAAATTTTTTGCAGACATATAAATCTAATAATATCTTACTCTATTAATAATATCTAATTACACATACATATAACCAAAAAAGTAACCAAAGTAACAAAAATAGCAAAAGTACAGGCTCAGACAAGAACAGATTAGCTGAGGAACCAACTACAGATACTATCTAGCTACCCTCAGTATTTCAGTTAATGAGCTGTGATTTAAATCAGAAAACTTAGATATTAAATTGAAATTTCGCTGCATAACCATTAATGGGGAGAGTATAAACTGGTGTTTGTTGCTACAGTTTAAAATGTAAGGGGCTGACGAGATGATATTCTAGGTACAAGGAAGCTGAGTTGGGATATTATATAAGTAGACTTAATCTTATTATGTACAACGTTATATAAGAATCTTAGGCTATAAATTTTGCGTCGCATTTCCAGAGACTCGATACCAAACATTTCAAGGAGTACATTTTGGTCAATTCTTTGCGGCGGGTAAACTCCTTGTGCTCTATAAGATAGGTATTTAAGAAATTTCCGTTGAATCCTCTCGATCATCATTATGTGAGACTTGTAAAACGGGCTCCAAATTACGCTGGCGTACTCCACCTTGCTTCTAACATATGTGTTGTATAGGGACATAGCAATGTTTATTTGAAATAGCTTAGAGTTTGTTATGACGAACCCCAGCATTTTTAGCGCAGATGTTGAAGTATAATTTCTGTGAGCAGCGAAGCTGAGGCTTGAATCAAAGTAGACGCCAAGATCCTTAATAGAGGAACAGCGAGCAAGAGGAACATCGTCGAGGCAGTAATCATATCTTAGTGGATCCATTTTCCTTGTGTATGTCAAAATTGTACACTTGCTTATAATCATTTGTAGCTTGTTCTCTATACACCACTGAGAAATGTTGTTAAGTTGATCCTGCAGATAAATGCAATCGGTGAGTGTACTAATTTCTTTAAACACTTTTAGGTCATCAACAAACATACATCCACTGCAATCGATCCTGTCCAGCAAATCATTTATGAACAAAATGAAGAAAAGTGGGCCTAAATTGGATCCTTGTAGTACACCTGATGTTGCTGTGTAGAATTTTGATTTATATCCATTGTAGGATACATATTGGACTCTATCACAAAAGTATGAAGTAAAAAATTGCTGTAAACGATTGCTAAAACCAAAGGAATCCATTTTCTTAATCAGTATGGTATGGTTTATCCTATCAAATGCCGTTGAAATATCCGTGTAGATTGTATCCACTTGGCCACGACTGTCTAGAACATTTGATATTGACTGGGTAAAGTACATTAAGTTGGTAACCGTTAATCTCTTTGCCATGAAGCCATGCTGATGCGGTGATATAAAATCACATACTTGCGGATGTATGTGCGAGTGTAATATCATTTCAAATATCTTTGCGAAGTTATTCAGTAGCGATATCGGGCGATAGTTAACAATATCTTCAGGTGACCCAGATTTAAATATCGGACAGACCTTTGAAATCTTCCACGCATCAGGAAAGGCGGCACTTGTGAGTGCCAAATTAAAGACAATAACCAGTGGCTTCGCAAGGACAGCGTTGTAAGCATAAATAATGTATTATTTATGCTTACAACACAATATTGTTAAAATAAATAATAAGTAGCTTCATACTGGAAAAGGTGGTATTTACATCTAACAATTGTAGTATGTTTCATTATAGACCTATGCTAGAGTGGAGGGAAAATAACTCAACTTTTTAATTCAATAACAATAATAATAATAATAATTTATTTCATCATACACTTAAAGACATAATGACAATTAGCTATTACGAAATTACGAAAATTTGTTTTTAAGCCCAATCCTTAGAGGAAAAAGGTATTATGAAATTGAAAGACTGGCCTACATAACTAAGACTAAATATTCTGTGACGAAATTCCCAATCTAACAAACCAATAAAATAAAAAAAAATAATACTGTAGGTAGAAAAAAAAGAAAAAGCTAAATCAAAATGATTCAGAAACTACTGTTTATGACTAGAGCCCGGTAACAGGAAGCCGTGCCATAGCCGTACCTGCCTAGTATACAAAAACAATACTAAGAAAATAGAAAAAAAATAACAGAACTAATACATAATTATAATATGTGAAAAGTAGTGAAACACCCTTACCCTTACCCTTACCCTTTTAAGCAGCCTTGGCTACGGAACAGTAAAACTAGAAGCACCATTATCAATATTAACATCATATGGATAAGAGTGGCAAAAAGTTGACACCATTAGATGTGTTTCCACAGTTGTCTCGGTGAGCGATGTTCGCCGTGGTGAGAAAATGTGTTTATATTTTGAAAAAGAGCGTTCAACATCTACCGATGTTATACATGCATGATTAAAATACTCTTTGTACTTAGTCAGTGGATTATTCGATACACCATCACAAATTTATTTTAGTGTGCTAAAATCGGGAACTTTCTGTAGCACACTCTCGAACTTTTCTAAAACGCGATTATATTTTGTGTCATGTATAGTGTAGTAGCTGTGTATGCACTCCGTCCATAATTTTCAGAGACTTCAATAATGAAAACGATCTATTTTGTAATTGGTCTATTGCGTCAGCTAATCCTTTATAGTAGCTACGAATATTTTTTAAATCTGTTTCAACGGAAATATCTTGAAATTTTGACTGGCTCTCCTTAATAGCTGTAGCTTCGGCAGGATTGAATTGTGCAACAACAGCTGTTACTATTTTGAAATGTTCAGCATAATAAGAAGCTCCCTGCAACCATGTTCCCCAACGTGTAAGAATTAGCTCCGGTGGTTGACGAATACCAGGACACTCTGTGTGAAATGATCGTAGGCGTTTGGGATATTTCAAAAATACTTTTTTTGTGCTTGCTATTAATGCATCTACCTCAGGAGAGCATTGTCGAATGGTTTCTGCCACAAGATGTAAAGCATGCACTTCACGTAACATGTAAACACTTGCAACCATGTTCAAGAAGAGAACGGCCTACCGAACGCATTATCGCTGCGCCATCGCTTATAAACATCAACACTTTATCTTTTAAAATTTGAAATTTTTCCAACGTACTAAGAACAACCTTCGTAACTGCTGCAGCAGTACACTCTTGTAGTCTTCGGCTAGCTAGTAACAGTGGTAATGTAAGTTTACTAGGGTCTAGTATGCGTACCATAATATTTACAATTGAATTTTTTTTGTTGTCTCGTCAACACATAACCAAAGAAACTGTTTTTTCAATATGCGTTTCATTTTCTTTTCCACGTCATCGCGTACAAATGCAACATGCTTACGTACCGTTTTCTCCGTTGGCAACCGCAACTCGGGATTGTATTCGTCCCAAAAATCCTTAAACGGTTGTTTATCGAGTAAGCTTAGTGGCAAATTACAGTTTATCAACATAAGAATTACATTAAAAAAATCACTTCTCCGTGGCATGCCCAATTTTCGTTTTCTATGCTGTGCGGAATTTACGTGCCTTGTACAGTTCCACTTCATATTTGACATCAAATGTATTTTGCACACTTTAGAAACTATCCTACTCCCGTAAGACAAATCGGGAAAGTCAGAAATAAACTTATTTACTATGTCTCGAAAGGGTCGTTTGTTAGCTTTCGACATGTTCACTAAAAACTACAATTAATAACTACGTCTGTATCAATAAAATCAAAACGCACAGCACTAAATAATAACTACAATTAATAACTACGTCTATATCAATAAAATCAACACGCCCTATCCGCTATCCAATGCTAAACTGAACTGAGTGATGATGATTTGTCGTGTCGTATCATAATCGACCAGCCCTCCCCGCCCACCTAAACACAGTCACACCGCCGCTGCGATTGCTCTCCAGTTACCGGGCTCTACTTATAACTCTTTATCCTACTGGTTATCTGATCTACAACTTATCTGCAACTAATCTATTCTTATTCTAGTTACCGACTAACTACCTGTCCATCTATCGACCCCGATCTTCCTCACCCTTTTCTGCCATTCTGCAGTTTGTAACTGTGTCACGCAGTTGTGTAAGGAAGATCGGTTTCGATATTACAAAACCTAATTCTATAATGGAACTTTCTGTGGCAGTATTTATTATGTTACTTGTAACTTAATCTATGTATGTTTATAACAATACTAATAACAAATATATGTAAAAAGTTATTAGATGGCCACCCTACTAGGGTGATGAATAAATAAATAAGTTAACATCAAAAGATGCCGCAACAATAAAAAATTAGAAAATGCCAGGATAGCAAGGATCAGTTTGTGCTATCAGCACTGTGCTGCATCTCACAAGCTGGCAGTAGTGGCGATACCACAAGAGAAGAAAACCAGTTCTCAGTCTGGGAGTTAGCCGGTGCAATTACTCTGGTTTTAGTAGTGATCATTTTTCTATACTTCATCTGGCGCCTTTGTAAAAAAATTATTATAGGAAATGTTGGGATTTTATGGTAAAGTGAGGCCGCTTTTCTGAAAAAAAAAACTATCACCTATCCTTTAAAGTTGATTTGGCATATATTCAAAATTGTAAGGATTTTATTTTTTTCAAGTGAGACACTATGTATTTTGAGAACTGTTTGTGTTTCCTTCGCTAAAAATAAACTAAATATAAAATCCACCGTAAAACCATTAAAACTGGTGACCGCTCTGTAATACCAACCATAGCAATTGACATAAAAAAACTGTAAAGATGTGTGTGTTTTCCTTTCAACGGACATTGAACTAATTTCGTGACATTAATTGGGGATACCTGTGGGAATATGTAATACAAGAATCAATTAAGTTAATGTGGTGACAGGGTATCTCACGCTATAACAGTTAGACGTTATATGTTTCAGCCAAATTCAGTTAAATTAGTGCTTTACCCTCCGCCAAACGATCTAATTTTCTCGAAATTATGTTGGAATTCTTTCATCGTTTTGCTCCCCATTTCAATGATATTTACGACGCTATACGTCCGTTTTACATAATGTGTCGTATAATGTTGTTTGAGAACCTACAACTTACTCGCAAGGATACGACAGTCGTTAGAAAGTACGAGAAATGTCGGTGGATAATGTTGATCCGATTGGTGGGATTTTTTTTGATTGTAACACCAACAATACTCGAAGTGCGTAATGTCATTGACGAAGCTAAAAATTTGAAAGAATTTATTGTTTACTGGGAATACCTATCAGCTCTATTTGTAACGACAATATGTACCATCCTCGATGTTTTTCGCTACAAGATAATCATCGATATTTGGGACCGCATCAATAAGATAGATTTAGATTTCAAGTTGTTGAATATGGCAACTCCTTACTGGTACATATACAGGGCGTAACTATCGATATCTGGAAAATTAAGAATTAGAGAAGCTTCGAGGTTTGTAGATAATAAGGTTGTCTGGTAACTTTCAACTAATTACAAGATGCGCGGAAATACGTCACCCATTTAAATTATTTATATTAAACAATAAAGTAAAGCATTAGAGAAATACATTTTTATAGTACATTCATTTAATATGTAATAGGATTTTTAAAATACAAAAACACTAGTCCTCGTTGTGTAATACATTAAAAATAGGAATACGTACATATATATTTGTTATTTTATTAACTTAAATTTAATCCATTTTAAGGATAAGTATTTAGTACATTGCACATAAAAAATGCCTAGTAACAAAACCAAAAATAATGCTAATATACCTCATAGTATTGGTGGAATCATTCCCGGCAAACACAATGTGAGCTGCCTACCCGGCGTCATCAGCGTGGCTACGAGGACGCCATTTTGGTGTCTGCATTGTGTCTACCTCTCGATTTATGCCCCCAATGTTCACAACAGCACTGAAAATATCTCCCGGCGCTCCCTAGTGCCAAGAAACACAGTCATATCGTCCTAGACCTTGACGCTAGAGGGCGCCGGGAGATATTTTCAGTGCTGTTATGGACATTGGGGGCATAAACCGACAGATATCCACAATGCAGACAGCAGAAAGGGAGTGTTCGTAGCCACGCTGATGACGCCGGGTAGGCAGAAACATGTGCGTGTTAGTACTTTCTTTTCTCTGCTCGCATTGTGTTTGCCGGAAATGATTCCACCAATACCATGGGCTACATTAGCAATATTTTTTATTTAATACATTGATTAAGAAAACATATTAATGTAAGAAACTATAAAAATGATAATTTGATTAAAAGGATGGAGATTGTTTATTAATAAAAACAAATAAGAAGTATTTTATTTATATATTTAACTTTCCAACATATGTATGAATTTTATTTGTAATTAGTTATTTTTATTTCTAATTTATGAAAAATTAATGAAAGTGATATATAATACATACACTGGTGAAGAACAAAGCTTTCTTAAATAATATCAAATATTGATAAAAATTAATACATCTGTAGTCGTTTTTTAAACAAGCAAGTTGTAAAAGAATGTACAATTTATTTTAGTATCTGTAAAAATAATAGTTTAATTGTATTTGTTATAAAAATGTCGAAAAAATCGATTTCAGAAAGACCGTTTACTTAATTTTCTAAAAATTCATAATAGACATATTAATAGTAACATACCGGGTGTCCCAGATCGAGTAGGATTACATGGGTAACTTTCTTATCACTGAAGATGGAGATTTGGTTAAATGGGCAATGTTTTGCAGTTTTATGTGCTGATTTTGAATCTGTCTGAAGAAGTTCAAAATGTCGAACCCGAAGTTAATTAAAAAAAACTAAAGATTGTCATTTTCTTGTATGTCAAATATCTCCGTAAGTACAGGAAGTACGAAGAAAAGTTTCATACGAAAGTCACTGTTTTCGATAAGACCAATTTGACATTGATGTTAAACTAAAATTCAAGATGGCGGCTTTTGAAGCACTCGTATCAATCTCCTTAAGTTAAATGGACGCCATATTAGATTTTTAGTTTACTGAATAGAATTTTTTATTATCTTTCCAACGATGCACAGTTTTTAGTTTTTTTTGAAATTACTTCTTACGGGTTCGACATTTTGAACTTTTTCAACATTTTTGGATGTTTCTCTTCAATTTATGTCTATCTTCTTCAATATTCCCTATACTCATCTATCTTAGTTTTTGAGATAATTAATAATAATAATGATAATAAATGCTTTTATTGTGTAAAAATGTAATTTTACAGAAAAAAAATGCAAGCAAAGAACAAGAAAATGAGTTACACAACCCCAGGGTGGGGCCCAGTTACATCAAATTGATATGTACTGCTTTAACCTATCCCTGAATTAAAGAATAAAAATGAGGAACAAAGTTTTTGCCTACATACTAAAAGAGAAAAAAAAAACCAGTAACTATGCGTATGCCAAATCAAATACACCAAAGAAGTAAACATTACAATTATACAAAGAAAGAGCAGCTATGCAAGTTAATACAGATATTTTTCAAGTACACAGTAAACAAACAAGCTGAATAACATAAGAAAGATATACTTAAATAATAAACTTGACATATACAATTTGAGGTTTTTGCGAAATGCCGCTGTTTCTTATAGACCGATATTTTAGACACCTTTTCGGCAAGACATCGACGATTTTCTTGCATTAACCAGATTCTACAGGAAGGTCATCGATGTCGTTGCCATGTTTGATTCATGTTATTTCAATTTTTTTAATGCAACACGCTGTATATTTTTAGATGATCTAATAGAGCAGCTCTTCTAGGATCTTTTATGTAAACCTTCCCCTAAACTTTGCGTCCTTTTTGCTTAAAAACAGAGTGCTGTGACAAAATACTATAGAATTTTGTTTCGCTAAAGACATTCACATTACACATTTTCTTTTTTGATCTAATTCCTTCTTCTACTCGAAGTAGCCATCATTTTCCTACATAACAGCACGTATAAATAATAAATGCAACTGTCCAGATGAAAAATGTTGGATGTAAGCAATCGAAGCATCCATCGTGGAAATACCTTCATTTTGTCATGAAATATTTGTAAGATACTTGTTTAGGGAACACTTATAGACTTCTAAATCTTCCAAATTTCTTCATTTGATAATTTTCCAGATATTGATAGTTGCACTTCGGGATAGAACATCCTGTATACACACTTTTGTATTTGAAAAGCTTCTAGTTAACACATTTGCCAAATGTAACATTTTCCTAATATCTAACTAGCATTTATTGATTCTAAAGTATGATATACATACAAATACAATAAGTTTTACGAATGCAAATGTATTTTTCTTCTATGTACCTTGCAACTGGTTCCAGAGTTATAATTTTCATAATAATATAATCAATCATGATTCATTTGTTTTAGGAAAATTTGGCGTTCGAGTTTATCGAGTGTTATCTTCTGTCTGACATATGTAGCTGTAATATTTTGGGCAACCTATAGCGAGATGGAAAATGTGTACTATACAAGTTGTATGAGTTGGCAATATAAGTTTATCTATATCATGAGCGTACTGCCTTACATTTTCAATTACGTTGTCCATTTTCAGTACAGCAATTGTGCTGGCGCCATAAGAGTCATGTACATGATGCTGAATCAGCATTTGGAAGCTACGTTCAGTGAAGATACGCAGGAATTAAACAAGCAAGGTAAGAATTTAATAGTTCGTTTCGAAAAAAATTACCTCAATAAAAAGGATCTATTACGTATCGTACGGTACGTTTTCGCTACGTGTACGTATCGCACAAACAACTTCAGGTCGTTAATGTGTAACATGTCAAATTCTACTTTGTAAACATAATTGAATTTCTTACTGTCAAGAGTTGCTTTGTGTTTACAATAGATGTCGCTACAAAGTTTATAATTTCTATTAATGACATATTGTAACGTGTCAAATTCTATTTTACCAACATAATTGTTTTTCTTACTGTCAAGGGTTGTTTTATGTTTACAATAAATGTCGCTAGGTTAGTTTTTTTAATATGCTTGGAATTTATATTTTCTATTAATAACATATTTAATGTTTGATAATTTCAATTATAAAGGTTGGTTATTGAACAATTTTCATCACGTCTTTCCTTCCCTTTATTGTTTTGTTTTGGTTCTTCCTTTTGTAACTAAATTGACTTAAGTTCATTGCAACAGAATGCACGATGTTCGTTGATTAGTAATTTACACCACTTTCTTTCTGGTGTCGACCGTGAAATAAGAAGGTATGTTTGTGAAAATCTGTTGTGGCAGTTAGCCTCTACGCAAAGTAGGATTTAACAGATTTTCACAGTTACCATAATTAAGTATCGTGAGTGGTTCTAATTCGTTTGTTTTAATAACCATCACCGACATTGTCGGAAATATTTAATTATTTTTTTACGATGGCACGCCAGTAGTAACCCTCGATCATCGGCTAGCAAACCCTCCATCCAACCGAGGTAATTAATTACTTTAATCATATTTCATTAGGTCTATGCTTATACGTCGTTATTTTCCACATTTAGATTTTTTTTTTGTTGATTTGCTGCGTGGGTGTGTCCACATATACTATTCGACCCGGGGACAAGACTAGCGTCGATTACTGCTGTTCGACCACGACAGCGCCCAGATAAGTGGACTTACCCTTTTATTTTGTGTTTCACAACCATTTGTTTCCTTTTAAACTTTTGTCTAATTTCCAACTTATTTTTTTTTTCCTTTTAACTTATTTTATTTAAGTAATTCTCATGAACGTATGGATATATTCTAGAAATTTTTTATTACTACCGTAATACTAATAGAAATTACTAAATTTTAGTAATCTGTGTTTTTCGAATATTTTTCAATTCAAATATATTTTTTGTTAACGAACATTTTACCGTAAGTTCTAACGGATATTATTTTCTTTATTTTTACATTTTATGTCAATAATTTCAACGAATTGCGTTTCTGCATATATATGATCGATGTTAAATCGAACGTAGTGGCCGCCAACGTCGATTCCTTAGTTAAATTTGATTCATTAACAGTTTCGTGCAAATATTTCGTTTTTATTGAGTATTATTTTCTTTCATTTACATTTAAGAAGTTGTAGTAATAACTAGAGCAACGCAAACTGCGCTGAAAGCCAGTGGCGGACGCATAAAAGTTTACACAAAATAAATTAAATGTGATACGTGCTCAAACACTTACCGTTTTAAGAGTCCTCCATGAAATTACAAAGTGGATAATGTCTATTTAATATTTGTAACATTAGATATGTTTCCAAAGTTGTTTCGGCAAAGTGAGTGCGGCGTGAAGAAAAAGTGTTTTTGTATGCCGAAAACGAACGTTCTACATCTAGTGACGTTATATTTTCAAATACTTTCAAATAACTTAACGGTTCTATTGACGCACCTTCACAAATTTGTCTTAATGTGCCAAAATCAGAGTCTTTATCTAAAACACTTTCAAACCTTTCTAAAACACAAACATTTCTTGCGTCTTCTATCGCGCTTAGCTGTGCGTGAACATGTTGTACTATTTGCAAAGATTCCACTAACGACACAGAAGAATTTTGTAGTTTTTCTATCGCATCCGCTAGTCCCACGTAATTGTTCTGAATAATTTCCAAATCTGTTTTAACTTGACTATCCTGAAATTTCAAGCGGCTTACCTTGACAGCCGCAGCTTCCTTTGGGTCGAATTCTAAAATCACGTTCTTTATATTCTCAAAATATTTAAGATAATAAAATGCAGCCTCTAATCATGTTCCCCAACGAGTAAGAATAGGTTGTGGTGGTTCAGGAATACCGGGGCATAGTCTATGAAATTCCCGAATACGTTTTGGGGATTTTACAAACACAGCTTTTGTATGTGCTATTAGAGCGTCTACCTCGGAATAACATTTTCTGATACGAGACTGAGAGTATGAATTTTACATGTAATATGCAACAAATTAGCACAATGTTTTTTAAGAGATCGACCTACAGCAAGCATATTTGCGGCACCCATCACTCATAAACATCAACAGTTGATTTGTTGAAAGTTCAAACTTTTCCAATGTATTTAACACCAACATTGAAATTACTTCGGCAATGCATTGTTGTATTCGTCTGGAAGCTAGTAAAATTGAGGGTGACGGTCGATGTGGTTCCATTGTGCGTACTATTACATTAACCACAGAATGTTTTTTACGATCTGTTGTTTCGTCCACACATAACTACAGTTTTTTATCTTGCAACTCCGATTTAATTCTTTTCTCGACATGCTCACGAGCAGACGGCACAACTCTCTGTAATGTTCTCTCACTTGGTAACTTAAAGTCCGAATATTCATTCCAAAGCGAGACGTATGCTTTCTTCCTTAGTAAATGAAATGGTAAATTACATGCAATAAAGGTAACACATAAATTAAATTTAAATTTGTCATAATCTCGTGTGGAATTTTTTTTTGAAACATGCCCTGCACTATTTACGTGCCGTAGACAATCACTTTTCGACCAACACATTAAATCTATTTTACACACTACACATTGAATTTTAGCGCCATCACACTTTAAATCAGGCATTTCTGCAATAAATTCTCTTATTGTGTCCAACTTTGGTCGTTTTCGCGACGTAGGAAACATTTTCAAAACAAACGTAGAACCACGATATAGTATACGACAGCGTAGATGCATACACAACAGATCGGCTTTCGAGTCGCAGTTATTTTGACGCTTATACCAAATTGTCCCGGCCGTGTTTATTTTGTGTAAACTTTTATGTGTCCGCCACTGGCTTTCAGCGCAGTTTGCGTTGCTCTAGTAATAACTATTCTTTTCCTACACCTTCTCCATCTCGCGTTCCCGTTTTTCGTGGGTAGTTCCCCCTAATTTCAAACGGGTGGCGCATATTTTTTAGTTAGTCGTGAACTCACCCCTATTCTAGCGAGCACAATAGGAGAACTACGTTCAGGTAGGCCTGCAATTTCTTTGATTGTGGTTGTTCTTCCCCTCCCTTCTATTTTATTTCTTTTGCGTTACAGATGTTATGAAAAATACCTTGCCATATTGTCTATTTTCGAAAGGATAGCATAAACATCGATTTATTAGATTAGACTCGCACTTTAAGACCTGAGAAATAGTACTAAGTTATGATGATATATTCATCAATTTTGTAAATGTATTTCACTATTTGTTGAACTTGGTACTCCACGTTGATGAATCTAAATTGGATTCTATTAGTTATCACTTCAATTACTTTTGTTAGAGAGTTGTGAATAAGATGGTGTTTTTGAAGAAGATTCTTACAAAATTCTGACCGAAATTGAACGATGTGTACGATTCCATAAAATTTATTATATCCTTGGATTGATACCCTTTACAGTGGTACATTTGGAAAATAATCAAAGGCAATACAAAGTAACATTTGGAAATTCCATATGGTATATACTTCAATATAGTCTCATTATCTACGTCTCAACGCTCAAGTCAACCACTTATGATGAACTCTGTAAAAGCTGCGGATAAATATTGACTTTGCGGTAGGGTACTAATCATGCTTATTAACCATTTCTTATCTGCGAAAACTGCTTCGATTTTAAAGAGAATTAACAAAGTAGATTACAGTCTCCAAGCTTCGGGGATTCAGATGCAACATGGATACCCAAATATATTCAGAATGTTTTAGTTATTTCTACCTTAAGCTTAGAGAATTATTTCGGAAAGACTTGGTTGGGGAATCTCGTACTCGTCACCTGCTATTGCTGTTTACTGTTCACTATGTGTGTAACGGACTTGTACTATCAAGATCTAACTGAAAATGCTCCATTTCTGGATTTGCTACTTATTCTTGAAGGCAGTGGATGCCTTAAATTATGCGATTCAGTTTCAGTATAGTAGTTATTGTATGATTTAAAAAAATAGATTCATCTTGTTAAATAATTTCCTTCAAACTATATACGAGGGTGAGGGTTCTGTGAGATGTAACAGTGAGTTTTGTTTTGATTCACTCTTTAATTAGGTTAGAATCTGCACAGAAAAAAATCGCTTGGGGAATATTACAACAGCGTTGTGTGAGAGAAATTGTTGCAGTTTACACTACAATCGCGCACAGTTTGTAAGAGCGTTGTGGTATTAATTCACAACTTACTTGTAAAACAAACGGCCTTCTGCCATACCCTGCCAAACATTGTGTGATAAATCTACGCAATATTTTACGTATAGTTGTTGGAGAAACTGCAAGAATTTTGTAGAGAAGTCTACCGTAAAAATATATTTTATGATAGTGTTTGTTGTAATAACATACACGGTATTGCGTCAACTACTGAACTGTTAGTTGTCAAAATTCACACAGTGAATTTGAAATTGTAAAGAATATATTTAAAATATTACTGTAAAGCATGTAGCCCAATCAAATGCAATTTAGTAAAAAGTCATACAATTGGTTTAACATAATCCGCTAAACTGTTTCAAAAAATAACAACAGTGTTGCTTTGAAATGCTTGCCAAGCTAGTTTATAGCTATTTTAAGGCCATAAAGATGTGTGGAATATTTTCACGTGTTCTATGGTAGAATTTAATAACATTTCTATATAATTTACTTTTACTTAAGAGAGAACAAGTGACAGTGCATTACTCTAATGAAAACGTGTTAGTAATTTACCTAATGCGTTCGATACATACTCATCTACGTTTAAGAGTGCTTGTCGTATAAGCTACGTATGCCAATTAAGTTATCATTGAACCTTAAGTGGGTGTCATTGAAAATTATATCTTTGCCAAGAAAATTTCAAATAATTATGGATAAAATCTTACCGAAATCCAAAGATATCTTCCACTCCATGAAGCCCTTTTATTATTTCGGAAACTTCCTCGGTTTATGGACGTTTAAAATGATCAAAATGGAGTCTAACGTAATAGCGAATCGAGTAACATTTTGGGCACTCTTTAGACATATTGTGCAGCTCATCTGCCTCATAATTATAATGTTTCAAGTGACTAAACTTTACGACCAACAATGCCGATTCCACCAACAATTCTTGCTGTGGTACACCTGCTTTCAAACGCACTTTTGGGTCATAGTGGTCATGGTAATAGTCGTTTTAAATGTAGTCCTCGCAAAGAAGATCGCGTCGATTTTAAACCTAATTCATGAGCTCGATAAGGAGATGGAAAATATAGGGGTTTATATAGAACATTGGTGTGTTTCTTATGTAAAGATTTTAACTATTTCTGAAAGATTTTTTTTAGGAAAATCTGGTGTGGAAGCTTAGGTAGTACAATCTTTATTATAATAATGATGTCAGCCATATATGTCACAGACTACCAATTCCAAATAGGAGCTTTAAAGCATTTTTCGATACTAGATAACGCTCTATTGCTTCTTAGTTATGTAATTGACACTTTCAGTTTTGCAATTCAGTTTCTTTACGCGAATTTCGCCTACATTATCAAGAATAGATATAACGCTATTAACCGTTATCTGGAATCGGTATTTAATAGAAAATTGGGCCGCAAATATGGTGGTAAGTTGCTTTTCTCATAGAATAGGAAACCGTTCCAATTAGAAATAACCGATTTTAATGAAATTCTGTCTGGTGATCTTAGTTAACAAATTCCACCAATTAAGGAAGCGAAAAAAATTGGAAAAGCCTGACTAACTGTGACTAACTTTCCTTAATTTTCCTTAATTGGCGGAGTTTATTGACTGGAGTTATAATTTGATAGTTGTGTTGTACTCCGTTACTTTTGCTCAACTTAAACTTTGCATATATGTAATTTATAATAATAATTTAGAACTTCGAACGTAGTTGTCAGAAGCGACACGTATAGTGTGTTCAGTCGTTACCTCCGATATATAACAAGGCCTAACTGCTATGACGTCAGCAGACTGCGACGTGTATTGGTTTAAGTAAACGATCAGCCATATTTATCGTTTTGACGTTTACACGTTCAGACCGCCTCTTGCGTTTTGAATTGGTTTATCCAAATTATATTGGTTTTATTTAAAAAAGACTGTGTAGTGATATTTCCGTACTTTGTTGGTGATACCTGTAATGTTTTTCTGTGCTGTATAAGCGATAAAACCTTTTCTGAAACGATAAAAGCATGATTCGGGCGGTCTATTTATAGTACTGCGGCGTCGGCCATTTTCCAACAATGTATAGTAGGGTTTGTGAGTTACACTTTGTAAAAGAAGATATTATTTATCTTTCAACAGCTACAGATTCAAGGACCTGTGAAACTATAACTCTAAGTTTAAAAAATCCTAGGCTTAAAAAGATGCTATTCCAACTCAGTTCCCTAAGTGTCCGTTGTATTTGACAAAAAACGTCAAGATTTTATTGTTCAAATAGTTACGAACTAATTTCGAAAATGTATTTTTTTATATTTTCATGTATATAAAACATTTCAGTAGGTATAAAAAGATTCGTATTTAAGCGCACACAACCAAAAACATACGCAGGGAGGACAGGCATTTTATAACATTTGAAATACAAAGTACAAAAAAGGTTTTCTTCGATTGCCTCTGCTTCATATATCGCCGAAACTCCGTCTATAGATACTCCACAATCCCAGACGACAACACATTATGTAATTTTATAACATGGTAGTTTGTTGGAAGCTGGGTTTTCTTCATACGATGATAAGATATTCTCGCATGCATACAACGTCGAGTTTTATATGTATGTTGGCATTTCTTTGTAGGCTGTTGTTTCTGTATACAAGCTGCCTCACGAGGAATTGCATCGATCATATGTGAAAGAGTACACATTGGAAAATTCTGGAAAATTGGTAATATACTAAAGCCCACATGTAGTATTGAACTAAAATATTTTCAATTATCTAAGACTTCCGGTTATACCGGAAGTGGCTGTCAACTTTCTTATTTTAAATGGAACATCTATATGTTATTTCATTTTTGAATTCCTAGTTCAAATTCAAGGTTTGTTTGATGAAACAAGTACGTTGCTGCTTCTAACCATATTTAAAATATTTGCATTTCTTGAAAACTTTTGACAGGTATAATTATGAAAGTGTTTAACTTGGAAAATTGAAATTTTGCAGAACTATTGAGCGTATAGGGTAAGAAATCAAATGAATTTTTCGCAAACATTATACAGCGTGTCCGACAATTGCCATTAAACTTTCAAATGAAAAAATGTTGTAAAAATTCGTTAATCGTTCAAATGAAGTTTACTACTGCCCGGTCGTTCTGGTGTGGAATTTTATGGAAATCAAAGGAAATTTTGGGAAATTTTCAGAAATCGTGATGTTTTCCTCGAAAATACTTTTACAAAATACGTTTATAGTTAACGTTGTTCGTCAGATGTATTTCTCGAAAAGCATCGCCGAAATTTTAAACGAAGTTGACGCTGTGGATTTTGAAATTTCGAAATTTAGGTTTGGACATCAGTCACAAGTTATCTAGAATCGAACATAATTCATTTGGAACATTCTTATTTCGACCTTCACAACATTTTTTCCAATATTTGAGATTATTGCATTCGTTTTTTTTGCTGTATGTGAGGTATTTGCTCAACTTTATCAGTATATATTCAGGCATTTCCTTATCGTCCAGTATAATAACTACGCTGTAGTGATAACTGATAACTAGAGCAACGCAACTGCGCTGAAAGCCAGTGGCGGACGCGTAAAAATTTACACAAAATAAATTAAATGTGATACGTGCTCAAACACTTACCGCTTTAAGAGTCCTCCGTGAAATCACAAAGTGGATAATGTCTATTTAATATTTGTAACATTAGATATGTTTCCAAAGTTGTTTCGGCAAAGTGAGTGCGGCGTGAAGAAAAAGTGTATTTGTATGCCGAAAACAAACGTTCTACATCTAGTGACGTTATATTTGCGTAAGTAAAATAATCTTTCAAATAACTTAACGATTTTGTTGACACACCTTCACAAATTTGTCTTAATGTGCCAAAATCAGAGTCTTTATCTAAAACACTTTCAAACCTTTCTAAAACACAAACATTTCTTGCGTCTTCTATCGCGCATAGCTGTGCGTGAACATGTTGCACTATTTGCAAAGATTCCACTAACGACACAGAAGAATTTTGTAGTTTTTCTATCGCATCCGCTAGTCCCACGTAATTGTTCTGAATAATTTCCAAATCTGTTTTAACTTGACTATCCTGAAATTTCAAGCGGCTTACCTTGACAGCCGCAGCTTCCTTTGGGTCGAATTCTAAAATCACGTTCTTTATATTCTCAAAATATCTAAGATAATAAAATGCAGCCTCTAACCATGTTCTCCAACGAGTAAGAATAGGTTGTGGTGGTTCAGGAATACCGGGGCATAGTCTATGAAATTTCCGAATACGTTTTGGGGATTTTACAAACACAGCTTTTATATGTGCTCTTAGAGCGTCTACCTCGGGATAACATTTTCTGATACTATCCGCTACGAGACTGAGAGTATGAATTTTACATGTAATATGCAACAAGTTAGCACAATGTTTTTTAACAGATCGACCTACAGCAAGCATGTTTGCGGCGCCATCACTTATAAACATCAACAGTTGATTTGTTGAAAGTTCAAACTTTTCCAATGTATTTAACACCAACATTGAAATTACTTCGGCAGTGCATTGTTGTATTCGTCTGGAAGCTAGTAAAATTGAGGGTGACGGTAGAAGTGGTTCCATTGTGCGTACCATTACATCAACCACAGAATGTTTTTTACGATCTGTTGTTTCGTCCACACATAACCACAGTTTTTTATCTTGCAACTCCGATTTAATTCTTTTCTCGACATGCTCACGAGCAGACGGCACAACTCTCTGTAATGTTCTCTCACTTGGTAACTTAAAGTCCGAATATTCATTCCAAAGCGAGACGTATGCTTTCTTCCTTAGTAAATGAAATGGTAAATTACATGCAATAAAGGTAACACATAAATTAAATTTAACTTTGTCATAATCTTATGTGGAATTTTTTTTTGAAACATGCCCTGCACTATTTACGTGCCGTAGACAATCACTTTTCGACCAACACATTAAATCTATTTTACACACTACACATTGAATTTTAGCGCCATCACACTTTAAATCAGGCATTTCTGCAATAAATTCTCTTATTGTGTCCAACTTTGGTCGTTTTCGCGACGTAGGAAACATTTTCAAAACAAACGTAGAACCACGATATAGTATACGACAGCGTAGATGCATACACAACCGATCGGCTTTCGAGTCGCAGTTATTTTGACGCTTATACCAAATTGTCCCGGCCGTGTTTATTTTGTGTAAACTTTTATGTGTCCGCCACTGACTTTCAGCGCAGTTTGCGTTGCTCTACTGATAACCAATAAATATAAAGCCTTGAATAGATATTTTATGTCTATATTGGACGGTAAGTAAAAAATTATGTTCTTTACCTGCATAAAATTATTATTCTAACCTGTTTTTGTTTTCCCTAAGTACAGCATTGTCATATTAAATTTTAATATCGATCACATTTGCTCTAATGGAGGTGCAAACATAATAAATTTTAATCAGATAACCATTATTGATTATAAAGATGTTATTACAAGCGTTTTTAAATTAGTTCTAACTTAATCTTGTTCGGTGAAACATGGTTATGGGCCATTTTAGAAATTCTCTACCAAAATTCAAGCATGGCCTGCACGATTCCATCTATCCTATTTATGTATTTTGTCGCGTTGTAGGATTGATGAATTTTAAGGCGGCAAATCGGTTGGAAAATTATATACTTTACAGTCTAGATAAGGCCAATATTGTTAGGAGTTTGCTGCAATTCTCGATAATATCCTTCATCGCAATCGAGGACTTTTATAGCTTGCATAAGGTTGAATATCGCATTAAAAGGTTTCAGGATCTGGTTGGATTTTGTACTGGTGCTGTTACGAATACGTTATTTGCAATAAATCTTATTTGCGGTTTCACTTTTACCAATAAAATCGTATGGGTCTTGAATGAGATCAATTTAATTGATTTTAAATTGAAGAAATTGGGTTGCGACATATTATATCGGTATACCTTTTAATACAGAAACCCTTTAAATCTCTACTGTCTTTCTCTAATTGCTATTTCAGGAAAATTTGGTACTGGTCTGTATTTATTGCAATATGCTCGACAATATCTCTTCTTGGTGTGTTAATTTTTGGACTAACGATACCAAATTCCGACGATATCAGTTGGTACGAAGGATTCCGCCACACCGTGATGCTTTTCCTACATTTAGTGAATTACATGGTTGTTTTTCAGTACAGCACTTTTATTTTGGTTGTCACTAACAGATATAAGGTCCTGAACACTTATTTACAGTCGACGATGGGTACTGTCAAATTTAGAGAGCCTGGTAAGTTTCATATAATTTAAGCAGTTGCGCAATTTGAAAACTATAGTAAACTGAAATGTTTAGAGTAACTGTCTGCTATACTTAATTCAATATTAAAGATATCATTCCCCATTCTTTTGCTCCATTACGAGAATAGCTCTCGATGATAAACAGAGTTGCCCACTAGCATCAACGGGCAGCGGCGGAGGTTCGATACAACCCTCAGTACAACTGCGAGTCTCAACCGGATCTGCGAAAACGACCAATGTTAGACAAAGTTACAGAATTTATAACAGAAATGCCTGACCTAAATTATGATGGCGTTAAAATTCAATATGTAGTTTGTAATATTCCTTTAGTGTGTTGGTCCAAAAGGGATTGTCTACAGCACGTAAATAGTAAACAGCATTCTTCAAAAAAGAATTGCACACGACACTATGACAAATTTAAATTTAATTTATGTGTTACTTTTATTGCATGTAATCTGCATGGAATCTACCGTTTCATTTACTAGACAAGGAAGCATATGTCTTCTTTTAGAATAAATATTCGGACTACAAATTACCAAGTCGAGCATCGTTACAAAGAATTGTGCCATCTGCTCGTGAACATGTTGAAAAAAGAATTAAATCGGAGTTGAAAGATAAAAAATTGTGGTTATGTGTGAACGAAGCAACAGGTCGTAAAAAGACATTCTGTGGTTAATGTAATGGTACGTAAAATGGAACCACATCAGTCGTTACCTTCAATTCTATTAGCTTCCAGGCAAGTGCAACAATATACTGCAGAAGTCATTTCAAAGTTAATGTTAAATACATTGGAAAAGTTTGAACTTTCAACAAACCAACTGCTGATGTTTATGAGTGATGGTGCCGCAAACATATTTTCTGTAGGCCGGTCTCTTAAAAGACATTGTGCTAACTTGTTACATATTACGTGTAAAATTCATGCTTTCAGTCATGTGGCAGATAGTATTAGAAAATATCTTGAGGTAGACGCTTTAATAGCGCATACAAAAGCAGTGTTTGTCAAATCCCCAAAACGTATTCGCAAATTTCACAGACTGTACCCCCGTATACCTGCGCCACCAGAACCTATTCTTACACGTTGGGGAACATGGTTACAGGCCGCGTTTTATTATCACAAATATTTTGAGAATTTTAAGAACGTGGTTTTACAATTCGATCCAAAGGAAGCTGCGGCTATCAAGGAAAACCAGTCGAAATTTCAAGATAGTCAGGTTAAAACGGATTTAAAAACTATTCAGAACAATGACTTCGGACTTGTGAAGGCAATAGAAAAATTACAAAATCCTTCGGTGTCGTTAGTGAAATCTGTGCAAATAGTGCAACATGTTCACGCACAGCTATACGCGGTAGAAGACGCACAAAATGTTTGTGTTCTAGAAAGATTTGAAAGCGTTTTAGAGAAAGATTCTAATTTTGGCAGATTAAGACAAATTTGTGAAAGTGCGTCAACAGGGCCGTTAAGTTGGTCCAAAGATTATTTTAATTACGCAAATATAACGTCACTAGATGTAGAACGTTCGTTTTCTGCATATAAACACGCTTTTTCCTCACGCCGCACTCGGTTTGCCGAAACAACTGTGGAAACATATCTAATGTTGCAGATATTTAACAGACATTATTCACTTTGTGATTTCACGGAAGACTTTTAAGACGGTAAGTGTTTGAGCACGTATTATATTTTATTTTGTGTAAACTTTTATGCGCCCGCCACTGGCTGTTGGCGCAAATTGAGCAACTCTAATGATAAATGTTTGAGTCAGCCTGGGTATCTATAATAAACATGCTTTAAAATTTATAAGATACGTCAATATACATTAAATGTAATTTGAATTGTCAATAATAAATAAATGTCATTCAATAATTTGAAGTCTCATTCTTGGATTTAACTGTCAAATGTACCTAACTTAAAAATAATTCAAAGAAAAACGTGGCTTTCTCAATTACTTCTAGTTATGATCATATTGTATCTTCAAAGCCAGCAAACTAAGACATAATATACACATCTCTAATAAAAAATATGTAGAATGTGATGTAGAATATAAGAATAATGTAACAGATAGGATGTTTTATTTAAAAAAATGTTCTTTGTACTCTCAAAACTGTTGGCTAAACTTTTATGTGTTTTAAACATTTTCGGAACGCTAATTACATTACATTACAAGTTCTTCTAAGAATCTCCAGAAGATCATTTCATTATTTCTAAATATAATATCCATAAAATATGCCAACTAAAAAATATTGATTCAATTTCGTAGTCCCTAGTTGAAATTAAAAAAAAATTGATTGAAAACATTTCCAGGGAAAATGTCTCTCGATAATTCCAGGAAATTATGCTTAAAATATCATGCGAAAGGTCCTTAAAAATAATTCTAGCGTCATTAGATGTGTTTTATTTTGGAAGAGGAATGAGCATAAAACATTTGCGACATTAATTTTCAGTGCTAAAAAATCAATCGATACTTTTAATTAAAAAGCTTTCATAAAATTCGTTATCTTGTTACTATGTTTTCAGTGACAATCCACTTTTTAAATCGATATCTCCACGAGTAGGATTACGACTCTACAATTACATAATTAAGTGATCTTAAAGCAAATGAACAAGAATATTCCACGCCCTCTTCAATTATACCTTTATAACCTAAGAAGGTGTAGGCCAACTGGTTCGTGGTCTACATAATTTTGTGAATGAAAAATATGTCTTATATTTTGCCGAAGAAATTTTTACCTGAACTTGAAAGTTTATACGAATCCTTCTACCCATTTCACATATTTGGACACATACTGGGTCTACTAAACTACACGCTCAATGGTGAAAAGTTCGTTTTGGATAAAGTTTGCATCATCAAAAACGCCCTCCAGGCTCTGATCATGTATCCTATGGCGATCAAATTCTTGGTTACATTTCGGTGCGGTATATTTTACTTCGAAGAGTTCCCATTTAAGATAAAAATAGCTGCTGTTTTGGTTTCGCACATTTTAGGCATAATAAACATGTGTATCGGACTTATTTTCTGCCGCAAAATCGTCTCCGTGCTAAATGGAATCAATGCCATAGATGCTGAATTTAAAAAGTTAGGAACAACGGTGAATTACCGGTATCCACTAATCTTCTTCTGCTTTGGACGAACGACTTAACCATTTACTTTTAGTAAAACCTGGTGCTGGTCTGTTTCTAGCGTGACGTTCTCAATTATATCCATTGGCACGCTGATGGTACCAGCGGCGTATAAGAGGCTGTCAGAGGTGGGGGCTATTCCAGGGGCGATAATAAATGGCGTGGTTTCATTGACAACAAATCTATTGAATTACAGCATGGTTTTTCAATATGCGATCAACGCTGTAGTCATTGGTACCAGATATAAGGCCTTAAATAGCTATATTAAAACTGTGTTGGGTGATAGGATGCCAAAAAAATGGGGTAAGTGTTTTTGGGATACCTCTAGGACGATCAATAAAATTTAAAAATGTTGAATTAGATAATATTCAAGAAACATTTTCCTAAAATCTCCTATATGAGCTTTTAAATAAATTAATTACTTAAAGGAATCGATAATAATTGGAGAATGAAAATTATATTGTCAATAAGAACGCTTACATTAAAACAATTACATAGATTAGTTTCCTTTAACAACAAAGACGTTATATCGCTATCTATATTCAACATTACATCAAAACTCAATAACACTACTATTTCTATAAAAAATTTCACTAATTCAAGCTAATATCGCGATGTTTTCGATTCAATTAGTCTTTTAATTTCACAGTCGTAGCTTTCTTTGAACGTAGACAATACAAACTGACTCCTACAGTATTTGCAAGACAAATCTTGCAAACCGCCCTTATTGGTATCCTGGCCTATATCGAAATCGAAAACCACTTTGATGTGAATTTTTTTTTTTCAACGGTTCTTTGATATGATCCTCGATATTGAAGAAGTCATCCAGGTTATTTTATCTACAGTTATTGGTATATTTTTTGCAAAAAAAATCATCTACATTGTGAATCGTATTAATGCCATCGATTTTGAATTTAGAAAGTTGAATATCTTCGTAGTGGATTACTGTGTATATGTTTGGAAAGTAACGATAAAGTTTAGAGTTGGAATCATAATTGAGAAATACTTCAATTCATAAAGAAATCAAGCAAGTTCTTAACGAGGATTTGCTAGAATTTTTTTAGCAGCAACAGTTGCCATTTTAAACCTAGCATAGTCCTCCTCGAAATTATTTCGGAACGCTAATTACATCAAGCTCTTCTAAGAATCTCCAGAAGATTATTTCATTATTTCTAAATGTACTACATGGAATGAAAAGTCCCGGGCCTGACCCAGCGGTTTTTCAACATTTTGAACTCAACTCTTTGAAAAAAACGATTTGTCAAGGTCTGCAAAATAGGTCTCCATTTCGGCGATGACCTCAACATTCGACGTGAATTTCTTTCCCTAAAGGAATCTTTTCAAGTTTGGAAACAAATAATCGCTGGGGGCCAGATCTGGAGAATACGGAGGGTAATGGACCAATTTGTAACGCAATTCATACAATTTGGCCGTCGCTTTCACCGATGATTGTGCACTTCCTTCCTTGCCATGTGCGGTTGCTTTTTCTTGATTTCGTAGTTCAAGGGTCCAGTAAAGCAACGTAGTAGTCGCCCGTGATGGTTCTCCCTTCTCTGTAGATTATTTCGTGAGCATCCCAAAAAATGCTGGCCATAACCTTCCCGGCCGACTGTTGGGTCTTCGGACGCTTCAGACGGCTGCCATCCGCTTCCAGCCACTCTGCAGACTGCCGATTGGATTTCGGCGAGTAATAGTGGATCCATGTTTCGGCCATAGTTACGAATCGACACAAAAAATCCTGTCGATTACGACGGAACAAAACCAAACCGCGCTTGGAATCGTCAACACGTTTCTGCTCCTGGTCCGAAGTGAGGAAGCGCGGCATCCATCGCGCGGTTAGCTTCTTCATACCCAAATGTTCGTGCCAAATGTTGTTTACGGGTTTAATGGATAAGCTTACGGCCTCTGCTATCTCTCGCAACTTCGTTTTCCGATCTTGCAAAACGATTAAATGGATTTTCTTGATGTTTTCCGGTGCGGTGGCCTCGGAGGAACGTCCACTGCGCTCAGCGTCCTTGGTGCTGGTACGGCCACGTTTGAAGTCCACAAACCAGCGTTTCACGGTTGTAATCGATCGTGCGGATGTGGGATAACATTTATCCAGCCACTCCTTGGCCTGGACGGTTTTTGTTTCCAGCAGAAAACAATGTTTTATCAAAACGCGAAACTCGTCTTTTTCCATCGTTTACAAACAACCAAAACTTGTTTAACGCAATCGGCTGTCATTCGAGTACTAATGAATGAAATGTAATGAAATTTGGAATGAGACCCTCTCACGGATGACTCTCAACGATGACATACACGATTTGATACTAGCCACGACATCTCTGCGTGAGGCCCGGGGACTTTCATTCCATGTAATATCCATAAAGTAGGTCAACTAAAAAATATTGTTTCAATTTTTTAGTCCCTAGATAAAATGTAAAAAAAAATATTGGAAGTTTTTCCGGGGAAAATGTGTTTGGATAATTCCGGGAAATTATGCTTAAAATAAAACGAAAGGTCGTTAAAAATAATTCTAGCTTCATTAGATGAGTTGCTTTTTTTTGGAAGCGAAATGAACGCAGCGTTAATTTTCGGAGCTAATAAATTAATTGATAGTTTTAATTGAAAAGCTTTCATAAAATTCATTATCTTGTTACTATGTTTTCAGTGACAATACACAGTTTACATCGATGTCTCCACGAGTAGGATTACAATTCCCCAATTACTTAATTAAGTGATGTTAAAGCAAATAAATAACAACATTCCACGCCCTCTTCAATTGTACCTATATAACCTAAGAAGGTGTAAGCAAACTGGTTCGCGGTCTACATAATTTTATGAAGGAAAAACATGTCTTATATTTTTCCGAAGAAGTTTTTACCTGAGCTCGAAAATTTATACGAATCCTTCTACCCATTTCACATATTTGGACACATACTGGGTCTACAGAACTATACGTTCAACTGCAAAAAGTCTAAGTTCGCTTTGGATAAAGTTTGTATCATCAAAAATGTCATCCAGGCTTTGATCATGTACCCTATGGCGATCAAATTCTTCGTTACACTTGCGCGCGATGTATTTCGTCTCGAGGACTTCCAATTTAAGATAGCAATGGTTGCTACTTTGGTTTCGCACGTTTTGGACATCATAAACATGTGTATTGGACTCATTTTCTGCCGCAAAATCGTCTCCGTCTTAAATGGAATCAATGTCATAGATGCTGATTTTAAAAAGTTGGGAACAACGATCAATTACCGGTACCCACTAATCTTCTTCTGCTTTGGAGGAACGACCTAACCATTTATTTTTAGCAAAACGTGGTGCTGGTCTGTCTTCAGTGTGATGTTCATAATTGTATCCGTTGGTACTGTATCAGCACCAGGGGAGTATAAGAGACTATCGGAAGTGAGGACTACTCCAGGGGAAATATTGAACGGTGTAGTATCATTGATAATATCTCTACTGAACTACAGCATAGTTTTCCAATACGCGATCTACGCTGTAGTCATTGGTACCAGATATAAGGCCTTAAATAGCTATATTAGGACTGTATTGGGTAATAGGATGCCAAAAAAATGGGGTAAGTGTGTTTGGGATACCTCCAGGTCGAACAGGAGAATTGATAAACAGGAATAGCAAAATTTAAAATTGTTGAACTAGATAATATTCAAGAAACATTTCCCTAAAATCTCCCATATAAGCTTTTAAATAAATTAATTACTTAAAGCGATCGATAATAATTACAGAATGAAAACTATATTGTCAATGAGAACCCTTACTTTGAAACAATTACATAGATTAACTTCCTTCAACAACAAAGACGTTATATCGCTATCTATATTCAACATTTCATCAAAACTCAATAACACTACTATTTCTGTAAAACAACGTGAGGTGGTTAGGCGATATGGCAGCAACCTATTTTCACAAATTCAAGCCAAATATTCGCGATGTTTTCGATTCAATTAATCCTTTACATATATTTTGCCGCGTATTTGGCTTGACCAATTTTACAGTCGTAGCTTTCTTTGAACGTAGACAATACAAACTGTCTCCTACAGTATTGGCAAGACAAATCTTGCAAACCGCCCTTATTGGTATTCTAGCTTATATCGAAATCGAAAACCATTTTGATGTGAATTTTTTTATACAACGGTTCTCCGATATGATTCTCGATATTGAAGAAGTCATCCAGGTTATTTTATCTACAGCTGGGACAGTTATTGGTATAATTTTTGCGAAGAAGATCATCTACATTGTGAATCGTATTGATGCCATCGATTTTGAACTCAGAAAGTTGAATATCTTCGTAGTGGATTGGTGTGTATATGTTCGGAAAGTAACGATAAGGTTTAGAGTTGGAATCATAATTGAGAAATACTTAGACCTTAATGTGGATTTGCTAGACTTTTTACCCTGCATCTTTTGATTCCTGCTCTTAACAATGATCCCCAAACAATTTCCATTTCAAACGTACCATAGTCGTCCCAAAATTTGTTTCAGGTGTATTTGGTACTTCTCCTTAGGCTCTGTGACATACTGCTTCTTGTATTGTTGTTTTATAATAGCCTGCAATATAACAAGTTCCCAATCTCAGGAAGATACCTCTTTCCACAACATGCTTAGGGATGTTATAAGCGTTATACCGGAAATGATAAATCTAATAGTACAATGCCAGTATAGTAATTATGCTTTAGTCATCAAAGCTAGATATTCAGCTTTAAATCGGTATTTAGCATCTGTAATCGAACAAAATGATTCCAGGAAAACAGGTAATTTTAAGATAGTTTTAGAGATATTTATATTTATGGATATGGAAACTGTTACGTCGAAGAATTATCTAATATGATCAATAATCATGAAATTAGAATTAATCAATAGGGACTGTTGGTTTAAACAAACAACGATGCGTGTTGATTTTAGCCATAAATGCAATTGGTATTAAAATTTATTGCTTTATCCAAGTACTATATCTTTTTTACTTTTTCGGAAGTTTTTATCTTTCATAGATTTAAACCAGAAATTTGTATTGTTTTCACCGCAATTCAGGCATTACATGTAATTTGCTATATAATTCATTGTGACCAATTTTTAAATACCGTAAAGTGGGTGAAAATTTTTTTACAGTTTGGCTTATAACTTTATTGTAAACCAGAATATATTTTTTATTGATACGCATTTGGATACATCCCATCTTTGTATCAGATGGGAATTTCCCCCGTGCCAGCAGGGGATACATAAGTATTATTGTGTCCCATTTGAAAATTTTATTTAAGGTGGGGAATTGTTTTTGGCTTATTTTTGTAAACCAGAGATTTCACACGACCCCATAGGACGTGAGATCGCATGACTTTGGTGACCAGTTGACGTTATCAAAATTGGCTGTAAAAGAAAACAATTGCCGGTCTTTCGCTATTTAAAATAAAAGAAAGATGAACGACGCCATAAATTTTCATCAATCTTTATTCGGCCTTGGTTGAATCAAAGTTTGTCTTAAATCCAATCCAAAGATAAGTGTTCGTTGTGTATTCAAAGTCGTTATTAGAAAAAAGAAAAGTGTTAAATATCCAGAGCAGGCAGTTCCTGTAGTGGGTATATAAACAGAGGGTTTATATACAGTGGCATCGTTCGAAAGTTTCAAGGTTAGTTAATTTTCAAATCTTAAAATTCGTTAATTTGATTTTACTGAGTTGGAAATTCATTCTAAAATTGCCGTAAGGGTATCTAAGGATACCCCCGAACCTACAAGAATCATTTATTAGAGTTAAATTTGAAAATTTAACAAAATTTGAGTAAAACCGCCGAGAAAGATATTTCAGTATATATGTATTTAATTAGTTTTTCAAATAGGGTGGGGCTACTTGGGGAAATGTGTAAAACAGCGTGATGCTAAATAACCTTGTCCGTAGGAAATATTTTTGGGACAAAAACTCTATTTTTAAAAACACTGTTCTCAAATTTTAGAACTAGGACGAATTCTGAAATTTGTCCGTAAGACATAATTCACAACACAAAAGTTCACTTTATTAATATCGTTTATTCCAAACATACAAAAGTCTTTAAATTTATTTCGAAGTTATATTTGGATGTATTTTGAATAACAAAAGAGTAAAAGTTTATTTTTCTGATACCATCCACATGAGGGTTCTGGAGCTTTTTAGTCGTCATCTCCGTATTAATTTCATTAGAATCAGCGGAAATAGAGTCGACAAATTTATCTATATTAGGGGATCTTTTTAAGAACTCAACCGATACTGTTTGCTCATCCACAAGCTTTTTACATATCTTATAAAATGCATGGCAGAATCTGATTTGTATGCACACTCCACAATCACCCATTCACCAACTGCATAGATATCCGCGTTCTTTGAATCATGAGTTTGTTTCAAAACAATACTGAGATGATTGTCGCTGCTATCAGAGAGTACATCACTTTGTATTGATTAAACAGCAAGCGGTATAGCGGTCGTTAGGAACTAACACATGGTTAAAACTGTGTCGACTAAGGTTTCAGAAAAATGCAAGTCTATTTCGCTTTTATTTTAAAGCTCCATCGGGTCATAAATGAGTCAAAGTAGATAGCCAAACTTGTGAACCTAAAGGTTTTGTATTGATAAATGTTCCTCATCATTTGAATCTTCTAAAAATAACACTCGTTGGCATAAGCGTAGTTTCCGTTTTGGACTTTTTGTGTCATTAGAAGTCGATTGTGTAGCTAAATCCTCGTAGATGCTTTTGCCATCTACGTGAAGCATTCTACGTCTAGCAGTTTTTTTAGAGGCATCCACACCTGACCTCATGTCACCAAGAAGATTTATGACTACTGTAAAATGGGGTGAAATTGTGCCACTTTTTGAGGTTTTCTTGTAGTTATAAAAAAAGCAGCAGAAGTATTTCTAATTACATGGAAGAAATAAAATGTAT